>JAYESD010000007.1:12276251-12876251 GCA_036927565.1 Tuctoria greenei
GTCTGGTAAAGTGCGGACTAATCCGGTGTTTACGAACTAAGTTGATCAAGTTTGATTGATTAGATTGATTCTACTATGTATGCAGCGGAAGTATAGAATCAAATGAAGGTTTCAATGTTATATATCAGATTATATCAAGATTAAATCTTATGTTTAACAATTCAACGTGAGATAAGTAATGATTAGTGAAACCCTAGATTATATTGATAAATAAGAACGTTGAACACCAAGAACAAGACACAAGGATCTATCTCGTGGTTCAGCTCCCACGAAGGCAACCTACGTCCACGTTGAGGAGTCCACAAAAGGACCGGGTCTTCTCCAACCCTACCCTCGTCGGATCGCCACGAAGGCCAATCCTTCTTCCACTAATCACAAAGGGGGGAATAACTGAATTTAAAGGGGCCTTCTCACACGTTGGGAGCTCCCTTAGATTACAACACGAAATACCACCAAGAACACACTCAAAGGATTACAATGAAATCACATGAGTGTGTTAGAGAATGAAACCAAGAGCTCAATGTGGTGATGAACGTGTCTCTCCAATGATCTAGAGTGAATCCTAAAAGGATTGATTGTTGTTGCACTTAATTTCGTGGAGAGATGTGGTTTTTGAGGCCCTTGGGAGGTGTGATGGCGCTAGGGTTCGAGGGGGTTCAATGTTGGGCCGTGCACCTCTATTTATATGGGGTTTCTAAAAGTGACCGTTAGGGTTCAGAAAGTTCGGACTAGTCCGTGGTGGTCACCGGACTAGTCCGGTGCGCTGTGTGTAGCAAACCCTAAGTGTCCAGAAATATCGGACTAGTCCGGCTAGGAGCGGACTTGTCTGATTTCGCTACTGGAAATCTTTGGACTAGTCCGGTCGTGATCTGACTTGTCCGATTTTGTGTGACTTGTGAATTGTTTTGAGGACTTGTCCGCACTGGGGGGGGACTAGTCTGATTCTAGCCAGAAAGGATATCGGACTAGGACGATAGATATCGGACTTGTCCGATTTCGTGCAGAAAGGATATCGGACTAGTCCGGTGTATGTCGGACTAGTCCGGTCTTGTGTAACTTTGTGCAATGTGTGTGTTTAATTTGAATTGAGCTCTTGGGATGTGTTTTCTTAACACACTCCATACATAATCATCTACCATTCTTCTTGCTTGAGCTCATTTTCACTTTGCTCCTCATTCTTCCTTCTTTTTTGTATTTTGCTCATTTTCCTATTAAAATCCTGCACTCATCTCAACAGAGAGGATAGGATCCCAATTTCTTGTCATAAATCATCCAAAACCCACAAGGGAGTCCTAGATGCACTTTCAATCTCCCCCTATTTGGTGATTGATGACAACCAATTGAGATTTCACATAATATGATAAAAATTGAGATTTTCATAAAGTATGCACATATGAGTCCAAAATACATCAAGCAGTGAGAGTATAATCCATATGTGCATTCCTTATGGTGGGATGCATAACTAAGTACACTGAAACATAAAGAATGACATAATTGACTTTAATCAACCAATAGCAAGCATATATGTCATTTTATAGCAAAATCACAATTTTCATAAATACTACTAAAAGGATCAAATCATTGCATCACAAAACCATAATTAATATAAGATCATTGTTAAAACATTACAAGTCACAAAAGAGTTAAAAAGCATAAAGAGAGCTCTCTCCTCGCACCCTACAGCTAAAGCTGAGACTCCCCCTCAATCTCTCCCCCTTTGGCATCAAGACACTAAAAAGAAGGAGAGGAGGGTCCTAAGGTCTTCACTCTTCACTGTCGATCCTCTCATCGCCGTCTTCGTCATCTTCATCTTCATCTTGATAAGGAGGAGGAGGAGGGGCAGAGCCAATCGAGTCCCCAATGCCAAAGTAGGCAAGCTCGGAGGGGGTCAAGGGCCCGAGCTCAGTGAAGTCCAGGTCAGAGTCCTCAGAAATCACTGGAGACCCAATGGGGTCGATCTCCAGCTTTTGGCAAATTTGCTTCACATTTTCCTTGATGTACCTCATGTCCTCCTTTCTTTTCTGATTGAGCTTGTGGGCCTTCACTTCGGCCTTATTGCAGGAGGCAAAGATTGCAGTGAGATATTTCAGAATTCCACTAGCTGATCCTTTTTGAGGGGCTGCCCTACCAGCAGGGGCAACACTTGCATCTTCTCTTGTTTTCGCCGGTGCCTCAGGGCTAGAGGCCGGCGAGGGAGCAGCCTGGACATTTACTTGTTGAGGCTTCTGAGGCCTCAGAGGTGTGTGCTCCACATCTTTGATAAACTCGATCCATGTGACTTTCTCAATCATGTACATGAGATAAGGGGCATAGCCACATGATCTATTAGCAGTGCATGATATGTTCACCATGTCATTCCAAATGTATTCCGCCACATCAAATGGGCAGTTTTTGCTTATGACCCTCATCAGAGTTCGAAGGTATCCTTGAACATTCCCTGCATCCCCATCCTTAGGAGCTATTGTCTTCCTCAAGACTCTGTTTAGCACCACAAAGAATGGCTTCATGTTCTTCGTGGAAGAAGGGATGAACTTTGAGTTGGGCTCATAGAGAAACTTCATCTTTTCCTTCTCGATGAAACCAACATTGTGAATAATCACATAGTCATTGCTTGAGGTGTCAAGATGCAACATCCTTGCAAATTCTTCATATGTGATAGTGTACTTGGATCCATGAGTCATCCAAGTCACTCTCTCTTCTTCATCGCTTGCAAAGTAACAAGTGGCATAGAACTGAGCCACCACTTCATCATTCCAATTGTACTTGAAGGCAAAGAGGTCCTTCAAGCCATGTCTTTCAGCTGCTGCAATTACTTCATCGAATGCAGAGTATCTTTTCTTCTCAAGATGTGCCCAGTCAATTCACTGACTGCGCACCACCGGTGTCTTCATTTGCAGGTATACAGCCTTGTAATAGTCAGCATGAAAATTGCTCCAGAATCTTCCATCTGCAGCTTGCTTTGGATGACTATAGCAATCAATGCTCCTGAGCTTTGCAGCTGAGTCGCTGCCCTTTCCATTGAACTTCTCTTCAGTGGGGTCTCGGACCCCTTCCCTCGGAGCATGTAGCTTCAATGGCCAACTGGACCCGTAGCAATCCCTTTGCCCTTGCCCTTTGCTTGGTGAGGGCCACTCGATGATGCAGCTGCCTTGGACACTGGCTTCTTAGACAACACTTTCCTCAGAGCCTGTGGAGGAGACTGAGTTGGCTCAGATGGTCTTTCTTGGCGCTTCTTGCCAAGACCCGTCGAGGTCCGAGGTGCCACCTCGTGGTCCATCTCGGCCTCAAAATCGGAAACTTCATCAATTGAGCTCGACATGACCTGAGAATGAGTGGCTTGATTGAGAATGAATGGTACAAGGCATAGGTATGAAAGTATATCAAGGACTTGCATCGAGGAATTGAAAAGTTAGGTTTTGAGTTCAGAAAAGTCAGACTTGTCTGGTGTCTAGGCACAGACTAGTCCGGGACATCGGACTTGTTCGTGCATGGACTGGACTAGTCCGGTATTCAAACTCAAAAACCTAGGAAACTAGACAAATGGTGATTCCCAATGCATAATAGGCATAGCATAAACGTAATACATCAAGGAGGCATGTATATAGTGAGGAATGCTAGGTAGTTTATCAACAACAAAGAAATTCGGGATTTCTAGGGTTTGAGCAAAAATTATCGAAGAATTGCTTGAAACTTGGAGATGAGGATGTTGAAGGCCGGACAAGTCCGCTAGCTTCAATCCTCAGGTGGACAAGCTTGATTTCCGCCCAAATGCGAAGGTTTTTGATGGAGGGAGCAAGAAATCGCCTTGGGAGCTCAAGTGAGAGAGAGAACGCGTGAGGCAATAGTGGAGGTGAGGAGATTAGGGTTTAGCGGTGGCTAGGGTTATGGACACGAAAAATCGAACAAGTTCGGAGATGACCGGACTAGTCCAAACTTTTCCAGGGGCTATATCGGACTAGTCCGTTGTCTACCGGACTAGTCCGGCCTAACCGGCACTCTACAGACTGGTCTGCATGGGCGGACTAGTCCGGGCAACCACGGACTAGTCCGTGGTCACCAGGCAAGAATTTGTAGCCCATTCATATATATTTGAAGGTACATATTTAGAGAAAGGAGAGGCAAAACACATCAAATAATCTTGATGAATATGATCAGTAAGCATACAACAATCAAGCAATGATCATAATTCACCAAGATCTAGTAATTGACATAGTTTTTCGGAGAAAAATGAGAGAGATGATTTTCACAATCCAAAACAACATATTTGAAGAATTCATATAGGTATGCAACATTTCAAGCCACACTCCGAGCATCAAGGATATTTAGTTCATTTCGGAGTTCGCAAAAGCGTTTTTCATCAAGTGGCTTGGTGAATGTGTCGGTCAATTGCTTTTGGGTATTGACATGGGAAATAGCTATGTCTCCTTTCATGGCATGATCTCTCAAAAAGTGATGTCTTATATCTATGTGTTTAGTTCTGGAGTGCTCAACTGGGTTGTGGGCAATTTTGATGGCACTCTCATTGTCACAAAGGAGTGGAATATGGTTCATAGTGTAACCATAATCCCTTAGAGTTTGCCGCATCCAGAGAAGTTCTGCACAACAACTCCCGACTGCAACATACTCCGCTTCGGCTGTGGATAAGGAAATGAAATTTTGTTTCTTGGAGGACCAAGAAACTAAGGATCTCCCTAGGAATTGGCATGTGCCGGAGGTGCTTTTTCTATCTATCTTGCACCCAACATAATCTGCATTGGAGTATCCAGTGAGATTGAATTTTGAGCTTTTTGGGTACCAAAGACCAAGGTTAGGTGTGTGAATCAAGTATCTCAAGATCCTTTTTATGGCTGTCAAGTGGCATTCCTTAGGGTTGGCTTGAATTCTTGCACACAAACATACACCCAACATAATATCTGGACTAGATGCACATAAATAGAGTAGAGATCCAATCATGGAGCGATATACCTTTTGGTCGATGCTAGGTCCATGTTCATTGAGATCCAAGTGCCCATTTGTTGCCATGGGGGTCTTTATGGGCTTCGCCTTATCCATACCAAACTTCCTAAGTATGTCCTGCGTGTACTTGGTTTGGCTTATGAACGTCCCTTCCTTTTGTTGCCGCACTTGGAATCCCAAGAAATACTTTAATTCTCCCATCATTGACATTTCAAACTTGTCTGTCATGATTTTACTAAATTCCTCACAAAAAGATTGATTAGTTGACCCAAAGATTATATCATCAACATAAATTTGACAAATAAAAAGATCATCATCAAAATTCTTTGTAAACAATGTATAATCTACTTTGCCAATCTTAAAGCCATTTTTAGTTAAGAAATCTCTAAGACACTCATACCAAGGTCTAGGAGCTTGTTTGAGGCCATAGAGAGCCTTACGCAATTTAAACACGTGGTCGGGGAACTCTTCGTCTTCAAACCGGGCGGTTGCTCCACATACACCTCTTCTTTGATTGGTCCGTTGAGGAAGGCGCTTTTCACATCCATTTGATACAACTTGAAATCATGGTGAGTAGCATATGCAAGTAATATTCTAATAGATTCAAGCCTAGCTACTGGAGTAAAAGTCTTGTCGAAATCCAAACCTTCGACTTGTGAATACCCTTTGGCCACAAGTCTTGCCTTGTTCCTTGTCACCACTCCGTGTGCGTCTTGTTTGTTGCGGAAGACCCACTTGGTGCCGATAATGTTTGCATTGGGTGTTGCCACAAGTTCCCACACTTCGTTCTGCTTGAAGTTGTTCAATTCTTCTTGCATTGCCATCACCCATACGGATCTTTCAATGCATCTTCAACCCTGCTTGGTTCCAAAAAGGATACAAATGAATAGTGTTCACAAAAGTTAGCTATGCGAGATCTAGTGGTTACTCCCTTTTGGATGTCACCGATGATGTTGTCGATTGGGTGATCCCTTTGGACGCATTGGTGTACTTTTGGATGTGGCACTTGAGGAGTTGTATCTTCATGATTATCTGCTTCTCCCCCCTAAGTCATTGCCTTCGTTGACTTGTTGATTATCTTGGTATCTTTGTGGTTGATATTGTGTTGAAGCTCCCCCTTGATCGTTGATCTCCTCTTGTGGTTCATCTGTACGTGTGGAGGTGGCTCTTGTGGTCGAACCTCACCTAGAGCCATTCTCTTCAATGCTTGACAAGGAGCTCCTTCTTTACCTAGTTCACATGGATCAACTTGCTCCTTTTGGGATCCGTTAGTCTCATCGAACACTACGTCATGTGCTATTTCAACAAGTCCGGAGGTCTTGTTGAAAACACGATAGGCGTAAGTGTTCGAATCATAACCAAGCAAGAAACCTTCATCAGACTTTGAAGCGAACTTTGAAGTCCTAGGCTTCTTGTTTAAGATAAAGCATGGAGAACCGAAAACTCAAAAATATGAAATATTTGGTTTGTTACCGGTGAGTAGCTCATAGGATGTCTTCTTGAGTAGTCGATGAAGATAAAGTCGATTTACAGCATGGCAAGCGGTGTTAATCGCTTCCGCCCAAAATCAATCCGATGTCTTGTACTCATCGAGCATTGTTCTTGCCATCTCTATGAGTGTTCGATTCTTCCTTTCGGCAAATACGTTTTGTTGTGGGGAATATGGCGCTAAAAATTCGTTCTTGATGTCCTCTTCATCAAGGTACTCCTCTACTTGTGTGTTCTTAAACTCCATGCCGTTGGCGCTTCGAATATTCTTGATTGTCAATGAGAATTCATTTTGAGCTCGCTTGAAGAACTTCTTGAGTATTCCTTGTGTTTCTGACTTATCATGCAAAAAGAAAACCCATGTGAAGCGATAAAAGTCATCAACAACTACTATACCATATTTGTTACTGCCGATGCTTATGTAAGCAATTGGACCAAATAAGTCCATATGAAGTAGCTCGAGCGGTCTTGTTGTAGTCATGACGTTCTTTGTGGGATGAGGTGCTACAACTTGCTTCCCGGCTTGGCACGCGCTACAAGGCATGTCTTTCTAAAAAACAACATCCTTCAAACCGCGGATGTGATCGCCCTTGAGGAGTTTTTGAGGATTCCTCATACAAACATGCGCTAGCCGTCTATGCCACAGCCAACCCATGTTGGCTTTTGCAATCAAGCATGTGTCAAGTTCGGCTTTATCCTTGTTGAAGTCAACTAGGTAAAGCTTTCCCTTCAACATACCCTTGAATGCAATGGAATCATCACTCCTCCTAGAGACGGTCACACCCTCGTTAGTGAACAAGCAATTATAACCTTTGTCACGTAGTTGAGATATGGACAGCAGGTTATAATCTAAGGATTCAACATGTAAAACATGAGAAAGTGTGTGTTTAGAAGATATTGCAATTTTACCGGTACCGAGCACCTTCCCTTGACTATTATCTCCAAAGTAGATGCCTTCGTTTGGGTCCTCATTCTCTTCATATTCCACGAACATTCTTCTTTCTCCGATCATATGGTTGGTGCAGCCACTGTCTAGCACCCATTTGGAACCACCGGAGGAATAGGCCTGCAAAAACAGATTATGCTTTGGTTTTAGGTACCCAAGCTTGCTTGGGTCCTTGCAGGTTAGTTATAAGGGTTTTGGGCACCCACACATGAGATTTGGTGTTCCCAAGGTGTGGCCCAACATAATGAGCATAAATCTTGCCAAGAATATTTTTCATTAACACATAGGAGGCATCAAAGGTTCTAAAGAGTAATTGTTGTTGTTTGTATACAGGACTAGTCTGGGAGTCCGGACTTGTCCGTAGAATCGGACTTGTCCGGATACTGACAGGACTAGTCCGATGTTCTTGTGAGTTCAGGTTTTTACACTTCGACTTACTAGTTTGAGAGGGTCTTCCCTTCACAAAGCAAATCCTCTCCTTGTTATTCTTATGACTTCTAGCATGCTGCTTTTCACCATAAGAGTAACCAATGCCATATTTGACGTTTGGAGGTCTTTGGACCAAGTATGCATTACGTGCATAGTTGATCTTCTCCTTGTCAAATATGCCACATTGGGAAGGATGTTTATCCTTTGTGGAGGTTGACATCCCCTTCAAACTGGTGTCACCTTTCTTACATGTACAAGTATGAGTGAAATCAGTTTTAGTGGGTTGAGAAGGTGAACTTGAAGAGGAGGAAGGTTTATTCAGCTTGAGTGACTCAACTTGCACTTCAAGGATCTTGTTAACCTTGATCAGGTCAGCAAGTTGGTCCTTGATTGCAACATTTGAGTCGGTTAACTCTAGGCAAGCTTCCTTGCTTGAAGCTAACTCACGTTCTAGTGAATTGCTTTTCTCCTTTTCATGTTCTAGAAGTTTGTCAAGTTCGACATACTCCTCCTTTTGGGAGATAATCATGTCCTCTTGTCGATGAATTAACCTCTCCTTCTCAACAAGTTGATCAAGTAAAAACTTCATTTTTATTGCAGCTTTCCTATCTAGTCCAATAAGCATATCCTCATTATCACTATGTATTTCATCATCACTAGAGTAGGAATGCACGGAAGGGGCTTTGACGGTTACCTTGCGTTTACCTTCCTTTGCCATGAGGCAAGTGCCATTTCCCTTCCTTGTGCTGAGTGTAGGTAAGAGGGTAGACTTCTTGGACGTGCTCTCGATAGCTATGCTATCCATCTCTTCTTCTTCGGATGATGAGGACTCATCATTTGAGTCCCACTCCTTCCCTATGTGAGCTTGTTCGGCTTGTTTCTTCTTCTTGAAGAATTTCTTGGGTTGAGGCTTGGCTTCTTTTGTCTTCTTCTTGTTCTCTTCGTACGGGCAATCAACAATAAAGTGGCTATACTCACCACAATTATAGCATGCCCGTCTCAACTTTGCCTTTGTTATGTCCTTGTACTTTCCTTCACTTGATTTTGTACCTTGTCTTTTCTTCATTATTCTCTTGAACTTTTTCATGAATAATATCATGTCATGTTCATCTAGTTCACTGCTCTCGTCGTCACTGACTTCCTCTAGTTGTGCTTCTCTAGCTTCTTTGGATAGAGGCTTGAGGGTGGACTTCAAAGCAACCCCTTTCTTCTTTGCCGAGGTGAGGTCGGCAATTTCCTTGACATGCTTTGCTTGTTTTTCAATCATCTCAAAGTTGATGATATTTCCAAGCAATTCATCCGGAGTCATCCTTTTGTATTCGGGGCTTTCCCTAATCGTGGAGCATAGTGTGACATTGCGAGGCATAAAAGCTCTAAGGATGAGCTTTACCACCTCGTGGTCATTCCACTTCTTGCTCCCATATGATCGAACCTTGTTGACGAGTGTCTTCAATCGGTTGTACATGTCTTGGGGTGACTCGTCTTCCTCAATTGCGAATCTTCCTAGTTCGCCTTCGATCATCTCTATCTTTGCTTCATGCACATGTCAGTCACCTTCATGTGCAGTTTGCAGTGTATCCCATATCTCCTTA
Source organism: Tuctoria greenei (assembly GCA_036927565.1). Lineage (NCBI taxonomy): Eukaryota > Viridiplantae > Streptophyta > Magnoliopsida > Poales > Poaceae > Tuctoria > Tuctoria greenei. Next base: position 12,285,663 of record JAYESD010000007.1, read on the forward strand.
GCAATTTTGAGTCCATCCACCTTGGTGAACTCGTCCCGACTGAGTGAGCGTTTTTGTGTTTCTGTTGTACAGCCGCAGCTTGAGCGTTTCTGTGAATATCCTGCTCTTGGCTTGGGGTGAGCTCTTCGTCGTCGTCCGGAATATCTATCCCTGTGCACACAATATGCCACAAACTTGGATTGAGGGAAATTAGATGCATTTTCATATTTTGCCTACACATTGAGTAATCACTTCCATCAAAGTGTGGGGCTTTTCTAAGTGGGATAGATAAGTAATGATTGTTATTGGAATTTAGACGATCATAGTTAAAAGGATATCGGGAGTAGTCGGTGTGACTACTCCCCTTCTTCTTCTCTTCCACTTTCACTTTCCCTTTGGAAAGTGCCTTCTTTCTGAGGAGCGCCTTTAGCTCCAGCATCTCCTCATCATCGTCCTCGAAGTCTTGAATGGCTTCGAGGTACTTCTCCATCTTTTGGGTCTTGTCGTTGTTAACCTCCTCTTGGTTGTTGGTTTTGTGGATGTCCTTCATCTCTGACATGATCTCTTTGAGTGGTTAGACTCTTTCTTGAAGAACCTGCTCTAATACCAATTGAATGTGGCCTAGAGGGGGGGTGAATAGGCTTTTTTGATAATTGTCGGATCCTGCAGCACTTAACAACCAGTTCAACACCAGAGATATCAGACTAGTCCGGTAAAGTGCGAACTAGTCCGGTGTTTATGGACTAAATTGATCAAGTTTGATTGATTAGATTGATTCTACTATGTATGCAGCGGAAGTATAGAATCAAATGAAGGTTTCAATGTTATATACCAGATTATATCAAGATTAAATCTTATGTTTAACAATTCAACATGAGATAAGCAATGATTAGTGAAACACTAGATTATATTGATAAATAAGAACGTTGAACACCAAGAACAAGACACAAGGATTTATCCCGTGGTTCGGCTCCCACGAAGGCAACCTACGTCCACGTTGAGGAGTCCACAAAAGGACCGGGTCTTCTCCAACCCTACCCTCGTCGGATCGCAACGAAGGCCAATCCTTCTTCCACTAATCACAAAGGGGTGAATAACTAAATTCAAAGGGGCCTTCTCATACGTTGAGAGCTCCCTTAGATTACAACATGAAATACCACCAAGAACACACTCAAAAGATTACAATGAAATCACAGGAGTGTGTTAGAGAATCAAACCAAGAGCTCAATGTGGTGATGAACGTGTCTCTCCAATGATCTAGAGTGAATCCTCAAAGGATTGATCGTTGTTGCACTTAATTTCGTGGAGAGATGTTGTTTTTGAGGCTCTTGGGAGGTGTGACGGTGCTAGGGTTCGAGAGGGTTCAAAGTTGGGCCGTGCACCTCTATTTATATGGGGTTTCTAAAAGTGATCGTTAGGGTTTAGAAAGTTCGGACTAGTGCGTGGTGGTCACCGTACTAGTCTGGTGTGCTGTGTGTAGCAAACCCTAAGTGTCCCAAAATATCGGACTAGTCCGGCTAGGAGCGGACTTGTCCGATTTCGCTACTGGAAATCTTCAGACTAGTCCGGTTGTGATGTGACTTGTTCGATTTTGTGTGACTTGTGAAGTGTTTTGAGGACTTGTCCGCACTGGGGGGGACTAGTCCGATTCTAGTCAGAAAGGATATCAGACATGTCCAATTTCGTGCAGAAAGGATATCGGACTAGTCCGGTGTAAGTCAGACTAGTCCGGTCCTGTGTAACTTTGTACAATGTGTGTGTTTATTTTGAATTGAGCTCTTGGGATGTGTTTTCTTAACACACTCCATACATAATGATCTAGTATTCTTCTTGCTTGAGCTCATTTTCACTTTGCTCCTCATTCTTCCTTCTTTTTGGTATTTTGCTCATTTTCCTATTAAAATCCTGCACTCATCTCAACAGAGAGGTTAGGATCCCAATTGCTTGTCATAAATCATCCAAAACCCACAAGGGAGTCCTAGATGCACTTTCAGCCACCTACGGAAATTGACGACTATATAAGGCGCCACTCGGGCACCGCAAGAACCTAACCCGAGAGATTTCACATCGTCTCTGTCAGGCTGCCAAAATTTTCATTTGCCCCAAGCCCTCGCTGTCGCCATCCTCGCCGTCACCGCGGAGCCCCATCACTATCCTTGCCCTCACTATCGAGCATCATCGTCCTCATCATCTTTCTCTTCACTGTCCTTTTCCTCGTCCTCGTTGATGATCCCCATGGTGGTCGTCGTCCCTGTATGCCTGCCTCCTCCCTTCTTTCTAATTTTTAATTTTAAACATGGAAATGAATGAGAATAAAATATTTTTTTTATTTTTATAGTTTGACATAGAAGATGGACCGCCAAGCGTGGATGTACAATATGTCAAGACGTGACCCTATGTACATTCAAAATGTTGCAAACTTTATTGAAGCGTCAAAGGGACATGCGAAGATGCAATAGATAGATGACATATTATGTCCATGTATAACCTTCGAAAATAAGATTGCTTGGATAGGTACTATAGTAATCCTATGTCATTTGGTGAAAAGAGGTTTTAAAAAAAATTACACAATATGGACAGAGCATGGTGAGTTAGATAAACATGAAGTGGATAATGATGATGAGAGAGGTTCTGATGGCGATAATGCTCATATCGATTATGGTAGTGACAATCAGGATGCTGATGATGAGTTTGATCGTGAGGAGATGTTGCATCACGTCGAACCACATGCATTTATTTCTATGGGAACAAGTAAAAGTTTAAGTAAAATGGAGGCATTACATAATGCGGTGACAGAACTTGAAAGTGCATCTAGGCATCCCCGGTGGGTTTTGGTTGATTAATGACAAACAAATGAGATCCTAACAAGATTGTTGAGATGAGAGCAGGTTTCAAGAGATGAGAAAGAAGTCACAAAAGGGAAGGAGAATGAGGATCCAAAAGGAAAAAGGGCTCAAGATTTGAAAAGAGTAGATTTAATTTGTCTGGAGTGTGTCGGAGAAACACATCCCAAGAGCTCAAGTGACCATATCGCACTCACTGCACAAACTTCAGAAATAACGGACTAGTCTGATATTGACCGGACTAGTCCAAAATCTCTCTAAATAAAAACGGACAAGTCCTCCAGGTGCGGACTTGTCCGCATCTCTTCACAATTTGCACAATAGCGGACTAGTCTGATATTAACCGGACTAGTCCAAATTCTCTGGATAGAAAACGGACAAGTCCTCCAAGTGTGAACTTGTCCTCAGTTCTTCACATTTTCATCACAGCGGACAAGTCCAATAATGATCGGACTAGTTTGAAAACTCTCTGAGAAAGAAACGGACTAGTCCTCACCATAACTGACTAGTCCGGTATCCTCAACACTTAGGGTTTTTCACACACGCACACCGGACTAGTCCAGTGTCCAACAATGGACTAGTCCACCCTTCACAAAACCTAACGTTAACTTTTGGAAACCCTTGTATAAATAGAGGTGCACGGCCATGTAACCCTACCTCTCAAACCCCTGCTCTGTCACACCGTCCAAGAGCACAAAAACACCACTCTCCACTCATTCTAAACCAAAAAGGATCAAATATTTGAGGATTAGGGATTGGATAAAGGAGAGAATTCAGTCTTCACGATCTTGAGCTCTGTGGTTTGATCTCTTGCACAGTCTCATTATTTATTGTACATCTTTTGGGTATGTTTGGTGTTCATTCATTGTAATCTTAGGGTAGCCCTCAACTTGTCAGAAGGCCCCTTGAACAAGGTATTTACCCTGTGTTAGTGATTGAGAATCAGCCTTTGTGGCGATTCAACGAGGGAAGGGTTAGTGAAGACCCGGTCCTCTATGGACTCCACAACAGGGACGTAGATTCCTCCGTGGAATCCAACCTCTGGAAAAAATCTTGTCTTGCATGTTCTTGTTCTATGTTTTGATCATATTTTAGGGTTGCAAATTCTTGTTTAATTTTCATCAAAATATTGTATTAAACTTGATAGTTGAAAGCTCATACTTCATCATCATAATATACTTAAGTTGTCAATTGCTTTCCGCTGCATAGAATACTAGAAGAAGAATTAAAGATTTACTTTAACATTCAAGTGTGCATATACCAGACTAGTCCACACCATAATGGACTAGTCCGGCCTCCCTGTATTTGATCTCTTTGCTAAGTGTTTTAGGGATCGATAAAAATTCAAAAATCCTGTTTACCCCCCTCTAGGCTACATTCAATTGGTATCAGAGCGAAACTCTTCAAAAGAGAATCACTGCTTGAAGAGACGATGTCGGAAATCAAGGGTGAAAACAAGTGCCTCAACCATGAAAAGGGTGATGATGAAGGAAACCAAAAACTAGAGAAACTCCTCAATGCCATTCAAGACTGTGAGGATGATGATGATGAGGAGATGCTTCAACTCAAGGCTTTTATGCGAAAGAAGGCACTCTCTCTAAAAGGGAAGAAGATTGAAGAAAAGAAGCAAAAAGGGAGTAGTCTCACAGACTACTCCCGATATCCTTTTAACTATGAGCACTTAAATTCTAATAGTCATTACTTGTCAGTTCCTTTAGGCAAAGCACCATACTTTGATGCAAATGATTATTCAATGTGGAGAAAGAACATGAAAGTGCACCTTATATCTCTTAACCCAAGTCTTTGGCATATAGTGTGTACAGGGCTAGATATTCCTGATAATTATAAAGAGCTAACTCCGGATCAAGAGCAATCTATTCATCAAAATGCTCAAGACGCAACTATAATCACCTCATCATTGAGCCGAAACGAGTTCACCAAAGTGGATGGACTCGAAGTTGCCAAGGAAATTTGGGACACTCTCAAAACCGCACATGAAGGTGATCGTCATGAACGTGAAGCTAAAATTGATATGATTGAAGGTGAATTGTGAAGGTTTGCTATTGAAGAAGGTGAATCACACCAAGAGATGTACAATCGACTGAAATATCTCATCAACAAAGTCCGAGCCTATGGTAGCAAGAAGTGGACAGATAATGAAGTAGTCAAGTTGATTCTTAGTGTAGGATTGAAGAGAAAAGCTACCATTGGGGGAAGGGGGGTGAATGGTAGATTAATTTTTTTTTCAGCAGAAGAAACAAAAACCCCTCAGCGGAAAATGAATCTGTTAAGAAATTGTGTGTGCGACTAATCTAGAAGTGATCAATTGTGACAAAACCAGTATAGATTGTGGAGAACCAATTCATGAAGACGTCACAACAAGAATCACGAAAATCCGTCGAGAAAGACTAAAGTTATGATTGAAAGGTTGAACGAAGGTCAATCTGTTCTACCCAAGAAAAACCAGATGTGCAACACTGCAAATAAACTCGTGTAGATCGAAAACCACAAATCCAATGATTGTGAAATTTTCACAGATGATAGACAATCAAGTTGTGAAGACAACCAAATAGAATCACGTCAATTGGATCTCTAAAACTCGAGTTATGATAAAACCACCAACGAAAGGTAGTGCTATGTAGAAACTCGAAGAGAAAAACTTGTCTGAAACAAGTCGAACAAACAAGGCACAGAAGTTCCTTTAAACAATGAATTTTATTGATCAAACCAGAAGAGTAACAGCCCCACGAGCTCTGGCCTCCTTTGCTTATATAACTAGCCATGAGGCCAACCCAAACAAACCTAGGACTTGTATCCTACTAAGTTTCCATCGAAACTTTCCATAACTGCTCAAGACTTTTCCATACGCAGATAGAAGCAATCTTAAGACTTCCAAACACCTTAGGAATGTATCCCACATTCCTAGAACAACTAAACTTCGTACTCACTACGAAATCCTAACGTAACTAACTCAAATCATTCCATATTTGAGTCAAACTCGACTCAGCCACAACCTGAGTCCATAACCTAGTCGGTTGGACCTTTCTGACCAATTCTTTACGTCCACATCTCTTCATCATGCCTTGGAACCATGCAGCCACGTCCATGCACTCCATGCACATGTGCAAACACCTTCCAACATCATCCATGATACCTTCATGTGTATTGTTCTTGACTCAAACATGCTGCGCAGCCTCCCGATCAACTCAACCACAATTCCACCCGAACTTGATTGTTGAACCTCATCTTCTCCCTAAGACTAGTTCAATGGAGCCCGTCACCATCCATGTCTTGAACTCAATCAACACACGCACATGAATAAACAACCAATACTTCCGAGCACAAGTCCTCGACTTGACTCACGTTAGTTCTGAAACTACAACACCTTACGTGAGCGCTTCACATAAGCATGTTGCAAACCATAGCAAAAAGATATCAACCATAATGTGCTTTCTTCTTAAATTATGCACGGGGTTTTTAGCAATACAAATGGCACTAGTGTTATCACAAAAAAGTGGAACACTATCTAGATCAACCCCATAGTCCTTGTTTGAACAATCCAAGGAATTTGTGAGCAAGCGCTAGCAGCAGCTGCATATTCAGATTTGGCTGTGGATTGTGCAACTGAACTTTGTTTTCTAGAGGACCAAGCAACAAGTGAATTACCAAGAAAATGACAAGCACCCGAAATACTTTTCCTATAAATCCTACAACCCCCAAAATCAGCATCCGAAAAAGCATTCAAAGTAACGATTTAGGAAGAAGGAAGAAAAATACCAAAATTTTGAGTTCCATGTAAATACTTGAGAATTCATTTGATGGCTTGACGATGTGAATTATGTGGGGAAGCTTGAAACTGTGCACAAAGACATACGGTGAATTGTGATCTGGATGCCGTGAGGTACAAAAGTGATCCAATCATACTTCGATGTTCTTTTTGATCCATGGTTCACCATCTTCATCAAGTTCAAGTGTTGTTGCTGTTCCCATTGGTGTATGAAGAGGCTTGCTTTTGTCCATGTTGAAGTGCCTTAGTAGGTCTTCTGTATACTTCGTTTGATGCACAAAGGTACACTCATTGGTTTGCTTGATTTGCAGCCCCAAAAAGTACGTGAGTTATCACATCATACTTGTCTCAAATTCTGAACTCATCATAGCTGAAAACTTGGATACAAGATCATGAGAAGCACAACCAAAGATAATATCATCCACATACACTTTAACGAATAATGAGTCATTGCCATGCTTAAGCACAAAAAGAGTTTTAACAACCTTGCCCATGGTAAACCCCTTTTCTAGTAAGAATGTTTTTAACCTATCATACCATGCTCTTGTGGCTTGTTTGAGACCATACAAGGCCTTGGAAAGTTTGTAAACATGATTAGGAAAATTTGGATTTTCAAAACCCGGTGGTTGCTTGACATGAACTTCCTCATCTATATAGCCATTAAAAAAATGACTGTTGACATCCATTTGATATAGCTTAAAACCTTTAGATGCAGCAAAAGCTAACAAAATTCTTATGGCTTCTAATCTAGCAATAGGAGCAAAAGTTTCATCAAAATCTAGACCTTCAACTTGTATGAAACCTTGTGCAACCAACCTAGCCTTATTCCTAATGACAACACCATCCTCACCATGTTTATTTCTAAACACCTATTTAGTTCCAATTAAAGTGTGGCCTTGAGGTGGAGGTACAAGTTTCCAAACATTATTTATTTCAAAATTTTCTAACTCTTATTGCACGGCAATAATCCAAGATTCATTAGTGAGTGCATGTGATATATATTTGGGTTCAAAAGAAGCAACAAAAGCAGAATGAGCGTGAGAGTTTGGATCGCAAAACCCGGATCGTGTGACTCGTTCGTGCAAGCTTCCAATGATTTGTCATGGAGGATGACTTTTAAGGGAACGGAGGGGAGTAGACACTTCACAAGCATATTCTTCTTCATGTTCATTATCACAATCGAGGAGCTTGTGACTTGAGGACGATTTGGACCAGCTGCAGTAGTTGTTGGTGCTGGTTGTGGTGCAAAATCAGCAGCACGATCAACATCATTTGCTTCTGAATTTTTGGGCAGAAGCACCACTTCTTCGTCTTCTTCGATGAAAATACTCTCCCTCTGCATATATAGATCTGGACCTGCAATATTAGAGCTAGTATCTGGGCTAGCTTCATCAAAAGAAACCTCACAAGTCTCCATAGTTTTGTTAGTGTCAAGTAAAAGCACACGATAGCCTCAACTATGAGATGGATAACCAAGAAACATGCCATAAACAGATCTAGCTTCAAATTTATCAAGATTACCATGTTTATTAACAAAGAATTTACAACCAAAGACCCGAAAGTGTGTGACACTAGGCCTATGTCCAAACCGAAGTTCATATTGTGTTTTTCCTAGCTTAGCACGCAAGAAAACGAGATTTGAGACATAACAAGTGGTTGCAATTGCATCTGCCCAAAAGTTTTTTGGAGTTTGATATTCATCAAGCATAGTCCTAGCCATCTCAACTAAGGTTTTGTTCTTTCTCTCTACAACACCGTTTTGTTGAGGTACATAAGGTGAAGAAAATTGGTGATCTATTCCATTTTCAGGGCAAAAGTGATCAAATGATTGATTTTTAAATTCGGTTCCGTTATCACTTCTAATTGATTTTAAAGATCCTGGGTGATCAATTGATAGTCTAAGAAAGAAAGTTCTAAAGTGACTAAAAGCTTCATTCTTAGATGCCATAAAGTAGACCCAAGAGTATCTAGAATAGTCATCAACAATCACAAGAACGTACCATTTAGCTCCGAAGGATTGAATACGTGATGGTCCTATGGTGTCAAGGTGCAAAAGCTGACCCGTTTCAGTTGCCATGGTCATTGTGAGAGAAGCATGTGAACCTGCAACAATCTTAGCATGTCTACAAGAAGATCACACAATTCTTTGTTCCCTTTAAGATTAGGCAGCCCACGTATGCGATTAAGAGCACTAACACGCGTTAGATGATCAAAACCTACGTGACCAAGTCTACGATGCCAAAAATATAAGTCATTTGAATCATTAGCAACTAGAAACCTATGCTTAGAGGATGACATATCAAAATCAGCTTTAAAAACTCTTGCAAACCGAGACATGTTAAAAATAAGCTCACTGTTTGAATCTACAACCTTGCAGCAATTTTTATTGAAGATAATTTCTAGATTTTCATCTAATAATTATGAAACAGAAAGCAAGTTGTATTTCAAATTTTTAATAAGTGCCACATCCTTCAAAGTGTAGTGATCATTTACTCTAACCAAACCTTTAGCAATTATATGAGTTGAAGAATTATCGGCAAAAGTAACATTCTCTAAACGTGACACAAAAGAGAGGGAGGAGAACCATTCTTTGTTACCGGTCATGTGGCGTGAGCAACCTAAATCCACAATCCAAATTTTTTCCTTCCTCAAGCGTGTAACCTACATAGAAGCACAATACATCGATGACTCAATACTGGGGTTAGACAAAAGGCATTTAGGAATCCAGTACTGAGTCACACGATGTCCAGTAGGAATAACACGCGAAAGCTTTGATAAAATAGCAGGTTTATGAGCCAAATTTTGAGAATTCTTGTACCCAACTACTGACCTACGAGGAGCTACATGTGTAGCACGAGAAATAGTAGTTTTGGGAGCAATCTTTGCATGTTTTTGACTCATTACAGCAGGCTACAAGTTCCTAACATTCAGTTCAGCATGTGCGGCAAATTTTGCATGAGAGTTATAAGATCTAGCTTGTATTATTTCCTTTTTATGTTGTTTAGCTTGTCTATAACAAAAATCTATGATATGACCATCTTTATCATAGTAGGTACAATGAAATTTAACTTTGTGTTCATGTCTAGATGAGCAAGCAATATGTTTATTAGCAACCGAATGAGACAACAATCCTGCAGATTCGAAAACCACTTCTTTTTGTTTAGGAACTATTTTAATCAAACCTTTTCCTAATGACTTCACAATTTTAGGTGGATGTGCCTTAGCATGAGCATGGGAATCAAAGCCTAAATAGAATTTATCATTGCAAGATTTAGAAGAATCCAGTAGCAAGTTTAGATTCTTATTCTCGTTATAAAACCACTCTAGTGTACTATTCATGTTGTCGGTACCCTCCATACCGGACACCCCTTGGGGTTGCAAAGATCACAAGGAAACTCCATATACCAGATTTGAAGACATCCGAGGGCCCCACATGTCAGGCGTAGCCAGACCTGCTCCCCCAACATGGTTAATCCCAGAGCCGCCACGTGTATCACAAGACCGGAGCTATCACCCACACCTGGGAAGCTCCGGTCAGAATACCAATATGGCACCCCCAGACCTAACCCCAGACAGAGGGAAGCTCCGGTACTGACACGTGTCCAACAGCACTGGACCTACTCGTCCACGACGGTGAGCTTCAGAGCTACCACGTGGCAACCGCCGGACCTTCAACTTCAATTATCAGGCCGGTGGACCCCCTAACGGCTCCGGACCTTAAAGGATCAATCAAAGACTTCAAGACCCGATTAAGTGTCATTAATGCCACATTAATGACACACGATCGGATGGCCCTTAATACTAGTAACGACACTATTAAGGCCCGTTACCAGGCTATTAAGGGTAATTAATCCCATTTATTGTATCAAGCGTGTGTAACCATCGGAGCCACCTGTCGGGCCAGGCTGACGTTGTAACGACCAGTCCTTGTACTATAAAAGGACTGGTCGATGATACACAAGGGACGGTTCTGGACCACCGCAGAACACTCTAAGCTAGATGAGCTTCTTCTTCTGGAGCTTCTTCTAGACTCTCGAGCTTAATACATCACCAACACACCCCGTGGAGTAGGGTATTACGCTCAGGCGGTCCAAACCACGTAAATCCGTGTGTACATGTGTCTTTCACCTTCTTGAATCTTTGCGCGCCCATTGTCGAACTACAACTCCTCGATCTACCAAAAGTAGTGTCAGGAGATCTGCCGGTTCCAAACACCGACACATGTCATCAAATTTCTTTGACAAGTCTAGGCAGTTTTCACATGAAGTTTTTCCTTTTAGTTTGCAAATAGAAAAATTTATCTTTATGAGAATGTAAAGCAATGTTCAATATAGAAATCTCATTCATAGCATCTTGTAGTTTCTTATTAAGATCATCACAAGTAGAACAATGCAACTCAATTGTAGAACAGCTAGCATCTTTCAGGTTTTTATCATTAAGTGCAGTAAGCTCTCTGTTCTTTTCAATCTCTAACTCATGTTTATCAAGTGTGGAGGTGTGTGCACTTCTTAGAGAGGATAATTGTTCATATATTAAACCACATGAGGAACAAGAATCATCACTAGGAATCAAGGATTTCAAATGATTAATTTCAGATTCTAGTGACTCAATGTTAATAGCATTTTCCCTAATATTTTTATTCCTTTTCTTAACTATAACAGTGGCACGAGAAATAGCATCACACATTTCTTCGCTTGTAGGACATACCTCTTTATTGTCGCTGTTGTGTTCTGCCTCCTCCATACTCGATCTTGACTTGCCCGCCATGAAGCACAAGTTTGCCAAATTATCTTCATCTTTGTCACTTCCGATGTCCACATCGCTCGAGCCAAATTCTTGAAGTGCCGAGATAGAACTATTCACCAATTGGCGTCCTGTAAAACCCTTTTTTTTCTTGTTGTTGTTTGCAAAAGAGTGTTTCATCCTTGTTTGCTTTTCATCACGGGAAGTGGTACCTGAAAGATTACGGCAATCCGTGCAAAAATGTCCTGTCTTACCACATTCTAAGCATTATTGAGGTCTGACACTTCCTCTCCTTCTAGTTCTCACATTTTGCAATACTTTTGAGAACCGAGTAGAGATGAGTGAGTTCTTCCTCTGGAAGCTCTTCAATCTGTTCAAGAGTTAGAGAGGACAACAAAGCAAGTGTTCTACGAGATGAAGATTGGCCGGAGCTAGGCATGTCAGGTTGAGAAACAAATGCAAGAGACTTGTTGGAGTTCTTACGTGAGATTATGTCAATTTCATGAGTTTTCAGTTTAGAATATAGAACATCTAAAGTAAGTGTACTCATGATAGTAGATTCATAAATAGATGTGACTTTCATCTTCCAAATTGACATGTATAATGCACTTAGTAATTTCCTAGCATTCTGAGCATCTAAAAAATTAACATTGACGCTGTCGATACCCTGCGTACCGGGTACCCCTCAGTACCGCAAAAAGTACAAGGGAGTTCTACTTGTCAGAATTGAAGGTATCCTCAGGTCCCACATGTCACATTGCACTGGACCTGCACCCCTCATATGGGTAGCTCCTGAGTAAACATGTGCAAAGGAAAACCGGAACTAAGCTCCCAAAGAAGGAAAGCTTCAGTGACAACACGTGTACAACGACCCCGGACCTAACCTCCAGCAGAGAGGAGCTTCGGTGTCGACACGTGTACAGCAGCTCCGGACCTACCCTCCCGCAAGGGAAAGCTCCGGAGCAACCACGTGTGGAGCCTCCAAACCTTCATCAACGTATACACTGACAGATCTCCATCAGCACATTCATTCAAGTGACAATCATAATGGCCATTACAAGATCTGATTACATGTCGTTAATGCTGTATTAACAACACGCGGTCAGAGCACTATTATTAGGGGTAATTTAGCCATTAAGGCACATTATTATACTATTAACCATGCTTAATACCCGAATAAAGTGTATTAGGCAATTTAATACACCAGGGCCACATGTCGGGCCAGGTGAATGATATAACAGTAAGCCCATAGAACTATAAAAGGGTTGTGCCGCACGAACCGAGGGACATCTGATCCAAGCTAACCCGCATACGAGGGAACAGACTCATACAATACAACAACACAAACCCCGTGGAGTAGGGTATTACGCTCAGGCGGCCCGAACCACATAAATCTCTTGTGTCACAATCTCGTTCCCGATCTTTAAGCGCCCCAACTGAAACAAGAACCTCCGCGGACTACATTTGGTAGTACCGGGGGAAGTGTCGTTGCTACACTTTGACATTTGGCGCACCAAGTAGGGGGGCACTTCACAAGATCTCAAGATGGTGAATTCTACCGCAGGATCATCCAATGGCAACCCTGCTGAACAACCTGCTGGAGGCAATCCCTCCAACGCTCACCAGCCAGCAGGTGCCATTGTTCTAGCAGGCACTATGGCACCACAACCACCATCTGTTCCGGCCAACAATGTTAGGCAATAAGATGGTGCATCTGCGTCGATCACTGCATCGACAAACAACAACCCTGAACACGCACTCATTGCTGCGCGAGCTCTCCTACAACACCCACTGCCTCCAGGTGCACCCCAGGGTGATATGGAGTAGTGGAGGGCTGATGTTGACCATCTGGCTGCAGCTGCAGCTGCATGCATCAGCAATCAAGGTCCTCCCCTTTCGGGGCGAGTACCATCACAACAATGGACCTTGTCTGGCCGACTTGGTCCACAAGTCTCGCAACAAAGGAGACATGCTGCATCCCAGCAGCTGACTTCATTGCCTCCCGGGGCACGACGCACCCACACCATTACCAGGATTCTGACTCATGACCTGCGGTCGGAACTAGATCGCCGTTACCGGCAGCAGGACAGCTGTGTCCATATCGAGCATGCTCGTGAAAGGCGAGAGGCTCGAGACAACCCAACTCCTCAGGGAGTAGGAGGAGGCGCCCTGGCCATGCATTTGGGCATGGTCAGATGGCCACAGAAGTTCCAGCCTCACTTGCCGTAAAATTTTGATGGGACTATCGACCCCGCTGAATTCCTTCAAATCTACTCTACTGCCATACTGGCAGCAGGGCGTGAAGGGGCTGTGATGGCCAATTACTTCCCGGTGGCTTTAACTGGGACTGCAAAGTCCTAGTTCATGAGTCTTCCGCCTGACTCCATTAATAGTTGGGCGGAGCTATGCCAACAGTTCACTACCAACTTCGGGAGTTCTTACACCCAACGTGGCACTGAATTGGATCTGTTCGCTTTAAAGAATACATCGGGAGAATCACTGCGATCCTTCGTCCAGCAGTTTTCTCAGGTACAGAATACTATTCCTTCAATCTCGAGCTCTTCTGTTATCATTGCATTGAGACAGGATGTTCGAGATAAGAAGATGCTTGAGAAGCTAGCTATCAAAGAAGTTACCAGCGTCACGGAACTCATCATCATAGCTGACAAATGTGCTAGAGCTGCGGAGGGCCGTGAAATGCACTCTAAGCCAGCTCCGGAGGCTAACCAAAAGTTCTCCAAAACTGAAGCCGCTACTTCCGGCAGTGGTAAAAAGAAGGAGAAGCCCAACGGCAAAAAGAAGCCATCGACTGGCGCACCAACCGCTACCGCTGCCGCAGCTCCTGGTGGCCGGGGGCCACGCCCCAAGAAACGACCTTGTCCTTCATCAGAAGACTGCAACAGTTCCAAAGCATGGTGTCCGATTCACAAGACGAACCGACATAGCTTGGAAGAGTGCTAGGAGGTTCAGAACCTTGCCGAGCGCTATACCAAGCGCTGGGAAGAAGCTCCTTTCCATCAAAGGGAAGGAAAACAAAAAGTCGACGAAGCTTCGGCTGAAGAGGAGCTAGGTTTTCAGGACACCAAAAAGGTCCTGAAAGCTATCTACAACATTGTCAACGACAACTCCGACGTCTCTGATAACGAGCGCTGGAAGACCCTAAACACCATCTATGGTGGTTCTTGGGACATCACCTCTCGTCGCATCCTCAAGACAATGCGGCGGAGATGGCCGTGGCAGCTCCCACTGCTAAGGCAGAGCCACATCGAAAGTGGATGGATACTCCCATCATTTTCGATGCTGCGGACTGCCCCCGAAACATGATCGGGGAAGGCCAACTAACATTGATGGTATCACCCACCATTAACAATATTCAAATCCATCATGTAATGGTGGATGAAGGTTTGGGGCTAAACCTCATAAGCTTTGAAGCTTTCGTTAAGCTTCAACTTCGGCCTTCGGACCTTCGTCCATCTCGACCTTTCTCGGGGGTAGGTCCGGGAACCATTACACCTATTGGTTCCATCACACTCCCAGTGACCTTCGGGACTCAAGAGAACTACAAAACTGAGAAATTGTTCTTCGACGTCGCGCAGATCAGTCTGCCGTTCAATGCCATTCTGGGCAGGCCAGCCTAGTACAAGTTCATGGCCACAACTCAGTATGGTTACTTAGTGTTGAAGATGCCATCACCCATGGGTGTTCTCCGGATCCGCGGAGATCGCACTACAGGGGTCACCGCTTTAGAAGAACTCTATGCGCTTACTACAGCGCAGGAGGAAGCGTCCGGTAAGGAGCCAACTCCGAACCCTCCGAGCATTCGTCATAAAGGATCTACCTCTGCACCCTGTGTGCAACCAAGCAGCGACACCGACGTTCTCGTCAAAGTCGTCCAAATCCGTTTCGATGCTGTCCAGACTACCCGTATATCGGGAGGTCAAGCAACAAATAGGAACTCACGCTCATCACTTTCCTCCGGGCTAATGTCGACTTGTTTGCCTAGCAACAGTCACAAATGCCTGGGATCCCTAGGGAGGTGATTGAGCACAATCTGAAGATTTACCTAGACGCACGACCTGTACACCAGAAGCCCCAGAAGCAATCAATCGAGCGACAAAACTTCATCCGACAGGAAATCAAGAAGTTTCTCGAAGCTGAATTCATCCGGGAAGTCTTCCACCCAAAATGGCTGGTAAACCCAGTTGTTGTACCCAAGGCTGGTGGGAAGCTTCGGATGTGTATCGACTACACCACCTTAAATGAGGCATGTCCAAAGGATCCATTTCCACTACCTAGAATATATCAGATAGTGGACTCCAGCTTTGGGTGTGAGCTATTGTGTTTCTTAGATGCCTATTCTGGATATCATCAAATCCAAATGTCTAAGGAAGATGAAGAGCATACTGCCCTCATAACAGTAGATGGATTGTACTGTTATACTGCCATGCCATGCGGTCTTAAAAATGCTGCTTCAACATTTGTGCGAGCTATGTACGAAACATTTGGAGAGCTAATTAGAGACTTGGTGGAGGTGTATGTCAATGACATCATTGTGAATATCAAAAACAAGGAGCCACTCCTTGACAACTTACAAGACGTCTTCGACAAGCTACGCACCACGCGCACCAAGCTGAACCCGAACAAGTGTGTCTTCGAGGTTAGCTCCGGGAAGCTTCTCGGGTTCTTGGTGACTCACCCAGGATTTGAAGCAAATCCGTGAAGATCAAGGCTATAGAAGATATGCGGCCCCCAGCCCGCATTAAAGATGTCCAGAAGCTAACTGGATGCCTAGCTGCACTCAACTGGTTTATCTTAAGACTGGCAGAACGGGCGCTATCCTTCTTCAAACTCTTGAGGAAGTCCGGACCATTTCATTGGTCTGAAGAAGCATAAAAGGTGTTTCAAGAGCTGAAACAACTCCTCACCACACTACCGATATTGGTAGCTCCTAATCTAGGTGAGCCTTTACTGCTTTACATTTCAGCAACCACCGAAGTTGTCAGTATGGTCTTGGTTGCGGAAAGACCGGAGCCACATCCAATCCAGGAGTCCAGACCCCTCCGGGAGGGTTCGGAATCACCTGATGGCATGACTGGGTCCCAGCTCCCAGACACGGAACCTCAAAACGAAATGCTAGGAGATCAACCTCATTCGTCTGAGGAGGTTCACCTGGCTGACCAAGATGATATGGATCCTTCCAGCAAGGTTCAGATTGAACAATAAGGAGTTTTGGACACCTCCGGGAGGGTCCAAGAAGCACAGCCTGAAGGTCCGGAACCCCCCAACAGGGTCCGGGTCGATGGAGAAGAAGCTCTGGGTCCTTCTGAAAGGGTCCGGACCATCCAACGCCCCGTGTACTTCATTGGTGAAGTACTCCACGACGCCAAGACCGGATACATTGAGGTGCATAAACTGCTTTACACAGTTCTTATTGCCTCTAGGAAGCTTCGCCACTACTTCCAAGCCCACAAAATATCAGTGGTAACTTATTTTCCACTGCGTGCTATTTTGCATAACCCTAACTCTACTGGGAACATTGCAAAGTGGGCAGCGGAACTGGCCGAATTCGATCTAGAATTCGTCTCAAGACAAGCAATCAAAAGTCAAGCCTTGGCTGACTTCGTGGCGGAATGGACCCCCTCTCCATCAAACCCTGGGTGCCACAGTGAGTAGAAACCAGAACCCAATGTTCTAGTATTCACAGAGCCTCACGGGACCCTCTACTTCAATGGCTCCGTGCAAAAGTAGGGGGCCAGAGCTGGAATCCTTCTCCTGGCTCCGATTGGGGAGAAGTTCAAGTACATGGTACACCTTTATTTCAAGGCAACCAACAACATGGCGAAGTATGAAGCTCTCATCTATGGACTCAAGGTGGCACTATCTTATGGTGTCAAACAACTGTTGGTAAAGGGAGATTCACAACTCATCATTAAACAAGTGAAAAGTGAATGTTCCTGCAACAATCCCCAACTAGCTGCTTATCTCCTTGAAGTCCAGAGGCTTCAGAAGGACTTCGAAGTCCTGGATTTCCATCATGTTCAGCATCTTCATAACGCTGAAGCCAACGAACTCTCGATGAAAGCCTCAACTAGAGCTCCGTCTCTTGATGGAATCTTCGTCCAGAGGTTGTCAAAACCAACAGCTCAGCCTGCCGAACTGAGCGAAGGGGGCGAAACCAGCACCTCGAAGCTTGCAGTCCCGGTGGCCCGGTTTCCATGGCCTCCACCAAGGGTCGTAGATGCTGTCAGGAGCTCCGAGCAACCCTGCAAGCAAGACTCGGAAGCTCATGTTAGCTCCGATGCATGGATCTCGGAGATCCGGAGCTACTTGAAAGACAACATCCTTCCTGAAGACAATGTAACCACTGACCGGATTGTCAGATTGGCTAAAAGATACATGTTGGTAGAAGGGAGCTCTACCGACGTGGTGCCAACGGCATCCTAATGCGGTGCATTACAAGGGAAGAAGGTCGCGAGCTCGTCGCGGAAATCCATGGAGGCGAGTGTGGGAACCATGCTTCTTCCCGCACGCTAGTTGGTTAAGCCTTTCGGCATGGCTTTTACTGGCCTACAACACTTCAGGATATGGTTGAGCTAGTGAAAAAATGTGAAGCATGTCAGTTCCACGCAAAAAAGATTCACACACCGGCTCAATCGCTAGAAATGATACCTCCTACATGGCCATTCGCTGTGTGGGTCATGGACATCTTGGGACCTTTCCCAAAAGCTGTTGGAGGTTACATGTTCCTGAATGTCACCATCGACATGTTCACTAAGTGGCAGGAAGCAACTCCAATTGTGACAATCAACAAACAATCAGCAATCAAGTTCTTGAAGTCCATTATATGCAGATTTGGAGTTCTGAACAAAGTCATAACTGACAACAAAACTCAATTTACAAGTGCTGCATTTCAAGAATATTGCGAATACCTCGACATTAAACTTAGCTACGCCTCTGTAGCTCACCCAGCATGTAATGGACAAGCCGAGAGAGCAAATGCAAAAATATTAAAGGGACTCACGACGCGCACGTACGAGCGCCTAAAAAATCATGGAGCCAACTGGTTGAAGAGCTTCCGTCCACACTATGGGCGAACAGGACAACACCTAACCGGTCAACTGGAGAGACTCTATTCTTCTTGGTGTACGGAGCTGAAGCAGTCCTTCCTCCGGAGATCACCTTGGGGTCCCTTTGGGTCTGGACCTTCGACGAAGCCACGCAGGACCAGCTCCGGCGTGAAGACCTTGACCTCGTCGATGAGGGAAGGTGCCAAGCAGCTGTTCGGAATGCATGTTATAGCCAAGCGCTTCGGCGCTATCATCAAAGGCATGTGCGCAACTGACAACTCGAGGAAGGCGACATGGTGCTGCGGAAAATACTAACTCGCGAAGGGATGAATAAACTTTCTCCCAGCTGGGAAGGTCCCTTCCGAGTGATCAATGTATCTCGGCCCGGATGCGTTCGCTTGGCAACCGAGGATGGGACTCCGCTTCCTAATCCTTGGAACATCGAGCACCTCCGTAAGTTTTATACTTAGAATCATGGAGGTAAGTCTGTAATTACGCACAATGTATGTTATAGAGTCAATACACAGAGAAGGGTAGGTCCTCCGGGAGAACACCCGGACCCCTCCGGGAAGGTCCGGGAAGTTCAAGTAACACTTGATACAGTCACAACACTAAAAGTGTAACTACCTACCCAGGACTAGTACAAGATGTATAGCACACTTAGCTTGGTCCTGCACCCTAAGTGTGTCCTTGTCTCCCCAATCTGGACCTATAATGAAAGACATTGTTGTGTGAAAATAAACTCCACGTGCATTTATTTTTGTACAAGTCTCGATATATCAAATTATTATTTTTACCCTTCTTGTCTATAATGAAGTTGTGTAATTTTTTTTAGTTTTTGTCCAAGTTATTCATATGTGTTACAAGTTATATTGTTGGTGTCTCTGAATCTTAACATGTTGTATAGTCTACTTGCCTGAACGCCAAGCCAACATAGGTCCGGACTGTGCTATCGACTTACCCTGGTCCTGCACCCTAAGTACGCCACTCTACCTACACTCTGGTAGGCCTCAATAGGGTGAGTACTAGAAAAGCTTATGGGTCCAGAAAGATTACATCAATATGCTTGTTACCATATCGAGTTTCTTCGGATTTAAAACTCAAATAAGAATGATAAGTCACAAACGATTTATAGACAAGAGGAAAAATTTTACTCTTTTCTTGTATTTAACGTGCAGGAAAAACAGAAATTTGTGGCGATGGTGGACGACGCCGGAGCTACTAAGCTCCGACATCTTCCAGGGGCCTGCTGTCAACGTTTAATATGTTGACAGTGGGTGACGTCGGAGCTACAAAGCTTCGATAAATCCTAGGGGGCCGCCGTCGACGTACCGGAGATAAATACTTCGGACCTAAAATTTTCAAGTTCGAAGCATTCAAGTCATCAACATGCTATCAAATCCTTTTGGTACATGTACACACTCCAATTGTGCACATATACCAGGGGGCCAACAAGATACAACACAATATATTGAAGACAAAGTGAAATTCATGGCAGAAAGGAGGATTTCATTAATCAAAAGTACTGGATTACAAAATTGGGGTTACAAGGGGGCAAAAGGAAAAAAGTCCTAGCCACTGGAGGATCTAAGTCTTGTGGAAAAACGAAGTAACCTTCTCAGCAGCTTCTTGGACACTAACTCTAGCGGCATCCCCTTCTTCGGCGATGATTCCTTCAAAGACCGGATCAAGAGAGAACTGGGGTCTCGACTTTCGTAACACGCCAAGACATACTCGGCGATGTTCTTGGCCAAAGATTTACCCTCTGTCTCTAGCTGATCAGCGATGACACTACCCATCGCGTTGAGTTTGCTACCAGCAGAGCCAAGTGCCACCAGTGTCTAGTCCAGCTCCTGCACTGGGTCCTCCGGGCGTACTGGACTAAAACCAAGAGGCACAAGGGCCCTGTCCGCATGTCCCAGGATGTCCCATACCATCAGGGACTCGGTTGCCTTCAAGCTCTGCAGCTCTTCCAGTGACCTCCGGGCGGCCGCTAGCTCTAAACTCTCTTGAGCAAGGCGTTCCACCACTTTGGCATGTTGTTGCATACTTTCAGCAACCTGCTTCTCGCGGTTGGTTAGCTCTGTCTTCCAGAGGTGGATGTGGTTCCGCCGTTGGCCAGCTAGCCTCGTCTGGGCAAGCCTCGTCTCAAAATGGAGTCTATTGCGCCAACGCCTCAAGGTGTTGCGCTCCTCCTCTAGGGCTTTGCTCTCATGATCGAAGGCGAGCTGGACTTGTCGAAGGCTGGAGCAGACGTTGTCTATGGACAACGCCAGAGGGATAGGCTCCGGACCTGCTGGGACCATCTCTGCAGGCTCTAGAGGATTCTCCATCACAAAAATTGGGTCCCACTCTATAAGGGTGGTCCCCTGAACTCTCACAGCACTAGGGCCGCTCTCTAGAAGCCCTACCGCAGCACTAGAGGAAGAACCCACTGGGGGAACTCCCACCTCCAGAGCAGAAGTTGAAGGCGCTGCTTCAGGGTCTTCGGTCGCTGGCTCCGAAGGTGGAGGACCCGTCGTCACCTCTTCAGGTAGCTCCGGCTATGGTTCAGCTACCTAAGGGGCAACAGCAGGGCTTCATCTGGGGCCTCTATCGCCGCTGGCTCAGACGCAGGCAAGTCAGCTTCTTCCAGTTCAACGACCGAAGCTTCAGGCATCTCCGGTTCAACCGTCAAACCTTCAACTGCTTTTGGCGCAAGGGCCGTACCTTCAGTGATTTCCAGCCTAGTGGCTGGGACTTTGATTTCCTTTGGCTCAGTGGCCAGGGCTTCTACGACCTCCGACTTAAGGGTTGGAGCTTCAAACATCCAGCTCTAGTACTGGAGCATTAGCCTCCGGCACCAACGCCAGAGGTGCATCTTCAATTTCTTTACCGTGGTCTGGCGCTACCACGGGAGCTTCAGGCGAGGACTACGAATCTAAGTCCACAACAGCTGGCGCCAGAGCTGTCGCGACTTCTGCCACCACTTGTGGAGGAGGCTCAGTGCTTGAAGCCGAAGCTTCAGCATGTGCAGCCCCGGTCACTGTGACAGGCGCCAAAGTTCCTGACCCCTTCTTCGACACCCTGAAAATAAAGGGAACAGAAGATTAAAGACACATCAAAAATAAGACTAGCATTTTAAGGTGAGCAATCAATGCTTACCTAGGGATGCTACCACCCCAGTCGCCTCGAAACCTCTTCTTCTGAGGTCCAGAGCCAGAGCCTACCATGTCTGGTGAGAAAATTGCTTCAGACCTCAGTTGAGGGCCACTTGCAGCAGTCGGAGTATTCTCGGTCGGAGTTCTCTTGGCGGGGAAGAACTACCGGACCTGTAACTTTTAGCCGGCACTGAGGCCGGGGTTCACTGCCCGGAGGTGACGCCCCTTGAAGATGCTTGCGCCGGAGCCGGGGTAGCTGCAGAAGACCTCCCCCGCCGGGGAGAAGGACCCATGGTAGAAGAAGCAGGTCTAACGGACCTCCTGTCAGCGTGCTTCAACTTCCTCTTCCGGCTCGAGGGCTCAGCTGGCTCTTTGCCCTTGCCCTTGCCGGTGTCTTCAACCCTCCGGCTTGGAGCGGAGGTAGGCCCTCCTTCAGAAGCTCCGGGGATTACCACCCTGGAGGTCGGACGCCTTTCCACCTCACCAAGGTCGTCAAGAGCTGGCATCTTCCTCCAGAGCTCTCTGCTGAACTGCGCCTCCATGTTGAGAGGAAGGAATGTTCCCAGTGGAACTAGGTCGTCCCTGTCGATGTTTATTCCATGTTGGAATTTCTTGAGATGAAGCCTCAAAGCTTCGTCATCTAAGTTGGATTTCAAACCAGTTTCCATCCGGTCGTCATCCATCACACTGTTGAGGGCCCACACGAGCTTCTCACTCTTCCTCAGTGGAGCCCATCTGTTGACCAGGAAGTTGCAGAAGACCATCTGAGGAGTCACTCCACCTTTCACACATTCGCGGATCCTGGTCCAGACGGGGTTCAAGGCAACTGACAGCACCGGAACTACACTCCAAGCGTCGGTGTCAAAGTTGGGGAGGCCTTCGGGCAGCTCCAACTTCTCGTGCTCCTCCACTACAATGACGACCCAATCTTTCTTCCTGTCGTCCCATTTGTTAGAAGGAAACGACTTCATGTATTTGAAGGGGCAGTTCTTGCGCTTCACGAAATAGTAAAAGCCAAGAAGCTCACTCCCCTTGCTGGTGGTGTGGATGGTGAAGAAGGTGCAGAACAGCTCGACGCAGGAGGTAATACCAACCCACATCTCGCAAAAGTGGACGAACGTCGCCACGAGAAGAAGAGAATGGAGGCCAAGGTGATACAGCTGGAGACCATAAAAGTCTAGCAGCATCAAAATAAAGGTAGAAAAAGGTGGGATCAATCCCACCATGGCGTACGCCGAGAAGTACACCATATCGCCATTGCGCTCCTTCTTGACCGGGAGCTCGCCGGTGCGAATCAGTTGGTTTAAAGAGTCGCTGGACCACCCCATATAGGTCCGGACCTTCTTCAGATCATCGTCACTCTTGAGGTAGCTCTTGGGAAGACCCAACTCCATCACGGCAAAGCGGAGCAAAGGAAGGGAAGTTAGGCAGAGTTTGGGAGGCTCTGAGCGCAAATTTGATCGAAGGCATAAAGAGTCCTCAAACCGTGCGCACTTTCCCTCTTATGTAAGCCTCCGAGGTGCTTGGATGGAAACCGTAGTGAGAACGAAGGCACTTTTCAAAAGTCTACCCCGTCAATGACGAGTGGTCCTGGGGCCACCCCAACGAAGAGATTGAGGTTCTTACCCTAGGCGAACCGTTGTCATGATGAGCGGCGGGAATCTCGATGGAGGCACCCTGACAGGGCGCGTCGAACCAATATCGTTTTTGTATTGGGAACCGACGACCTTCAATTGCGTGAGATCCTCACTCAAGTATCTTATCTACCGCATTCATAACAAGCCACGCTTCGATGGTTCACTCCCGGACCATTGCTCCAACAACACATCAGAAGACTCTTGAAATCAAAGCACAGGAATCGAGAATGGCCCCACCTCCGGTAGAATAACTTAACCCAAAGGGTTTCTCCCAGAGGTGGGCCCGGGGGCCACTGTCGGTATCCTACGTACTGGGTACCCCTCAGTACCGCGAAAAGTACAAGGGAGTTCTACCTGTCAGAATTGAAGGTCTCAACAGGTCCCACATGTCACATTGCACTGGACCCGCACCCCTCTTATGGGTAGCTCCTGTGTAAACACGTGTAAAGGAAAACCAGAACTAAGCCCCCAACGAAGGAAAGCTTCAGTGACAACACGTGTACAACGACCCCGGACCAAACCCCCAGCAGAGAGGAGCTCTGGTGCCGAAAAGTGTACAACAGCCCCGGACCTACCCTCCCGCAAGGGAAAGCTCCAGAGCTACCACGTGTGGAGCCTCTGGACCTTCATCAACGTATACACTAGCAAATCTCCTTCAGCACGTTCATTCAAGTGACAGTCAAAGCGGTCGTTACAAGATTTGATTATGTGTCGTTAATGCTGTATTAACGACACGCGATCAGAGCACTGTTAATAGGAGTAACGCAGCCATTAAGGCACAATATTACACTATTAACCATGCTTAATACCAGTGTATTAGGCAATTTAATACACCAGGGCCACATGTCGGGCCAGGTGAATAATGTAATGGTTAGACCTTAGAACTATAAAAGGGTTGTGCCGCACAAACCCAGGGACATCTGATCCAAGCTAACCCGCATACGAGGGAACAGACTCATACAATACAACAACACAAACCCCGTGGAGTATGGTATTACCCTCATGCGGCCCGAACCACGTAAATATCCTGTGTTGCCATCTCGTTCCCGATCTTTAAGCGCCCCAACCAAAACAAGAACCTCCGCGGACTACATTAGGTAGTACCGGGGGAAGTGTCGTTGCTACACTTTGACAGACGCTACGCATGTTGCTGAGAATTTTATGAAAGCAAACAAAGAGATCGTCGATGGACTCAACTGGTTGCATCTCAAAGCGCATGTACTCCTTTTTGAACATGTCTTGCTTTACCTCCTTGACCGTGTTGGATCCTTCGTGGTAGTCGTAGAGTGCTTTCCACACATCGTATGTAGATCGGAGTTGAGCAACACAGTCGAAGTTGCTTTGGGTTAATCCTTGTATGATCAAGTTGCGAGCCTTGTTGTTGTTGTCGACATCTCTCATGTTTGTAGCCGTTACTTGATCGTTTGACGGCATGTCGTAAGGCTGGTACACATTTTCCCATATCGCAAAGCCTTGTGCCTGGATGAAAGCTTCCATACGTGCCTTTCAAACTAAAAAATCAATATCACTAAAGACACAAGGTTTTACGGAATATTTCTCCATGATGATTAGTCAAAAAACACGTGCAAATCACAAAGATTAGAGCATCGTGGATCTGATACCAATTTTAGGATCGAAGAGCACGTGAAAAGATACCAGAGGGGGGGTGAATGGTACATTAAAATTTTTGCAGCGGAAGCAACAAAAACCCCCCGGCAGAAAATCAATCTGTTAAAAATTGTGTGTCCCACTAATCTAGACGTGATCAATTTTGACAAAACCAGTATAGATTGTGAAGAATCAAGTCATAAACACGTCACAACAAGAATCACAAAAATCCATCGAGAAAACTTAAGTTATGATCGAAAGGTTGAACGAAGGTCAATCTATTCTACTCGAGAAAAACCAGATCTGCCACACTGCAAAGAAACTCGTGTAGATCAAAAACCACAAATCCAATGACCTTGAAATTTTCACAAATGATAGATAATAAAGTTGTAAAGACAACCCAAAAAGTATCACATCAATTGGATCTGTAAAACTCCAGTTATGATAAAACCACTGAAGCAAAGTAGTGTTGTGCAGAAACTCGACGAGAAAAACTTGTCTGAAACAAGTCGGACGAACAAGGCACAAAAGTTCATTCAAACTATGAATTTTGTTGATCAAACAACAAGAAGAACATCCCCAAATTCGTGCCCCACGAGCTCTGGCCTCATTGTTTATATAACCAGCAATGAGGCCAACCCAAACCAACCTAGGACTCGTATCCTACTCAATTTTCTCCGAAACATTCCATAACTGCTCAAGACTCTTCCATACGCAGACAGAAGCAATCTTAACACTTCCAAAGACCTTAGGAACGTATCCCACATTCCTAAAACAACTAAACTTTGTGCTCACCATGAAATCCTAACGTAACCAACTCAAATATTTCCATATTTGAGTCAAACCTGACTCAGCCGCAGCCTGAGTCCATAACCTAGTCAGTTGGACCTTTCCGACCAATTCTTTATGTCCACATCTCTTCACCACGCCTTGGAACCATGCAGCCATGTCCATGCACTCCATGCACACGCGCAAACAACTTCCAAAAACCTCCACGATACCTTCATATGTATTGTTCTTGATTCAAACATGTTGCACAACCTCTCGATCAACTCAACCACAATTCCTCCTGAACTTGGTTGTTGAACCTCATCTTCTCCCCAAGACTAGTTCAATGGATCCCGTCACCAGCCATGTCTTGAACTCAAGCAACACCTGCACATGAATAAACACCTAATACTTCTGAGCACAAGTCCTCGACTTGACTCACGTTAGTTCCGAAACTACAACACCTTATGTGAGCGCCTCACATAAGCATGTTGCGAACCATAGCAAAAAGATATCAACCATAACCAACAAAACACACCAAAAACTTAGTAAAAAAATACAAAGCAAACTATCCATAGATGTAAAGCAAGTTTGAATCATTTCAATGTAAATGCATAATCATTGCAACTAGCTCCGGACCTTGCTAAAACTAACTGAACCTTGAGCCGGAGCTTACCTAAGCTTGCAGGACCTAGCACCGGAGCTTACCAAAGCTAGTCGGACCTAGCGCCGGAACTTACTAAAGCTATTCGGACCTAGCGCCGGAACATGTCATACGTAGCCACAACAAGTTGGACCTAGCCAAAGAAGTCGGACCTAGCCAAAACATGTCGGACCTAGACAAAGAAAGTCAGACCTTACGTCAGACCTTGCTGAAGCTACCCAAAACAAGTTGGACCTATTGTCGGACCTTGCAGGAGCTCGGACCTAGAGTTGTACCTTGATGAAAAAAGTGTTTTGGTAGTATTCAAAACTTTTATCATCATAGCCAATGTATTCAGCACACATAGGTCTCATACTTAGAGCATTTTTGCCTTGAAATTTGACACTCTGCTCCATGATTAGAGAAAGTCCCAGGCTTCACAAAATGACCCCAGACGAACTTCTTGGAAAAATCATCAACTTCGAAATGATGGAGAAGAAAGCCAAGCATGTCAAGGAACATGCCAACCTTACCTTGGCAAAGGAGAGGGGAGTTGCTCTAAAGGCAAATGCAAGCCCGCATCAAAAGAAACTCTAGAAGCTCCTGAGCAAGATGATGGTGATGATGAAAGCACTGATGTTGATGAAGAAGACATGATCATGCTCATAAAAAACTTCAAGAAAATGATTAGAAGAAGAAAGGGTGGCAATTCAAGTGAAGGAAGACATAAGGAAAGGAAAAGATCCAAGATGAGACGCGTGTGCTACAATTGTGGAGAATATGATCATTTCATAGTGGATTGCCCACATGAAGACAATAAGAGGAAGAGTAAAGACAACAAGCCTCAACAAAAGAAAATATTCAAGAAAAAGAAGCAATATGGCCAAGCACATCTAGGGAAGGAGTGGGACTCTAATGATGAGTCCTCATCTGAAGAAGAAGAGGAGATGTCCACTATAGCTATCAAGAAGCCTACCATGAAGTCCACTCTCTTGCCAACCATGTGAGCATGGAAGGACACAAACCACACCTGCCTAATGGTCAAGGAAGGAAAAAGAAAGGTTAAAACTAAATCTTCCTCCTCGCATTCCTTTACTAGTGATATTGATAATTCTAGTGATGATGAAGAGATGCTTAGAGGTTTAGATAAAAATATTGTCGCTAAAATAAAAATTCTAAGGGATGAGATTGTTGACAAAGAAGAGCTAGTCAATCGCTGTGACGCCCGGTTCCGAAAACTGAACTAGGCTAACGCATATGTGTGCCCAGGATGTTCAACACACATACACGAGTGCAATCACAAAAGAGTATACAGAAAATTACCACAGAACAAGAATAATTATCAAATTTTATTACACAAACCATATTATCCTCGAATACAAGCTCTAATGAATATTAATGGCAAGTTCAACTAATGCAGCAGAAATAAACTAATTAAGCAACTAAGCAACCTAAGCAAAAGGGATAGCGCAGCTCCAATAACACCACAGGCAAAGTTGACGGTAGACACGGCCTAGAACTCCGCATTATCACCATTATACTCACAATCCTGACCTGCAACTGTTGGGAGGGGGATTGCAAGAGTGAGTACGTGTCGTACTCAGCAAGTGTGGAAAGTACGACATGTGGCTGATTCAAATGACGAATGTAATAATAGCTAAGCGATGAAAAGTACTGTAAAACATTTAAAAAGCATTATACTATGTCTATGTGAAACAATCCCATCATAACCATCATATTAACAAAATATAAACCATATCCAATTATTGCCAACATCATCATTATCCATGTCCAGTTACCATAACTCAAATTCATATCCGTAACCATAATATCAACCATAACCATTACCAAACCATAACCAACCCAAATCCCAATTTCCCTCTAATCATGTAGGTCATCCAGGCGCTCATAACCGGGAGCATGACTATCATGATAGTTTTTAACACTCTACATAGGTTGTACCACTTTACCCACACATTCGTGATTTCATCACCTTTCGATGACTAAGAAACCTCCATTATGCCATCTCACACTTCCGTAGGTGTGTGGCCAAGAGATCACAAAATAGCCTTTCAAAAGGGACTACTAGTATGTATGGGCCCACTAAGGTTTCACCGGCAGGCTTGAATCTCCATTCTCCCACCCACGGGCCCCCTCGTGTGCCATGCGAATCCCAGGGCAGTCCTCCTCGACTCCGATTCCCCGCGCCATCCAATGGTCCATACAATACTAGCAGCGCTCCTAATTATTCAGCTACGCCGCACCCATACTTGGCCTTGTGGTGGCACTGTTGACCTGGCATATTCTCGCATGAACCGGTCCTTAGATCTAAGGCAAGCAAACCACCATAACATCCAACCCATCCACATACCAGGCTTGCTTAGATCACCCATCGTATTGACCAGTTAACATTAACCATAATATCATTGATGCATAATTAAATGTGTAGTGTTGTTTGCCAACCCAATTAATTAAGCGAAGCAAAAAGGCAAAAACCCTTCCCGACTCTCTACCATATATTCCAGGTGACAAGGGTGGTTAAACAAAGCTAGTAAACTTCCTACCATAGGATTCCCATCAAATTGACACAAGCATGCAGTTTGCAAACAAAACATTTATTTTAAAAAATAAGATCAATATGCTTCAAGGACACTTGCCTTGCTCCGACGGATGGAGTTGCTCAAGCGCTTCAAAGTCTTGATTTTGGAAATCCTTGTATGCGGCCTCTTGATCACGTTCCTCTACGCGTGATCATACATACAAGAAAGTACATACAATTCAATATGATGCACACAAAATAATCAACATGCAATGACATGCATGCATGCACAATTCAATAATTAATTAACTATGGTTGTTTATTAATTAGATGCAACTAGTTCATACGTGTTCATAAGAGTTTACGGGGGTTTTAGAGTGGATTAATGCTGCTGAAAATAAAAAGACGATGCAACTACGATCAATTTACGTCTATTAGATTCAATATGGTCTCTAAAATTCGCATCGGAAACATGGCCTACCGTAGATGCGATGGCTTTGATGATCACGGGATGGGGATGATGCGTAGACGAAGTAGATGCGCAAGGTCCTCCGGCGACACGACGACGGCGCCGCGATGGCGAGGACGATCTCCGGCAGACGTCGGCGCCCTCCTCTTTTTCCTCCTCTTCTTCCCCTCCTTTTTCTTCTTTTTCTTCCCTGCGGCGCAGCCCTCTGGTGCCTTTTTTCCTGCTGCTGGCGGCGGGGCCTTTTTTCTCGTGGAGGCGGCAGCATTTTCTGGGATCGGGAAAACCAAAGGAGCCTCACGTACGTATTTATAGGCGGCGGGATCGATCCAGAGACCGGCTCGGTCGGGGTCGCGCGGTGCGTTCGTCGCGCTGGGGCCAGGGCGAGCGGGGCGTGTTGCGGGGCCCAGACGGCGGGCTCGCGCGGTCGCTATGCGCGGGATCGGGCGAGGCCGGGGCGGCTCGGTGTACGGGAGCCAGGCGCGCGGTCAACGCGTTGGCGGCGCGGGAGGCGCGGGGTGGGCCAGGGCGAGCGCGCGGCGGGGGCCAGCGGGGCCAGGGTGCTGTGGGGCGGGGCCGCGTGACGGGGTGGGAGCGAGGCGCGCTGGCGCGTGGGCCAGGCGGATCGGGGCAGGCGCGGGAGCGGGGGGGCTGCGGTGCGGGGTGGGCCAACGCTGGCTGGGCCAGCTTGGCCTGGCCAGCGGCGGGATTTTCCTTTTTCTTTCCTTTTCTTCTTTCTTTTTTTTTCTTTTCATTTTATAAATAAATATTAATATATATTATATTTTTTATATACATACTTTATTTTTATATTTTTTTATTATTATTATATTTTTTAATCATACCTTTTTTATTTACATGTATATATTATTATATATTATTTATTTATATATATATTTCTTTTATTATATTTTTTTATATATTATTGATTATTATTTATTTATACTTATTCCCTAATACATGTTTTATATCTTTATTTTCTTTTTCTCTATTAATATTTAATGCATGAATATATATGCAATGCGATGCATGATGCAAAGAATTAGGGTGTTACAAACCTACCCCCTTAAAGTGAATCTCGCCCTCGAGATTCGATAGCGTGGAGAAAAGATGAGGGAATTCTACCTTCAAGTCTTCTTCACGTTCCCATGTAGCTTCGGCTTCTGTATGGTGTTTTCATTGCACTTTGCACCAACGGATCCTCTTATTCCTTGTGACCCTTTCCTTCATGTCCAAAATTTTGTCAGGTTGCTTGACATAGGACAAATCCTCTTGAAGTTCTAACTCGTCCATCGGCACTTGTTCTTCCGGTACCCTGAGACACTTCTTGAGTTGAGAGACGTGAAATACGTCATGTACATCGGAGAGATACGTCGGCAGCTCAAGTCGATATGCCACTTCTCCTCGTTTGTCCAAAATCTTGAACGGTCCGATGTAACGTGGTGCCAGTTTTCCTTTGACGTTAAACCGTTGCTGACCTCTGATAGGTGACACTTTGAGGTATACAAAATCTCCAACTTCAAAAGTCAGACTCCTTCGCCTATTATCAGCATAACCTTTCTGTCGAGACTGGGCAGCCTTTAAGTTTTCCCGTATTATTTGGACTTGCCTTTCAGCATCTTGTAACACGTCGGGACCAAACACTTGATTCTCTCCGGTTTCATTCCAAAACAAGGGAGTCCTACACTTCCTTCCGTACAATGCTTCGTAGGGTGACATTTTCAGACTTGCTTGGTAGCTATTGTTGTATGAGAATTCAGCATACGGCAAACTTTTATCCCAACTTTTCCCATGCTTTAAAGCACAAGCTCTTAACATGTCTTCCAAAATTTGGTTGGTCCTCTCGGTTTGTCCATCTGTTTGAGGGTGATACGCCGAACTGAAGTTCAACCTTGTTCCCATTGCTTCATGCAATTTATACCAAAATCTGCAGGTAAACTGAGAACCTCTATCCGAGACTATCTTCTTCGGTACTCCATGTCGACACACAATATGCTCCATATACAATTCTGCTAGCTTCGCGGTGGTATATGTGGTCTTGACGGGGATGAAGTGAGCTGATTTTGTCAACCGATCCACAATAACCCATATTGAATCATAGCCAGACTGAGTTCGCGGTAATCCAACTATAAAGTCCATACCAATCTCTTCCCACTTCCACTCCGAGATCTTCAATGGTTGTAATAATCCGGCTGGCCTTTGATGTTCAACTTTAACTCGTTGGCACACATCACAAAGTGCAACGTATTCGGCTATGTCCTTTTTCATGCTGCCCCACCAGTAGCATGTCTTTAAGTCCTTGTACATCTTCGTACAACCAGGATGAATTGAGTAAGGTGAGTCATGTGCCTCCTTCAATATTGCTTCCCGAATATACCTGACATTAGGTACCACAATCCTCTTTCCAAGCCATAAGGTACCCTGTTCGTCCTCATCAAATCTGAATCTCTTCCTTCTTGGGTCTTTTCCTTGATTTCCTGTATTTCCTTGTCCTTTGTCTGTCCTTCCCGTATTTCTTGCTCTAATGTTGGGTTGACTTCCATCGTTCCCATCTCATTTATGAATCCAAGGTTCAACCGTTCAAACTCCTTGCATAACTCGGATGGCAGCTCCCGGACTGTGAGTTGGTGGCTTACTCCTTTTCGGCTCAAAGCGTTGGCCACTACATTGGCCTTCCCTGGGTGATAGTTGATTCCGACGTCATAATACTTGATGAGCTCCAACCATCGGCGTTGCCTCAGATTTAGATCCGTTTGCCTAAATATGTACTCGAGACTCTTGTGATCCGTATAAATCTCACATCGGTGACCAAAAACGTAGTGTCTCCATATCTTCAAAGCGTGTACCACGGCTGCGAGTTCAAGGTCGTGTGTAGGATAATTTAACTCATGTTTCTTTAGTTGCCTCGATGCATAAGCTACCACTTGGCCTTCTTGCATGAGCACACATCCTAATCCTTGTCTTGATGCATCACAATATATATCAAAACTCTTGCTCACGTCCGGTAATACTAACACCGGCGCGGTTGTCAACCTTTTCTTTAACTCTTCAAAGCTATCCTGAAAAGCTTGAGTCCATCGGAATGCCTTCCCTTTCATGAGTAATTCAGTCATAGGCTTGGCTATTTTGGAGAAATCCTTGATGAATCGGCGGTAATATCCAGCCATTCCAAGGAAACTCCGAATTTCCTTGACATTCTGTGGCGGTTCCCACTTAAGAACATCTCTCACCTTCCCTGGGTCAACTGATACTCCTCCTCCGGAAATAATATGGCCTAAGAAAGAAACTTCCCGTAACCAGAATTGACATTTACTGAACTTGGCATACAATTGGTGTTCCCGTAGCATCTGCAATGTAAGCTTCAAGTGTTCTTCATGTTCTTCCTCGCTTCTCGAGTATATCATAATGTCATCGATGAACACTACAACGAACTTATCCAGATATTCCATGAAGACCTTATTCATGAGATACATAAAGTACGCAGGCGCGTTCGTCAATCCAAATGACATGACGGTGTACTCATAAGATCCATATCGTGTCCGAAATGCTGTCTTGGGTATATCTGATGGTCTAATCTTCATTTGGAAGTATCTTGACCGCAAGTCAATCTTGGAGAAGATACAGGCACCCTTCATTTGGTCGAAAAAATCCTCTATACGGGGCAGTGAGTACTTGTTCTTAATTGTCACTTAGTTGAGAGACCTATAGTCCACACACATCCTCTGGGTTCCATCCTTCTTATCTACGAAGAGCACTGGGGCTCCCCACGGGGATGAGCTTGGGCGTATAAAACCCTTCTCTAGCTGCTCTTGAATTTGCTTCTTGAGCTCTGCTAATTCCTTAGGAGGCATCCTATACGGCCTCTTAGCTATAGGTGCAGTTCCGGGTATCAACTCAATGGCGAATTCTATGTCACGATCAGGTGGCATACCTGACAACTCATCTGGAAACACATCCGGATACTCGCAAACGATCGGAATGCTTTCCAATGACACTCCTTCCACTTGATTGAGCATTGCCTTCTCTCTTGTAGGTTGGGCTGCCTCAACTTTGATGCGTGTACCATGTTCACTTGTCAACTGCACAATCCTCTCGGCACATTGAATGACTCCATTATACTTGCTCAACCAGTCCATTCCAAGTATTATGTCTATTCCTTGGGAGTCCAAGACTATGAGGTTTGCAAGAAAGTCTACCCCCCTTATTTTAATGCTTACTTTCGGACATACTATATTTGTCCTCATCTCTCCGCCAGGAGAACTTACTAGCATAGTTTGCTTCATATGAGATATAGGCAAATTGTACATGGCAACATACTTTGACGAGATGAATGAATGAGATGCTCCCGAATCAAATAAAACAGTCGCGGGGTTGGAGTTGGTAAGAAACATACCAATCACGACGTCATTAGCTTGCTGGGCTTCCTCAGTAGAGACATGATTCACATTGCCACGAGCAAAATTTTGCTGTCCGCGGTTGCCTTGTGGTGCTCCTCCATTTGGTCACGGGTGATTTGTCCTTGGTGTATTGTTCATAGGTCCATAGTTTCTTCTGGGGCATTGACTTGCAAAGTGCCCGGGCTCTCCACACACATAGCATGTCTTACCGCCCGTAGCGTTAGGGAAGTTTGGGCGCAGCTGGTTTTGAGAATTTGCCGCCATGTTAGGATGCGGCGCAAGTGGCACAGGATAGCGAGGCGCTTGCATGGCAGGGCGTTGCTGCGGTGGCTTATTTGGGCTGGGCAGATAAGCAGCACGGTACGCAGGAGCAGATGGGTTGTAGTGTGGTGCAGTTGGTGGTGCATAGCGGGGGCGAACATTGCTTCCTTGCTGCGGTCCATGATGTGGCATCTTCCTCTTGTTGTCCTGCTCCATCTCACGAATCTTGTTCTCAACCACAATAGCCTTGTCAACCAGCTTTTGGAAGTATGGATAACCAGTATTGAGCAACTGGACTTGAATTTCATTGTTGAGACCCCTCATAAACAGATATTGCTTCCTAATATCAGTTTTGATGTCTTATGGAGCATATCTTGATAATTGAGTGAATTTGTTGAGATACTCACTCACGCTCATCCTTCCTTGCCTGAGATTTTCAAAATCTTGTCTTCTCAGTATCATAACTCCTTCAGGTACATAGTGGGAACATAAACTCTGCTTAAACTCAGCCCAAGTGATTGCCTCCTGATTATCATGAGCGTTGCAAAGAGCTTCCCACCAGTCAGCAGCTGCTCCAACTAGTTGATGCGATGCAAAGAGAACCTTCTCCCTATCAGTGCACTGGACAATAGCAAGTTTCTTCTCAACGGACTTCAGCCAATCATCAGCTTCCATTGGGTCTGTGGCTTGTGCAAAGGTAGGCGGTCTGGTCCTCATGAACTCTCCCAAACGGTTGTGGTGTGGCAAGGGTGGTGGCGGTGGCGGTATATGAGGCTGATTGTTGTTGCCAGCTTGCAGCTGTCCCATTGTCTGTATCATGGTCTGCATGAGTTGGTTCTGCATAGCTAACAGTTCTTCAATATTGATAGCTCCATGAGCATGTCCCTGGTTGTTCTGAGGTACTTCATTGCACTCCTCCTCATCATTGACATCCCTCTGATTGCGAGTCCTCACCATCTGAAGGAGAGCAATAGGTAAGAATTTAGAAACGTCCCCAACTATATGCATCAAGGGATATGAAGCTAACCAACTAGCTATACTAGCCTAGGTGGACATGGCAATGCTAAAGCATCCCAAAATCCTCTATTAAACACACAAGCAAACAATATATATATATAGCAAACAACACACTAAGCAAAAACACATCGATTCCTGAGTGCTCCTATGTGCTCTAAAGTGTCCATTATATCTAGGTTGCGTCCTACGGTCAACCTGTGGCTCTGATACCAATTTGTGACGCCCGGTTCCGAAAACTGAACCAGGCTAACGCATATGTGTGCCCAGGATATTCAACACACATACACGAGTGCAATCACAAAAGAGTATACAGAAAATTACCACAGAACAAGAATAATTATCAAATTTTATTACACAAACCATATTATCCTCGAATACAAGCTCTAATGAATATTAATGACAAGTTCAACTAATGCAGCGGAAATAAACTAACTAAGCAACTAAGCAACCTAAGCAAAAGGGATAGCGCAGCTCCAATAACACCAAAGGCAAAGTTGACGGTAGACACAGCCTAGAACTCCGCATTATCGCCATTAAACTCACAATCCTGACCTGCAACTGTTGGGAGGGGGATTGCAAGAGTGAGTACATGTCATACTCAGCAAGTGTGGAAAGTATGACATGTGGCTGATTCAAATGACGAATGTAATAATGGCTAAGTGCTGAAAAGTACAGTAAAACATTTAAAAAGCATTATACTATGTCTATGTGAAACAATCCCATCGTAACCATCATATTAACAAAATATAAACCATATCCAATTATTGCCAACATCATCATTATCCATGTCCAGGTACCATAACTCAAATTCATATCCGTAACCATAATATCAACCATAACCATTACCAAACCATAACCATCCCAAATCCCAATTTCCCTCTAATCATGTAGGTCATCCAGGCGCTCATAACCGGGAGCACGGCTATCATGATAGTTTTTAACACTCTGCAGAGGTTGTACCACTTTACCCACACGTTCGTGATTTCATCACCTTTCGATGACTAAGAAACCTCCATTATGCCCTCTCACACTAGCGTAGGTGTGTGGCCAAGAGATCACAAAATAGCCTTTCAAAAGGGACTACTAGTATGTACGGGCCCACTAAGGTTTCACCGACAGGCTTGAATCTCCATTCTCCCACCCACGGGCCCCTTCGTGTGCCATGCGGATCCCAGGGCAGTCCTCCTCGACTCCCATTCCCCGCGCCATCCAATGGTCCATACAATACTAGCAGCGCTCCTAATTATTCAGCTACGCCGCAACACCCATACTTGGCCTTGTGGTGGCACTGTTGACCTGGCATATTCTCGAATGAACCGGTCCTTGGATCTAAGGCAAGCAAACCACCATAACATCCAACCCATCCACATACCAGGCTTGCTTAGATCACCCATCGTATTGACCAGTTCACATTAACCATGATATCATTGATGCATAATTAAATGTGTAGTATTGTTTGCCATCCCAATTAATTAAGTGAAGCAAAAAGGCAAAAACCCTTCCCGACTCTCTACCATATATTCTAGGTGACAAGGGTGGTTAAACAAAGCTAGTAAACTTCCTACCATAGGATTCCCATCAAATTGACACAAGCATGCAGTTTGCAAACAAAACAGTTATTTAAAAAAAACAGGATCAATATGCTTCAAGGACACTTGCCTTGCTCCGACGGATGGGGTTGCTCAAGCGCTTCAAAGTCTTGATTTTGGAAATCCTCGTATGCGGCCTCTTGATCACGTTCCTCTACGCGTGATCATACATACAAGAAAGTACATACAATTCAATATGATGCACACAAAATAATCAACATGCAATGACATGCATGCATGCACAATTCAATAATTAATTAACTATGGTTGTTTATTAATTAGATGCAACTAGTCCATACGTGTTCATATGAGTTTACGGGGGT
This sequence comes from Tuctoria greenei, assembly GCA_036927565.1. Lineage (NCBI taxonomy): Eukaryota > Viridiplantae > Streptophyta > Magnoliopsida > Poales > Poaceae > Tuctoria > Tuctoria greenei. Next base: position 12,322,470 of record JAYESD010000007.1, read on the forward strand.
TTTAGAGTGGATTAATGCTGCTAAAAATAAAAAGACGACACAACTACGATCAATTTACGTCTATTAGATTCAATATGGTCGCTAAAATTCGCATCGGAAACATGGCCTACCGTAGATGCGATGGCTTCGATGATCGCGGGATGGGGACGATGCGTAGACGAAGTAGATGCGCAAGGTCCTCCAGCGACATGACGACGGTGACGCAATGGAGAGGACGATCTCCGGCGGACGTCGGCGTCCTCCTCTTTTCCTCTTCTTCCCCTCCTTTTTCTTCCTTTTCTTCCCTGCGGCGCAGCCCTGTGGTGCCTTTTTTCCTGCTGCTGGCGGCGGGGCCTTTTTTTCTCGTGGAGGCGGCGGCGTTTTCTGGGATCGGGAAAACCTACGGAGCCTTACGTACGTATTTATAGGCGGTGGGATCGATCAAGAGACCGGCTCGGTCGGGGTCGCGCGGCGCTCTCGTCGCGCTGGGGCCGGGGCGAGCGGGGCGCGTTGCGGGGCCCAGGCGGCGGGCTCGCGCGGTCGCTACGCGCGGGATCGGGCGAGGCCGGGGCGGCTCGGTGTGCGAAAGCCAGGCGCGCTGTCAACGCGCTGGCGGCGCGGGAGGCGCTGGGTGGGCCAGGGCGAGCGCGCGATTGGGGCCAGCGGGGCCAGGGTGCTGCGGGGCGGGGCCGCGTGATGGGGTGGGAGCGGCGCGCGCTGGCGCGTGGGCCAGGCGAATCGGGGCAGGCGCGGGAGCGGGGGGGCTGCGGTGCGGGGTGGGCCAACGCTGGCTGGGCCAGCTTGGCCTGGCCAGCGGCGGGGTTTTCCTTTTTTTTTTTCTTTTCTTCTTTCCTTTTTTCATTTCTTTTTATAAATAAATATTAATATATATTATATATTTTTTATATACATACTTTATTTTTATATTTTTTATTATTATTATATTTTTTTAATCATACCTTTTTTATTTACATGTATATATTATTATATATTATTTATTTATATATATTTCTTTTATTATATTTTTTATATATTATTGATTATTATTTATTTATACTTATTCCCTAATACATGTTTTATATCTTTATTTTCTTTTTCTCTATTAATATTAATGCATGAATATATATGCAATGCGATACATGATGCAAAGAATTAGGGTGTTACAATCGCCAAGACGATATGATCATTCTCCAAAAGGAGAAATATCTTGAGATTGAAAAACTTCTTGAGCTTGAAAAGGAGCGAAGTAAATCACTTGAACTTGAGTTAGCTTCAAGCAAGGAGACTTGTTTGAAGTTAAAAGATTGAAACATCGCTATTAAGGATGAACTTGCTAACTTTACTAAACTTAACAAGATCCTTGAGATGCAAGTTGAGTCACTCAAGCAAAGTGGGTCTTCATCCTCTTTAGGCTCACCTTCTCAACATATTGAATCTAAAACTGTCATAACTTGTGCATGTGCTAAAAGTAACACTAACTTGAAAGAAAAGTCAAACTTGACAAAAGACAAGCATCCCTCCCAAAGTGGCATGTTTGACAAGGAGAAGGTCAAGTATGCACACAGTGCATACTTGGTCACAAGACCTCCTAATGTTAAACATGGCATTGGGTATTCTCGTGGTGAAACGCAAAACGCTAGAAGCCACAAGAATGACAAGGATCATATTGTTTTTGTCAAGGGAAGCTCTTCCCAAGTTGGAAAACATAATAATGTTGACAAATTTAACATCGTGAACTCATATGAACAACAAATCTTGTTTAGAACCTTTGATGCTTCATATGTGGTTAGTTTTGGAAAAGTTCATGCTAAATATGTTGGGCCATGCCATGAGAACACCAAGTCTTGTGTGTGTGTGCCCAAGTCACTTATCACTAACCTCAAAGGACCCAAGCAAGCTTGGGTACCTAAGATCAAAGCATAACTTCTTTTTGTAGGCATATGCATCTGGTGGAGCAAAATGGGTGCTAGATAGGGGATGCACAAATCACATGACTGGACAAAGAAAAATGTTCGGGGAGTACGTTCAAAATGAAGACTCAAGCGAAGGCATATATTTTGGTGATAATAGTCGAGGAAGGGTGCTAGGTACCAGTAAAATAGCAATTTCATCACAACATACACTTTCTCATGTTTTACATGTTAATTCCTTAGAATATAACCTCTTGTCCATATATAAACTATGTGACAAAGGTTACAATTGTTTATTCACTAATGAGGGTGTGACCGTCTCTATAAGGAGTGATAACTCTATTGCATTCAAGGGTGTGTTAAAGGGGAAACTATATCTAATTGATTTAATCAAAGATAAAGCCAAACTCGGCACATGCTTGATTGCAAAGACTAACATGGGTTAGCTGTGGCATAGACTGCTAGCACACGTTGGTATGGGGAATCTACAAAAACTTCTAAAAGGCGATCACATTCGAGGTTTGAAGGATGTTGTTTTTGATAAAGATAGGCCTTGCAGCGCGTTCCATGACAGGAAGCAGGTAGGAGCACCCCACCCCGTGAAGAATGCCATCACTACAACAAGACTGCTTGAGCTCCTCCACATGGACCTATTCAGTCCAATTGCTTACATAAGCATCGGCGATAATAAATATGGTTTAGTCATTGTCGATGATTTTTCATGCTTCACGTGGGTTTTGTTTTTGCATGATAAGACAAAAACTCAAGGAACACTCAAGAAGTTTCTCAGACGAGCTCAAAATGAATTCTCATTGAAGATCAAGAACATATGAAGTGTCAATGGAACAGAGTTTAAGAATACTCAACTTGAGGAGTATCTAGATGAAGAAGGAATAAAGCACAAATTTTCAGCACCCTAGTCTCCTCAACAAAACAGGGTAGCCGAAAGGAAGAACCGAACACTCATTGAGATGGCGAGGACAATGCTCGATTAATACAAGACATCGGACCGGTTTTTGGCTGAAGCGGTTAACACCGCTTATGATGCCATAAACCGACTATACCTTCATCATTTACTCAAGAAAACCTCATATTAACTACTCACTGGTAACAAACCAAATATTTCATACTTTCGAGTTTTTGGTTCAAAATGTTATATTCTAAGAAAGAATCCTAGGACCTCGAAGTTCACTTCAAAGTCCGATGAAGGTTTCTTGCTTGGCTATGATTCGAACTTCTAGTCTTATCATGTCTTCAACAAAGTCTCTGGACTTGTTAAAGTAGCACGTGACATAGTGTTCGATGAAACTAATGGCTCTCAAGTAGAGCAAGTTGATATGTGTGTGCTAGATCAAGAAGAATCTCCATGTCAAGCATTGAGAAGAATGACACTTGGAGATATTCTACCACAAGCATCACCTCAAAATCCTAGTGAAGAAAATGAACAACAAACGGAGGAAAATGATCAACGGGGAGCTTTCACACTAGATCAACCTCAAGGAGATCAAGATAATCAAAACAATAATGAGGGCAACCATCCAGGGGGAGACAAAGAAGATGATGATCATGAAAATTCAAGACCAGAAGTGCCACATCCAAGAGTACACAAAGGCATACAAAGAGATCACCCCGCCGACAACATAATCGGTGACATCAAAAAGGGAGGAACAACTCGATCTTGTATAGCTAATTTCTCTGAATACTATTCTTTTGTATCCTTTATAGAACCATACAGGGTTGAAGATGCTCTAAGAGATCCTGACTAGGTGATGGCAGTGCAAGAAGAGTTGAACAGCTTCAAGAGGAACGAAGTATGGGAACTTGTAGAAAGACCCAAGTCCAACATCGTCGGCACAAAATGGGTCTTCCATAACAAGCAAGACGAACACGGAGTACTAACAAGAAACAAGACACAACTTGTGGCCAAAGGTTACTTAAAAGTCAAAGGTTTGGATTTCGAGAAGACTTCTGCTCCTGTATCTAGGCTTGAATCAATTTGTATATTACTTGCATATGCTACTCACCATGATTTCAATCTGTATCAAATGGACGTCAAAAGCGCCTTCCTCAACGGACCGATCAAGGAGGAGGTGTACGTGGAGCAAGCTCCTGGGATTGAAGATCAAGAGTACCCCGACCATGTATTCAAACCGCGTAAGGCTCTCTATGTCCTCAAACAAGCTCCTTGAGCTTGGTATTGTTGACGGTCCTTTAGTACCATATTTTGACCATCAATTCACCTCATAATGTGCATAAAAGAAACACAAAACATAGTGGTAGGGCTATACACTAACCCAATTCCACAAGTGTTGGTGTTTATTTGTATGCAGGAGAATTATTAACCAAAATACCAAAACATGCAGGGATGAATCCATGAAAATGTATTTCAACGAATCAGACGATGACACATGGCAACACATCGATCAAATGGCCCACAAACAGAAGAATACGAGGAGATCCAATGGTGTTGCATCAATATACATCAAGGGGCCCCACCTGGAAGCCGCTTGGAGGAAGCACTCCCCGAGGGGAGGCTTGACCATGTCGGCCGAACTAGGGGTTTGGCCGACCCCTTCCGGGCGCCAAACCCGGTCAAATGACACGTGTTGGCTCCTCCCGGCTCCATGGAGTCAATGGTGACTGATTCGCGTGTTAATTGTGGCGGGAACTGACCCTTCTCCACCTATAAATAGACCCCCCTCACCTCACTTCTCACACACACCAAAAGTTGAGAATAGTGCTACACTCCGAAGGTTTAGAGTAGTCCTAGAGGCTACCAAAGTAGAAGGAGAGTGTGGTGAAGAGTCTAGGAGAAGGAGGCTTGGACTTGTCAAGTCCCTCTTCTACACTTGTACCCCTACAAAGGTTTTACTCAATCAAGTAAGCCTTTGTGAATTCAATACAAGTTTGATCTTTTATTCTTAGTTGTTTGCACAAGTAGTTACTTGTGGGTTCACAGCTTTAATTCATTAGAGGCTCTAGTTCTAGCTTTGTGTTCAAAACAACTAGAGTAGTGATTTAGAACGTAAGCGTGGTTCTTAGGTTATAAATCATCAGTGGATATCTCGTAGACCCACGGATTATAGAGGTATGCAGTAGGTGGTCACATCCCTATTTGTCCTTCGTAATCCTCCACGTTCGGCTATGCCATAGGCTCTTGGCGGGAGTCATCCTAGTATTGCTAGGAGTAAGCCCGTGCCTGAAGCAAGCATCTACTGCAAACTACCTTGAATTAGGATCAATACTTTGAATTCCTCTCTGTTCCTTGCCTACCAAACAACTTTGTGTCCTTGGGTGAGCTAGTTCGAAAGATTAGCACACACGTTCTTTGGATTCGATACCCTTGGGAATACTCCTTAAGGGGAAGTGCTACAAAGGTATTTCTGTGCGCTTGCAGATAACTCTGTGGTGTTAAGAAATACCAACAAGCATTTCTGGCGCCGTTGACAAGGAACGGTTGCTGTTAATCTTCAGACCAAGATCACCCTCGTACCATATCCCCCTTATCTATCATCTTACCTTTCTTATTCTTACCTTACCACCACCATATAAATGGAGCAACCCACCATTATTTCTTACTCTGCTCCGAAGGGCAAGTTCTGTGAGCCACCGCCTTCGGCAGAACCTATTTGTTCAACCAGCTATGAACTTCGTCCTGGCTTTATAGCCATGCTTCGGGAACAATCCTTCTCAGGAACGGATTGTGAAAACCCTTACCACCATCTACGAGAAGTCGAACAACTATGTTCATTCCTTCTAATCAAAGGTATGACACAGGAAACTCTCAAATGGAAGTTGTTTCCTTTTTCCCTCAAGGAAAAAGCCAAACAATGGTACAACCACTACGTTGGGAAGACAAACGGTGTTTGGAGTGAATTACGAGACAAACTTTGTCTTGTTTTCTTTCCCATTGCCCGAATTGTTTCCTTACGAAAGGAAGTACTATGCTTCCAGCAGATGGAGAAGGAATCCATAGGTGCAGCTTGGGACAGATTTTCTCTTTTGAAAGATTCTAGCCCAGATTTGTTAATCTCTGATCCAATGCTTTTGCAACATTTCTTCATGGGATTGAACAAATAGTCTGCCCTATATCTTGACATTACGGTTGGAGAATCTTTCATCCATAAGACTTCTAATGAAGGCAAGAATCTTCTGGACAAAATTCTAGAAAATTATTCCTTCATTATGGGTCTTAATGAGCCTCCCCAAGAGGAAGTCATGTCAAGAACGGAGAATACACTCTTGGACAAATATGAACCCATTTCTTGTTTACCCCAAGCCTTGCCAGAGGAATCCTCTCCCGAACCTGAGACTATGAAGGTAGAAGAAATTCAACCCTCACAGTTTTCATTTTACTTCGAGGAAGAGCTTTTTGAAAATTATGGAAATACCTCGAAGTATTGTTGCTATAGGAAACCTTCATTGCCCCCAACTCCACCTGAACCACCTGACGGTGTGTTCGTCCGTTAGATGGTCAAGGAGTTGACATCTATCCTAAGCAGAGAGTGGACAGCTGAAGTCGAGAATTCACCCGAAATTCTTTAGATGACCTCACCTTTGGCTACCATTTTATGTTCTATTAGAGGGACACCAATGAGAATCCTATACAACCCTACTGTTGGAGCAAATCTCATTTCCGATTCTTGTGCTCTCGCCATTCTTGGCGATGTGCCATTGGCACCAACACACAAATCCTTCCGAGATTTATTACGAACCATTATTGAAGGATGAGGAGTTCTGCAATAAGTGTCTGTTAGACACAAATATGTTGAGGCTCTCCTAGATTTTCACGTGTTCGAAATCCAAGATTTCGACATCATGATAGGGATTCCCATAGAGAAATTTCTCATGGAAGTTCCTTTGGAAGGAAGCCTCAATATCAATCTTGGATGGATAAATTTCTCCATGCCTATTCTGCGTTCAAAGAACACATCTATAGAATCTCCCATCCAAGATGAGCCAATGGAGGAGGTTAGGACTCTTCAATTTTTAGAACCCCCTGAAATTAAAGGAGAAGAAGAGTTCGTCCAGGAGGAGGATGAATTTCAGGAGGAAATTGAATTGCCAAAAGAAGAGCCCTCCCCAAAACCTTCTGTTGAGCTCAAGATTCTACCTCCAGGCCTATGTTATTCCTTTCTAAATGGCGATTTGGAAGCCCCTGTCATCATAAGTGACAAGCTTTCAGATGATGAAACGCTTAAACTCCTAGCCATGTTAGAAAGGCATAGAGCTATTTTTGGATATTCACTTCAGGATCTCAAGGGAATTAGTCCAGCGTTATGCACCCATTGTATTCCTATTGACCCTGAGAGTGTCCCTCAAGGGAACCTCAAAGGCGATTAAACAATGCGACGCGGGAAGTTGTCAAGAAAGAAGTCTTGAAACTTCTATGCCGGGATTATTTACCCTGTTCCTCATAGTGAATGGGTAAGTCCAATTCAAGTAGTGCCCAAGAAGGGAGGTATGACGGTCGTTCAAAATGAGAGGAATGAATTAATTCCTCAACGGACCATCACGAGATGGAGGATGTGCATTGACTACCGAAAACTTAACAAGGCAACAAGGAAAGACCATTTTCCATTGCCCTTCATCGATGAGATGTTAGACCGATTGACAAAACACTCCTACTTCTGTTTCCGTGATGGGTATTCGGGATATCATCAAATTCTTATCCATCCCGATGATCAAAGTAAGACCAAGTTCACATGTCCTTACAGGACCTATGCCTACCGGCATATGCCCTTTGGACTGTGTAACGCTCTTGCCTCTTTCTAGAGATGCATGATGTCTATATTTTCAGACATGATCGAGGATATCATGGAAGTTTTCATGGACGATTTCTTCGTCTATGGAAAAACTTTTGATCATTGTCTAGAAAATTTAGACAGGGTCTTACAAAGATGGTAGGAGAAGGACCTTGCTGAATTGGGAAAAGTGCCATTTCATGGTCCGGGAAGGCATCGTTCTTGGACACTTGGTGTCCGAGGAGAGGGATAGAGGTGGACAAAGCTAAAATTGTAGTTATTAAAAAACTTTCACCTCCTATCAATGTTAAGGGAATCCACAACTTTTTAGGTCATGCAGGGTTCTACCGACGATTTATCAAGGATTTCTCCAAAATCGCTAGACCCCTCGCCAACCTATTAGCTAAAGAAGCTCCCTTTGATTTCGATGATGAATGCCTTAAATCATTTGATATACTCAAAAGGCACTCATCTCAGCTCCAATTATCCAACCTCCTGATTGGACGCTGCCATTCGAAATCATGTGTGATGCCAATGACTTTGCTGTTGGTGCGGTCTTAGGCCAAACCAAAGATAAAAAGCATCACGCAATAGCCTACTCTAGCAAAACTCTGACAGGAGCCCAACTCAATCATGCCACAATTGAGAAAGAGCTCCTAGCAGTAGTTTTTGCTATCGACAAGTTTAGATCCTATTTGGTTGGAGCAAAGGTCATAGTCTACACAGACCATGCTGCTTTGAAATATCTGCTTACCAAAAAGGATGCTAAACCCAGGCTAATTCGATGGATTCTTCTACTCCAAGAATTTGATCTGGAAATAAGAGATAAGAAAGGAGTAGAGAATTCAGTAGCAGATCATCTTTCACGTATGGAAATCACACAAACCATGGACATACCTATCAATGACTTCCTACGAGATGATATGCTCCTCAAGGTGACAGACTCTCACCCTTGGTACGCGGATATCGTGAACATTATGGTAACGGGATACAAACCACCAGGGGAGAACAAAAAGAAACTCATTTATGAGAGTCATAGACACCTTTGGGATGACCCTTACCTCTATCGAGTATGTGCCGATGGCCTTCTTAGAAGGTGCGTCCCATCAATCGAAGGCACCAAAATTATAGAGAAATGCCATGCTGGCCCCTATGGTGGTCATTACGGTGTTTACCATACTCAGGCAAAGATCTGGCATAGTGGATTCTATTGGCCATCCATGTATGAAGATACCAAGGAATTCATTCGCATATATTGGAAATGCCAGAAGAATGGAGGAATCTCTACTCGCGATGTGATGCCCCTAACATTCAATCTCCAAGTGGAATATTTGATGTATGGGGTATTGATTTCATGGGACCTTTTCCTAGGTCTTATGATTGCGAGTATATTCTGGTTGCCGTCGATTATGTGTCAAAATGGGTAGAAGCATTGCCATGCAAAAATGCTGATTCCAAGCAAGAAAGGAAAATATTCCATGAGATCATTTTCCCACGCTTCGGAACTCCCATTATGGTCATAAGTGATGGAGGGTCTCATTTCATAGATAAGACCTTCCGGAACTTTTTAAGGGAACTTGGAGTCCAACATAACATTGCTACCCCATACCAACCACAGACAAGTGGTCAAGCAGAAACATCTAATAAGCAAATTAAGAATATTCTGCAAAAGACTATCTTGGAAATGGGAACGGGATGGAATCAAAAGCTACCCGACATATTGTGGGCATATCGTACTGCCTACAAGACACCTATCAGCATGTCTCCTTTCCAACTTGTCCATGGGAAGACTTGCCATCTTCCCGTAGAATTGGAACATAGAGTGTATTGGGCCATCAAGCGGTGGAACATGAATCTTAATGAAGCTGGAAATCACTGATTGAAGCAAATCTCTATGTTGGAGGAATGGAAAGATAAGGCGTACCACAGTGCCAGAATTTATAAAGAGAGAACCAAAAGATGGCACGTTAAGAGGATTACGCCGAAAGAGTTCAAACCTTGAGATAAAGTTTTACTCTTTAACTCTAGGGTTAAACTCTTTGGACATGGGAAGCTTAGAAGTAAATGGGAAGGACCCTTCACTGTAGTAGAGACTTCATCCCATAGAGCAATCACACTCCATGGTGATGATGGTCAACTATTCAAAGTGAATGGGCACCGACTCAAATTATTTCTCGATTCCCAAAAGGATACAGAAAAAGAATTTGACGTGGTAAATCTAATCAATTTCCATGCCATTTCTTTCAATTCTATTTAAATTCTCCACGTCCAACTAATGGTCCCATCCAATTCTTCATCTATAAGGCCCATTTAATCGACTCAGGAAAATGTGGCCCGAATGGAGCCAGAAGGGGGTCGGTCGAACCCTAGGGTCGACCGACTCTCCCTTCGCGCCGTTCTCGTTCTGTTTTCTCGTGTTGATCCTCCTCGATATCCTACACAAAATCCACGGTGAACCACGTCGTTCCCTGCCTACTTAAAGGATGAAAATAGAGAGGAAAGTTGTACACCTCATTGAAACATCATCTTCCGCCCATCCTCGTCATGGCCGACAAGAATATTGTGCCTCAAGCCTCCTCCAGCTCAACCTTCAACCCGAGCGAGGACATTACGTTGGCCAATGACAAAACTTCCCTCGCCTTGGAGTCTGTCATGGCGATCGATGTCAAGCCCCTTGCCATGATCCCGCCTGTGACGACTCCGTGCGGGCGCAGCCCTACACCTCGTAGTGATGTCCGGTTGCTCTCCCCTCGGAGAACGCCGATGAAGTCGATGACGCCATGCCGTCCGCCTTTGGCTGGACTGAACCCAGTGAAGACACGTCTTTTCCACGGAAAAGACGAGTCTCTCCCATTGTTGCTGCCTCGCGAGGAGTTCATGTACACACTAAAGACTAAGAAGGGCGATGTAGTGAGCCACCACTACAAGACGCCCACTTGTACCTCGCCGAAACGCATGGGAGATCGCTTTCTTATCCATGGGGTGCGCAAACCCGAAGGAGGCTATGTTAAGGGCCTATTCAAGCACGTGGATAATCTGGCGATGGAGGAGTCGACGGGCTCGTCGCCCTCCAAGATTAGGTGACACGTCCCACCACCTGCCATCAACGGGCCTCCCGTTTAGTTCGAGGGCAGTGATGAGGACTCTCCTCATTCCCCTAAAGTGGCACAACTGACCAAGGAGTTTGTTTCTCTCCACTTGGAGAACAAGAAGCTGACTGACTTGGTGGCTAAAGGGTGCATCGAGAGGGCGGAAATGAAAGACAACATCATGGCCCTCAAGGAGGAGACTGACGGTGTTCACCGTGGCATGAGCGCCAAACTGCGGCCCTTGTGCAATGCCGTCGGGGATCCCGACATCTACAATGCACCATAGTTTAGATGTCCCGATAGCACACGATGCTTACTACTTAGGATTTTTTTTAAAAACATTTGTTTTCTAAATCTAGGTTAAATAATGTAAGTATCCCCATATTTTGATTTCAATAAAGTGAACTTACCGGTTCATCTAACACCGGTAAAGTTCCCCTTTTAGTTTATTTTGTTGAATAAAGAATTCAGGAATAAAGTGTGGGGGAAACATGTCTCCAAGTCACAAAATCCCGACGTGAAAAATCAACGTTGCATATCAAAACATGTCGCGATCGAATTAGCAAAACGACGACGAAACAGAGCCATAGAAGAGCCAACAGGAGGTCGGCTGAACCCCCTCGTCGGCCGACTTGTTTTCTGCGTCGTACGACTCCGTTTCGCTCCAGAAATTCAGTTTGGATTTCTTTTCCCCAATTTTATGCACTACCCTACTGTTTGAGTTGATTTCATATTATTCATTGCATATCTAAAATGAATCAACTCAACGAATTGAAATAAAATTTGGTAGTCAAGAATTTGCTTAAGATAAAAATATGAATACTTTATATTTCAATTCATTACCTTGTTTATGATTCCCATAATTCAATAGGAAAAACACATCATCTAGGTATTTGACTAGTGTGCTATGGTAAATGAGTTCTTTAGAAATCATCCTTTTGCTTGAAGTTGATTTTGACATTTGTAACTATTTGATGTCTTGAACTTTGCCTAAATCTCTCATTTGAAATTTATATACCCACCAAGGCCATATGATACATTCATTGAAAACCACAAGCATATGCCACTTTGCTTTTCATTGAACTTTGTCAAACCTGTGACCCAATTGAGTGACATGCATGAACTTTTTGAATTGAAAACTCTTGTGCACTCCATTCATTCAAAATTTCTCACATTGTGAGTTTGCATCCATCGATTACCCATCCGTCAAAAAGAAATTCCATACAATACAAATGAAAGCCTCTCTAAAAATAAAAGGAGTAGAAGACATGGCTACAAAAAAATAAAAAGCATCCACTCTTGAAAAAGAGTAAGAGTGCTAAAAAGAAGTAGCCATGTTTCATCCTTAAAAGAGAGCAAATTCATGGGAGTTATCACCTCACCCCTCCACTCCATTCATGTGCACAAGAATTTTCCCTTCACTTTGTTCATTGCATAAGTCTCTCATAGGATCAACTTTTTGACTTAGTAACATTGAATTGCAAATGTGTGCCACATTCATCCCTACCAAGCTCCAGATATAGCCACTTTTAGTATAGGGACAAGAATTGGCAAAACATGCCATGGCGAGGACTCAAACACTTTGAGAGATTTGAGAGATTCAGATCGAGAAGGCAAGGGCAAATGTTCCTATGACTTTCAAATATATCAATTGCCAAATCATTTCAGCAGAGAATGATCCAAGGGAACTTCATTCTAACCGTTCCACTTTTCAAACACCCAAGATTGATGTGGTAGCCACATATACAAAGGGGATCCATGAATTCAGGTATAAGTTGAAATATCTAGTATCCTTATTTTATACCTTATAGCAAATTCCTGACAACACTCTAGTTCTTCTTGCCTTCACTCAAGGACGAGCAAAGGACTAAGTGTGGGGGAGTTTGTTGAAGGTCCTTTAGTACCATATTTTGACCGTCAATTCACCTCATAATGTGCATAAAAGAAACACAAAACATAGTGGTAGGGATATACACTAACCCAACTCCACAAGTGTTGGTGTTTATTTGTATGCAGGTGAATTATTACCCAAAATACCAAAACATGCAGGGATGAATCCATGAAAATGGATTTCAACGAATCAGGCGATGACACGTGGCAACACATGGATCAAATGGCCCACAAACAGAAGAATACGAGGAGATCCAACGGTGTTGCACCCATATACATCAAGGGGGCCCACTTGGAAGCCACCTGGAGGAAGCACTCCCCGAGGGGAGGCTTGACCATGTCGGCCAAACCAGGGGTTCGGCCGACCCCTTCCTGGCGCCAAACCCGGTCAAATGACACGTGTTGGCTCCTCCCAGCTCTATGGAGTCAATGGTGACTGATTCGCGCGTTAACTGTGGTGAGAACCGACCCTTCTCCACCTATAAATAGACCCCCCTCACCTCACTTCTCACACACACCAAAAGTTGAGAATAGTGCTACACTCCAAAGGTTTAGAGTAGTCCTAGAGGCTACCAAAGTAGAAGGAGAGTGTGGTGAAGAGTCTAGGAGAAGGAGGCTTGGGCTTGTCAAGTCCCTATTCTACACTTGTACCCCTACAAAGGTTTTACTCAATCAAGTATGCCTTTGTGAATTCAATACAAGTTTGATCTTTTATTCTTAGTAGTTTTCACAAGTAGTTACTTGTGGGTTCACTGCTTTAATTCATTAGATGCTCTAGTTTTAGCTTTGTGTTCAAAACAACTAGAGTAGTGATTTAGAACATAAGCATGGTGCTTAGGTTATAAATCATCAGTGGATATCTCGTAGACCCACGGATTGAAGAGGTAGGCAGTAGGTGGTGACAGCCCTATATGTCCTTCGTAATCCTCCACGTTCAGCTATGCCATAGGCTCTTGGCGGGATTCGTCCTAGTATTGCTAGGAGTAAGACCGTGCCCAAAGCAAGCATCTACTGCAAACTACCTTGAATTAGGATCAATACATTGAATTCCTCTCTGTTCCTTGCCTTCCAAACAACTTTGTGTCCATGGGTGAGCTAGTTCAAAATATTAGCACACACGTTCTTTGGATTCGATACCCTTGGGAATACTCCATAAGGGGAAGTGCTACAACGGTATTTCCTTGCACTTGCAGATAAGCTTGTGGTGTTAAGGAATACCAACAGGTATGAGTGCCTTAGAGATTTTCTAGTTGAAAATGGCTTCAAAATTGGTAAAGCTGACTACACCTTTTTTACCAAGCACTTTGATGATGATGTATTCATTTGTCAAATCTATGTTGATGATATCATATTTGGTTTAACTAATAAATCTTTTTGTCAAGAGTTTAGTAAAATCATGATAGATAGATTCAAGATGTCCATGATGGGAGAGTTGAGATACTTTTTGGGATTCCCAGTGAAACAACAAAAGGAAGGAATGTTCATAAGCCAAACAAAGTATACCCAAGACATTCTCAAGAAATTTGGCATGAACAAAGTGAAGCCCATAAAGACTCCCATGGCATCAAATGGACACTTAGACCTTAATGAAGATGGACCTAACGTGGATCAAAAGGTATACCACTCCATGATTGGCTCTCTACTTTATTTATGTGCATCTATGCCTGATATCATGTTGAGTGTATGTATGTGTGCAAGATTTCAAGCCAATCTTAAGGAATGTCATTTGTCTGCCGTAAAAAAGATCTTGTGATATTTAGTTCATACACTCAACCTAGGCCTTTGGTATCCTAAAGGATCAAAATTCAATCTCATTGGATACTCCGAAGTGGATTATGCAGGATGTAAGGTGGATAGAAAAAGTTCTTCGGGAACTTGCCAATTCTTGGGTAGGTCCCTAGTTTCTTGGTCTTCCAAGAAACAAAACTTCATTGCCTTGTCCACAGCCAAAGCGGAGTATGTTGATGCCAGGAGTTATTGTGCAAAACTCCTTTGGATGCCACAAACTCTAAAGGACTACGGTTACAATATGAACCATATTCCGCTCCTTTGTGATAATGAGAGTGCGATTAAAATTGCACATAACTCTGTTAAGCACTCTGGGACCAAACATATTGATATCCGACATCACTTTTTGAGAGACCATTAAATCAAAGGAGACATTGTAAAATCCCACATGTTTCCAATGTGAACAGCAGTTGAGGATTAAATGCAAGTAAAGAAAGATAGAATTATATTCACATACAATGATGAACATGTTATAATGAGGTGAACTTAAAAATCTTTTTCTACCTCATGCCCAGACATTGTTAACATGACAATTGGACTTCACCAATGGTCTTTGAATATTCTAACTAGACTCTCTGCAAAGGTTCAAGAATTTTGAAGCAAATTTCCATTGACTTAGACATGCACTTAAAGTTTAATTCCACGTCGACTTGAAAAGTGACGTGTACTTAACTTTGTCCAAATCAATTCCAAATTTGTCCAGATGTCTCTTTTGGTTCAAAATAATTAACTTCAAAGTTTCAAGATTTGTGAACTTCATTTGCTATTTTATTTGGGACGAATAGCAAATTCAAGCCATATTTCAATTCAAATTTGAATTCAAAGGAAACTTTTTCAAATTAACAATCTGATTTCAGAATCAATTTCTGCACTTTCAATTTAGTATACCATAAAATATCTAGGATATTTGAACATTATAGGTGAGGGAATTAAGTTACCAGAGAAGAGGATGAGTATGAACTAGGTAGGACACACCTGTCATAGGGCCAGGACTAAAAACAGAGTCTATCCATCCCTCTGTTTCTGGCGCCAGGTGCAGAGCACCGTGCTCTCTTTTGCTACCTGCTCATCCCACGTGAATCCAGCTCACCAGTTCTTTCACTCACCCTCATCCATTGCCCATTCATCCTTAAGGTTTCCTGGTGAGCAAAGCTGAAAAGCTTCCTGCTCTTTCTTCTCTCACGCAAGAAACTTGCCACCATAGCTGCCGCCTCTGCATCACCATGGCTCCACTACTTTGCACTGCCGCAGCTGCTGCTTGAGTCACCAAGTTGGGAGCAAGGGTTCTCTCCTCCTTCCCAAGGTCAGGGCATCCTGATTCTCACTTCAGTTGTGCAACCCTGCTCATGGTGTGCTCGTTGCCTGCCTCTGCTCCCTCAATGCCCCGGCAATACAAGCTTCTTCTCACCTCGGTCCTTGAAGGAAAAAGGTGTGCCATAGTACCTAGAATCTGCTCGTAAAGTTTCAGCCCTTGCGATACCTCCTAGCTCGAGTATTAGTGATTTTGCCGATGAACTTCGTGTATGAACTGAATAGGTCTCGGCCAAATTTTTTTTTCCACGTTCAATCATAGCTCGTGACCGTGAGAAGTGTTGTTCTATACTACCTGGTGCACACCCTCGAGGAAACCGCATCAATTTTCATCGATTGAACACGTCGGAATAGGATTTTTCCTAACCGCCACGGTCGAACCCCCACCTCACCGTCGACTTCACATTTCCGAGGTATTTCACTGTCCTCTGTCCCCTCTATCACATTTCCTACGTTTCCAGGAAACTTTTGGAAGTATTTCCATCCTAAATAGGGAACTAGAGGGCCCGGCCGACATGGCCGGAACCCTAGCTCTGCCCGCCGCCGTCGCACCACCATCTCCGGCCGCCAATCGCCGTCGAGAGCCTTACCATCGTGTTCTACGTCGTATTCTAGGTGGGGGCGGTGAGTTTGGAGGGCCGACATGCCCTGGAATGGCCGCAGGCGAGTGGTCGCCATCGGACGCCGCCGTGCACCGCGCCCGAGCGCCGCTGGTGCGAGGTGGAAGAGGACCCCGCGGGCCCAGCCGTCAGCCTGTGTGGCGTGCGGCCTGGATCTGTTGTGGCCGCGGATCCGGTGCGGCCACAGTGCGCGATATGTGGCCCCCGTGTGCCTTGCTCCCGATTGGCCCATTTTAAAATAGTGGACCCACTGTTTAATTCAATTTTTCACATGTAAAATAAATTCCAGATTTGATCCCAAATTTGAAAATCCATAGCTCTTAGCATACTTGTCCAAAAATTTCCAAATAGATTTTGTTGGAACCAGGATGATCTGTACTTTCAAGTGGTGCACTTGGATCTGTATGGAAGTCCATAGGAATTTCTCCATAATAAATAAAATGCTTATAGAATTAATCCCCATAGTTCTGCTCTTTGGAAAATTATCAAATTTTTCCAGAGCCTTCATTTGAATATCCTTGAACTCCAGTAAAAAATTCAGGCTTATTTGACTTCATTTACATGGTCTGATCACCTGTGTATCCTCTATGCCCATAAAAATAGCCAAATTCATTGAGAATTTGTACAGAAACTTGTGCCAGCTTCTAAATTGAATATCTCTCAGTATCAAGCTTCCAAAATTATCAAACTAACTTTTTTGGTTTTCTCTTTATCCACATTAACCAGAACTACAACCCAATCTTCACGAAAATCCCTAGGTTTTCTTGTAGAGCCCTTTAAAGCAAAATCATATTTGATTTTCATCTGATGATTCACTTTCATAGAAAAATCAGAAATTTTGCCAACATGTTCTATAGTAATTTTCTGAATTAATGCAATAATTTCAGCTTCATTGGACTTTATTAACCTATTTCAATCTGGAGATTTTCCTAACTGGTCATAGGATGCCCAAAAACAACAGAAACTTTTCAGTAAATTATCCAAAGTTGTAAATTCAATATCTCATAGTAGGATGCTTCAAAAATTATGAAACCAATTTCTTTGAGTCACTCTTGACCTCCTATAAATAGAACACTAACTTTTGGCCATGTCAAAGCTACAGATATTTCCTCAAAATTCTAGGAATTGTTTAGGTTTATTGAATTTTATACAACTGTAACTTCTATGAATTGATCCCAATTTTGGCTAGAACCTTATCCATAGTGCCTAGTGTCTCCTGTAAAATTTCCAGAACCACTGGGCTTAAATTCATATAGTTAACTATCTTTCATTTGAGCTATAACATAATACCGGTATTGATTAACTTGCATAATTCTTTGCATATCGATTAGCTGCCAAGCTCAAGAGGATCCCAAAGCTACTTGAAGAAATCCCTCTGGATATTAACTTGGATACCGTCTCACAACCAGGCAAGCCCCGGTTTGCATTTAAGCGATATTACAAAATTTTGATTTGTATCACCTATGTCTAGGGTGAGTTATTGCATTAGGGCTAAGGTGATTGAAAATCCACTTGCATGACCAGATCACCCAATGGATTATTTGGGTAGTTGTTAAGTCATCGTGTAGACTATGCTATGCTAAATTTTGTATAGGATTCGGTAGAAGTCGAGTAGTTGGAATCTACTCGCATGGCTAGGACTTTTTCACACGGGATTGGTTCAAAGAAATGGAGTAGTAATCTGAATATGAGACCGGGCAGGGGCGTAGGATGCAGCAAGACGTGGTCTGGGAGTGTAGCCCTGCCTGTGTCGGTTAAGGACAGATCCGTATGCCACCCTGCTGAGCAAGTTTGAACTGTACCGGAGTCATACTGGATATATGGGGTCCAGGAAACTGATGTACCGTGGGAAGCTTTTGTTGAGGCTTTTTCGATCGCCTTAGGCTTTCGGCCACAGCAAAGTAGACAGAAACTTGCTCACGGCATCTTCACTGCGGAAAGGTGCACTGTGAGTGAGAATACTGTCCTAGACGATTGAATCAATTCAACTTGGGCAGAACTTGAGAAAGGTGGCTGCGTACAACGTCCGTGGAGTGCACCTACGTGACTTCTAGTACGGGCGTACGTGTCATGTATTCCGGGTATCATTGATTCGAATCACCGTCCCTCGCGGATATGAGTACCACTTGTTCACTGAGTTGTGACATAGTAATACTTGCACTTGAGATGAGAATTAATTGCTGCTGTTATGAACATTATATTATCATGGTATGTCTATGTTGTATGTATTAGTATAGTGATCACTAATTTATTTTCCACCTCGGGCATGCAACATCGTGATGAAGCATTTCTTGATTGATTGTGGTGTTACGATGTTGCCCCACACAAGGTTTAAGCTGCTGCTATAAATCTGAAAATAAGGACCCACATTTAGGCGAATCCGTTATGCAAATCTGACATCCTATGTTTAAGTCTTTACCTCATGTAGAGTTTCATGTTTAGGTAAGACGGTTATGTCTTGCTGAGCCTTCGTGATCACGGTTGCTATATAAGTTGTTTTGCAGGTACTAACCTCTGTGCTTATGATTATGGTTGTCCGATGAGACTCGGGATTCTCCGAGTGATATGCTCATGTGGGAACCATGCCGCTGTTGTTTGGTCTTCGTGGCTAGTGAGGAGCGTCCGTGGGCTGGACGACTTCTCTTTTGCTTATTAGATTTGAGTATGAGAGTTGTAATCTTATCTTCCACTATAGTTATTTTTATATAAATTATTTGTAAACTGAACATCTTTGTAAATTTCGTCAAATGATTTATGTAATACATGTTCCTTTACATGTGTGCTGTTGGGTGCTGCATCGCACGGCACCACCCAATGCGATTCCAGTAAAGTGTGCACTCCGGTCCTCACAGCCTGGTATCAGAGCCGCATTGGGAATAGCACACTAAATAAGGATCGTATGACAACAAAAACATAGGATATGGTGAGGATATGGTACTAGGCCCACATAAGGACTATAGTATCATAAGTTATTAAGGTGGCAAAGCTAACATATGTGTTATTATATTATGTAACGACGTACCGACGTCAGGTAAGAGGTAAGGTACGCCACCGCAAGCGAATCAATTGCGGTAAGCTCACCATGCGAGAGGTAGCATGTGAATCTTTTCATGGCTTTGCACAGAAGAGTCAATATGAGTCTCTGAAACTTTCCATGTTTCTGAGAACATATGACACGCGGTACCCCAGCGTGCTTTAAAATTAGTGGGAGCCCCCGTCGGGTGGGTCATAATTTGATGCGCCTCCTACTGGTGCAGCACTATGCAAAGACGTGGGACCCTGTCGGGTGTTAGAAAACCCGGTCATGTACCTCGAGACGTTGCATAACTCGGGGCAGCCCATATGGAACAATACGGGATGAATGTTTTTACTTTCATATATATTATGACTGCTGAAATTACCGCCCGTGCCGGCTGTGCTGTACGGCACCATATGATTGATCTATAATTTGTGTGTAGTTTCAGGTACACTGACCACGTGATCGTATTGCACATAGAAATCGTTTGTGAGTGAACATCATTAAGTCCACCATTGAGACGTATGCCGGAATACCGGCTTAGAATTTTTACTTTGTGAGGCATGTAGTACCGACATGTATTCCATTAATGCATTAACCACTTTTCTGTAAAATTGAACTGAGAAGATGTAAAACTACTTATATTAGTTATCGATCTCTGAGTTTGAACTAAGTTTTCAAATTTGGAGTAGGTTTTGAAGTCACCAATTTAAAAACAGAGTGTTCTGTTTCTTCCTGAAAAATACCTAACTTTAAGAAACGACATCTCCCAGTAGAAAACCCCAATGAAGGTGTATCATACATGGATGGAAATTTTAGGAAGTCCTTTAAAACTGTTATGTTCAACTCCAGAACTTAATTCACTTCTAACCTGTTCAAAATTTCAAAGTTCCAAAATGTACCAAACTGGACAGAAACTGGAACCCTCTCTGGACTCCATACTGTTTTGACCATATCCCAGTCTAGAAAAATTGAACCGGGTTGTGCAAGACATTTCTGGAATCCTTGTAATATCTATTACAAATTTGTAGATTGTGGTTTCTGTGAATTCTGCTGTTTTATATCTGGAAATTGTGGCCCAAAATCAGCATAAACAAAGGATATGCTGTCAAATTTTCCAGAAAAACTGTCAGGTTTACAATGCCATATCTTCGTAACCAGAACTGATTTAGAGGCAAACCAATACTTTTTGGAAAGGTCTTGAAGTTCACTTCAACTTTGTAGTTCACCTCAAGATCTGATTATGTAATTTACTGGGTTAAATTTGTATTTGAGTACAAGCTGGTCAGGTTTCAACAGAAACTTCATTGGTTTGGCATAATTTGGTCTTGTTACGAATCTGGTCCTCGATTTCACTTAAAGAAGTGTCGTAATAGACCAGGTGTCGATACTCAACCATTTACCACTAGAATTTATGGTTTGACCCACTCAAACCTCTTTTCTTTTTATGACCATATTTGTGTCATATTGAAGATAAGAAAGTGTATTCGTACGATAACACGCATAACGTCCCATCGCGATCAACGATAGTTGAAATGAACTTCAATCCATGAAGTTCATTATTTTGGAACTCTCTATTGTTACATTGTTCCAGGGATGATGTATTTTGTATAAAGTCTATACTTTATCAATATATGTTACCGTTATGAAAGTGTGGTTATCAATACACACACTATTGTTTTCATCCTAGTGTGATCTTGCAATATCACATCTCATGTTGGATTAATGAATGTAACTGCAGAATGGTGTGCACTCGCACAACATATGAGGTCGGTGGTTCAAGTCAGGGAGGGGATGACTCCCGAGTGCCGGAACAGCCGGCGCAACAGCCACCTCCGTCTCTGCTTACATTAGCGGATGATATCGCAGCCATGCTGGGTTCGCGTGACGAGCGGACCGAACTGCTGCGAACCCTCGTGCAGATTACGTCCAATCAGGGAGGGGGGGGGGCGTCAAGCCGAAGGCAATCGTCAACCTCATGAAGCAACATACCCGGAATTCTTGGCGACTGCACCCCCGTGTTCAGTAGTGATGGTGAACCTCTAGATGCGGTCTATTGGCTCCACACCATTGAAGCTAAATTCGGACTGCTACAGTGCAGTGATCATATGAAAGTTTTATATGCAGCACAACAACTACATGGCATTGCTGGTGCTTGGTGGGCGAACCGCATCGCCTCCTTGGCCGCCGGACAGCAAGTCACTTGGACATAGTTCCAGAAGGCATTCCACGCCTATCATGTTCCTCCTGCCATTATGAGAAGGAAGCTTCAGGAGTTCCTTGATTTGAAGCAAGGAGAAATGAGTGCTCAAGAATACTCCAAAGTCTTTATTAATCTAGCGCAATATGCGTCGGAGTATGTGAGTACAGAGGATCAGAAGCGAGAGTATTTCTATCGGGGTCTAAGCCCCATGTTGAAAGACAACCTTGCATTGTTCAATCATGGCTCGTTCAACGCTATGCTTAATGCCATGATTATGCAAGAGGATGCCACACATGAGCAGATCGCGTAGGAGACAAAGAAGAGACTTGCTGTGCAGGACAGCACACATAATGTTCCTCAGAAACACCATGTGGTGTACCGATCACCGTCCGGTCAGATGTGGCAGCCGACTGCACAACCGAGTTCGTATCAGAGTCGGCCGTATGAGGTATCAGATTTCCAACCAGCATTACATCAGCAGCAAGCACAGTCCCAAATTGTTCCAGGGGCATTTATCTCACAGCGAGATGTAGGACAATTCAGGCCTCAAGTCAGCGGGACGTTGAATCAGTATAAGTGTTTCAAATGTGATCGTGTTGGGCACTATACCAAGGATTGCCCAGAGAAGATGTTGAGCAGCAGGCAAGTACCAATACAACGGTGTATCCAGCCCCGTATTCAACCAGAGAGGACAACACTGCAAACCAGAAGTGTTCAACATATAGCGATCAAGGATGTTCCGGAGTGAACATTGGTGCTAGCAGGCATGTTTGCTATCAAAAACATAACCGTCCTCATACTTTTCGATTCTGGTGCTACCCACAATTTTATCAGTAAATCATGTGTGGATCAGCACCATTATCCACCAATACTCCCAAGAATAGTTATCTTATAAGTTCACCGGGTGGAAGAATCTCTGCTAGTCAGATTGTTCCCCGAGCAGCTCTATGTTTGGGAGGCAAGATATATCCAACGTCGCTGAGTATATTGGATGGACAGAAGATAGATGTAATATTGGGGATGTCATGGTTGAACCATCACGGTGCCGTTCTTAATATTGGTACCTGGACTGTCCAAATTGACTCTCCGATACACGGACAACACGAACTGGTTTTGTACAGCATGGAGCGGGACAGTGCAGCTGCATATAACACGGAAGCAACTAAACTTGAAGATATTCCGGTGGTCCGTGAGTATCCCGATGTGTTTCCCGATGACTTACCGAGCATGCCACCCGAACGTGATGTTGAGTTCAAGATTGAACTTGTACCAGGAACCACACCGATCTCTCAAAGACCGTATCGAGTGGCGCCTAATGAGCTCGCTGAATTAAAGGAGCATTTGAAAGACCTGTTGGACAAGGGTTTTATTCGCCCAAGCTCGTCACCTTGGGGCTGCTCGGTGCTGTTTGTCAAGAATAAGGATGAAACGTTGCAGTTATGCGTGGATCATCGACCGCTCAACACCATGACTCTAAAGAACAAGTACCCTCTGCCCCGCATCAATATTTTATTTGATCAACTTGTTGGTGCACGGGTGTTCTCGAAGTTGGATCTTCGGTCCGGATATCATCAAATCAGAATCTGACCAGAGGATATACAGAAGACGGCATTCTCGACGCGATATGCATTATACGAGTATCTTGACATGTCTTTTCGTCTCACCAATGCTCTGGCTCACTTTATGTATCTCATGAACTCGGTATTCATGCTGGAGTTGGACAAGTTCGTCGTGGTCTTCATCAACGACATATTGGTTTATTCCAAGTCAGAGGAAGAGCATGCTGAACATTTGCATATTATGTTGCAACGGTTGAGAGATCACAAGTTATACGCAAAATTCAGCAAGTGTGAATTTTGGATCAGCCAAGTTTCATTCTTGGGGCACATTATTTCAGCTGAGGGCATCGCTGTGGACCCAAGTAAAATTTTTCATGTATTGAAATGGCAATCTCCTAAGTCCGTACATGAAGTCCAAAATTTCCTCGGTTTAGCGGGATATTATCAGGGGTTCATCTCGAGCTTCTCAAAAATCGCTAAACCGATGACGGAGCTACTGAAAAAAGGCACCAAATATATTTGGAGTTCAGCTTGTGAAGAAGCGTTCAAGACATTAGTACATCATTTTACAACAGCCCCGGTTCTTGCTCAGCCGGACACGACAAAACCGTTCGACGTTTATTGTGATGCATTCGGCATCGGACTTGGCTGTGTTCTTATGCAAGAAGGATGTGTGGTCGCATATGGATCTCGCCAACTCTGAAACCATGAGCAGCACTATCTGACCCATGACCTTGAGTTAGCTGCTGTGGTATTGGCATTAAAAATGTGGAGGCGTTACTTGCTTGGAAATCTTGTACACCTCTACACCGACCACAAGAGTTTGAAATATATTTTCACGCAGAAGGAGCTGAATATGAGACAACAAAGGTGCTTAGAGCTGATCAAAGATTACGAAATTGAAATTCACTACCACCCTGGTAAATCGAACATGGTTGCCGATGTGCTTAGTCGGAAAGCTCATGTCCACAACATCACCATGGCTGAAATGGAAGATGAGGAACCAAGTCTATATGTGATTCCATATAGGGCTCTCCACAATCTTGCTCTCATGCCCACCATCCAATAGGAAATTATTGAAGCCCAAAAGAAGGACAATGGCATGTCATACATTCAAAAAAGAGTGGACAGCGGGGAGGTAAAATGTTTCCGAAAAGATAATCACGGTACATTATGATTCAAGGACCAGATAGTGGTACCCCGGGATGTTAAGCTGCGGAAGAAAATATTGGATGAAGCTCACATGTCAAAATTTTCTATTCGTCTGGGCAGCAATAAAATGTATCAAGATTTGAAGACCAAGTTTTGGTGGACACAGATGAAGCGGGAAATAGCGAAGTACGTATCCGAGTATGATACGTGTCGGCGAGTGAAGGCCGACCATATGAAGAAAGCAGGACAGCTGCAACCGCTGAATATTCTGGCATGGAAATGGGAGGATGTGAATATGGATTTCATAGTCGGTTTGCCACTCACATTCCGGAAGCATGATTTGATTTGTGTGATAGTCGACCAACTGACCAAATCAGCACACTTCATACCGGTAAATGTCGGATTCAATGCCAAGAAATATGCGGAGTTGCACATATCAAGAATCGTGTGCCTACACGGCATTTCTCACACGATTATTCCAGATCAAGGCTCGCTGTTCGTTGCTCGTTTCTGGGAGCAGCTACATGCCTCGTTGGGTACTAAACTGATTAGAAGCTCCACATATCATCCACAGACCGATGGACAAACCGAGAGGGTGAACCAAGTCCTTGAAGACATGTTGCGTGCATGTGCCATCCACCACGGTAAAAATTAGGATGATCATTTACTGTTGATGGAATTCTTGTACAATAACGGTTATCAAGCGAGTATCAAGAGGGCACCATACGAAGCTCTCTACGGACGGAAATGCCGCACACCACTGAATTGGTGTGAGTCCGGCGAGAGGGTGACGTTCGGGATTGATCTAGTCAACGAAGCCGAGGAACAAGTTCGGATTATTTAAGCAAACTTAAGAGCGGCTCAATCTCGACAGAAGAATTATGTGGACAAGCGGCGTCGCCCGCTGCACTTTGACATCGGAGATCATGTATACCTCCGCGTGTCACCGATGAAGGAAATTCATCGGTTTGGAGTAAAAGGGAAGCTCGATCTCCGATTTATTGGGCCGTTTGCTATCGCGGAGAAGTGCGGACCTGTGGCTTATTGATTGGAATTACCGGCATCTCTCGCTGGTATACATGACATTTTCCACGTACCTCAGCTCCGGAAATGTCTCAAGTTCACAGCTGCAGTCCACACTGACGAAATCGGCGAATTGCAACCGGATTTGACGTACTCTGAACATCCGGTTCAGAATCTCGACGAGAAGACCCGAACCACATGGAACCGCGCGCTGTGGTTTTATTAAGTGTTATGGAGCAACCACACCACTGGAGAAGCGACATGGGAAACTGAAGAATATCTCCGCTCCAACTACCCGATTTCTTATCGTCTCACATCCGGTAATTTCCCTCCTACTTTCGTCGCTTCATTGTAATCTCGGGGCGAGATTCTTTTAAGGGGGAGGAATGTAAAATCCCACATGTTTCCAATGTGAATAGCAGTTGACGATTAAATGCAAGTAAAGAAAGATAGAATTATATTCACATACAATGATGAACATGTTATAATGAGGTGAACTTAAAAATCTTTTTCTACCTCATGCTCAGACATTGTTAACATGACAATTAGACTTCACCAATGGTCTTTGAATATTCTAACTAGACTCTCTGCAAAGATTCAAGAATTTTGAAGCAAATTTCCATTGACTTAGACACACACTTAAAGTTTAATTCCACGTCGACTTGAAAAGTTGACGTGTACTAAACTTTGTCCAAATCAATTCCAAATTTTTCCAGAGGTCTCTTGTCACGCCCGGTCATCGTAAAGATGAACAGACGCTAATCACATGTACGCCAGGATCAGTTGAATCGTACATGCGTTGACGAAAGTGAAATACCATTACATTGCCATGTTCGATTACATAAATAGTCTTACAGAACGACCCGAAGGTCTACAAATACACACCACAAATATTCACAACACTAAACAGTTCAACACTAATGAAAGCAAGATAGATAAGCGGGCTTCGTCTCCACAGGCAGCCGTTGCGCGTGAGGTCGCCAGCCTAGGCCAAGTCCTCCGGGTTGACGTAGAAGTCCTCCGGTGCAGCTTCTTCCTCTTCATACTCTAAAGGAGAATTAAACGCTTGAGTACATAGAGTACTCAGCAAGTGCGGGAAGAGAATGACATGATTGGCTAGGGCAAGGAAAGGCCAATTATGGCTTATCACTATGCTTAGAACCTATCCTTAGCTTCCAATTATCACTATCATAATTCATTAAATAATCCACACATGATTAATGATAATGTAAGTACTTGAATCATAATGAATCACCATTTCCCAACCATAGGCTAATTATGAACTGGCCCCAAGCCGCTCTTGTCCGTGAGCACGGCTGTCATGACAGTTTTACCAAATCTCTGCAGAGAGTGTACCCTTTCCCCACAAGCAGTGATTTCATCCCCTGTTGCCAGGTGGACTAAGTGAACCTCCCTGATTGCCCGTGGTAGCTAACCACATTACACACTTCCTTTGGTGTGAGGCCAGGAGATCACAACATGGTCTTTACAAAGGTACTCCCGATTAGTGCTAGCCCTCTAAGGTTTCCACCACTGGGGATTCTCGGAGTAACCCTCCGCCCCAGAGCCCCCTCTTGAGCCTTGCGGTTCCAAGAGCAGATCACCCGCATCATTCCCCGCACCATCCAACCACTAGCAGTTCATCGGGAGAAACCTAATTAATTGACCAAGCTGCCCCATCTCAGTCTCGTGGTGGTACTATAGAGCTTAGTGGCTTCCTCCATAAACCGGTCCTTAGAATCCGGTGGTAACAAACCCCAATCCCGGGTCTCGTGCAAAATGCACCATACCAAAACTAGCCAACCACCAGATTCCTATCCACTAACATTATGTTTATTCATCACCAAATTAAAGTACCATAAAGTTGAGCATAGAACATTTGTATGAAAACCCAATCCCAACATCTAAGCATGGCTAAGCATAAATAAAGCCTATCTACTTCCCAACCCATTTCAGGTAATCAAGGAATGGTAAGGAACAGGGCATGTAAACATGTAGTAGGACATCAATTTAATTAGCATGCAACTAGCTAAGTCCCTAAAATAGGTACAAGATGGTCAAGGGCACTTGCCTTCGTTGGAGACTTGGAAATTGACGAAGTCTTGGTCTTGGAAGTTGAGGTTAGGGTCGTAGAACGACTCTAGATATATGCCCAAGCAATGGCAAGGATACAATAAAGCTAAATAAGTAAAGGCACGCAAAACAATGCATACACACATACACATAGGCACAAAATCCTACACTAATGCGTCCCTACGAGGTATTTATCATTTAACAAGGCCAAAATATGCAATTTATATTTTTCCTACAATTTTGGGATTTTATTATAGCCTAAAACCATTTTTATTGAATTTTCTATAGCAAAAATGTATTTTTAAAACATTTATAATAATTAATCCAGGGACCAAATATATTTTATCTGAACACTACAATTAATTCACAGCACCAAATAATTTAGAACCAATTTTTATAGCATTCCTACACTTATTTATCATTTTTATCTAATTTCTACACCTTAAATACAATTAAAAACCCTATTCAGCAATTAAAGAGAAGTCCAGGGGTTAATTAAATAGTTTTCTACACTGCACAGGGCCTAAATCCACTATTCTACCAAATTACAGGGGTTAGAATGCTTAATTAAATGATTAAAACCAATTTTTAGGGTTCCAGGGGCTAGTCTGTGATTTCTGGGGGCTAGATTTGAATTACCGAGAAGCACAGGGGGTAGCAACTAAGTTTGCAGGGGCCTGGGTGTAAAGCTGGCGGCGGGAAAAGGTGCTTTGAATGCTGGCCGTTGGATTCGAAGCGAACGGCCCAGATTTTATTTTGCCGAACCGTTACGGCCTTCTAATCGTGGCCGTAGGGGTGAAACCGACGGTCCAGATTGGGCCACGTCGCCCCTAATCGGCGCGCGCGAGCGCGGCGCGGCGGCGCCCGACGGTTGCCGGCGGTGATCTCGCCGGAGATCACCCAAACGGCGATCTCTACGCTAATTCTGTGCGCCGAGAACATGGATCGAGAGAGGAGGGGTAGGGTAACCCACCTAGGGGAGTGTTGGGGCGTGAAATTGACCGGAGATGAGTCGGCGACGAGGGAGGGCGGCGGTTGGCGTCGGACCTCGTCGGACTTGATGAAACCTCGGTGATCTTCCTTAGATTTCTTGCCCGGCGTGTTCCTGGTGGAGAGGTGATCTTGTCAGGCCAAGAAAATAGGGAGGAGGAGGGCTATGGCGACGGGAACGCGAGCGTCGGGCGACTCACCGGTGATGGAGGTCTAGGGTTCCGGGGAGAGCTCGGGGAGAGGGGAAAATGGGGCGTCGGCTCCTCTAAAGTATGGAGGGGGTGTGCGGTTTCGTAGGGCGCTCGAAAACTGCCGGGAGAAGTGGGTTCGGGGGTGTTTGATCGTGGGCGCGGGGGGGTGGTTTCCTGCGCGGCGCGGGAAGGAGAGGGGGGCGACGGTTGAGCGGGGTCGGGGATGACATGCGGGGTCCACCGCGCAGAGAGGGAGAGAGAGGGGGGTTCGGCTGGGCCGGCGGGAGAGGGGAGGGGAATTGGGCCAGGGGGAGAAATCGGCCCAACAGGGGGGGTTTTATTCTTTTCTTTTTCTTTTTCCACTTTCTCTCTTTTGATTTGAATTCAAATTCAATTTGAACCGTTTGCTACTCGTTTGAACACCAAAAATTCACACAAAAATGCATACTACAATGATCAAGGGTTTGAGAAAATTTTTGTACATGAAATATGGGTGTTACAACTCTACCCCCCTTAAAAGGAATCTCGCCCTCGAGATTCGGACGTTCTAAGAGAATAGATGAGGGAAATCCGCCTTGAGAGCTTCTTCTCTTTCCCAGGTTGCTTCTGCCTCGGAATGATGTTTCCACTGCACTTTACACATGCGAATGACTTTGTTCCTCGTGACTTTTTCTAGTGTCTCAAGTATTTTGACAGGCTGCTCTACATAAGACAAGTCCTCCTGTACATCCACGGATTCCATGGGCAATTGCTCTTCAGGCACTCTTAAACACTTCTTAAGCTGTGACACATGGAACACATTGTGCACATCTGCCAGGTGTGGCGGAAGCTCAAGTTGATATGCCACTTCACCTCGTCTTTCGAGTATCTTGAACGGGCCAATGTATCGGGGTGACAGCTTGCCTCTTACTTTGAACCTTCGCAATCCTCTCATAGGGGACACCTTCAAGTATACATAGTCACCAACTTCAAATGTAAGATCGCGTCTTCGAGTATCCGCATAACTCTTCTGTCTTGTTTGAGCTGCCTTTAGATTCTTCCGAATTTCTTGTACTTGCCTTTCAGCCTCTTGTAACACATCAGGCCCAAAGACTTGACTTTCTCCAGTTTGATTCCAAAACAATGGGGTCCTACATTTTCGCCCATACAATGCTTCAAAAGGTGACATCTTCAAACTGGCTTGATAACTGTTGTTGTAAGAAAATTCGGCATATGGCAGATTCTTGTCCCAACTCTTGCTATTCTTTAAAGCACACGCTCTCAACATGTCTTCTAATATCTGGTTGGTGCGTTCTGTCTGACCATCAGTTTGAGGATGATACGCCGAACTGAAATTTAGACGGGTATCCATTGATTCATGTAACTTCTGCCAGAATCTTGAGGTGAATTGAGTGCCTCTGTCTGAGATGATCTTCTTAGGAACTCCATGTAAGCATACAATCCTGGAGATGTACAGTTCCGCCAACTTGGGGCCGTTGTAGGTCTCTTTCACAGGAATAAAGTGAGCCACTTTAGTTAGACGGTCCACAATAACCCATATAGAATCATATCCAGATTGTGTTCTTGGTAGTCCCACGATGAAGTCCATACTTATTTCTTCCCATTTCCATTCTGGCACTTTGATTGGTTGTAATAACCCTGCTGGTCTTTGATGTTCCGCCTTAATCAATTGACATGTATCACATATAGCCACATATTCGGCTACATCCCGTTTCATTCCATGCCACCAATATCGATCTTTAAGGTCTTGATACATCTTTGTGCTTCCGGGATGAATGGAGTATGATGAGTCATGAGCTTCTCTTAGTATTAACTCTTTAATCTCCTTGACATCCGGAACACAAATCCTCTTTCCAAGCCATAAAGTTCCTTGTTCATCCTCTCTAAAGTTTGGAGCTTTCCCTTTCTTCATCAACTGCTTGATCTCTTTGACTTTCTCATCATTCTTTTGTCCTTCTCGTATGTCATGTTCAAGGGTTGAGTCCACTTCCATAGCAACTGCTTCAGTGCTAGACACTAGACATAGATTTAACCTTGCAAACTCTTCACATAGCTGGGGTTGAAGAGCTTGTACTGACAAGTTATTGCTTTGTCCCTTCCTGCTTAGAGCATCAGCGACCACATTAGCCTTGCCTGGATGGTAGTTAATTCCCACATCAAAATCATTGATTAACTCCAACCAACGACGTTGCCTGAGGTTTAGATCCGGCTGTGTAAATATGTACTTCAAGCTCTTGTGATCTGTATATATCTCCGTCCTTTTTCCCATTAAGTAATGTCTCCATATCTTCAAAGCATGAACAACCGCTGCCAACTCTAAGTCATGTGTTGGATAATTCCTCTCATGTTTCCGAAGTTGTCTTGAAGCATAGGCCACAACATGTCCTCCTTGCATTAAGACACATCCTAAACCATGACCAGATGCATCACAATAGACCACAAACTCCTTTTGCATATCGGGCATCACCAATACCGGTGCACTGGTTAACCTCTTCTTCAATTCGGCGAAGCTCACTTCACATTCAGGGGTCCACTTGAAAGCAACTCCTTTCTCAAGCAACTTGGTTAGTGGTCGAGAGATCTTTGAAAATCCCTCGATGAATCGACGGTAATAACCAGCCATACCTAAGAATCTTCTTATATCATGCACACTCTCAGGTGTTTCCCACTTAAGGACATCGGCCACTTTGCCTGGATCCACTGCTATACCTCCTTCGGATATGACATGTCCCAAAAATGATACCTCCTTTAGCCAAAACTCACACTTACTAAGTTTGGCATACAGTTGATGTTGGCGAAGCTTCTGTAGGGCCATCCTGAGGTGCTCCTCATGCTCTTCTTCAGTCTTGGAGTAGATAAGTATGTCATCGATGAATACCACTACGAACTTGTCCAAGTACTCCATGAAAACCTTGTTCATAAGATACATAAAATACGCCGGAGCATTGGTCAATCCAAATGACATGACTGTATACTCATACAATCCATACCGAGAGACAAATGCCGTCTTGGGAATATCCCATGGTCTAATCTTCAGTTGATGGTAGCCCGAACGAAGATCAATCTTGGAAAACACACATGCTCCTCTTAACTGATCAAATAAATCTTCAATCCTTGGTAGTGGGTATTTATTCTTGATTGTTACCTCATTTAGAGCACGGTAGTCCACACACAACCTTTGGGTTCCATCCTTCTTAGGTACAAATATAACTGGTGCTCCCCAAGGCGATGAGCTAGGACGAATATATCCTTTTGCCAATAATTCCTCAATATGATCCTTTAGTTCAGCCAATTGTTTAGCATCCATTCTATATGGCCTCTTATATATTGGGGCCGTTCCAGGTACTAATTCAATGATAAATTCAATCTCTCGATCAGGGGGCATACCTGGTAAGTCATCTGGGAATACATCCGGAAATTCTTTCACAACCCTGATGTCTTTAGTACTCTCAAGATGGTTGAGTTGCACTATTGCTTCTTGTGTCTGATCTGGCTTGAATTCCACTGTGGTGCCATCCGGGTGTGTTAAGCAGACTGTTCTAGTTGCACAATGAATTACTCCTTGATTCTTTGTCAACCAGTCCATTCCCAGAATGATATCTAATCCTTGTGAGTCCAACACTATTAGGTTGGCCCAAAAGACTACCCCCCTTATGTTTATACTCACTTTTCGGCATAGATGCCTTGCCACCATCTCTCCTCCAGGAGAGTTTATCAATAATGGCCCATTCAAGAATGTAACTACCATGTCATGCTTCTTTATGAAATCCTTGGATATGAATGAATGTGTAGCACCCGAATCAAACAATATGGTGGCGGGGTGGGAGTTGACAGAGAACGTACCGATCACCACATCAGGTGCTTCCTGTGCTTGCTCCAGAGTCACATGGTTGACACGGCCAGTTGGGTTCTGCTGCTTCTTTGGACAACTGCTGGCATAGTGTCCCCATTCTCCGCACTTGTAGCATTGTACTCCTGCAGCATTATTTGGGCCCTTGTTGCCTCCTGACTGGTTTCTTGGGGGTTGGCCACTTGGACGGTTAGTTGGGGCTGAAGGGCGGGGTGGCTGCATCTGCTGGCGTGGGGGTTGCATTGGCTGGCGTGGTGGCTGCTGCTGCTGCTGCTGCTGCTGGCGCATTGGCTGGTTGTAAGGGGTGGGTGGCCTGTAGTTGGAGTTGGGATACCTTTGTCCCGAATAGTTCATGGGACGAGTCATGTGAGTTGTAGGTGGAGGGTTGAGACGGGGGCGTACATTGCTGCTAGAGGCATGTGCTGCTAAAGTCAACTTCCTCTTTCTTTCATCATCATCCAGTTCCTTCTTAGTCCTCTCCACTTCAAAAGCTTTGTCAACTAACTTCTGGAAGTCGCCGTAGTCGCTGGAAGACATGGCGAACTTTAACTCTTTGTCCAGCCCGTTCTTGAAGCGGAATTGCTTCTTGGCGTCGGTGTCCACGTCTGTTGGGGCATAACGGGATAGCTGGGTGAAGGCATTCAGGTAGGCCCTCACAGTCATACGGCCTTGCTTTAGCATCAGGAACTCTTCACGCCTGGCTTGTATCTCTCCTTCAGGTACGAAGTGATTGCGGAAGTTGGTTCGGAATTCTTCCCATGTAATATTTTCCGGGTCCCGGTGGGCTTCGGTGAAGGCGGTCCACCAGTCAGCTGCTGGTCCTTGAAGTTGATGGGAGGCTAGTAGCACTTTCTCCCTCCCTTCACAGTGGATGAGCCTCAGCTTGCTATCAATGGTACGGAGCCAATCATCGGCGTCCATGGGTTCGGTAACGGTGGCAAAAGTGGGTGGATGGGTGTTCAGGAAGTCCCTAAGGAAGGACCTAGGTGGAAAAGGTGGTGGTGGCGGAAGGTTGTAGTTTGGTGGTGGTGGGGGTGGGGCTTGTTGCAGGTTGGTGACAATTTGGGTGAGGTTGTTAAGCAACTGGGTCTGAAGAGCCATCATCTGTTGCATTTGTTGAGAGGTTGGGGCTCCTCGAGCACCCCTTGCATTCCATCCAGGGACACCTCCAAGTCCTTCATCCAGGGGTGGGTTACCACGACCACGGCCTCTACCTCTTCCTCGTCCAGCCATCTGTGATAGAGAAGTTCATTGAGGTTTTAGAATAATAGATGAGATGAGAAAGGATATGCTAGGGTAACACGGTCCCAACTATATGCATCAAGGGTAATAGACATAAAGCAAGTTCATTAATCAACTAGTGTGGAGGTGGACAAGATGCCTAAGCATTCCACCACTCACACGACACATAAACAAGACTAAAGACATGGATGTGGACAGGATGCCGAAGCATTCCACAACTCATGTCGCAACCAACACACACAACATAAAGCAGCTACTAGCATAACAACATAAAAGACACAACTCAAGACTAGAGAGGGCGTAGCTACACGCTCCTACAAACTAAGGATAACTGTCCTGAGTCGTCCAGCGGGGAAACGAGTCCACTCCTACTCGTCGGAGTCCTCCTCAACCTCCATCTCCGGGTCTTCTTCTTCTGAGTCTTCTCTTGAGTTCTCGGGGGAGTTCATGCGGCGATCCGGAGAGTTCGGGTCCCAAGGCTCCACGTCCGAAGCGTACTGCGGAGAGTTAGGATCAACTCCAGTGATCCTCGTGTAGCGTCGTCGAAGTCGCTCGTAGCGGTCGACCAGGTCCCTGCTGTCCTGCAGCTCCTGCTGACAACGCTGGAGTCGCGAAGACAACTCCACAACGTCGTCCACCAGCCTCTCGCACTGGTGGTGAGTCAAGCGTCCCTCGACGTCACGTCCAGTGAAGGCAGCTGTGCCACTAGGGCGCTGAGGGGTGTACGCGTGCTCCGTGCACCCAAGAAGGAACCTGTGGGCGTGGCTCCAGTAGGTGGTCGCCTCCCACGTGGCGTCCTCCTCAGCTGCACGCTGGGAGCTCCTCCAGGCCGGAGAGAAGTGCGAGTGCAGCAACTCCGAGTCGTAGTAGACGGCTAGCTGAGAAGTCCACTCCAGCTCACCAGTATAGGGTGCAAAGACCCTAGTGGTGTGGTAGACTAAGCGGACACGGTACTCACGGTACCCCGCAGCTCGAAGAAGAGAACGACATGGAACCGCGCGCTGTGGTTTTATTAAGTGTTATGGAGCAACCACACCACTGGAGAAGCGACATGGGAAACTGAAGAATATCTCCGCTCCAACTACCCGATTTCTTATCGTCTCACATCCGGTAATTTCCCTCCTACTTTCGTCGCTTCATTGTAATCTCGGGGCGAGATTCTTTTAAGGGGGAGGAATGTAAAATCCCACATGTTTCCAATGTGAATAGCAGTTGACGATTAAATGCAAGTAAAGAAAGATAGAATTATATTCACATACAATGATGAACATGTTATAATGAGGTGAACTTAAAAATCTTTTTCTACCTCATGCTCAGACATTGTTAACATGACAATTAGACTTCACCAATGGTCTTTGAATATTCTAACTAGACTCTCTGCAAAGATTCAAGAATTTTGAAGCAAATTTCCATTGACTTAGACACACACTTAAAGTTTAATTCCACGTCGACTTGAAAAGTTGACGTGTACTAAACTTTGTCCAAATCAATTCCAAATTTTTCC
The DNA here is from genome assembly GCA_036927565.1 of Tuctoria greenei. NCBI lineage: Eukaryota > Viridiplantae > Streptophyta > Magnoliopsida > Poales > Poaceae > Tuctoria > Tuctoria greenei. The sequence goes on from JAYESD010000007.1 coordinate 12,357,604, forward strand.
AGAGGTCTCTTGTCACGCCCGGTCATCGTAAAGATGAACAGACGCTAATCACATGTACGCCAGGATCAGTTGAATCGTACATGCGTTGACGAAAGTGAAATACCATTACATTGCCATGTTCGATTACATAAATAGTCTTACAGAACGACCCGAAGGTCTACAAATACACACCACAAATATTCACAACACTAAACAGTTCAACACTAATGAAAGCAAGATAGATAAGCGGGCTTCGTCTCCACAGGCAGCCGTTGCGCGTGAGGTCGCCAGCCTAGGCCAAGTCCTCCGGGTTGACGTAGAAGTCCTCCGGTGCAGCTTCTTCCTCTTCATACTCTAAAGGAGAATTAAACGCTTGAGTACATAGAGTACTCAGCAAGTGCGGGAAGAGAATGACATGATTGGCTAGGGCAAGGAAAGGCCAATTATGGCTTATCACTATGCTTAGAACCTATCCTTAGCTTCCAATTATCACTATCATAATTCATTAAATAATCCACACATGATTAATGATAATGTAAGTACTTGAATCATAATGAATCACCATTTCCCAACCATAGGCTAATTATGAACTGGCCCCAAGCCGCTCTTGTCCGTGAGCACGGCTGTCATGACAGTTTTACCAAATCTCTGCAGAGAGTGTACCCTTTCCCCACAAGCAGTGATTTCATCCCCTGTTGCCAGGTGGACTAAGTGAACCTCCCTGATTGCCCGTGGTAGCTAACCACATTACACACTTCCTTTGGTGTGAGGCCAGGAGATCACAACATGGTCTTTACAAAGGTACTCCCGATTAGTGCTAGCCCTCTAAGGTTTCCACCACTGGGGATTCTCGGAGTAACCCTCCGCCCCAGAGCCCCCTCTTGAGCCTTGCGGTTCCAAGAGCAGATCACCCGCATCATTCCCCGCACCATCCAACCACTAGCAGTTCATCGGGAGAAACCTAATTAATTGACCAAGCTGCCCCATCTCAGTCTCGTGGTGGTACTATAGAGCTTAGTGGCTTCCTCCATAAACCGGTCCTTAGAATCCGGTGGTAACAAACCCCAATCCCGGGTCTCGTGCAAAATGCACCATACCAAAACTAGCCAACCACCAGATTCCTATCCACTAACATTATGTTTATTCATCACCAAATTAAAGTACCATAAAGTTGAGCATAGAACATTTGTATGAAAACCCAATCCCAACATCTAAGCATGGCTAAGCATAAATAAAGCCTATCTACTTCCCAACCCATTTCAGGTAATCAAGGAATGGTAAGGAACAGGGCATGTAAACATGTAGTAGGACATTAATTTAATTAGCATGCAACTAGCTAAGTCCCTAAAATAGGTACAAGATGGTCAAGGGCACTTGCCTTCGTTGGAGACTTGGAAATTGACGAAGTCTTGGTCTTGGAAGTTGAGGTTAGGGTCGTAGAACGACTCTAGATATATGCCCAAGCAATGGCAAGGATACAATAAAGCTAAATAAGTAAAGGCACGCAAAACAATGCATACACACATACACATAGGCACAAAATCCTACACTAATGCGTCCCTACGAGGTATTTATCATTTAACAAGGCCAAAATATGCAATTTATATTTTTCCTACAATTTTGGGATTTTATTATAGCCTAAAACCATTTTTATTGAATTTTCTATAGCAAAAATGTATTTTTAAAATATTTATAATAATTAATCCAGGGACCAAATATATTTTATCTGAACACTACAATTAATTCACAGCACCAAATAATTTAGAACCAATTTTTATAGCATTCCTACACTTATTTATTATTTTTATCTAATTTCTACACCTTAAATACAATTAAAAACCCTATTCAGCAATTAAAGAGAAGTCCAGGGGTTAATTAAATAGTTTTCTACACTGCACAGGGCCTAAATCCACTATTCTACCAAATTACAGGGGTTAGAATGCTTAATTAAATGATTAAAACCAATTTTTAGGGTTCCAGGGGCTAGTCTGTGATTTCTGGGGGCTAGATTTGAATTACCGAGAAGCACAGGGGGTAGCAACTAAGTTTGCAGGGGCCTGGGTGTAAAGCTGGCGGCGGGAAAAGGTGCTTTGAATGCTGGCCGTTGGATTCGAAGCGAACGGCCCAGATTTTATTTTGCCGAACCGTTACGGCCTTCTAATCGTGGCCGTAGGGGTGAAACCGACGGTCCAGATTGGGCCACGTCGCCCCTAATCGGCGCGCGCGCGCGGCGCGGCGGCGCCCGACGGTTGCCGGCGGTGATCTCGCCGGAGATCACCCAAACGGCGATCTCTACGCTAATTCTGTGCGCCGAGAACATGGATCGAGAGAGGAGGGGTAGGGTAACCCACCTAGGGGAGTGTTGGGGCGTGAAATTGACCGGAGATGAGTCGGCGACGAGGGAGGGCGGCGGTTGGCGTCGGACCTCGTCGGACTTGATGAAACCTCGGTGATCTCCCTTAGATTTCTTGCCCGGCGTGTTCCTGGTGGAGAGGTGATCTTGTCAGGCCAAGAAAATAGGGAGGAGGAGGGCTATGGCGACGGGAACGCGAGCGTCGGGCGACTCACCGGTGATGGAGGTCTAGGGTTCCGGGGAGAGCTCGGGGAGAGGGGAAAATGGGGCGTCGGCTCCTCTAAAGTATGGAGGGGGTGTGCGGTTTCGTAGGGCGCTCGAAAACTGCCGGGAGAAGTGGGTTCGGGGGTGTTTGATCGTGGGCGCGGGGGGTGGTTTCCTGCGCGGCGCGGGAAGGAGAGGGGGGCGACGGTTGAGCGGGGTCGGGGATGACATGCGGGGTCCACCGCGCAGAGAGGGAGAGAGAGGGGGGTTCGGCTGGGCCGGCGGGAGAGGGGAGGGGAATTGGGCCAGGGGGAGAAATCGGCCCAACAGGGGGGGTTTTATTCTTTTCTTTTTCTTTTTCCATTTTCTCTCTTTTGATTTGAATTCAAATTCAATTTGAACCGTTTGCTACTCGTTTGAACACCAAAAATTCACACAAAAATGCATACTACAATGATCAAGGGTTTGAGAAAATTTTTGTACATGAAATATGGGTGTTACATCTCTTTTGGTTCAGAATAATTAACTTCAAACTTCCAAGATCTGTGAACTTCATTTGCTATTTTATTTGAGACGCATAGCAAATTCTAGCCATATTCAAATTCAAATTTGAATCCAAAGGATACTTTGTCAAATTAACAATCTGATTTCAGAATCAATTTCTGCACCTTCAATTTAGTCTACCATAAAATATCTAGGATTTTTGGAACATTATAGGTGAGGGAATTAGTACCAGAGAAGAGGATGAGTATGAACTAGGTAGGACCCACCTGTCATAGGGCTGGGACTAAAAACAGAGTCTATCCATCCTTCTGTTTCTTGCGCCAGGTGCAGAGCACCGTGCTCTCTTTTGCTCCCTGCTCATCCCACGTGAAACCAGCTCACCAGTTCTTTCAACTCACCATCATCCATTGCCCATTCGTCCTTAAGGTTTCCTGGTGAGCAAAGCTGAAAAGCTTCCTGCTCTTTCTTCTCTCATGCAAGAAACTTGCCACCATAGCTGCCGCCTCTGCATCCCCATGGCTCCACTACTTTGCACTTCCACAGCTGCTGCTTGAGTCACCAAGTTGGGAGCAAGGGTTCTCTCCTCCTTCCCAAGGTCAAGGCGTCCTGATTCTCATATCAGTTGTGCAACCCAGCTCACGGTGTGCTTGTCGCCTGCCTCTGCTCCCTCGATGCCCCGGCAATACAAGATTCTTCTCACCTCGGTCCTTGATGGAAAAAGGTACGCCATAGTACCTAGAATCTGCTCGTAAAGTTTCAGCCCTTGCCATCCCTCCTAGCTCGAGTATTAGTGATTTTCCCGATGAACTTCGTGTATGAACTGAGTAGGTCTCGGCCGAAATTTGTTTTCCATGTTCAATCATAGCTCGTGACTGTGAGAAGTATTGTTCTATACTACCTGGCGCACACCCTCGAGGAAACCCCATCGATTTTCACCGATTGAACACGTCGGAATAGGATTTTTCCTAACCGCCACGGTCGAACCCCCACTTCGCCGTCGACTTCACATTTCCGAGGCATTTCACCGTCCTTTGTCTCCTCTATCACCTTTCCTATGTTCCTAGGAAACTATTGGAAGAATATCAATCCTAAATGGGGCACCAGAGGGCCCCTCCGACATGGCCGGAACCCTAGCTCTGCCCGCCGCTATCGCACCGCCATCTCCGGCCGCCAATCGCCGTCGAGAGCCTCACCGTCGTATTCTACGTCGGATTCTAGGTGGGGGCAATGAGTTTGGAGGGCCGGCATGCCCTTGAACGGCCGCCGGCGAGTGGCCGTCGTCGGACGCCGCCGCGCGCCGCTGGCGCGAGGTGGAAGAAGACCCTGCGGGTCCCAGCCATCAGCCGCTGTGGTGTGCGGCCTGGATCTGTTGCAGCCGCAGATCCGGTGCGGCCACAGTGCATGCTAAGTTGCCCCCGTGTGGCTTGCTCCCGATTGGCCCATTTTAAACCAGTGGACCCACTGTTTAATTCAAATTTTCCCATGTAAATTAAATTCCAGATTTGGTCCCAACTTTGAAAATCCATAGCTCTTAGCATACTTGTCCAAAAATTTCCAAATAAATTCTGTTGGAACCAGGATGATCTGTACTTTCAAGTGGTGCACTTGGATCGTATGGAAGTCCATAGGAATTTCTCCATAATTCGAATAAGAAAAATGCTTATAGAACTAATCTCTATAGTTCCGCTCTTTGAAAAATTACCAAATTTTTCCAGAGCCTTCATTTGAATATCCTTGAACTCCAGTAAAAATTTCAGGGTCATTATTCTTCATTTACATGGTCTGATCACCTGTGTATCCTCTATGCCCATAAAAATAGCCAAATTCATTGAGAATTTGTACAGAAACTTGTGCCAGCTTCTAAATTGAATATCTCTCAGTTTAAAGCTTCCAAAATCATCAAACTAACTTTATTGGTTTGCTATTTATCAACATTAACCAGAACTACAACCCAATCTTCATGAAAATCCCTAGATTTTCCTGTAGAGCCCTTTAAACAAAATCATATTTGATTTTTATCTGATGATTCACTTCATAGAAAAATCTGAAATCTTGCCAAAATGTTCTTTAGGAAGTTTCGTAATTCCTGTAATAATTTCAACTTAATTGGACTTTATTAACCTAGTTCAATCTGTAGATTTTCCTAACTGGTCATAGAATGTCCAAAAACAACAGAAACTTTTCAGTAAATTATCCAAAATTTTAAATTTGATATCTCACGGTAGGATGATTAGAAAACTATGAAACCAATTTTGTTGAGTCACTCTTGACCTCCTCTAAATATAACACCAACTTTGGGCCATGTCAAAGCTACATATGTTTCCTCAAAATTCTAGGAAGTGTTTAGGTTTATTGAATTTTATACAATTGTAACTTCTATGAATTGATCCCAATTTTGGACAGAACCTCACCCTCAGTACCTAGTGTCTCTTGTAAAATTTTCAGAACTATTGGGCTCAAATTCATATAATTAAATGTCTTTCCTTTGAGCTATAACATAATACTGGTATTGCTTAACTTGCAGAATTCTTTGCATATCGATTAGTTGCCGACCTCAAGAGGATCCTGGAGCTACTTGAAGAAATACCTCTGGAGATTAACTTGGATACCGTCTTGCAACCAGGCAAGCCCCGGTTTGCATGTAAGCGCTATTACAAAATTTTGATTTGTATCACCTATGTCTAGGGTGAGTTATTGCATTAGGGCTAAGGTGATTGAAAATCCACTTGCATGACCAGATCACCCCATGGAGTATTTTGGTAGTTGTTAAGTCATCGTGTAGACTATGCTATGCTAAATATTGTATAGGATTCGGCAGAAGTTGAGTAGTTGGAATCTACTCGCATAGCTAGGACTTTTTCACACGGGATTGGTTCAAAGAAATGGAGTAGTAATATGAATATGAGACCGGTCAGGGGCGTAGGATGCAGCAAGACGTGGTCTTGGGTGCGTAGCCCTATCCGTGTCGGTTATGGACCGATCCTTATGCAGCCCTATTGACCAAGTTTGAACTGTACCGGAGTCATACTGGATATATGGGGTCCAGGAAACCGATGTACCTTGGGAAGCTTTTGTTGAGACTTTTTCAATCGCCTTAGGCTTTCGGCCGCAGCACAGTAGACCAAAACTTGCTCACGACATCTTCACAACAGAAAGGTGCACCGTGAGTGGGAATACTATCCTAGACAATTGAATCGATTCAACTTGGGCGGAACTTGAGAAAGGTGGCTGCGTATGACGTCCGTGGAGTGCACGTACGTGTCGTGTATTCCGGGTATCATTGATTCGAATCACTGTCCCTTGCCGATATGAGTACCACTTGTTCACTGAGTTGTGACGTAGTAATACTTGCACTTGAGATGAGAATTAATTCCTGCTGTTATGAACTTTATATTATCATGGTATTGCTATGTTGTATGTATTAGTATAGTGCTCACTAAATTTATTTTCCACCTTGGGCATGCAGCATCGTGATGAAGCCTTTCTTGTTTCATTGTGGAGTTACGATGTTGCCCCACACAAGGTTTAAGCTGCTGCTATAAATCTGAAAATAAGGACTCACATTTAGGTGAGTCCGTTATGCAAATTTGCCATCTTATGTTTAAGTCTTTACCTCATGTAAAGTTTCAAGTTTAGGTGAGACGGTTAAGTCTTGTTGAGCCTTCGTGCTCACGGTTGCTATATAAGTTGTTTTGCAAGTACTAACCTCTGTGCTTTTGATTATGGTTGTCCGATGAGACTCGGGATTCTCCGAGTGATATACTCATGTGGGAACCATGCCGCTGTTGTTTGGTCTTTGTGGCTAGTGAGGACCGTCCGTGGGCTGGACAACTTCTCTTTTGCTTATTAGATTTGAGTACGAGAGTTGTAATCTTATCTTCCGCTATAGTTTATTTTTATATAAACTATTTTTAAACTGAGCATCATTGAATTTCAGCAAATGATTTATGTAATATGTGTTCCTTTACATGTGTGATGTTGGGTGCCGCATTGCATGGCACCACCCAATGTGATTCCTAGAAAGTGTGGATTGCGGTCCTCACAGACATAGCCATTTCCCATGTCAAAACTTAGAAACAACTAGCCAATATCTTCACCAAGCCACTTGATGAAAAACGCTTTTGTGAGCTTCAAAATGAACTAAATATCCTTGATGCTCGGAGCGTGGCTTTTAACCTTGCATATTTGAACGCTAACTTCTTCAAAATCAAGATTTTTGAAGAAAACTCATCTTTCCTTGATTTTTCCTAAAAACTATGTTAATTATTAAATCTTGATGAATTATGGTCATAGCTTGATTGTTGAGTGTTTACTGATCATGTTCATCAAGAATATTTGTGAATCTTTGTCCAAAAGATCTCTATTAGACAACTTCATATATATATATATATATATATATATATATATATATATATATATAGATATATACACACGTAGGGTTCATATAAATATAGATTTCACTATCCAGGTGACCACAGACTAGTCCGTGGTAAACTCGGTCTAGTCCGCACAATACAGACAAGTCCGCAGGACCGGACTAGTTCAGTGCAACCACAGACTAGTCCGATATCCCGATGCCTTAACCTCTTAGGCAGGTGCAGATTCTTCTTCTTCCTCCTCACAACTTCCCTCATATTCTCTCTCCTCACTCAAGTGCTCCCAAGGTGATTTTGCGAGTTCTCCATCAAATCTTCACTTCTTCCATGGAAATCAATCTCCATTGCAAGGGGATCGAAGACCCCAGACTAATCCACATCGAAAACTCTCCAAACTCTTTGGATCGAAAGATTTGGTAATTTTCTCACCAAACCCTAACTTTTCGATTTTCCTAAGTATTGCTCAATAAGTTTGATTCCTATTGTCCACACATGATTCCTTGATGCATTCCAACTACACGATGTCACTATCACACTCTTGTATTGAGAAACTCCAAAACTTGTTTAGCTAGGGTTTGAACAACTGCACAACAGATTAGTCTGTTATCTGTGCGGACAAGTCTAGTCATCCGGACTAGTCCGCACAAGAGGTACAGACAAGTCTGGTGTGTCGCTGATTAAATCCCTAGCTTATCCTCTCTCAATGCATTTCTTGTCACCGATTCTTATCAATGGCATGTATCTCTCCTGTGTCAGGGAACATGTCAACCTCCTCAAACGAGAATATCTCCAATTACAAGGCCGAAATGCATCAAGAGATATTGCCTTGTGCTATGGAGGATCGTATCAAGAAAAGGCAAGATCATGCTTCTGACTCTTCACCCGCTCCACCTCGTGTGCGGCGAAAGGTCCCAGCAAAAAAACCACATGCAAAGGGTAAAGAAGTGGTTGGATCTATATCGGCGGCTCCACGCCAAGCTAAGGGCAAGAGAAAATGGATTGCCTCTAGCCCAATTGGTCCTCTGAAGATGGCACCTCCGAGACAAACAAATAGGAGTTCCTCAGAGGAGAAATTCACTGGAAAGGGCAGCGTTGTTGCCTGGAAGTTCAGGAAAGTCGACCCTTACAGCAGTGGGAAGGTAGCTACTGATCTGAGGTTTTGGAGTGATTTCCACTCAGATTACTACAACATCGTCTACCTCAACATGAAGACCCCAGTGGTACACAGTCAATGGATAGACTGGAACTACTTTGGAAGAAAGAGTTGTGCTGCATTTGATGAGGTAGTGGTCGCTACAGAGAGGTGTGGTCTAAAGGATCTGTTATCCTTTTGATACAAATGGAATGATGAAGTGATAGCCCAATTCTATGCCACTTGTCACTTTTCCTAAATGGGTGAAGAAAGAGTAACCTGGATGACTCATGGATCAATCTACTCTATCACTTATGTTGACTTTGAAAAGTTGTTACATCTTGAGCATACTAGAACCATGAGATCATGATCCACAATGGCAGCCCTTTGGAGAAGAACAAGATGAAGTTCCTCTATGACACTCATCTTCCTTACTATTCCCCATCAACCAAGAACATGAAGCCATTCTTCATCGTCCTCAATCGAGTGCTTCAGAAGACCAATGCCCCTAAGGACGGGGATGTGGGCAGTGTACAAGGGTACTTGAGAACATCGATGAAGGTCATAAGCAGGAGTAGAAGGTTTGATGTGTTCAATTATATCTGGAATGACATGGTGAACATATCTTGCACTTCCAACCGCTCCTCTGGCTATGCGCCATATATTATGTTCATGATTGAGAAGGTCACAAGAATCGAGTTTGTGAAGTACGTAGAGCACACTTCCTTGAGGCCTCAGAAGCTGCCTCAAGCTGCTCTCCCAACATCTCCCTCTCCTCCGTCAAGTTAAGATCTCCCAAGGAGATCCCAAGAAGAAGCAAGGGCTCCCTCTAGCTCTAGGGCCTCTCCATCTCACAAGGGGTCCGCTAGTGGGATAATGAAGTATCTCTTGGCGATCTTTGGTTCTTGCCGCAAATCAGAGGTGAAGATTCACAAGATCAACAAGGCAAGAAAATAGAAAATTAAATACATGAAAGAAAATGTCAAGGCCATTTGTCAAAAACTGGAAATTGAGCCTGTGGGGTCTCCTGTCATCTCAAAAGACTCCAGATCTGACTTCTCTGAGCTTCCTCCTCACACCAGCTCTGAACTTGCTTACTTTGGTCGTGGGGGCATGATGAGTGGTTCTCCTCCTCCTCCTAGTCAGCGTGATGAAGAAGAATGTGCGGAAAGGACCAAAAGTGAGGGTGGAGCCGACAACGACGGGTAGATCCCTCCTTCTCTTCCATTTTGGTGCCTGATGACAAAGGGGCAGAGATTGAGCGGGAGTCCTAGGTATTATCTTATGTATTTATGCTCTACCTCTTTTAAGACTCTTTTTTACACTTGGTCATGTCAGACTCTTTTATGCATTTGGACATGGAATTTGTGTTCTCTACGATCTATGCATTATGATTTAAAGTTACTATGCGTATTTGATAATCTTTATGATGTTATGATTATACTTTTCACCTCATTCACATCAAAATTCTTGCTCACACACACATAGGTTTGCACCCCACCATAAAGAGTGCACATATGAGTAGTACTTCTACATTCACCATTTTTCTCAAAACTCATATGTGCACACTTTATGATAATCTAATTTTTTTATCATATTTGTGTAATCTCAATTGGTTGTCATCAATCACCAAAAAGGGGGAGATTGAAAGTGCATCTAGACATCCCTGGTGGGTTTGGTTGATTAATGACAAACAAATGAGATCCTAACAAGATTGTTTAGATGAGAGCAGGTTTCAAGTGATGATAAAGAAGTCAAAAAAAGGAAGGAGAATGAGGATTCAAAAGGAAAAAGGGGTCAATATTTGAAAAGAGTAGATTTAATTTGTCAGGAGTGTGTCAGAGAAACACATCCCAAGAGCTCAAGTGAGGAGATCACGCTAACTACACAAACTTAAGAAATAACAGACTAGTCCGATATTGACCGGACTAGTCTAAAATCTCTCTGGATAAAAATGGACAAGTTCTCCAGGTGCGGACTTGTCTGCGGCTCTTCACAATTTGCACAAGAGCGGACTAGTCCGATATTGACTGGACTAGTCTGAAAATTCTCTGGATAGAAAATGGACAAGTCCTCCAAGTGCGGACTTGTCCTCAGTTCTTCACATTTTTGCCATAGCGGACAAGTCCGATAATGACAGGACTAGTCAGAAAACTCTCTAAGAATGAAACGGACTAGTCTGCGCCATAGCAGACTAGTCCAATACCCTCAACACTTAGGGTTTTTCACACACGCACACCAGACTAGTCCGGTGTCCAACAAAGGACTAGTCCACCCTTCACAAAACCTAATAGTAACTTTTGGAAACCCTTGTATAAATAGAGGTGCATGGCCATGTAACCCTACCTCTCAAACCCCTGCCCCGTCACACCTTCCAAGAGCACGAAAACACCTCCCTCCACTCATTCTAAACCAAAAAGGATCAAATTTTTTAGGATTAGGGATTGAATAAAGGAGAGATTTCGTTCTTCATGATCTTGAGCTCTGGGGTTTGATCTCTTGCACACTCTCATTGATTATTGTACATCTTTTGGGTGTGTTTGGTGGTGTTCATTCATTGTAATCTTTGGGGAGCCCTCAACTTGTGAGAAGGCCCCTTGAACAAGGTATTTACCCTGTGTTAGTGATTGAGAATCGGCCTTCGTGGCGATTCAACAAGGGAAGGGTTAGTGAAGACACGGTCCTCCGTGGACTCCTCAACGGGGACATAGATTCCTCTGTTGAATCGAACCTCGGGATAAAATATTGCCTCGTGTGTTCTTGTTCTGCGCTTTGATCATATTTTAGGGTTTGCAAATTATTGTTTAATTTTTATTGAAACATTGTATTAAACTTGATAGTTGCAATCTAATACTTCATCATCATAATATACTTAAGTTGTAAATTGCTTTCTGCTGCATAGAATACTAGAATAAGAATTAAAGATTTACTTTGACATTCAAGTGCGCATATACCGGACTAGTCCGCACCATAACAGACTAGTCCGGCCTCCTTTTATTTGATCTCTTTGCTAAGTGTTTCAGGGATCAATAAAAATTCAAAAAGCCTATTCACCCCCCCCCCCCCCCCGCCCTCTAGGCTACATTTAGAGCTTTTATACGATGAATCGAAGGGTTGTGATAAAGAGTTTACTGCGTTGTGTGCAGTCCTAGAACTACTAAAGTTGAAATCCACCCACGGATGGTCCCATTGTAGTTTCTATGATCTTTTGAATCTTCTGGCATAAATTCTTCCAAATTCCAATAAACTGCCCAGAAGCTTATACAGCGAAGAAACTTCTTTGCCTGATGTCACTAAGTGTGACAAAATACACGCTTGTGTGAACCATTGTATTTTGTATCATAAAGAGCATGAGCTCTTAACTAGATTCCCCATTTGTGGTGTCAATAGATACAAGGACTACAATCACCAGTATGTTACCAACATGAATAAGACCTAGAAAAATAAGTAGAGTTTTAATGGCTCTGAAAGTGATGATGACGATACTTCTGATGATGCAAACGGAAAGAATAAGAGAAAGATTCTCGCCTTGGTGATGTGTACCTTCCAGTAATTGATCGCTTGAAGCGTTTGTTTTCAAAATTTAGGGAGACTAAACTTATGCGTTGGCATTCTGAACAGCACATGAAGAATGAAAAACAAGTTCGACACCCTGGTAATGCAACCCAATGGAAAACTTTTGATATTCAGTATCCAGAGTTGGCAAAGGAAATCAGAAATCTATGGTTTGCATTAGGTACAAACAGAATGAATTTGTCTGGTGAAAAAAGGAGCATACGCAACACCTGACCAATGGTGTTAACAATGTACAATTTGTCGACCTGGTTGTGTCGTGAAAGGAAATATATTTTGTTATCTATTCTTATCCAAGGTCCAAAACAAGCTAGTGTTGATATTGGTGTATTCCTAGAACCTCTAATCTGTGATATGGTGAAGCTGTGGAATGAAGGGCTACATACATGGGACGAGCATAAGCGACAATATTTCACGCTAATAGTAATGATATTCATTACTGTCCATAATTATTTGGGCTCTTTACATTATCGGGACAAATGAAAGGGAAGAATGGTTGTGTAAGATGTGTGGATGAAATTTGTTTTTTGTTCCTCACTTCATCCCGAAAAGACGGTGTACATGAGACACTGGTGGTTCTTGACAGATGCACACAAGTACCGAAAGGTAAAAGAACAATTTGATAACAAAACCAAAAACAGATACTGCACCAAAACCTTACAGTAGAAAACTTGTGTTCGAAATGGTCAAGAACATAAAGGTTGCTTTAGATAAGGGCAAAAAATGCAAAGGAACAAAGAGAAAGAAAACTACATCTTCGGCTGATACAATTGACACAGATTTCAAGAGACGGTCAACTTTTTTTTTCAAATATCTTCTATAGTGGAAGGACCTGAAAATTTGTCATAGTATTGATTTGATGCACGTTACAAAGATTGTATTTGATAGCATCATTGCGACATTGATGGACATGCTGATGAAAACAAAGGATGGAATAAAATCACGAATGCACCTAGTAAATCTTGATATTAAAATAGAGCTTCTCTCGTTAGAAAAGGGCAACAGGAAGCATTATATTCCCCAGCTAGCTACAACTTGACACTACGGGAGAAAAACACAATTTGCGAATGCTTGCATGGGATCAAAGTGCCCACGAGTTTCTCATCCAATACTAGCAAACTAGTCACGATGAAACACTTGCCTCTATTTGGCTATAATTCTCACGAATGTCACATGATGATGACAGTGTTCCTCGCCATTGCCAATAAAGGTCATCAAACAAGAGCGTATAAAAGTTATCATCACACGTTTGTGATACTTCTTCAATGCAGTATCGCAAAGGTGATAGCCTTTAAAGACATAGACTATTTGAAAATGTACATCGTCGAGACTATGTGCAAGATTGAGATGTGTTTCCCACCATACTTTTTATATGCAAGTATACCTAATTATACATCTTGTGGATCAGATAAAACCATTGGTGCCGCTATATTTACATGATATGTTTCCATTGGAGCGATATTTAGGAGTATTAAAGGGTTATGTGTGAAATTGTGCTCACCTAGAGGGTTCAATTATTAAAGGATACACTATTGAAGAAGTGATTGAGGGTTGTGCTGATTATGTCAAAGATGGAAAATAGATAGGCGTGCCTATACCAGTACATGAGGGTAAACTACGTGGAGAGGCAAAGTGGGCAAGAAAACTTTTATCGTTCAGAATTAAATTAGTACATTGTGCATATTTTGGTGTACTAAAACAACTCACTATAGCTGAGCCGTACATTAAGGAACACACTAAACTTTTTCATTTTTTATTAGTAACAAGTAAATACTTAGTTTGGACATAAGAAACTTGCCATATTGAGGGGGGTAAACACCAACAAATCAAAAGACAATCAAATTGACCTTCACATAGAAAACCAAGGCCGCGGAGAGGACAAGATCATGAGAGAGCACATAGGCCATTTCACCGAATGGTTAATGGACAAAAATATACCATACGAAGACTCTATAGAATAGGCAACAATGAAGAAGTTAGCTTCTAGTCCGTCTCCGTTGGTGACATCACGGCAAGAATATGACATCAATGGGTACACATTTTACACTAAGGAAAAAGACAGTAAGAGTGTTGCATAAAATAGTGGTGTTCGTATAGAGGCTTATGATCCACAAGGACAGAAGAACACATACTCCGAGTTGATAGAGGAAATACGAGAACTTGATTATGGCAAAATAATGCAAATGTCCGTGTTTAAGTGCCAATGGGTCAAACATCCTTATGATGTGAAAGTGGACAACTACGGGCTGAATCTAGTAGACTTGAAGAAAGTGGGTTATAAAGATGACCCGTAGGTTCTCCCGACCGCATTGTGCAAGACCTATGTGTGCTGAATACATTAGCTATGACGATAAAAGTTTTGAATACTACCAAAACAACTTTATCATCAAGGTCCGACTCTAGGTCCGAGCTCCAGCAAAGTCCAATGATTGGTGCGGCTTGTTTTGGGTAGCTCCGGCAAGGTTCGACTTGCTTTGGCTAGGTCCGACTAGCTTTGATTAGCTCTGGCTCTAGGTTCGACTAGCTTTGGTAAGCTCCGACACTAGGTCCGACTAGCTTTGGTAAGCTCCGACGCTAGGTCCACCTGGCTTTGGTTAGCTCTGGCGCTACGTCCTGCTAGCTTTGGTAATTTCCAGCGCTACATCCTGTTAGTTTTGGTAAGCTCTGGTTCATGGTTCGGTTAGTTTTCGCAAGGTTTGAAGCTTGATCGCAGAGGTTCTGCTTTTAACTTGCAATGATTCGTACTTGCTTTACATTGATGGAAAGTTTGCTTAGTAGTCTTTTACTAAGATTTTGGTGTGTTTTGGTGGTTATGGCTGATATTGTTTTTGCTGTGGTTTGCAACATGCTTATGTGAGGTGCTCACGTAAGGTGTTGTGGTTTTGGAACTAACGTGAGTCAAGTCGAGGACTTGTGCTCGGAAGCATTGGTTGTTCATTCATGTGCAGGTATTGCTTGAGTTCAAGACATGGCTGGTGACGGGATCCATTGAACTAGTCTTAGGGAGAAGATGAGGTTCAACAACCATGTTAAGGAGGAATTGTGGTTGAGTTGATCGGGAGGTTGCGCAGCATGTTTGAATCAAGAACAATTCATATGAAGGTATCATGGACGTCGTTGGAAGATGTTTGCACGTGTGCAAGGAGTGCATGGACCTGGCTACATGGTTCTGAGGTGTGATGAAGAGATGTGGACGTAAATAATTGGTCGAAAAGGTCCAACCGACTAGGTTATGGACTCAGGCTGCGGTTGAGTCGTGTTTGACTCAAATTTGGAAAGTTTTGAGTTGGTTATGATAAGATTTCATAAGAGTCACGAATTTGAGTTGTTTTTGGAATGTGGGATACGTTCCTAAGGTGTTTGGAAGTCTTAAGATTGTTTCTATCTGCGTATAGAAGAGTCTTGAGCAGTTATGGAAAGTTTCGATTCGTGAATTGAGTAGAATTAGAGTCCTAGTTTGTTTTGGGTTGGCCTAAGGGCTAGTTATATAAGCAAGGGAGGCTAGAGATCGTGGTAGACAACTTTGAGGCTGTTCCTTGTAAGTTTTGATCAATAAAATTCGTAGTTTGAAGGAACTTTTGTGCCTTGTTCGTCCGACTTGTTTTCATCAAGTCTTTCTCGTCGAGTTTCTGCACAACACTACCTTGCTTCGGTGGTTTTATCGTAACTCGAGTTTTACAAATCCGATTGACGTGATTCTTTTTGGATTGTCTTCACAACTTGATTTTCTATCATCTGTGAAAATGTCACGGTCATTGGATTTGTGGTTTCTGATCTAAACAAGTTTCTTTGCAGTATTCCAGAACTGTTTTTCTCAGGTATGACAGATTGACCTTTGTTCGATCTTTCGATCGTAACTTGAGTTTCTCTCAATGGATTTTCACGATTCTTGTTGTGATGTTTTCATGACTTGATTCTCTACAATTTATACTAGTTTTGTCACTGATGAACACGTTTATATTAGTCTTACACACAGTTTCTTTAACAGATCGGTTTTCTGCCGAGGGGTTGTTTTTGTTGCTTCCGCTGAAAAGTTTTAGTCTACCATTCACCCCTGGCTCTGGTAGCTTTACACGTGCTCTTTGGTCCTACAGGTTGCATAAGTTTTCATGTACAAGATCCAAAAACTCAAAAGATGCACGTAGTTTTTTCGGAAAGCAAAATATTGTTGGGGTTGAGAATGTGGGAGATAATAGAGAGGAATATAATAATTATAAAAATATGTATTTTTCGCTGATCTAGAAAAAATCAAGCGCGCAGAAATAAGCATTTAAATTGATTTGAATCCCCTATACGCAAGAAAATGTCAATGCAGGAAAAAAATGTATGAAATAAATTTCAGTTGCCGTGCATAAAAGAGTTAACATTTGTTATTAATGAATTTGAAAGATATTTTATATATTTGTAATATTGTTATGAAGTTGTGTAACATTGAATTTAATTTTTTTATTTTTTTTCTCATTTTATGGATTTGATTATATATGTATACATATATGTATGTATATATATACATATATATATATATATAAAATATAGATATATATTATATATCTATAAAAATATAGATATATATTATATATCTATATATATAATATAATATATATAATATATTATATATATCTAGTATATATAATATATACTATAATATATCTGTATATATATATATTATATAAAATGCTCTATAAAACATTACTCGACCTTTTTCTTTGAAATTTTTTTCACAATAGGTTATTTAGTAGAGCCGACTATGATCGGACGCTTCGATTCCAGCGTGTCGATCCTTCACAGGCGGTCCCCAAGTAAAATCTGCTTGTTGAAACATATGAAATTCAGAGGTGGTTTTCTTGAAGTTCACATGTGATAAATGCTCCCGTTATAGGCAATACTTGATTAAGGGCCGCCAATGAAAATTCATGTCTTTACCATGGTGGTTTTGTTTCGCGAACCGCAGGTGATATTGGCTCATCACAGGCGATTAAATAATTCAACATCATAGACTTATTTTTAACAGATCGTCTGAGTAAAAAACTCAAGGTTCCTATGAAAATGTTTTTTGTAGTAGTAGAGGTTGATATGTCGCTTGTTCGATCATGTCCATGGCCTACCTGCCAACGTCCGCGAGGTGCATCTTGATGAGCGTGACGTCCTGGAATGCTTTGGACATGGTCACCTTCTTCGTTGGCAGTGCAGTGCCGTGAACCAATGGCGGTGACAAGTCCGACCAGTGATTGGCAACAGGTCTTGATATATCACCGACATAGAGATTGATTTACCCTAGATATGGCGGCACTGATGCAATCGAGTCCTCCTGTGCAAACAGGCTGAAGCCATATGGGAGGAACTTGTGGGAGTCGGATGATGCTGACTTACTGTGCTTCAACACTTATTATTCTGCAACCAGGGTTGGCCTTCTTCCTGGTGTTTACCGAGAGTCGCCTAGGTGTCCAGGCACTTCGATCTGGATGCCATGGTCCGTTGACTTGCATGGACGCCGAAGCAGAGGCATGCGCAGAGGCAGAGGCAGAGGAGGTGCGACCGAGCAAGGGGAGATGTGATCAGATCTGAAAGACACCGTCGGAGCTGGTGGAGCCACTGCTAGAGCCGGACGATGGTCAGTATGACCGATGGTCCCAACCTGTTGCAAGCCCTGCCTCTAGTTGCAGCCGAAGTCGCCCCGTCCCCGGGTGGGGCCGCCATGCTCTACCGGTTGACTGAGCCGCAACACCTCTCTTTTTTTGGCAAGCCACGCTATCTTCCCGGCCACTTAATATGAACCAGCCGTCGTGCCATCCCCAACAGGCTGGGTCACTGCCGCGCTGGCCTCCACCAGTCGTGCTACCACCGCAACTATGGTCACAGTCCAAGCGGAGCTCACAAGCGTGCAAGAGGAGCAGCGCAGATTGGAAGAGTAGCTGACTGCAGCCACCTCCCTATCATGTACAGCGGCCCTCGGATCTGCCACTAAGGCCATCACTGGCCTAACACCTACCGTTCCCTTACCACTGCAAGCCGTGCACGCCACGCTCCTGCTTCCACCAGCCACTCGCGCCACACTGCCGGGGCTCCATCTGTGGCCTCCTGCCACCATGCCCCTGGACGTCAATCCCTCAGGCGAGCATGTTGCTGCATTGATCGCCTCCATCGACCTGCATCCATCACGTGCACGTCAGGATTCCACCCGGTGCCATGCCCCAACCTGGCCTGCGCCTTATCGATCCCAGGTTGAACGCCGCCTCCGACCCCTAGGCGCAGGGGCCTTCTGCCTCAGTCGTGCCCGACGCCATCCGCGTTGGCGTCCTACATACGACCACCTTCTGGTTTTTGGTTGTGCTTGCTACCCTAATATCTCCGCCTCAACTTCTCATAAGCTTACGCCCCGTTCGACTCTTTGTTCCTTTCTTCGATACTCTACTGACTGGTACAACTGTTATGATCTAACCATCCACCACATCTTGACCTCTGGAAATGTCTTGGACAAGTCCTCCTTTCCCTTCTCTACCACCTCCAACATCCCTACTATTGAGTTAGACTTCCTTTCAATACCGAGTCTAAGGCTGCTCCTATACAACCACTTTTGTTTCCTTCTATAGGTACGTCTACCACTGCTCCTCATGCGGCTTTGGCATCCCCCACCGGACCTTGCACAACCCCTTTTGTTGTTCCTTTTGTGGCTCCGACGTCCTCGACCATGTATGGCGTGACTACATGCCTTTTAACGTGCCTCGCGCGGCCCCTACATCCCCCGCCGTGCCTAGCGCAACACGATGCCTCTAGCTGTGTCTGTCACGCCCTGATGTTCCCTGTCATGCTAGTGCGGCCCTTGTGCCTCCTGTTATGCCTTGCGTGACACTAACATCCCCTGTCACGCCTGGTATGGACTTTGTGACTACCACCGTTCCTCACATGACCCCGACATCCCATGTCGTGCCTCACGCAACCTCGGTGCATCCTGTCACGCCTCGCACGGCCTAGCACCCTCTATCGCACTGCGTGCAGGTTGGTTCACCGCACTTGTGCATGTCTATCAGTGATGTACGTGGGCTGGTGCACCTGCTGCACCGTGCGTGGTAACAATGTCCCCTTCTGCAGCACATGAGGCTCCGACATCTTTTGCTTCACCACGCGAGGCCCTGTTGCCTCATTTTGCTGATCTTGTGCATGTCTATCTGCGACGTGCGCGGGCTAGTGCACTGGCATGCTCCCACTGTGTCGTCAGTGTACCACCCTCTGCTTCACCTTCGATATCCCCATCGCGTCCACTCGATGGTGACTCGACGGGCTACTGGTGTCTTCGACCTATTGAGCACTTCTGCGGCCTCATTGTCTCGACAGCTACTTCTCAATCACCTACTTGCCATTCTCACCCATATTGTCCTTTGTACGTAGCGCAATCATCGATCCCAATTAGCATGTGCGAGCTAGTGCACCGACACTCTCCCACCGAGTCACTGGTGTACTACCATCTGCTTCGCCTATGGTATCCCCATCACGTCCGCCCACTACGTAAGAAAGGCTCGTACAAGACGAGCCTGAACGAAGAAGGGAGACAAACAAACTGTGCATCTCTGTCGTCGCGTCTCGCATTAAAGTAGAATCAGAGATGGGCTTCAAGGCGCGTCACCGATCAAACTAGGTGTGAGACACGCTCATAAGAAGAGCATCTTTTTTCTTTGTGTCATAACAAATGACCTTTACGGGGTCATTGGAGATGCCACTAGGGCACGTCACCCGTCAGCGTACATGAGTGACAGGCTCTTACAAAGCTGGTCGTAGATATAATGATTGATCCGAGACATCCTATATTGTAGCTTGTCGCAAATTTATTAACTTATGTGAGACGGGTTTATGGAACCTTGTCTCCTTTATGTTGGTTATCCGAGATGCTCTCTGCTATAGCTCATCACGGACTGTTTACAGGTAGGGTCTACTATTAAGAGCTAGCCAGGATTTGGCAGCCGTATTACCAGTGTCAGTAACATACTGTTCATGGACATATGCCAAAATGATCACATGTTAAATTATATTAACCAATCAAATATTACGAAAGTGTCAATCATGGTTATCAAGTATACTAATTACACAACAAAGATTGTTCATCCTAATTACAATGTAACTAATTACACACATCATAACTGTCATCATCTAATCCTATATACCATAATGAAAATTCTCCCGATCAATGACTTCATTAATGATGAGCCTTCATAGCCTCTAATGCTCCGACTGAGACATCGTCCTCAAATTCAATAATCACTGAAATCATATAAAACGCTATCAAATTGCAATCACATTCACTTAACCAGTCACATAAGGTAGCAAATATATGTTAGTGAATGGAGAACCAAGCTTACTTGTAGCACAGGCAGTTGGTGAGCATCTGCAAAGCATCAGTAGACAAATTGTTCTCATGGTAAAGGACATGGTAGTGAGTTGGTGTGCTTGTCCCCTAAAAAAACAAACAATTTACATTTTAGCGATGCATTTATAGCCTGATTCCAGTATGGGTACCTTGATTCCATGTAGAAATCAAACTCACTGGGATGGCAAATGCTAGTGTCAACCACAGTTCCTGCAGTTTCAAGGGTTTGTGAATGAGAATTTATTATATACATTGATAGTGAAAACATATACATTACTTCTGCATTAGACATAAACAAGGAAGATGAATGTATACCATTATGTTCTCCCTTTGGATCAATGACTTCATTAAAGATGAGCCTTCATTGGACATCCTCAAATTCAATAAAATCACTGGAATGCACGCTCTAAGGGCAGGGTCGAGGCAGCGGCGTCCTCCAGGGACAAGGGACGTGGCGGCATGCTCCGGGACGAGTTGACGGAGGCGCCGGAGTGGCAGTTCCTCAACTCTCTGATGACAGCAGGACGGCGTGCTCTGGGGAAAGGGAGAACATTTTCACTTATGTGAAGGTGGCGGCGTGCTCATACCAATTTCTAAGGTCGCGGTTGAGGCGGCGGCGTGCTCTGGGGACACGGGACGAGGCGGCGTGCTACAACATGCTCAACTCTCTGATGACAAAGGTCGGAGTTGACGGCGGGGGAGGGGTTGATGCCGGCAGCGCGACAATGACGAAGAGCGAGTTGAGAAAGAGGGACGGCAGCAACATGCTTGGGGGACAGGGGACAAGGCGGCGTGCTCCAGTGTGCTCAACTCTTTGATGATGCGAAGGTCAGGGTCAACGGCTTCGGCGTGCCCAGGATCTGCAACTTATAGGTCGAGAGAGCGCGTGACAACTAAATTTTTTTGCCAAGTGTTGGGAGAGAGCGCGCGATGGACAAAAAAATTCGGTGTAAATTGGAGACGCGCAAATTTAAGGCATGTCTATCATTATTTTGAGGCCCCAGACATGCCACAGTGTCCTAGATGCGCCACGGTGTGCTGAAGTTAGTAACAACATCAAAGACATTACGAGTGTCCAACTAGCAACTATCCGCAATGCCTTTTATGATCATTGCATTGCGCTCAGCTTTATGAGATGGAACAAAAGATCTTCGACGTAAATCGGAGACGCGCCAGCGGAAGGCGCATCTGACATTAATGGACACGATGGAGTGTCCTAGACGCGGCATGGTTTGCTGAAGCCAAGAAGAACATTCAGGACATTCCCATTGCTGAAGTCAGGAACAACAATTGGAGACGGATGTATATAACACACATCTCGCATTAGCTCTTCTGACACGGGTGTCAAGAATCAGAGACGGGCGTATATAACGCCCATCTCGCACTATTTTGCCGGTAGAACGGGCATCCAATATGCGAAAGATGCACAACGATGTGCTGAAGCAAGGAACATATTTCGCATACTGGATACTAGCCAACTACTCAGCTTTCCATGGGGGGGCAAAATACCTTCAACGTAAATTGGAGACGGGCCAACGGAAGGCTCGTCTCGCATTAATTTGTGGTCGAACGGGCATGCCGTATGTCAAAGATGTGCCATGGTGTGCTTGAGCCAGGAACATCTTTGGCATCCGGGCATGTCCAACTGGCAACTGTGTGCAATGCCTTATACAATCATTGCAAAGTGCTCAGCTTTACTAGGAGGGACAAAAGATTTTCGGAACAAATCTTAGACGGGCCCGTGTAAGGCCCATCTTCCTTTTGCCGGATCTCAGGTATCTGAGACGCTCCCTTCTAAAGTTCGTCTCTCATGCACTCTTCACATTGCCACTCGCACGACATCGTGAACCGTTGCAGGGATAAACAAACTCAATGACATTGCGATTCACGGATTAATTGGAATTCAGGGATAAACAAACGAAATGACATTGCAATTTAGAGATAATTTTCAACTCAATGAATTTCATAGTTCACACATTGTGTGCCCTCTAAACTAATTTCGAGTCTGAACTTATTCCTAAAGCTCCCATCTATCAATCTAAACTGTACTATCCAGTTTGCTCCCGAACACGTCTCTTATATTGCCATGGATACTGAAAATATTGACATTCTTTAAATTAACAAATGTCGAAGGAGGAATGAATAACCTACGTTGGTCACTAACACAAAGTATCTAACCTTGATAAGTAGATTATAGCAATCATTTTCAACATCGGGTGCATTTGGCTGATGCAGCAAACGCTGAACTTCAAGTAGTATAGTTTTGATTATAAAACCAGTGCACCACCCCTACGAAATATCAATTTAAGCAACATAATAAACCAATTCAAATAAGTTCGGTGACAATTACTAATTACATGAGCAAAATAGGTCTATATTACAGTCTCTTGATCAAGAATCCCAATACAGAGCGCTACTGAGCGATGGACATTTGGGTGGAAGAAACCATTTGGAAAGGTGCATCATGGAGGCACCAATGGATAGTCCTTTGAGAAGGATATTGTCAGGGGGTAGTAACCTTCCCAGTTAGTCTACAAAGGAAAATCATTAATAGGAGGACGATGGTTAAACTCATATTGTGCTTGTTCTTCATGACTTACCTCTTCTTTACCGGGGACGATGCACTGCCACTTCAATAAATCTCCCGATTCAGGCTTCACAGAGAAACCCTACGTAGATGGAAAAACAAAACTAAAGTTAAGTTCATCAGTCGATTGTAGATCTACATATATACAACTATGCAACCGGTGTGCCATATGTACATACATGGGATGATTCTTGCGCCACGCCAAGCGCTCCTCCTTCAGTCGGCTACGTGCCAAACCGATATCAACCATGAACAGTGACGACGACTAGGAGGATGGCGACAACGATGACGACAATGGCGATGGAGAATAGAGGAGGCGGTCGCACTGGAGTTGGTCGATTAGTAAAGGATCATTGGTCGATTGGTAATAAAGGAGCATCGGAGGCAGAGAAGAGACGAGGGAGATAAATGTGAGACACACATTAAGTTAAAGAGTGTCTTCCATTGCCGAAGAGACGAAGGTACGAGGGAGATAAATTAGAGACACGCTATAACAAAGAGAGATGCGCGCTAATCTAAAGCGCATCTTCGATAGTCGAAAGAGAGACGCGCGGCACGAGGTCTGCGGAGAACTTAATTTCGGCAGCGTGGTGCAGAGACGTGTGCGACATCCGTGCGCGACCTTTCATTTCCCCAAGGCGGTATCGATGCATCCCATCATTCCATCGATGCACGAGAAACCAACCGCTCCCTCGACGACTCCGTGCGGACCTTATTTAAGATGCGCCATCACCAGTCAATTCTCCACAAGCGCGTCACTCGCTTTGAATCCTCTTCTTTTCTTCGTCTTCTCTGCCCTGACGACCCACCAATACCATGACCGACCTTCCGCCGCCAAGCCCTCCGAGGGAGCCACCGTGCAAGAAATTGTGCTGCAGCTCTCCCGAGAGGTTCAACACTGAGCAGCGCCTCCTTATGGCGCAAGAGGTGTACAACAATACGTCGCGCGCCATGAGTTCCTTGGGACTAGGTACCCTTCCCCAGTTTTTTGGAATGGGTACCATCGGCCACTACCTCTGCGCCCACATGGGAGTGGCGTTCTTCTCGACATTCTGTTCGCGATGATGGCCTAGGTGCTTGGCCCCGAGGGTCGCAGAAACCTAGTGGAGGCAACGGAGAGTAACCTCGTTCTCGGGGTTGCACCGGCGGTGTAGCCGGCGCAGCCATCCCAGGCTCCCGTTGCACCGGCGCCAGAGTCGCCGCTGGAGGACGAGGAGGAGGAGGAGGAGGAGGAGGAGGAGGAGGAGGAGGAGGAGGAGGAGTAGGTGTAGGATTTAGTTTTTCTTTGTTATTTTTAGTTGCTTCTGTTTTGTAAATATTGTTGTGAGACCTATGTGTGTTGAATACATTGGCTTGTCGTGAATACACTTGGTCTTGATGATAAAAGTTTTGAATATCACCAAAACACCTTTTCATCAAGGTCCGACTCTAGCTCCGAGCTACAACAAAGTTCGACTAGCTTTGGTCAGCTCTGGTAAAGTTTTGTCTTTAGCTCCGGCATGTCTTTGATAGCCCCGACATGATTTTGATAGCTCCGTCGTGTTTTTGCTAAGCTCTGAAGTTGATTTTTCTAGCTCTGGCTTTTTGGATTACTAGTTCCGACTAGTTCTGGTTAGCTCCAGCACTAGGTCCTACTAGCTTTTGTCAGCTCCGGCTCAAGGTCCGGGTTGCTCTGGCAAGGTCCGGAACTTGACCGTAGTGCTTCTACTTTTCATTTGCAATGTTCCGTACTTGCTTTACATTGTTGGAAAGATTTCTTAGTATTCATTTTCTAAGTTTTTGGTGCGTTTTGGTTGATATGAATGATATCGTGTTACTGTGGTTTTGCAACATGCTTATGTGAGGTTCTCACGTAGGGTGTTGTGTTCGGAACTAACTTCAGTCAAGTCGAGGACTTGGGCTCGTATGGATTGGTTGTTTATTCATGTGCAGGTGTTGCTTGAGTTCAAGACATGGCTGGTGACGGGATCCATTGGACTAGTCTCAGGGAGGAGATGAGGTTCCGACAACCAAATTCAGGAGGAATTGTGGTTGAGCTGATCAGAAGGTTGCGCAGCATGATTGAATCAAGAACAATGCATATGAAGGTATCGTGGACGTCATTGGAAGATGTTTGCATGTGTGAAAGGAGTGCATGGATGTGGCTACATGGTTCCGAGACGTGATGAAGAGATGTGGACATAAAGATTTGGTCAGAAAGGTCCAACCGACTAGGTTATGGACTCAGGTTGCGGCTGAGTCGGGTTTGACTCAAATATGGAAAGATTTGAGTTGGTTATGATAGGATTTCGTGTAGGTCACGAATTTGAGTTGTTTAGGAATGTTGGATACGTTCCTAAGGTGTTTGGAAGTCTTAAGATTGCTTCTATCTACATATAGAAGAATCTTGAGCAGTTATGGAAAGTTACGATTCGTGATCTGAGTAGGATTGGAGTCCTAGTTGATATTAGGTTGGCCTAAGGGCTGGTTATATAAGCAAGGGAGCCCAGAGCTCGTGGTGCACGACTTGGGGGCTGTTCCTCTTATGTTCTATTGAATAAAATTCGTAGTTTGAAGGAACTTTTGTGCCTTGTTCGTCAGACTTGTTCCACACAAGTTTTACTCATCGAGTTTCTGTACAGCACTACCTTTCGTTAGTGGTATTATCATAACTCGAGTTTTACAGATCCAATTGACGTGATTCTTTTTGGATTGTCTTCAAAACTTTATTGTCTATAATATTTCAAAATTTAACGGTCATTGGATTTGTGGTCTATGATCTACACGAGTTTCTTTGCAGCATTCCAGAACTGTATTTTTTCTCGGGTAGGGCAGATTGATCATTGTTTGATCTTTCGATCATAACTTGAGTTTTTCTCGACAGATTTGAGTGATTCTTTTTGTGTTGTTTTCATGACTTGATTCTCTCTGATATCTATCACTTTTGTCATGGTGAAACACGTTTATATTAGTCTCACATATGATTTCTTTAACAAATCATTTTCTACCGAAAGAGTTTGGGGTTTAATTGTTTCTGCTGCGTAAGATTTTTAAATCTACCATTCACCCCCTCTCTGGTAGCTTTTCACGTGCTCTTAGATCCTACCAATATCAGAGCCACGGTGCTCTAATCTTTGTGATTTGTGCGTGTTTTTTGACTAAAGTACTCTACCAAACCTTGTGTGTTTGCTGGTATTGATTTTCAGGTTTGGAAGGCACGCATGGAGGCTTTCATCCAGGCACAAGGCTTTGCAATATGGGAGAAGGTATACAAGCCTTATGAAGTGCCATCAAACGATCAAGTTACAGCTACAAATCTGAGAGATGTCGACAACAACAACAAGGCTCGGAACTTGATCATACAAGGATTAACACAAAGCGACTTCGACCGTGTTGCACACCTTCGATCTGCATACGATGTTTGGAAAGCACTTTGTGACTACCACGAAGAATCCAACACGATCAAAGAGGTAAGGCAAGACATGTTCAAGAAAGAATACATGCGCTTCGAGATGCAACCCGGTTAGTCTATTGATGACCTTTATGCTTGCTTTAATAAGATTCTCAGCAACTTGCGTAGTGTCAATGTTAATTTTTCAGATGCTGAAAATGCTAGGCAATTGCTAAGTGCATTAGATATGTCAATTTGGGAGATGAAAGTCACATCTATTCGTGAATCTACTGTCATGAGTTCACTTACTTTAGATGTGCTATATTCCAAGTTAAAAACTCATGAA
The DNA here is from genome assembly GCA_036927565.1 of Tuctoria greenei. Taxonomy (NCBI): domain Eukaryota; kingdom Viridiplantae; phylum Streptophyta; class Magnoliopsida; order Poales; family Poaceae; genus Tuctoria; species Tuctoria greenei. Next base: position 12,384,387 of record JAYESD010000007.1, read on the forward strand.
ATTGACATAATCTCACGTAAGAACCCCAATAAGTCTATTGCATTTGTTTCACAACGTGATATGTCTAGCTCCGGCCAATCATCATCTTGCAATACTCTTGCTTTGTTGTCCTCACTAACCGTGGAGCAGATCGAAGAATTTCCAGAAGAGGAGTTGGCACTCATCTCTACTAGATTCTCAAAAGCATTGCAAAATGTGAGAACTAGAAGGAGAGGAAGCTCCGGACCTCAACGCTGTTTTGAATGTGGTAAAACAGGACACTTTCGTACAGAATGCCCTAACCTTTTAGGTCCGACCACCCGGGAAGAAAAACAAAGCAAGGTTCAGACCTCCTGTGGAAATTTCAACAAGAAGAAGAAAGGTACCATAGGATGCAAGATGATCAACAGTTTCATCACTGCACTTCAAGAGTTCAGTTCAAGCGACGTGGACATTGAAAGTGATGAAGATGATTTGGCAAACTTGTGCTTCATGGTGGGCAAGTCAAGATCAATTATGGAGGAGGCAGAACACAACAGCGACAATGAAGAGGTATGTCCTACTTGCGAAGAAATGTGTGATGCTATTTCTCGTGCCACTATTATTGTTAAGAAAAAGGACAAAAAGCTTAGGGATAGTGCTGCTAAAATTGAATCACTAGAATCTGAAATCAATCGTTTAAAAACTTTGATTCCTAGTGATGATGCATGTTCCTCATGTGATTTAATATATGAACAATTGTCCTCATTAAGAAGTGTGCACACCTCCACACTTGATAAACTTGAGTTAGAAATTGAAAAGTAAAAAGAGCTTGTTGCACTTAATGATAAAAACTTGAAAGATGCTAGCTGTTCTACAATTGATTTGCATTGTTCTACTTGTGATGATCTTGATAAGAAACTACAGGATGCTATGAATGAAATTTCTATATTGAACAATGCTTTACGTTCTCATGAAGTTAAATTTTGTTCAAATTGCAAACTAAAAGGAAAAACTTCATGTGAAAATTGCCTTGATCTGTCCAATAAACTTGATGACATGCATAGGACATTAGATCGGTTTTGTAATGGGAATAATAACCTAAACTTACTGTTGAATTCTTCCAAGTCTTGCAATGATAAAACTGGTTTAGGTTTTGATTCTCATGCTCATGCTAAGGCACATCCACCTAAAATTGTAAAGTCATTAGGAAGTGGTTTGATTCAAATAGTTCCTAAACAAAAAGGAGTGATTTTCAAATCTGCAGGAGTGTTGTTTCATTCGGTTTCAAATAAAAATATTGCTTGCTCATCTAGACATGAACACAAAGTTAAATTTTATTGTACCTTCTGTGGTAGAGATGGTCATGTCATAGATTTTTGTTATAGACTAGCTAAACAACAGAAAAGGGAAACAATGGTTGCTAGATCTCATAACTTTCATGCAAAATTGGTTGCACACATTGAACCGAATGTACAACCTGCTGTTTTGAGTCAAAAACATTCAAAGTTTACCTCTGGACCTTCTGTTTTTTCCTCCGGAGCTACTGATTTTTGTGCTACACAAGTAACACCTTATAGGTCAGTAGTCAAGAATAAAAAATCTCAAACTTTGACTCATAAACCTGTTGTTTTGTCTCAGCTTTCGCTTGTTTTTCCTGCTGCACGTCGCGTGACTCAGTACTGGATTCCTAAATGCCTTTTGACTAACCCTAGTATTGAGTCATCGACGTATTGTGTTTTTATGTAGGTTACACGTTTGAGAAAGGAGAACATTTGGATTGTGGATTCAGGTTGCTCACGCCACATGACTGGTAACAAAGATTGGTTCTCCTCCTCTCTTTTGTGTCACGTGTAGAGAATGTTACTTTTGCCGATAATTCTTCAACTCCTATAATTGCTAAGGGTTCGGTTAGAGTAAATGATCACGACACTTTGAAGGATGTGGCACTTGTCAAAAATTTGAAATAGAACTTGCTTTCTGTTGCACAATTGCTAGATGAAAATCTAGAAATTATTTTCAATAAAAACTGCTGCAAAGTTGTAGGTTCAAATAGTGAGCTTATTTTTAACATGTCTTGGTTTGGAAGAGTTTTTAAAGCTGATTTTGATATGTCTTCCTCTAAGCATAGGTGTCTAGTTACTAATGATTCAAAGGACTTATATTTTTTGCATCGTAGACTTGGTCACGTAGGCTTTGATCACCTAACGCGTGTTAGTGCTCTTGATCGCATACGTGGGCTGCCTAAGCTTAAAGGGGACAAAGAAATTGTGTGCTCTTCTTGTAGACATGCCAAGATGGTTGCAGGTTCACATACTCCTCTCACAATGATCACGACAACTGAACCATGTCAACTTTTGCATCTTGACATCGTAGGACCTTCACGTGTTCAATCCTTCGGAGGTAAATGGTATGGTCTTGTTATTGTTGATGATTATTCTAGATACTCTTGGGTTTACTTTATGGCGTCTAAGAATGAAGTTTTTAGTCACTTTAGAACTTTATTTCTTAGATTATCAATTGATCACCCAGGATCATTAAAAGCAATTAGAAGTGATAACGGAGCTGAATTTAAAATCAATCTTTTGATCACTTTTGTGCTGAAAATGGAATAGATCATCAACTCTCTTCACCATATGTACCTCAACAAAACGGTGTTGTAGAAATAAAGAACGGAACCTTAGTTGAGATGGCTAGGACTATGCTTGATGAATATCAAACTCCTAGGAAATTTTTGGCTGATGCGTTAGCAACCGCTTGTTATGTCTCAAATCGTGTTTTCTTGCGTGCTAAGCTAGGTAAAACACCATATCAGCTCCGGTTTGGACATAGGCATAGTGTTACACACTTTCGGGTCTTTGGTTGCAAATGCTTCGTTAATAAACATGGTAATCTTTATAAATTTGAACCTAGATCCATTGATGGCATGTTTCTTGGTTATCCATCTCATACTAGAGGATACCGTGTGCTTTTACTTGACACTAACAAAATTGTGGAGACTTGTGAAGTGTCTTTTGATGAATCTAGCCCAGGTACTAGCTCAAACATTGCAGGTCCAGATCCATATCCGCAGGGGGAGAGCATTTTCATTGAAGATGAGGAAGAATTGGAGTTGCTACCAAAAAATTCAGCAGCTAAAGACTTTGGTTTAGCTGCGGATGTTAATTCTCAACCAGCACCGACAACCATCAATGTTGATTCAAATCATCCTCAATACACAAGCTCATCGATTTGTGATGAACATGAAGAAGAAGAAGCTTGTGAGACATCTGTTCCCCTACGGTTTTACAAAGATCATCCCCCACAACAGATGATTGGAAGCTTGCACGAACGAGTCACACGGTCCAGGTTTTGCGATCCAAACTCTCATGCTCATTCTTCTTTTGTTGCTTCTTTTGAACTCAAAGATATATCACACGCACTCACTAATGAATCTTGGATTATTGCCATGCAAGAAGAGTTAGAAAATTTTGAAAGAAATAATGTTTGGAAACTTATACCTCCACCTCAAGGTCACACTTTAATTGGAACTAAATGGGTATTTAAAAATAAACAAAGTGAGGATGGGGTTGTGGTTAGGAATAAGGCTAGGTTGGTTGCTAAAGGTTTCACTCAAGTTGAAGGTCTAGATTTTGATGAAACTTTTGCTCCCGTTGCTAGATTAGAAGCCATAAGAATTTTGTTAGCTTTTGCGGCATCTAAAGGTTTTAAGCTATATCAAATGGATGTTAAAAGTGCTTTTCTTAATGGCTACATAGATGAGGAGGTTTACATCAAACAACCATCGGGTTTTGAAAATCCCGATTTTCCTAATCATGTTTACAAACTGTCCAAAGCCTTATACGGTCTCAAACAAGCCCCTAGAGCATGGTTTGATAGGTTAAAAACATTATTACTTGAAAAGGGGTTTACCATGGGCAAGGTTGATAAAACTCTTTTTGTGCTTAAGCATGGCAATGACTCAATATTTGTTCAAGTCTATGTGGATCATATTATCTTTGGTTGTGCTTCTCATGATCTTGTGTCCAAGTTTTCAGCAATGATGAGTTCCAAATTTGAAATGAGTATGATGGGCGAACTCACTTACTTTTTGGGGCTGCAAATCAAGCAAACCAAGGAGAGTACCTTTGTGCATCAAACAAAGTATACCAAAGACCTCCTAAGGCGCTTCAACATGGACAAAAGCAAGCCTCTTCGGACACCAATGGAAACAGAAACAACACTTGAACTTGATGAAGATGGTGAACCAGTGAATCAAAAAGAATATAGAAGCATGATCGGATCACTTTTGTACCTCACGGCATCAAGACCGGACATACAATTTAGCGTATGTCTTTGTGCACGGTTTCAAGCTTCCCCACGTGTTTCACATCGTCAAGCCGTCAAAAGGATTCTCAGGTACTTACATGGAACCCAAGAATTAGGCATTTTTCTTCCTTCTTCCTCAACCGTTACTTTGAAAGCTTTTTCGGATGCTGATTTTGGGGGTTGTAGGATTGATAGGAAAAGTACTTCCAGTGCTTATCATTTTCTTGGTAATTCTCTTGTTGCTTGGTCCTCTAGAAAACAAAATTCAGTTGCACAATCCACATCCGAATCTGAATATGTAGCTGCTGCTAGTGCTTGCTCACAAATTCTTTGGATTGTTCAAACACTTAAGGACTATGGGGTTGATCTAGATAGTGTTCCACTATCCTGTGATAACACTAGTGCCATTTGCATTGCTAAAAACCCCGTGCAACATTCTAGAAAACTGCACATTGACATTAGGTATCACTTTCTCCGAGATAATGTTGAAAAAGGAAACATTGTGCTTCACCATGTAGATATCGGACAATAATTGGCTGACATTTTTACAAAACCTTTGGATTTCACTCGTTTTTGTTACATTCGTAGTGAAATAGGGGTTATGCATCCTCATGGCTTAAATTGAGGGGGAGTTTTTGAAACTTGGAAAGTCTTTGTGTGAATCTAAAATTAAAATAATATGAGCATAGTATTTCATACATATATGACTATGTGATTCCTTTTACATGCTGAAAGTTCTTACTACATTACTCATGTTATACATGTTGTAGTTTTTGCCATGTCTAGTAATTGGAATAATTACTTACACTAAAACTGGTCATGATCGAACTTTCTTGCTATTTTGAACTTGTTACATGTTCACAAGTTCTTTTAATCATTAAGAATTAATCAAGTAATCAACTCACATGTTGAGTTTTTATGAACACATATAAATTGAGAAAAGATCAAGAGAATATGCATGCATCGCACTTCTTCTTTTGAGATGGCTTATCATTGCACATAGATTTGAACTTGGAAGAAGTTGTGTATGACTAAAACCATGTCCTTAAGCTTCTGATTGTCAAATGACATAGGCTTGGCTTGGTTGGTTAGAATAAGGCAGATGCGCATATAATCTCTTGCAAATATCATATGATCTAAATTTATGTTTTGAAAAATAATAAAATGCAGCAACTAGTGTCACGCTTTCAAGTTATGAAATAGTTAAGTTTGTGAGATCATGACTTGCTTAAATTGAAAATTACATATGATCTCTAGCATGGCTTACACTACTTTATGTATCTCATTGATGTGATAGTGTAAGTTACTTAATAGTATGACTTGGATGAGCTTTGTTTTATATGTATATATTATAATATGCTCATAACAATTAAAATTTCTCTTTTACCTTGCTGAATACATTGTCAAAGGGGGAGAGATTAATCACACATTCAAAAAGGGAAAGATAATGTGCATGGGGAGAGATGATAAAAGGGGAGAAATATGTGAATTTCGAATATTTGCTTTTTCTTCTCATTTTATTTCCGATTACAAAAAGGGGAGAAATTGTCTTCAAAACTTTTAATAAGAATAAGCCAATGTTCGGATTTTAAGTGGTGTTGCCAATGAATTCATCAAGGGGGAGATTGTGAGACCTATGTGTGCTGAATACATTGGCTTGTCGTGAATACACTTGGTCTTGATGATAAAAGTTTTGAATATCACCAAAACACCTTTTTATCAAGGTCCGACTCTAGCTCTGAGCTACAGCAAAGTCCGACTAGCTTTGGTTAGCTCCGGTGAAGTTTTGTCTTTAGCTCCGGCATGTCTTTGATAGCTCCGACATGATTTTGATAGCTCCACCGTGTTTTTGCTAAGCTCCAAAGTTGATTTTTCTAGCTCCGGCTTTTGGGATTACTAGTTCCGACAAGTTCTGATTAGCTCCGGCGCTAGGTCCTACTAGCTTTTGTTAGCTCCGGCTCAAGGTCCTAGTTGCTCTGGCAAGGTCCGGAACTTGACTGTAGTGCTTCTGCTTTTCATTTGCAATGTTTCGTACTTGCTTTAAATTGTTGGAAAGATTTCTTAGTATTAATTTGCTAAGTTTTTGGTGCGTTTTGGTTGATATGGATGATATCGTGTTACTGCGGTTTTGCAACATGCTTATGTGAGGTTCTCACGTAGGGTGTTGTGTTTGGAACTAACTTGAGTCAAGTCGAGGACTTGGGCTCGTATAGATTGGTGGTTTATTCATGTGCAGGTGTTGCTTGAGTTCAAGACATGGCTGGTGACGGGATCCATTGGACTAGTCTCAGGGATCAGATGAGGTTCCAACAACCAAATTCAAGAGGAATTGTGGTTGAGCTGATCAGGAGGTTGCGCAGCATGATTGGATCAAAAACAATGCATATGAAGGTATCGTGGACGTCATTGGAAGATGTTTGCATGTGTGCAAGGAGTGCATGGACGTGTCTACATGGTTCCGAGATGTGGTGAAGAGATGTGGACGTAAAGGGTTGGTCAGAAAGGTCCAACCGACTAAGTTATGGACTCAGGCTGCGGCTGAGTCGGGTTTGACTCAAATATGGAAAGATTTGAGTTGGTTATGATAGGATTTCGTGTAGGTCACGAATTTGAGTTGTTCAGGAATGTGGGATACGTTCCTAAGATGTTTGGAAGTCTTAAGATTGCTTCTATCTACGTATAGAAGAATTTTGAGCAGTTATGGAAAGTTACGATTTGTGATCTGAGTAGGATTGGAGTTCTAGTTGATATTGGGTTGGCCTAAGGGCTGGTTATATAAGCAAGGGAGCCCAGAGCTCATGGTGCACTACTTGGGGGCTGTTCCTCTTGTGTTCTATTAAATAAAATTCGTAGTTTGAAGGAACTTATGTTCCTTGTTCGTCAGACTTGTTCCAGACAAATTTTACTCGTCGAGTTTCTGGACAGCACTACCTTTCGTCGGTGGTTTTATCATAACTCGAGTTTTACAGATCCAATTGACGTAATTCTTTTTGAGTTGTCTTCACAACTTGATTATCTATCATATGTAAAAATTTCACGGTCATTGGATTTGTGGTCTATGATCTACACGAGTTTTTTTGCAGCATTCCAGAACTGTTTTTTTTTTCTCGGGTAGGGCAGATTGATCATTGTTTTATCTTTCGATCATAACTTGAGTTTTTCTCAACGGATTTGATTGATTCTTTTTGTGTTGTTTTCATGACTTGATTCTCTCTGATATCTATCACTTTTGTCACGGTGAAACACGTTTAGATTAGTCTCACACATGATTTCTTTAACAAATTGTTTTTTTGCCGAAAGGGTTTGGGGTTTAATTGTTTCCGCTGCGTAAGATTTTTAAATCTACCATTCACCCCCCTCTGGTAATTTTCACGTGCTCTTCGATCCTACAATTGTTAATGAATGAAATCAATCTTTATTTATCTATGTGATTAAATATTATCTTGTGTGTTCTTCAACTGTGTGAATGAATGAATGTGTAGTGTGTTCATCGTGTTCCTTAGGTGTCATAAGGAAGGATTTGATTATATTCGGGACAAGAGAATGATTTAGTTATCAAGTGAGATGTGTGATATCAGCAGTGAACTGAAGCAAAATAAAGAAAATCACAAAGCTAAAGGTGACGTGTGGAATCGGAGACGCGCTTTCCGTTGGAGGACATCTCTCTTTTTTGCAAAGGAGAGGGAGACGTCGGTGATAGGAGATGCGCTTTGCAGCAATGCTCGTCTCCATTTTGCGTTACAACATAGACCTTATATAAGGTGCCATCAGTCTCTCCTCTTTGCTTCGTTCCACTCAGACAACCCACCATGGCCAATGTTCTGCCGCCAAGCCCGCCGAGAGAGTCACCCTGCAAGAAACAGTGTTGCCGCTCCCCCAAGAGGCTCAACAAAGAGCTTCTCGAGATGTTATTCGATAGGCTGTTCGACCAATTCCAGAGGTTGATCGAGACAATAGCCGAGGTGCTCGGTGCCGAGGGCTGCAGTACCCTAGTGGTGGCGATGGCGAGGAACCTTGGTTGTGAGGTTCCATCGTCGGATTTGGACCATCTAGAGCAAGCGGAGGTGCAGCCGGAGCTACCAGCGGAGCAGCCGGAGAAGCCGCAGGAGGAGGGGGGTAGGAGGAGTAGGATTTATGTTTTGTTTTGTTGTTTTTTAGTTGATGTTTTTCTTTTCTTGTGTCTTGTACTTCTTTCTTATTTTTGTAATATATTTGTTATCTGTGATCAATGTGTGAATAATTGAATGTGTTATCTGTGTTCATCTGTGTGATGAATATTTTGTGTGTTCAATTGTGAATGAATATTATCATCGTTCAGAGTCATGTTCATGTATGTCTGTAAGTGAAGACAAAAGAGACAAGCTTTCAGTAAAGAATGTCTCATTTCACTTGCTTATAGGAGACGTGATGTGTTAGAAGTGTGTCTCCCGTTTATCCAGAGAGTAAGCCCGTCTTGATCCATACTTAACTGAGATGGGTTGTAATGTAACGCGTCTCCTTGAACGTTCAACCGAGTCATATCTGATCCTCGCTAAAGTGGGCTTGTCTCGCTTAAGCTTGGGAGAGATGGCCGCCTTTGAGCGCGTCACCCATCTTTGTCTTCTATTTGGGTTTCTTACGTAGTGACCCGATGGTGACTCAATAGGCCGCTGTGGTCCTTCAACCTGTTGAGTGCTTCTTTGGCCTCATTGTGTCGACAACTACCCCTCCGCCACCTGCCTCCTCGCCATTCTCACACATACTATCCTCTGTCCATAGCGCACTTGTCGATCCTGATTGGTGTCGTTCTATGGAGGAAGAGTATGAGGCCCTGCTTGCCAATCAAACACGGAAATTGGTGCCACATCCCGATCGTCGCAACATTGTGACTGACAAGTGGGTATTCACACACAAGAAGAACACAAATGTCTCTCTGGAGTGATATAAGGCTTGGTGGATCCTTTGAGGTTTCACTCAGCGCTTCAGAGTTGACGATGACGAGACTTTCAGTCTGGTGGTGAAGCCAACCATTGTTCGTACAGTTCCTACACTAGCTCTCTCGCGTTGTTGGTCGATCCATCAGTTGGACGTCAAGAACACCTTCCTCCACGGTACCTTGACTAGGACAGTATATTGCAATCAGCTGATCGGATTCGTGGATTCAACTTATCCAGATATGGTCTCCAACATGAATAAATAATTATATAATCCGAAGCATGCACCCCATACTTGGTACCGTCGGTTTACCTCTTTCCTGATATCGCTAGGCTTTGTTGAGGCTAAGTCCAACACTTCTCTATTTATATACTAGCGGGATGGTGACACTATGTACCTTCGTCTGTACGTTGATGATATTATTCTAACAGTGTCCAGTCCGCACCTTTTGCATCACACAATCATTGTCTTGTAGCAGGAGTTTGCCATGGACGATCTGGGCTAACTTTGTTGGAAATCCGAATAATAAAATTCGTTTTCGACTCGTGATACCATACCAACTTTTCAGGAGTACACCGCTCCACTGTATCCTTCTCCTCACGTACGTGCTACCTCTTCTGCTCTGTTCAGTCCTTTGTTTCCCTCCGAGCAGTGCCGCCCGCGCAGAGATCTTCAACCACCACACGTCGCTACATACTGGCCACCGCCTCTTCTGCGCAGCCGAGAGCCCGAGACCCGTGTATGCCTTTGGTCAACAGTTCCTCAGCACCGCGTGAGAATGGCCTTGGGGAGCCCGCGCTCACTGCCTTGAAGTCGCGCTGCTTCTAGCCCGTGTGCTTCTCTGGGGCGCACCGCCCTTTTGTGCCGCTCGCACTAGTTGCATCCAAGCGCGCCGGCCCTCGTCTAGATTCGCTTCGATCTTTAGGTTCTATCGCGAATCCTCGTAGATCTGCCGCCGCGCTCAATCCCGTCGATCGATCTACACCAGGTGTCGCTGTACGGGTGTCATGCCCGGTCATCATAAAGAATGAATAGACGCTAATCACATGTACGTCAGGATCAGTTAAATCGTACATGCGTCGACAAAAGTGTAATATCATTACATAGCCATGTTCGAGTACATTAATAGTCTTATAATATGACCGGAAGGTCTACAAATACACACCACAAACTATTTACAACACTTAAATAGTTCATAATCTCCAAACTACAGTGGAAGGGGAAATAGGTAAGCATGGCTCCATCTTCACAGGCAGCAGTTGCGCGTACGGTCGCCAGCCTAGGCCAAGTCCTCCGGATTGACGAAGAAGTCCTCCGGTGCCACTTCTTCTTCTTCATATTCTAATGGAAAAGTAAACGCTTGAGTACATAGAGTACTCAACAAGTGTGGGAAGAGAATGACATGATTGGCTAAGCAAGGGAAGGCCAGTTATGGCTTAGCACTATGCTTAAAACCTAACCTTAGCTTTCAATTATCAATATCATAATTCAAGAAGTAATCAACACATGATTAAGGATAATGAATGTAACTTGAATCATAATTAACCACCATTTCCCAACCATAGACTAATTATGAACTGGCCCCAAGCTGCTCTTGTCCTTGAGCACGGCTGTCATGACAGTTTTACCAAATCTCTGCAGAGAGTGTACCCTTTACCCACAAGCAGTGATTTCATCCCCTGTTGCCAGGTGGACTAGCGAACCTCCCCGAATGCCCGTGGTAGCTAACCACATTTCACACTTCCTTTGGTGTGAGGCCAGGAGATCACTACATGGTCTTTACAAAGGTGCTCCCGACTAGTGCTAGCCCTCTAAGGTTTCCACCACTGGGGTTTCTCGGAGTAACCCTCCGCCTCAGAGCCCCCTCTTGAGCCTTGCGGATCCCAAAGCAGTTCCTCTGCATCATTCCCCGCGCCATCCAACTACTAGCATTTCATCGGGAGAAACCTAATTAATTGACCAAGCTGCCCCATCTTAGTCTCGTGGTGGTACTATAAAGCTTAGTGGATTCCTCCATAAACCGGTCCTTAGAATCCGGTGGTAACAAACCCCAATCCCGGGTCTCGTGCAAACTGCACCATACCAAAACTATCCAACCACTAGATTCCTATCCACTACTATTGTGTAATCACCACAAATTAAAGTAACCATAAAGTTTAACATGGCACAATTTGTATAAAATCCCAATCCCAATGTCTAAGCATGGCTAAGCATAAATAAGACCTATCTACTTCCCAACCCATTTCAGGTAACAAGGAATTATATGGAACAGAGCATGTAAATATGAAATAGGACATCAATTTAATTAGCATGCATCTATCTAAATTCCTAAAATTGGTACAAGATGGTCAAGGGCACTTGCCTTCGTTGAAGACTTGAGTGTTGGTGAAGTCTTGGTCTTGGAGGTTAAGATTGGGGTCGTAGTACGACTCTAAATATATTGCCCAAGCATGGCAAGAATAAAATAAAGCTAAATAAGTACAGAGCATGCAATACAATGCATCACAACACACACATAAGCATAAAATCCTATAGTAATGCGTCCCTACGAAGCATTTATTAATTTACATGGCCAAGGTATGCATTTTATATGTATCCTACATTTTTGGGATTTTAATTATAGCCTAAAACCATTTTTATTGAATTTCCTATGGCCAAAATGTATTTTTAAACATTTATAATAAATTTTTCATGGACAAAATATATTTTATATGCAATCTACAATTTAATCACAGCATAAAGTATTTTATACTATTTTTCCTTCCATTTTTACACTTAAATACCATTTTTACATATTTTCTACACATCAAATACCCCTAAAAACAATATTCAGCAATTAAATAAAAGTCCAGGGACTGAATAATAAGATTACTACACTGTACAGGGGCTAAATCCACAATTCTATAAATTTCCAGGGGTTAAATTGACTATTAAAATGATTAAATCCAATTCCAGGGAGTCCAGGGGTTAGTTTGCTAAATCTAGGGGCTAGACATGAATTCCAGAGAAGTGCAGGGGGTAGCTCGCAAGATTCTAGGGGCCTGGGTGAAAATGCGGAGGCGGGAAGAGGCGTTTGAACTTGGGTCATTGGATCCTAGATCTACGGCTCGGATTTTATTATGCGAAGGGGTACGCAACGATCTAATCGTAGCCGTAGGCGTCCAACCGAAGGCCCAGATGGGGCCACGTCGCCCCTAAGCTGTTGCCAGCGTGCTGCGCGGCGGCGCCCGACGGCGCACGGCGTCGACCTCGCCGGACTCGGCGCAATTCAACCAATTTCAGCCTAATGCTTGAATCTAACCACTGGAAATTGAAGGGGGGGAACAAGGCAGCTCATCGGAGGAGGTCTTGGGCCTCGGAGAAGTGCAGAGAGCGCCGGCGGCGGTAGGGGGTGGGTTGAGCTCGTCGGTGACCGGTGAACTCGACGGAGCGAAGGCGATCACCCAAGCTAGGCTGTCCGGCGTGCTCCTAGCGATGCAGTGAACATGTTAGACCAATGATGATGGAGAGAAGAGGGTGGAACCGTCGAGAACGTGGGGAACGGCGGCGACTCACCGACGGCAAGGCGCTAGGGTTAGAGAGGCTCGGGGAAAGGGGAAAAATGGGGGCGTCGGATCCTTTATAGCACGTAGGGGGGTGTGGTTGAGGCGCTCGGCTGAATTTCGAATGGGGTGAGTGGTTCCGAGATGAGGGGAACGTGGGCGCGGGGTCGAGCGTGGCGCGGGGCGGCGGTTGCGCCGCGGGGAAGAAGAGAGGGGGAGGGAGAGTGGCACCGACAAGCGGGCCCGGGGTGGCAGCGAGATGAAGAGAGGAGAGGGGGGGTTCGGCTGGGCCGCGGGAGAGGGGAAGGAAATTGGGCCAGAGGGGAGAAATCGGGCCAGGTGAGGATTTTTATCTTTTTTTTTCTTTTTCCAATTCTTCTCTTTTGATTTGAATTCAAATTCAAACTGAAACGTATTCTACTCGTTTGAGCTTCAAAAATTCACACAAAAATGGAACACACAAATGCACCTTGATTTATATGATTTTTGTACATAAAATATGGATGTTATAACTCTACCCCCCTTAAAAGGAATCTCGCCCTCGAGATTCGGACGTCCTAAGGGAAAAGATAGGGGAATTCGGCCTTGAGATCTTCTTCTCTTTCCCATGTTCTTCTTCTTCCGAGTGATGCTTCCATTGCACCTTACACATGCGAATAACTTTGTTTCTTGTGACCTTTTCTAGTATCTCAAGTATCTTGACAGGCTGTTCCACGTACGACAAATCTTCTTGTACATCCACCGCTTCCATAGGTAACTGCTCCTCAGGCACTCTTAAGCACTTCTTAAGCTGCGATACATAGAACACATTATGTACATCTGACAAGTGTGGTGGAAGCTCAAGCTGATAAGTCACTTCACCTCGTCGTTCTAATATCTTGAATGGACCAATGTAGCGGGGTGACAACTTGCCTCTTACTTTAAATCTTCTCAATCCTCTCATAGGTGATACCTTCAAGTACACATAATCACCAACCTCAAATGTTAGATCACGTCTTCGAGTATCCGCATAACTCTTCTGTCTTGTTTGGACTGCCTTTAGATTCTTTCGAATTTCTTGTACTTGTCTTTCAGCCTCTTTTAATACGTCAGGCCCAAAGACTTGACTTTCCCTAGTTTGATTCCAAAACAACGGTGTCCTACATTTCCGCCCATACAATGCTTCAAAAGGATACATCTTCAAACTAGCTTGATAACTGTTGTTGTAAGAAAATTCAGCATATGGTACATTCTTGTCCCAACTTTTGCTATTCTTTAGAGCACACGCTCTTAACATGTCTTCTAATATCTGGTTAGTGCGTTCAGTCTGACCATCAGTCTGAGGATGATACGCCGAACTAAAGTTTAGATGGGTATCTATTGATTCATGCAAATTCTGCCAGAATCTTGAGGTGAATTGAGTGCCTCGATCTGAAATAATCTTCTTAGGAACTCCATGTAAGCATACAATCCTGGAGATATACAGTTCCGATAACTTGGGACCATTGTAGGTCTCTTTCACGGGAATAAAGTGAGCAACTTTAGTTAAACGATCCACTATGACCCATATAGAATCATATCCAGACTGTGTTCTTGGTAATCCCACAATGAAATCCATACTAATTTCTTCCCATTTCCATTCTGGCACTTTGATTGGTTGCAGCAACCCTGCTGGTCTTTGGTGTTCTGCCTTAATCAATTGACATGTATCACATATGGCCACATATTCCGCTACATCCCTTTTCATTCTATGCCACCAATATCGATCTTTAAGGTCTTGATACATCTTTGTGCTTCTGGGATGAATGGAGTATGATGAGTTATGAGCTTCCCTTAGTATCAATTCTTTAATCTCCTTGATATCTGGAACACAAATCCTCTTTCCAAGCCATAAGGTTCCTTGTTCATCCTCCCTAAAGTTTGGAGCTTTTCCCTTCTTCATTAACTGCTTGATCTCCTTGACCTTCTCATCATTCTTTTGTCCTTCTCGTATATCACGTTCAAGGGTTGAGTCCACTTCCATATCAACTGCTTCAGTGCTAGACACTAGACATAAGTTTAACCTTGCAAACTCTTCACACAACTGGGGTTGAAGATCTTGTTCTGACAAGTTATTACATTGTCCTTTTCTGCTTAGAGCATCAGCGACCACATTAGCCTTTCCTGGATGGTAGTTGATTTCCACATTGAAGTCATTTATTAACTCCAACCAACGACGTTGTCTAAGATTAAGATCTGGCTGTGTGAATATGTACTTCAAGCTCTTGTGACTCGTGTATATCTCGGTTCTTTTTCCCATCAATTAGTGTCTCCATATCTTCAATGCGTGAACAACAGCTGCCAATTCTAAATCATGTGTTGGATAATTTCTCTCATGTTTCCGAAGCTGTCTTGAAGCATAGGCTACAACATGTCCTCCTTGCATTAAGACACATCCTAAACCATGACCAGATGCATCACAATAAACCAAAAACTCCTTCTGCATATCAGGCATCACCAATACCGTGGCACTGGTTAATCTCTTCTTCAGTTCGGCAGAGCTTACTTCACATTCGGGGGTCCACTTGAAAGCAACTTTTTTCTCAAGCAACTTGGTTAGTGGTCGAGAGATCTTCGAAAATCCCTCGATGAATCGACGGTAATAACCAGCCATGCCTAAGAATCTTCGTATATCATGTACACTCTCGGGTGTTTCCCATTTAAGAACATCTGCCACTTTGCTTGGATCCACTGCTATACCTCCTTCCGATATGATATGCCCCAAAAATGATACCTCCTTTAGCCAGAACTCACACTTACTAAGCTTGGCATACAGTTGATGTTGGCAAAGCTTCTGTAGAGCCATCCTGAGGTGCTCCTCATGCTCTTCTTCGGTCTTGGAGTAGATAAGTATGTCATCGATGAATACCACTACAAACTTGTCCAAGTACTCCATGAATACCTTGTTCATTAGATACATAAAATATGCAGGAGCATTGGTCAATCCAAATGACATAACCGTATACTCATATAGCCCATATCGAGAGACAAATGCAGTCTTGGGAATATCTGAGGGTCTAATCTTCAGTTGGTGATAACCTGAGCGAAGATCAATCTTAGAGAACACACATGCTCCTCTCAACTGATCAAATAAATCTTCAATTCTTGGCAGTGGGTACTTATTCTTGATTGTTACCACATTTAAGGCACGGTAATCAACACACAACCTTTGAGTTCCATCCTTCTTAGGTACAAATATAACTGGTGCTCCCCAAGGTGATGAGCTAGGACGAATATATCCTTTTCCCAATAACTCCTCAATATGATCCTTTAGTTCAGCTAATTGTTTAGCATCCATTCTATACGGCCTCTTATATATTGGGGTCGTTCCAGGTACTAACTCAATGACAAATTTAATCTCTCGATCAGGGGGCATACTTGGTAAGTCATCTGGGAATACATCCGGAAATTCCTTCACAACCCTGATGTCTTCGGTACTCTCAAGATGGTTGAGTTGTACTACTGCCTCTTGTGTCTGATCTGGCTTGAACTCCACTGTAGTGCCATCCGGGTGTGTTAAGCAAACTGTTCTAGTTGCACAATGAATTACTCCTTGATTCTTCGTCAACCAGTCCATTCCCAGAATGATATCTAATCCTTGTGAGTCCAACACTATTAGGTTGGCCCAAAAGACTACCCCCCTTATGTTTATACTCACTTTACGGCATAGATGCCTTGCCACCATCTCTCCTCCAGGAGAGTTTAGCAATAATGGACGATTCAAAAATGTAACTACCATGTCATGCTCCTTTATGAAGTCCTTGGATATAAATGAATGTGTAGCACCCGAATCAAACAATATGGTGGCGGGGTGGGAGTTAACAGAAAACATACCGATCACCACATCAGGCGCTTCCTGTGCTTGCTCTAGTGTCACATGGTTGACACGGCCAGGTGGGTTTTGTTGCTTCTTTGGACAACTGCTGGCGTAGTGTCCCCATTCTCCGCACTTGTAACATTGAACTCCCGCAGCATTACTCTGGCCCTTGTTGCCTCCTGATTGGTTTCATGGGGGTTGGCCATTTGGACGGTTAGCTGGAGCTGAAGGGCGGGGTGGCTGCATCTGTTGACGTGGGGGTTGCATTGGCTGGCGTGGTGGCTGCTGCTCCTGGCGCATTTGCTGATTGTAGGGAGTGGGTGGCCTGTAGTTGGACTTTAGAAATCTCGATCCCGAGTAGTTCATGGGACGAGTCATATGGGTTGCAGGCTGAGGGTTGGGATGGGGGCGTACATTGCTGCTAGAGGCATGTGCTATAGTCAACTTCCTTTTTCTTTCATCATCATCCAGTTCCTTTTTAGACCTCTCCACTTCAAAAGCTTTATCAACTAACTTCTAAAAGTCGCTGTAATCACAGGAAGACATGGTGAACTTTAACTCCTTGTCCAATCCATTCTTGAAACGGAACTGTTTCTTGGAATTAGTATCCACGTCTATCGGTGCATAGCGGGATAACTGGGTGAAGGCATTCAGGTAGGCTCTCACAGTCATACGACCTTGCTTCAACATAAGGAACTCCTCGCGTCTTGCTTGTATTTCTCCTTCTGGCACAAAGTGATTATGGAAGTTGGTTCTGAATTATTCCCAAGTAATGTTCTCCGGATCCTGGTGGGCTTCAGTGAAGGTAGTCCACCAGTCAGCTACCGGTCCTTAGAGTTGATGGGAGGCTAATAATACCTTCTCTCTTCCTTCACAGTGTATGAGCCTCAATTTGCTTTCAACTGTTCAAAGCACATCATCGGCATCCATTGGTTCAGTAACTGTGGCAAAAGTGGGTGGATGAGTGTTTAGGAAGTCCCTTAGAAAAGACCTGGGTGGAAAAGGTGGTGGGGGCGGAAGGTTGTAATTTGGTGGTGGGGGGGGGGGGGGGTGGGGCTTGCTGCAGGTTGGTGACAATCTGGGTGAGGTTGTTGAGCAGTTGGGTTTGAATGGCCATCATCTGCTGCATTTGCTGCACTGCTGGGGCTCCTTGAGCACCCCTACTGTTCCATCCTGGCACACCTCCAAGTCCTTCCTCCTGGGGTACATCACCCCTTCCACGACCTCTACCTCTACCTTTTACAGCCATCTGTATAGGGAATAATTGAAACTTTAGGACAATAGATAAGATATAGAAGGGTACGCTATGGCAAACGGTCCCAACTACATGCATCAAGGGAAACATATATATAAAGCAAGCAAATTCATTAACCAACTAGTGCGGATGTGGGCAAGATGCTAATGCATTCCACAACTCGCACGACACACTAACAAGCCTATATACAAATGACGTGAATGTGGATAGGATGCCGAAGCATTCCACAACTCATGTCGCACACACACACACAACATAAAGCAAACTAATACAATACCATAGATAACACAACTCAAGACTAGAGAGGGTGCAGCTACATGTTCCTACATACTAAGGATAGGTGTCCTGAGTCATCCAGCGAGGAAACAAGTCCACTCCTACTCATCGGAGTCCTCCTCAACCTCCATCTCCGGGTCTTCTTCTTCCGAATCCTCTCTTGAATTCTGGGGGGAGTTCATACGACGATCTGGAGAGTTTGGGTCCCAAGGCTCAACATCTAAAGCGTACTGAGGAGAGTTCGGGTCAGCTGCAGTGATCCTCGCGTAGCGTCGGCGAAGTCGCTCGTAGCGGTCAACTAGGTCCCTGCTGTCCTGAAGCTCCTGCTGACAACGCTGGAGTCGTGAAGACAACTCCACAACATCGTCCACAAGCCTCTCGCACTGGGCGTGGTTCAAAGGCCCCTCGATGTCACGTCCAGTGAAGTCGGCCGTGCCACTAGGGCGCTGAGGGGTGTACGCGTGCTCCGTGCACCCGAGGCGGAACTTGTGGGCGTGACTCCAGTAGGTAGTCGCCTCCCACGTAGCGTCCTCCTCAGCCGCACGCTGGGAGCTCCTCCATGCCGGAGAGAAGTGTGAGTGCAGCAGCTCCGAGTCGTAGTAGACGGCCAGCTGGGAAGTCCACTCCAGTCCACCAGTATAGGGTGCAAAGACCCTAGTGGTGTGGTAGACGAAGCGAACACGGTACTCGCGGTACCCCGCAGCACGAAGAAGAGAGCGAAGACAGACACGCATCCTCAAGGCAGCACTCCCAGTGGAGAACAGCGTCGTCTCCCTCCTGGGGGTGTGAGGTGCGGAGCGACTGGCTAGGGCGTGGTGAGGAACACGACCCCAAGTCGACTTACGAGCCGTCTGCTTGGTGCGCGCCATCTACAAACATTTGAAAAGAAGAGAGTGAGATCAATAATCAATAAATTAAATTAGAGTAAAGCAAATAGCACAGCAAGATGAGAAGCACAAGGGTTGAAATGGAGAGCACAAAGTTTTGCAAATACTATTTTATAAGAAAATAGTATAGTCCTTAATTTTCGGCCATTTCTAACTAGGCTTGCGTCCTACGGGCAACAGGGCTCTGATACCACTTTGTCACGCCCGGTCATCATAAAGAATGAATAGACGCTAATCACATGTACGCCAGGATTAGTTAAATCGTACATGCGTCGACGAAAGTGTAATATCATTACATAGCCATGTTCGAGTACATAAATAGTCTTACAATATGACCCGAAGGTCTACAAATACACACCACAAACAATTTACAACACTTAAATAGTTCATAAACTCCAAACTACAGCGGAAGGGGAAATAGGTAAGCATGACTCCATCTTCACAGGCAGCAGTTGCGCGTACGGTCGCCAGCCTAGGCCAAGTCCTCCGAATTGACGAAGAAGTCCTCCGGTGCCGCTTCTTCTTCTTCATATTCTAATGGAAAAGTAAATGCTTGAGTACATAGAGTACTCAGCAAGTGTGGGAAGAGAATGACATGATTGGCTAAGCAAGGGAAGGCCAATTATGGCTTAGCACTATGCTTAAAACCTAACCTTAGCTTTCAATTATCAATATCATAATTCAAGAAGTAATCAACACATGATTAAGGATAATGAATGTAACATGAATCATATTTAACCACCATTTCCCAACCATAGACTAATTATGAACTGGCCCCAAGCCGCTCTTGTCCGTGAGCATGGTTGTCATGACCGTTTTACCAAATCTCTACAGAGAGTGTACCCTTTACCCACAAGTAGTGATTTCATCCCCTATTGCCAGGTGGACTAGAGAACCTCCCCGAATGCCCGTGGTAGCTAACCACATTTTACACTTCCTTTGGTGTGAGGCCAGGAGATCACTACATGGTCTTTACAAAGGTGCTCCCGACTAGTGCTAGCCCTCTAAGGTTTCCACCACTGAGGATTCTCGGAGTAACCCTCCGCCTCAGAGCCCCCTCTTGAGCCTTGCGGATCCCAGAGCAGTTCCCCTGCATCATTCCTTGCACCATCCAACTACTAGCATTTTATCGGGAGAAACCTAATTAATTGACCAAGTTGCCCCATCTCAGTCTCCTGGTGGTACTATAAAGCTTAGTGGCTTCCTCCATAAACCAATCCTTAGAATCCGGTGGTAATAAACCCCAATCTCGGGTCTCGTGCAAACTGCACCATACCAAAACTATCCAACCACCAGATTCCTATCCACTACTATTGTGTAATCACCACAAATTAAAGTAAACATAAAGTTTAACATGGCACAATTTGTATGAAATCTCAATCCCATTGTCTAAGCATGGCTAAGCATAAATAAGACCTATCTACTTCCCAACCCATTTCAGGTAACAAGGAATTATATGGAACATGGCATGTAAATATGAAATAGGACATATATTTAATTAGCATGCATCTATCTAAATTCCTAAAATTGGTACAAGATGGTCAAGGGCACTTGCCTTCATTGAAGACTTGAGTGTTGGTGAAGTCTCGGTCTTGGAGGTTAAGATTGGGGTCGTAGTACGACTCTAAATATATTGCCCAAGCATGGCAAGAATAAAATAAAGCTAAATAAGTAAAGAGCATACAATACAATGCATCACAACACACACATAAGCATAAAATCCTATACTAATGCGTCCCTACAAAGCATTTATTAATTTACATGGCCAAGGTATGCATTTTATATGTATCCTACATTTTTGGGATTTTAATTATAGCCTAAACCCATTTTTATTGAATTTCCTATGGCCAAAATGTATTTTTAAACATTTATAATAATTTTTTCATGGACAAAATATATTTTATATGCAATCTACAATTTAATCATAGCATAAAGTATTTTATACTAATTTGTCCTACCATTTTTACACTTAAATACCATTTTTATCTATTTTCTACACATCAAATACCCCTAAAAACAATATTCAGCAATTAAATAAAAGTCCAGGGACTGAATAATAAGATTACTACACTGTACAGGGGCTAAATCCACAATTCTATAAATTTCCAAGGGTTAAATTGACTATTAAAATGATTAAATCCAATTACAGGGAGTCCAGGGGTTAGTTTGCTAAATCTAGGGGCTAGACATGAATTCCAGAGAAGTGCAGGGGGTAGTCCGCAAGATTCCAGGGGCCTGGGTGAAAATGCGGAGGAGGGAAGAGGCGTTTGAACTTGGGCCATTGGATCCTAGATCTACGGCTCGGATTTTATTATGCGAAGGGGTACGCAGCGATCTAATCACAGCCGTAGGCGTCCAACCGAAGGCCCAGATGGGGCCACGTCGCCCCTAAGCCGCTGCGAGCGCGCTGCGCGGCGGCGCCCGGCGGCACACGGCGGCGACCTCGCTGGACTCGGTGCAATTCAACCAATTTCGGCCTAATGCTTGAATCTAACCACTAGAAATTGAAGGGGGGGAACAAGGCAGCTCACTAGAGGAGGTCTTGGGCCTCGGAGAAGTGCAGAGAGCGCCGGCGACGGTAGGGGGCGGGTTGAGCTCGTCGGTGACCGGTGAACTCGACGGAGCGAAGGCGATCACCCAAGCTAGGCTTTCCGGCGTGCTCCTAGCGATGCAGTGAACATGTTAGACCAACGATGATGGAGAGAAGAGGGTGGAACCATCGAGAACACGGGGAATGGCGGCAACTCACCGACGGCAAGGCGCTAGGGTTAGAGAGGCTCGGGGAAAGGGGAAAAATGGGGCGCCAGATCCTTTATAGCACGGAGGGGGGTGCGGTTGAGGCGCTCGGCCGAATTTCGAATGGGGTGAGTGGTTCCGAGATGAGGGGAACGTGGGCGCAGGGTCGAGCGTGGCACGGGGCGGCGGTTGCGCCGCGGGGAAGAAGAGAGGGGGAGGGAGAGTCGGCGCCGACAAGCGGGCCCGGGGTGGCAGCGAGATGAAGAGAGGAGAGGGGGGGGGGGGGGGGGTTCGGCTGGGCCGCGGGAGAGGGGAAGGAAATTGGTCCAGAGGGGAGAAATCGGCCCAGGTGAGGATTTTTTTTCTTTTTTTTTCTTTTTCCAATTCTTCTCTTTTGATTTGAATTCAAATTCAAACTGAAACGTATTCTACTCGTCTGAGCTTCAAAAATTCACACAAAAATGCAACACACAAATGCACCTTGATTTATATGATTTTTGTACATAAACTATGGATGTTACAGCGGGTCGCTGCCCACCGCCTATGACCCACCTGTTCGACCCCGCACCGTCTGACTGCACCCCCGAGCACCTCTTTCCGGGAGCAGTTATTAGGATCTTCATCTAAACTCTAATTACCAATTATTGAAAATCCGAATAATAAAA
The DNA here is from genome assembly GCA_036927565.1 of Tuctoria greenei. Lineage (NCBI taxonomy): Eukaryota > Viridiplantae > Streptophyta > Magnoliopsida > Poales > Poaceae > Tuctoria > Tuctoria greenei. Next base: position 12,406,763 of record JAYESD010000007.1, read on the forward strand.
TTTGTTTCCGAATTCCCTTATTAATTCAGCGGGGGGGGGGGGGGGGCGTGGGGGGGGGGGGGGACGGATATATATAAGAACTTATTCATGAAGGAGGGTTTAGTGTAGTGGTTAAGTACTCTAAGTAGCACTACTCAGATTCTGAGTTCGATTCCCGGTGGAAGCGAATTTCAAATTAAATTTCACAATACTAAATGCAGGTATTCTACAGAGAAAGTTATGATGCGAGATCTAGAGAGCACCTATGAAAATGTGAAGGTATGGTATGTTACAGTAGCTGATTCACCTGCTTGACGTACGTGTATTTACACCAAGCCATGCACCGCCCAGATGGATATCCACCTCGGCTTGACACATAAACGAACCGAACTCGAGCTTCATCTCAAACTCGCGAGCCTAACGAGCTCGAGCTCGTTAAGCTCGATAAAGCTCGTTTAGATAAATTATGTTTTATAAATATTATTTGTTAACATTTTTCTCTCAAATATTATTTATTTTTATTATTTAAATGGTCCTCTCGAGTTCAAACTCGAGCTTCAACCGAGCTTCATCCGAGCCTAACTATTTAAACGAGCCTTATCGAGATGAGCTCGAGCTTGACTGCAAGGTCGACCAGATTTCAGACTCGGCTCGAGCTCGGCTCGAATTCTTATCGAGCTTGTGCCTCGAAGCGTAAGCTCGCTCGAGGTCGGCTCGTTGACAGTCCTAGATAACCAGACCAAGTCTCCTCAGCTGAGATTGCTTGATCCCACAACTTATTGGAGCCTTGTAGGTGCTCTACAATACTCACATTCACAAGACCTTATATATCCAATGTTGTTCAACCAAGTGTGCCCTCTATATGTATGATCCACAGGAGCCGCACCTCACTGTTGTGAAGCGGTTTCTTCGATATCTCCAGGGAACTCTCAACTATGTCCTTCTTCTCTTTCGCTTCTCAGCTCTCGAGCTTGTTGTCTACAGTGATGTTCACTGGGCAGGTTGACCTCTGGCTATGTCGTGTTCCCGGGTGGCAACACACGTAGGTTCATCTCTGGCTATGTCGTGTTTGAGTGTGGCAATCTTGTACGGACGGCGGCAAGGGTGAGGACCGCCGTGCAGGGGCAACGCGGCAGCTCGCCGAGGCTCCCTGCTACTGCGCCGGTTGTCCTCGGATTCGAGGTCCACCTTGGTCTTCTCCTTGATGGTGAACAGCAGGTGGGGACCTAGTGCGCAGCGGCCGGGTACGGGAATGAAGTGGGCGGCTAGGGTGTGTGAGATATAAAAAATATGACCGCTTGCTACAGCCGTAGGTGGGCCGACATTTTAATATATGACTATCAATGGTGTCGGTTAGCCGACGGCCCTAATACATTTTTGTTCGCACCAGCGCCGGGCCCACTGTTAGAGCTGTCGACCTAGGAGCGGGAGCCGACGGATATGGACTTTTGCGTCGGTTCTTGTAGGGTAGCCGATAGCTTTACTTTTGGCCATCGGTTTACAACGTGCGGCTGACAGTTTTTAGTTATGGTCGTTGGTTATTTTCGGATGACTGACATTTTTAACTTATGTACGTCGGGCGCAAAATAAAACCGACAGTGTTAGACACTTTAGATTCGACGGCTCCGATGTCTATAAAGATCCCGACGCCTTATTCTTCGTTTTCTGTAGTGGTGTGTCTTAGAGAACCCTTAAAGCACTTGAGAAGGAAAGCCATCAAAGCATTACGAAGGGATACATACAATTTGATGTTTTGTGTGAGGGTCTGCAAAGCAAAACATTCATGGTGTACTATTTTGATGGATTGAATGTGTTCTGATTTTTCAATGACTCAATGTGTTCTGACTTGTTCAATTGAGTTATGTTTTCAGTTTCCTGGAATGATGTAAGGTGCTCTGTATGAAATGTCTCAATGCTGTTGCGGACTAGTTCTGCATGAAATGTCTCACCGCTGTATGGAATGTCTCACCGTTGTATGTAATGTATGCAATGTACAAAAATATGACAAATTTGTATGGAATGTCTTACTGAAAGGAACAGCCAAGATCATTTTTCATGGAACAGCCAAGATGGAATGCGAGGAAGAAAGAAATTTATTCTCAGTTGCATCAGAGTTTGCAAAAATATATTCTCAGTTGCATCAGAGTGTTGCTGTTGTGCTCGAGCCTCGAGCATATGTGGGTGCTTGTATTTTGGTTCTGTTTGTACTTTTAGATTACTGAGAAACAAAAGGAATTGTATTACCTATATGGGCCAATGGAGGCAAGGGATAAATGTAGGATTGCCTATCTGAATAAAAAATTACAAGGATAATACAACCTATATAAGGGAAGCTACATTGAAACATGCCCTTCGACACTAGAATGGAAGAAACATGTAATGTGTTTCTCTTCTCAGAGATTGAATACACCTCGCAGTCCACATGTACCAGATTTGCTTAAATTCCTTCCTGAAGAGGAGACATGTACCAGATTTGCTTAAATTCCTTCCTCAAGAGGAGGAAGCAAGCGGGAACAAAATTCTCTGGTAGAGGCAGGCATGACCAAATCTATGTCAGTGGTTTGCGATTCGTGAGTAGCCACGTGGCATGCATCAGGGTGGGTATGCGCACTCTCGGGATGCATACCGTATCCAGAGATTTGGTTCCTAGCGAGCGAGGCGGAACAAAATCTGGAACTTTCGGAACCATTGCGAACTGGAACCTTCCAAAAATGTGGCGATGGAACCTTCCTAATGAGCTGCTCGCAAACACCAATCCCTTAAAAAAAACAAGACAGTTTAGGTTCCTACGCTCACCAAGAAAGGAAGCATTATGTCACGTGATCACTTACGAGATGCAGATGCCTGATTTGCACCAAATTTAATTTGGACAAGAGAGTAGGAACAGTAGTCACCATGATGCTCCGCTTGTGTCAAAATCAAGCACTGGAAGGCTAAGCGAAATGAATTCGATGATACAGCGAGGCCGGTGCTTTGATTACAGAACAACGTCAGGTCGTCGTCTGCTAGCAAGCAACAACGTACAGGACGTCGTCTGCTAGCAAGCCCTGAAGGTCCTGTTTAACATCCGAGTCCCTAGTTATGTACGTAACACTGAAAAGAAAGGCAGCAACTATCGTGCAATTAGTCTAATTATACGATCCTGCAATCATGGAGGATTCTCAGGAGTTGGATTTCCATCATATAGTGGCTGCACATTTGTCACTTAAATCCTCGCACAATTTTTGTATATTTTCAAACACATTTGGGAGGATTTAAGTAAAAATGTGCAGTAACCATAGGATGGAAATCCAACACCTGACAATCTATAATTGCAGGATTGCACAATTAGGCTGATTGTCTAGTAATTGATATCAAAAAGAAAAGGGCAGCAGGGAGTACTAAAATCAGTCATTACATCAGTGAGATAAATAGAGATTGAATGAAATGAATTCAGCAGCCAGGGGGACCTTGCCTTGAGTGCTGTGGGGAAGGTGAGGATGTCATTTATGAGCCCGCGCCTCAACGGGTCATCGTCCTGTCGTGCGTCCAATGCTGAGGCCGAGTGATGGTGCATGACCATCCCTGTGAGGTCGCCAGCTTTAGCGAGCGCGCACATCCATACCTTGTACCTCGCATCAAAGCGCGCGTAGGAGGCCTCGGTGCGGAAGACAAGAGGAGCAGGAAAGGGGAGAGATTCCAGTGAACCAGGAAGCGCCATTACTTGGAGAGAACCAAATCAGCACACCATTGTGACCTCTTCATCTTCCGAGAGGAGCCGAGCAATGCGACAGGCGGAGGAAACGCGAGGCAAGCGAGCCGCGTGCGTGAGAATGAAATCTTAGCCAAGTTAAGTAATGCCAGCCGCATGCGTTAGGAGCATTGGGAATCTGAGAGTAGCTTTGAGATTGATAAATGTGTTTTGGAGAAAAAAGAGATTGATAAATATGTTTGGTTCAGTTGTGGATATGTGAAAATCTGATTCCAAGTGTAAGCTGTGGAAAAGCTGCTGTGAGCTGTCAGCTATAGAGAAGCTAAAATCTGTTTGGTTAGAAACAACTGTTAGCTGTGAATTCTGTAAGAAATGACTGTAATACCATTATCAATTCATAATCGTATGTTTATAAATAATATAAATATAAAACTAATGTAATATAAATAATACAAAATCTGTATGGATCACAAAAAAATCAAAATAAAAGGTTGTATGGTTGACAACGACTACCTATCATCTCTACTCAATCAGGTCATCATCGTCATCAGGGAGGGGCTGCGCAGCAGCAGCAGCGAGCTCAGATTCATGCCTGCGACAATGAAAAAAATAAGGTGATGTTAGAAATGTTGGACAGAGAAGTTTTTGGCAACATTTTACTAGTTAATAATCTTTGTAATCCAATCCTATAGGAATTCAATTCGGAGAACCACAACTAGTTCAGCACAACTTTTTTCCATCAAACAAAGAGAACAAAGCACTCACTACTGCTGCATGGCCATATCAATCTGCATTTCAGGTGGCTTCAGAGCAACGGCCTCAACAAAACGAAGGTTCTGTTAGAATAAATGGGCTTGACTCATATAATATTCAGAATTAATTCCCAATAAATATCAAAGGCCTATTAGGGTAAGAGGGAGTGGTGCTAAGTGTTTAGTCCCACATGGGAAGTGGAAGTGGAGCAACCCCTACATATAAGGGAGGTTGCTCTTCCACTCCTTGAGTGAGAGAGAAGAGAGGAAGAAAGGGGTGGCGCGCTCCTCCTCCTCCTCCTCGCTCGCTCGCCTCGCCACGCCTCGCCTCGCCTCGCCCCGCCCACGCGCGCGCGCGTGCGCATGTGCATGTGTTCGTGTGAATTCGAGCCTCGAGCCGAGCCTAACTTTTATATTTTTGCAGAAAGTTAAATTGGGCTTTGGGCTTTTGAGCTTCCGAATTTTTGGGGCTACCGAGTTAGAGTCCAAGTCGTTGGAGACGGACGCGTCTACGACTGCGGAGTTAGTTTGGATCCGGAACGCATACGAACCGCCTCCGTGGGACTCTATAAAATACGGGCGTCCGCGGTACGGCAGTGGATCCCACGATCAGATAGTTCCCACGTTCGTGTTCTTTGCGCCGCCTTCTAGTCTACTCCATCCCGAGCGCCGGCGTGCACTGACGATCGGGAGAGCATGTCTCCGGAACTGCTCGCCCTTATGATCCTGCACCGGGAGAGGGCGAATAAGTTTTTTGGGAAGCACTTCGCGCGACTGCTCGCGTTCTTCACCACGGATCATCTACCGAGGAGATCGAGCGCTGCGACTCAACATCGTCACTAATGCCTGCAGCGGACTTAAACAATTCTGCCTTGAGAAGACATACAAAGTTCGAGGAAGCCAATTCTACCCTGAGAGGATGCATCTCAAGTGTTCTTGATAATAAACTCTGTGATGTCTATCTGACAGTCACAGATGGGAAGGAGCTCTGGGATGCACTTAACGCTAAGTATGGTGCAGCCGATGCAGGCGGTGAACTGTATATCATGGATAATTTTCATGACTACAAGATGGTTAACAACCGTCCTATAGTTGAACAAGCTCATGAAATACAGTGCCTTGCGAGAGAGCTCAATCTCCATAAGTGTCCTTTACCCGACAGGTTTGTGGCTGGGTGCATTATTGCAAAGTTACCTCCATCATGGAGGAACTTCGCCACAGCCCTCAAACACAAGAGACAGGAAATATCAGTTGAAAACCTGATAGCATCTCTTGATGTTGAGGAGAAGGCTCGGGCTAAGTATGTTACTGAGAAAGGAGGCGAGGGTCAATCTAGCGCCAATGCTAATATGGTGTAGAAACCCAATGTCAAGAACAAAGGGAACAAGTCTCTATTCAAGCCAAACAAAACTACTGCTTTCAAGAAGAAGAAGTCAAACAAAGCCAATGATGGCTGCTGCTACACCTGTGGGGAGCAGGGACATATTTCCAAGAACTGTCCTGAGAGGGCAGATCACAAAGGGAAAAAGAATGTCAACATCGTGACATTCAGCAATGCAGATGGGTACGGTAATTCCTTTACTGTTCTTTTTGTTTCTCAAACACCATCTTGGTGGTTTGATACGGGTGCTAATGTTCATGTATGTTCTGACATGTCCATGTTTACTTCTTACCAGTTCGTCCGTGATTCCGCCGTCCTAATGGGGAATGGGTCACATGCTTCTGTTCGTGCTATTGGCACGGTCGATCTGAAGTTCACTTCGGGAAAGATTGTCCAGCTGAAGAACGTGCAGCATGTCCCTACTATGAACAAGAATCTTGTTAGCGGTACCCTTCTATGCAGAGATGGGTTTAAAGTAGTTTTAGAGTCCAATAAAATAGTTGTGTCTAAGCATGGATAATTTATTGGTAAAGGCTATGAATGCGGAGGCCTGTTCCGATTTTCTCTTTCGGAGTTTAATAATAAGTCAGTAAACCATATTTGTGGCGGTATTACTGATGAGGCAAGTGTTTGGCATTCTCGTTTATGTCATGTTAATTTTGGTTTAATGAATCGGCTATCTAGTCTCAAATTAATTTCAAAATTCACTATTGTCAAAGGTTTTAAGTGCCATAGTTGTGTGCAGTCAAAACAACCTCGAAAGCCTCACAAGGCTGTCGAGGAGAGAAACTTAGCACCACTAGAACTCATACATTCTGATCTATGCGAGATGAATGGTGTGTTGACAAAAGGTGAAAAGAAATATTTTATGACATTAATAGACGATTCTACTAGATTCTGCTATGTTTACTTGTTGCAAACTAAAGATGAAACTTTAGACTACTTTAAAATCTATAAATCTGACGTAGAAACTCAATTAGAGAGAAAGATCAAACGTATTAGGTCAGATCGTGGTGGTGAGTATTTTCCCAAAATATTTGATGATTTTTGTGCGGAACATGGTATTATACATGAGAGGACGCCTCCCTATTCACCCCAATCAAACGGGGTAGCCGAGAGGAAAAACCGCACACTGTGTGACTTGGTGAATGTCATGTTAGACACGTCCGGTTTATCTAAGGCATGGTGGGGGGAGGCTCTATTGACTTCATGTCATGTCCTAAACCTCGTTCCAAACAAGAATAAAGAGAAAACCCCTGACGAGGTGTGGTTTGGGAGAAAACCATCACTTTCATACTTGCGTACTTGGGGATGTTTGGCAAAGGTCAATGTTCCAATTACCAAGAAATGCAAGCTGAGACCAAAGATAGTGGATTGTATCTTTCTAGGCTATGCTCATCGGAGCATCGCATATAGATTTTTAGTAGTTAAATCTAAGGTACCTGATATGCATGTTGATACTATTATGAAATCTCGTGATGCAACATTTTTTGAGAATATTTTTCCTATGAAAGATATGCATAACACTGCTAGGATCTCTTCTGAAATTTGTCCTGAATCCATTATAACTAGCGAGTTTCTTGATACACCATTTGAGAATTTCCCAGAGGAGGAACACAATGAAATAACTCAGTCGAGTAAGAGATCACGGATTGCAAAATCCTTCGATGATGATTTCATTGTGTACCTTGTGGACGATACTCCTACATCCATAGCAAAGGCATATGCATCACCTGATGCAGATGACTAGAAAGAAGCAGTTCATAGTGAGATGGACTCAATTCTTTCTAATGGAACCTGGGAGTTAACTGAACAGCCATACGTGTGCAAACCAGTAGGCTGCAAGTGGGTGTTTAAGAAGAAGCTCAGGCCTGACGGTACTATTGAAAAGTACAAGGCAAGACTAGTTGCAAAGGGCTATACTCAAAAGGAAGGTGAAGACTATTTTGACACCTATTCACCTGTCGCCAGAATGACGAAAATTTGTGTACTACTTTCTTTGGCTGCCTCTTATGGTCTAATCATCCATCAAATGGATGTAAAGACATCTTTCCTGAACGGAGAGTTGGAAGAGGAAATTTATATGGAACAGCCTGATGGGTTCATAGTAAAAGGTGAAGAGACAAAGGTGTGTAAATTGTTGAAATCCTTGTATGGCCTAAAACAGGCACCTAAGCAATGGCATGGGAAGTTCGATAGTACTTTGACGTCTGCGGGCTTTGTCATTAATGAGGCTGATCGGTGCGTGTACTATCGCCATGTTGGGGGCGATAGTGTTATATTATGCTTGTATGTGGATGATATACTCATTTTTGTACGAGCATTAATATAATTTCTGAGGTCAAGTCTTTTCTATCAAAGTGTTTTGATATGAAAGATCTAGGAGAATCTAATGTTATTTTGAACATTAAGCTAAATAAGGACGAGAGTGGAATTACTTTAAGTCAATCCCACTATGTTGAGAAAATCTTGAGCCGGTTCGGTTTTATGGATAGCAAGATTTCTCCAACGTCTTATGATCCCAGCGTGATACTTAGAAAGAACAAGAAAGAGTCAAGAGATCAACTCAGATATTCTCAGATGATCGGTTCACTCATGTACTTAGCTAGCGCAACTCGTCCTGATATCTCGTTTGCTGTGAGCAAACTGAGTAGGTTTATGTCAAACCCATGTACAGATCATTGGCATGCACTTGAAATGGTTATGCGCTACTTGAGAAGTACAATGAGTTATGGAATTCACTATACTGGGCATCCGGCCGTGCCTGAGGGTTATAGTGATTCGAACTGGGTCTCTGATATTGATGAACTCTGCTACGAGTGGATATGTGTTCACTCTAGCTGGTTGCGCCATATCATGGAGGTCTTACAAATAGACCATTTTGACGAGGTCAACCATGGAAGCAGAACTCACTGCTTTAGAGATAGCCACTGCAGAGGCAGAATGGTTGCGAGAGCTCTCGACAGATTTGCCTATAGTTGAGAAACCATTGCCGGTAATCCTTATGAATTGTAACAATCAGACGGTGATTGCCAAAGTGACAAGTTCTAAGGATAATGCAAAATCATCAAGACACGTCAAGAGACGTTTAAAATCTATCAGGAAAATGAGAAACTCCGGAATTATTACTATTTCGTACATACAAACAGAAAAAACCTGGCAGATCCCTTTACGAAGGGTCTATCACGTATGTGATAGAAAGTGCATCGAGAGAGATGGGTTTGAGACCCATTGATGTGACACCATAGTAGTAACCCAACCTATGTGATCGAGGATCCCGTGAACTAGGACATGGGAAAGCAAGCTAGTGGTTCACCGAGGAGAGTACTTCCTTTATACCCTCTCTATGTGAAGATGTACACTTGTACTCTCAAACTGTAAGGCAAGTTGGCGAATTGCCTTAATGTGTTTCTGTTGGCTATGTGTAGCAAAGATGCCGTCCTACAGGGCAGTCTTGAAGGAAACACACCTATATGAGCTCCGATTGTCTAACGTCGCAGTCTGTGAAATTTGGGTGATCTCTGGAAAGGTCATGAGGAGACCATGGAGTACGACGCATATGCTCCACCCGCGGGGTAGACTACTAGTAGTCGAGTATTGGTAATGGTCTTTGGGTGAAGTCAGTTCACACAAAACTTGCAATTCAAGGCGTAGTCCATTGTTCAAGTTGTGACTTGATGAAACTTGATGATCTAGGCAGAAGTTCAACTTCACAGTGTCTGCCGAAAACACTAGTATATCAAACAAGGAACGAGAATGACCTCTCTCCTAATGACTTTGAGATCTGGTGGGGGATTGTTAGAATAAATGGGCTTGGCCCATATAATATTCAGAATTAATTCCCAATAAATCTCAAAGGCCCATTAGGGCAAGAGGGAGTGGTGCTAAGTGTTTAGTCCCACATGGGAAGTGGAAGTGGAGCAACCCCTACATATAAGGGAGGTTGCTCTTCTACTCCTTGAGTGAGAGAGAAGAGAGGAAGAGAGGGGTGGCCCACGCACGCTCCTCCTCCTCCTCCTCGCTCGCACGCCTCGCCACGCCTCGCACACGCGCGCGCGCACGCTCGTGTGTTCGTGTGAATTCGAGCCTCGAGCCGAGCCAATATTTTATATTTTTGCAGAAAATTAAATTGAGCTTTGGGATTTTGGGCTTCCGAATTTTTGGGGCTACCGAGTCAGAGTCCAAGTCATTGGAGACGGACGCGTCTATGACTGCGGAGTCAGTTCGGATCCGGACCCTCCGGATCGCATACGAACTGCCTCCGTGGGACTCTATAAATATGGGCGTCCGCGGTACGGCGGGGCATCCCACGATTAGATAGTTCCCACATTCACGTTCCTTGAGCCGCCTTCTATTCTACTCCATCCCGAGCGCCGGCGTGCACTGACGATCGGGAGAGCAGGTCTCCGGAACCGCTGGCCCTTGCGATCCTGCAGCGAGAGAGGTTGAATAAGGTTTTTGGGAAGCGCTCCGCGCGACTGCTCGCGTTCTTCATCACGGCTCGTCTACCGAGGAGATCGGGCGCTGCGGCTCAACGTTGTCACCAACGCCTGTAGCGGACTTTCGCCGTCAGATCTACATCGGTTTGTTCGGCTTCAAATCGGTACACGTTATTTGTCGTCCCGTCTGTCTGCCGATCGTTGCTGGTTTTCTCGTGTTCTTCCGGAATTTTTCAGTGGATTGCCTCCTATTTTCTAACAAGTTCTGGTCACTACATGTACAGATATGACAAAAATGTTAGCACAGCTAACGGGTGAGACGCATCATATTTGCTAAGCCAACAAATACATAGCAAATGCTGATGTGGATAAGTACGAAATTACCCTGCCAGCTTCCTTGCAAGGTAAAGGAAGGGCTTCTCAAAGTTTTAGTTGCTCTTGCCAGAAATTTCATAGTACTGCAAGTTCTTCTTCCTGTCGAAAGTAACTTGCTTGGCCTTAACTTGCCTGTTCTTCACATCGACCTTGTTGCCACACAGGACGATAGAAATGTTCTCGCACGCCTTGCGATACATAATTGGATAGATGTAAGTTTATGACAAATATAATTGGATATATGTAAGTTTATGACAAATTCAACACATACCTTCTTTATCACAATCGATTCAAATCTGAAACTGACCTGCAAAAGTCCGTGTGCCATGTTGGTACATTCTTGTATGTCAACCTATGGTGCATTTGCTTCCCCCACTGAAAATTTCACGCTAGCAGTAAGCAACCTGAAAAACTCATCGTGCATTGCTAAACTAACACCCCGCGAAGCAGCGAAGAAGCCCATCAGTCAGCACGCATGTCTTGGAGATGGGAACAGCCGTACACCCAACCTGCCATGCCGTACCAGTCACTACTAGAATAAGCCTTATTGCAGACGGCTCCAAACCTATTATCACACGCAGTTTTTAAAACCGTCTGAAACGAAGAGCCTGTGATAATCCACAATTTCACAGGCGGAGAAGTGATACCGCCTGTGAAGAAACATTATCACAGGCGGTTTTTACTTATGCTAGCCGCCTGTGAAGATAAGTTATCACAGGCGAGTCGTGCAGTATATATATCCACCTGTGATAATTGTCTTATAACAGGCGGGTCTTGCAGCATATCTAATCGCCTGTGATAATGGTGTTATCACAGGCAGATGTTCACCTACATCAAGCCATCTGTGAATACCTTTTACCGCAGCCGGTTTCTACCATAACAGTAACCTCCTGTGATAATTAGGTTATCACATATGGTTATTTACGTGTATCTAGTCGTCTGTGATAATTGTTTTTCACAGGCATGCCTAGTCGTTGGTTAATAACCGTCTGTGATAAGGTATAACCTATGCAGTACTACTGCTGTTATTTCTAATTTCCAGGTCAATTCAATATAATCACAGAACAAAAATCAACAATATCATCACAGAACAAAAGTCAACAATATTATCATCAAGAAGTCAATTTCACTAAAACAATATACATATGTACAAGTTACACATACAATTCATCTCATAGTTTACAAGTTTTCACTAAAAAATGTTTCTATTGGCATAGTCGCAAAGTTCTGGCACATCAGCTACTGCACCATTCTCATCAAAGAAGTCCCCTTTTTTGTGCAAAATTTCGCGACGAATGAATTGACAGAGTTCAGCAGCAATCCTTCGGCTCCTCCCTTAGGAATACTTCTACAAACCGGTCATTCTTCGTTCAGATTATTCTTGTGCTGCAATGTAACACATAACAAGGTTTAGAATGTGTTGGTTTGAACAATCTCAAAGTATAGATCAAAGTGAGAATATATAGAAATTTATTTGGTATTTTTGGAGCAGTTGTGCTATGAGCAATTGAATTTTGAAGTTGAAATCAAAATATGAAAATAATTTTTCTGGTAATATTGAACAAATGAGAATATAAGTATTAAATTATGCTAGTTACAATGAAAATAAAACTCAAAAGTAAGAAAATAAGGTATCGACATTAAGGATAACTTACATCCTCACGATTCACTCTATATATGTCGGCAGTCCGAAGATGCTCGCATATATAATACCCGCATAAGACACTCCCAGCAGGCTGCTTCGGACAAGCATAATACGTTTTAATGTCCAATGCATTCGTATTGGAAGGTCTCTCACTGCCAAGCCGTTCCGCGTAAAATCGCCAAGCGCTGTAATACAAGAAATGTCATATAAAACTTGTCAACACATTCTAAATGTGTGTAAATAAAAATTATTGAATAAACGTACAATTTCAAAATGGAAAGGAAATCTTTGTAATGATCTGGTGGGAAATCGGCCGAGTCCAAGACTGTTGCCATTCCCTGCGTTGGCTTGATGAAGATCATTATGTAGTGATCATTACAAACGTACAAACACACGTGTTAACAATTACCAATAATTGCTATTTCAATGTCACGTGTCAAACTTACTCAAAGTTGTACAGAGCCTTTACGAGGTCCTTGCCGTCTCTGACAAAGTTAAACATCGCATGTCCTATGTAAGATGCAACTTCTGTCCTTTTATCCTTCTTAAGTTTTGCGATTGCTTTTTCAAAATCTTTTTTTTTTCATGTGCTTGAATATTGCTGAGTCTCGATCCGCCTTGATGTCGAATAGCGCCTTTGCAATCCTAGTAGGGTCAAGGATACCTGTTTTGCGCTCCAACTTTTCATTATCCATGTATTGCACCCTATTGAAGAAGTCCAAAATTGTTATAATCTTATGAAATGCGTATGCGTGTAGTAAGAAAAGAAAATACAAAATATTAAAGCACCAGACGAGCAGCAGGTTGATTTCGAGCATGCCACGATGGAAAAGGGGATGCAGCTCTTCAAATAAAATGACTCGTTTATCTTCTCCAGTGCTCGATAATGCTTCTTTTGGAATACGAAATGTGATGCAAGAAAGACCATATTTTGTGCTGGCAAGGATGTACCACTCATGCATTCTTCTAAGCGGGACAGGTTGTTTGCTAAGTTGTACGGATGTCATGAACGGCTTCCCATTGTCAAATTCAGGAGGAACATCCTCAAGCTTGTATGTTGGAACTCCTGGTTTAACTCAAGCCGTCCGCTTATTATACATGACACCGTCTTCTTTACACTCCTCGATATCTCCTAATGATGGCTCATGGGAAGAACAAGATGCACTCGATTTTATAATATTTTCCTTCATAGTCTCCAAATATTTTGACACTTCTGATGAATGTTTCTTATTTTCATATGAGGTAACTTTGATAGGCACTGATGATCGAGGAGTAGTCGTCGAAAGTTGGACACTAGCTTGTTGTTGAACCTGTTGTTCAACTGATTGCTCTTTACTCCTAGAAGCTGGCTCTAGTACTACTTCAAGCTATTGCTCAACTGGTTGCTCTTTACTAGCAACAGCTTGCTCTGGTACTGCTTGAAGTTGTTGTCCAATTTGTTGCTCTTGGATATCATTCTTGCTAAGACATAGGGGAAGTGGATCTTCATGCACTTTCGCCTTAGAAGGTGGGGTTGTAGTATTTCGAGATGCAATGGGGCTAGAAATTGGCTCATTGTCCAACACGATATCGCGTCGGTGCCAAAGGATTAATTGGTTGATAGCCTGCCCCAGAGTCGCGATCCCCTCAGGTGTGATGTGGTCTATTTCATAATCTTCATAATCATTATCAATGATATGAAGAACTTGCGCCACAACATAATACAACGGAAGTGGATTCTTGTTGAAGTCACGATTAGGCTTTGCCATAGCAGTGGCAACCTGTTTGGTTTTGTTCCCTGCTCTACCTATCGGTACAAGAAGACGACAAGATTTGTCGTTAGCAATATCATCGACAGGGAACTTATGGGTTGAACCTAAGCCTGGCACAGAACCAACATAGCTAGGGTAGGCAGTTGGAGATACTAATTGCTCCTTTTGCACCGGAACCATCACTGTACTCAGTGCCACTAATTGTCCCAATTGTCTAAGTTGTTCCATTATTTCTTGCATATTTTCTTTGACCTTTTGAGCAATCGTTTCATCAAGTGTTTTCTTAAACTTCTCACGTCTTCTATATGTCTCTTTATCTTTAGGGAAACCATCTAGCCAAGACATTTGAGAAGAGATCGCTCGAACCCGTCCGCTGTGTTCAGGGTTTCCTTGATAGCGGTAAGTTGGTCATTCTCCCTCTTCGGCTTGAAGAGACCCTTCTGTTGATTTTCAATTACTTCTTTCATTTTATCCTCTACTTCATTCACAGAGTCGGGCTTTTCAAGTTTGCCCTCGCTGGTCAAACCTGACCGAGCAAAGACCCACCATTGAGTTCGCTCATCGCACGCTTCTAATGGGTGAGGATTGTCCCTACTAGTAATTTCATCTAATATCGTATTCAATTTATGGACTTTAGGGGCATATCCGGCAGACCCCAAGCGATTATAGTATTTGTTCTTTTTTGCAAGCTCTGACCTAGTTGCACTTAGAGCTTTAGCATCAGGTGTGCTCTTTTGACGAACAAACTGTTGCCACTGAGATTGTGTGATTTTTCCCATCTTCCTTGGGCTAGGGACCTTATTAGCCTTAACATAAGCATTAATTTCACTCTTCCAGCCACAAAACTTCTTGCCACAAGAGACCAATGTTGCTTTCTTTACAGTTTCTTCTGTGCCTTTTGAGAACTTGAATTGTTTCTTTAATCTTTCCCACAACTTATTCTTGGTCTGCTTGGGTAATTTTCTCCAATTCTCGGTTGCGACCGGCACAACCTCCCTAAAAAGAAAACCGCATGCATTACGGTACTTGGTAACTGAATCCAGTGGTTCTTGGGGAAGCCCACCTGGACCGACCCTTGTTATGTACATGATGCAGTCCAACGGACCCTTATTGAGACCTCGTTGCCCTCGTTTCCACTTGAGTGCAGCTGAGGATTCATCCATTAGAGAACCTTCTGCGGTTTTAGGAGCCGATGTCACCTCATTGTCTTCGCGATTAATCTAGGTAGAAAAGAATTATAAGACTTCGTATACTTGACAACCAACATTAACTTGAACTGCTGAAGTTAAGATTCGTGATCCATACCTCGTTGGCAGGATCATATTTTTATATTAGGAAAAGGATCCAATGGACTGTGATAGGAGCCTGAACTGCTGGAGTCAGTAAACTCCATATTGTCTTCTTTATTGTTACTACATGGATTAGTCTTCTTAGGGCTTTCCATGCTAGAACTAATAAGACAAAAAAATTTAATAAATGGCATATTAACTCTACATGAAGTGTTGAATGAAGAAAAAGATGGAAGCATTCTAGGATTTAATAAGGCATTCTAGGGTTTAAAGAGACTGACCAAAAGGTTCCTATACATTGAGAGGGTGACAAGCATGTTAAAGTTGCTCACCAGCAATGGCAATTTTATCTTCTTATTCTAAATAGGCTGTTACTTGTATCTGTTTTCTGAGCACAAGCGATGTTCAACAGCCGTATGCGAGCACATTGCTTTGTTTGGCAAAAGGATAGGGACACCGATCTCGAAGGTGCACAACCCTGTGAGATGAAGTGCGGGACGTATACACTCTATTTTCAGTACATATGCTACTATTCACTCATGATCCTACTATAAATTACGATCTAAACAGCAACTGAATACATAATTGTCCAGATTCTGGATTGTTACGACATCTTACACGGTACTTCAATTTAGACCTGGTTATTGCATGTTTTAGCCTTAGCGTTGAATAAGAGATTGATAGAGGACTCTTTAAGATTTCCAGAAATGTATAGATATGCATAGGTTGCTTTTCTAATTTAAGAATTATGGTTGTTCAAAGTTCAAAAATTTTCTGGCTGTTTCAGATAACACTGTACACAGGTACTAACTTCAACTCCAGTTTCTAATTAGTTTTAAACCGAATTTGACGTAACAATGAATAGAAAAGTTGTAGAATAGTTCTTCCACTTTCAAAAAATGTATCACAATAGACTAGAAGAGCTTTCTACAGATAATTATGGAAAAAATTCAGATGCTTGTTCATACAATTTCAATACCCTAAGTACAATTTCAAGCTTGCTGATCTACTCAATGCCATGCTTAGTAAGCATATTTAACAAAAGTCTCTTTTTGTGCTCACATTATTGTGATAAACCATATTTTTAATGCATTTAATCCTTCTCAAAATCCATTAGTTTACCTTTCCATCTAAAGATATGACCAACTAGCCTTTTATTAAAACATCTTACTTGCCAAAGAAAAGGACATGATCTGATAGCAATGTCCTCGCTTCTATGGTTTACCGACAACCCAAGGATTCCTACCCACCAAACCCTAACCAAAGATGCCACTGAACTTGACAGTTTTTCGAATTCCACCGAACCCTAACCAAGGATGCCTACCATTTTCCAATTCCCGAACCCTAACCAAGGATATGCAAGGCGGCGGTGGGCGGGGAGGGAGGAAACATGGTGAAGGAGGATGGAAGGTCGAAGGGTTCAGGGTTTAACTTGAAGCTCGGCGGTGATGGCAATGGTTTCGCTCGGCCTACCTGGAAGTGACGAAGGCGGAGCTCGGTGGCGACGGCGGCGAACACTTGGCGGCAAACGAAATTTTGGCAGCCTAACGGCGTCTAAGTGTTTCACCCGGGTTAGGTGTTTCCAACGCTGCCGAGGGGTATATATAGACTCCCATTTTCTCAGGCAGATTTTGAGTACCGACCGCCCGAGAAGAAGGTTACCTCAGGCGGGTTTTACTTACCAACCGCCTGAGAAGATACAATTATCTCAAGCGTTTGGTAAGTAATACCCGCCTGAGATAAACATCTTCTCAGACTGTTATTAAGTACCAACCGCCTGTGAAGATATTTACTTCTTCTTAATTAATATTCTTGATTAAATGTGGGTCCTTTAGAAAGGAATAATTCCACTTTCTTGTAATATTATTGATAAGTAAAGGTTACCATTGAATTTCACTTCATAAATCCTTTGAAATTGGTCAGAACATAAAAACATACAACAAATGCTATTTTTCATTTTTCTATCTTGATGAATATAATACTTTTTTCATTTATTTTTTCAGTGGACATTTTTACTCATCATACCAACCTCTATGAATTTTTTCAGATTTTTTTAATTTTTTTTTGAATCAATGTGTGTTCATAATTTGATGAATGCCTCGTATGTATATGAGCATTTAGTTAGAATGATGGATAATTTGAAGTTTGACATGTTGGAATGCTTTTAAAAGTTTAACAAAATTCATACATGTATAAATGATACAAATATGTTCATACAAACAAAATTAAGTGAAGGATCTTTTTTTATGAGATACACAAATGTGAACAATATGTGTGTAGAAATTAATTTGATATTTACCAAAACATACAATGTCAGCTATACAAGTTTTAAAATATTTTGTTCAGGTGGTAGATGTTAATTTTATACAAATGTAGAAGAAAGAATCATCGAATTTGGACACAATTTGCAGAATCTAAATAAGTTTGAGTATTTATATTGGAATCTAAATAAAAAAGAAGCAAGGGATAAGGAAACTGAAGAACAATATCGGGCATTATCTCAGGCGGTTGGTAAGTAATACCCACCTGAGATAAACATCTTCTCAGGCGGTTATTAAGTACCAACCGGCTATGAAGATATTTACTTCTTCTTAATTAATATTTTTGATTAAATGTGGATCCTTTAAAAAGGAAAAATTCCACTTTCTTGTAATATTATTGATAAGTAAAAGTTACCATTAAATTTCACTTCATAAATCCTTTGGAAATGGTCAGAACATAAAAAACATACAACAAATGCTATTTTTCATTTTTCTATCTTGATGAATATAATGCTCTTTTCATTTATTTTTTTAGTGGACATTTTTACTCATCATACAAACCTCTATGAATTTTTTCAGATTTTTTTGAATCAATGTGTGTTCATAATTTGATGAATGCCTCATATGTATATGAGCATTTAGTTAGAATGATGGATAATTTGAAGTTTGACATGTTGGAATACTTTTAAAAAAAATTAACAAAATTCATACATGTATAAATGATACAAATATGTTCATACAAACAAATTTAAGTGAAGGATCCTTTTTTTTATGAGATACACAAATGTGAATAATATGTGAGTAGAAATTAATTTGATATTTACCAAAACATTACAATGTCAGCTATACAAGTTTTAAAATATTTTGTTCAGGTGGTAGATGTTAATTTTATACAGATGTAGAAGAAAGAATCATCGAATTTGGACAAAATTTGCAGAATCTAAACATATTTGAGTATTTATATTGGAATCTAAATAAAAAATAAGCAAGAGATAAGGAAACTGAAGAACAATATCGGGCATTATCTCAGGCGGTTGGTAAGTAATACCCGCCTGAGATAAATATCTTCTCAGGTGGTTATTAAGTACCAACTGCCTCGGGCATTATCACAGGCGTTTTGTAAGGAATAACCACCTGAGATAATTTTTTTCTCAGGCGGTTATTTATTACCAACCGCCCGTGAAAAATTTAAAAACCGATTGTGAAAAACTGACGCCTATATGAAGACCCCTCACCATAGTCGAAACATAACCTTGGAGAATTTTCCACCGCTGCAAGGCTGCCGAAATTACCCACCGCCGCGCTTGCTCTGCCGCGCCGCCGCCCAGCTTCCACTGTCGCGCCGCCGTTCAGCCTGCACAGCCGTGCCACCGCGCCGCCGCCTAGAGCCCGCACTGCCGCGCTGCCGCCCAGCCCCGCAGAGGCACGCCTGATCTGCCCAGTCCCACATCGCGCCACAAGGTATAAATTCTCATAGTTTCCTTTTGCATGTTGTGTTGGTATATGGATTGTGTCCTTTTGCATGTTGGTATATTCTCGTAGTGTGTTGGTATATGGATTGTGTCATAGTGTGTTGGTATATGGATTGTGTCCTTTTGCATGTTGGTATATTCTCATAGTGTGTTGGTATATGGATTGTGTCATAGTGTGTTGGTATATGGATTGTGTCCTTTTGCATGTTGGTATATTGTCATAGTGTGTTGGTATATAGATTGTGTCATAGTATGTTGGTATATGGATTGTGCCCTTTTGCATGTGTGTACATATGCGTTTGGACTCAATAATTTGGAAGTTTTGTCTTTTAGATATTGATGTATGGACTATATTATAATAATCTTATTGTAGTGATTAGGGTTAGCTTTCTAGGGAGATGGTTTTATAACTCACCCATTTAGTTACCATCGTTGGATGGGATTCGACGTCAAGATATAACGGACCGGAACACCAAATTGAGCTTCGTGATAAAAACCAAGACCGCAGGGAGGACTAGATCATGAAAGAGCACAAAAGATGTTTCACTGAATGGTTAATGGACAAAAATATACCATACGGAAACACTATAGAAGAGGCAACAATGAAGAAGTTAGCTTGTGGCCCATCTTTTTTGGTGACATCATGACAAGCATATGACATCAATGGTTACACATTTTACACTAAAGAAAAAGATGGTAAGAGTGTTACACAAAATAGTGGTGTTCATATTGAGGCTTATGATTCACAAGGGCAAAATACCACATAATTCGGGTTCATAGAGGAAATATGGGAACTCGATTATGGCGAAAGAATGGTAATGCCCGTATTTAAGTGCCAATGGGTCAAACATCCTAATGGTGTGAAAGTGGACAATTATGGGCTAACACTGGTAGACTTGAATAAAGTGGTTTATAAAAATGACCTGTGGGTTCTCGCCGATAATGTTACACAAGTTTTTTATGTTCAAGATCCAGAAACTGAGAAGATGCACGTAGTTGTTTCTGGAAAGCAAAATATTGTTGGGGTTGAGAATGTCGGAGATAATGAAGAGGAATATAATCAGTATGAAGAGATGTACCTTTTCACCTTACCAGAAAACATCAAGTGCGTAGAGAGAAGCATTAAAAAGAATTTGAAACCCTATATGCGAGAAGATGTCAATACTGGAAAAAAATGTATATAGCAATGCGATATGATATATATTGTATATATTTGTATCTTCTGAAATCAACTTAGAACAATGCTCTATTTCGGCTTTAGATAGCACGTTTCGAACAAATTTAAATTCAGCTTCTGTTTCAAACATTATTAAATTCAGTATGTGTATATAAATTTCTTCTGTCAAGCTAATCCCTTCACAGCAAGCTCTTGTAGATGCAAGTAACACCCGAGACTCATCATTTGGATTGTTTAAAAGCTTCAATTGAAGTCTGACGATACTTCCCGTCCATTTGAGAGCTTGTTTGGATAGGAGTGGATCCACTTCAATATAAGTGGTTTGAGGTGGATTGAGGAGAAAATTAGTTCATTCTCCACTTCAATCCACTTCAATCCAATTAGATTGAGTACACCCAAACAAGCCCTGCAAGATTTCTTTCTCTTATCTCCATTTTGATAACTTACGAAGATGAAACTTTATCAGTTCTAATGGCTGAATATATTGACTACAAATTAGTATCATCTCTCTTAGTTCTTTACACAAGCGACGAAGCATACAACTTCAATCACAAATCTTGTTTTTACCATTTTCTTAGGAACTTGACCTTAATCTTTCAAGCATAGATTTATCAATAATTGAAGCTTCTTCATCAGACATGTTAATGGCAGTTACAAGTGAAGGGTGTGTCGAAGCTAACGAAATCTCAATGGGGCTGAAGACAAAGATGCTGCATATGAGTGACAATGTCTAGGTTAGATAGCATGAAGCTATGATGACAACCTTCAACAACATGAAAAGTGATGCCAAGGTTATGCTTGCATCAACCAAGACATGTTATGAGGGTATAACACTTGTTGGGCAAGCATAACCTTGGCCAAAATCAGAAATCACGCCACCATGGATTACTCTGAAGCCGCCATGGATTACTCTGAAGTTTACCGAGCACGCATGGAGAAAACTTCAGAGTAATCCATGTCGGCTTTAGAGTAATCCACAGTGAAGTGATTTCTCATTTTTGGCTAAGGTTATGCTTGCCCCAACAAGTGTTATACCCTCACAAAATGCCTTGGTTCATGCAAGCATAACTTTGGCATCACTTTTCATGTTGTTGAAGGTTGTCATCATGGCTTCACATTGTTTAACCTAGACATTGCCACTCATATGCAGAATCTCTTTATCTTCAGTCCGATTCAGATTTCGCTAGCTTCAACACATCTTTCACTTATTACTGCCATTAACATGTGTGATAAGGAAGCTTCACTTATTTGATAAATCTATGATTGAAAGATTAAGATTAAATTTCTATGAAAGTGTAAAACAAGATTTGTGATTGAAGTAGGTACTGATTTCTAGTCAATATATTTAGGCATTAAAACTGAGAAAGGAACATCTTCCTAAGTTTTCAAATGGACAGGAGGGAAAGAAATCGTTCAAATGGATGGGAAAATCTTTCCAAGGATCGCCAGGCTTCAAATTGATGCTTTAAACAATCCAAATGATGAGCCACGTGTGTTACTTGCATCTAGAAGAGCTTGTCGTGCAGGGATTCTTTGTACCTCAGTAAATTCTCATAGTTTCCTTACTATGCATTGCATGCTACCTTTTTCTTTGTATATTTTCATAAGCTGCTAGTTTCGTGTGTTCGTATATGGATTGTGTCCTTTTTCATGTGTGTACATATGCGTCTGGACTCAATAATTTGGAAGTTTGGTCTTTTAGATATTGATGTATCGGGCGTGTAGCCGATTGAAGGAGGAGCGTTTGGCGTGGCGCAGGAACCATCCCCATGTATGTACATATGGCACACCGGTCGCATGATTGTATATACATATGTATCTGCAATGGACTGATGAACTTAACTGTAGTTTTGTTTTCCGTCTTGTTTTTTTTTTGGTATTTTCAATTTCTCTGCGTAGGTTTTCTGTGCAAAGCCTGAATTGGGAGATTTATTGAAGTGGCAGTGCATCATCCCCGATAAAGAAGGGGTAAGTCATTAAGAACAAGCATAATATGAGTTTAACCATCGTCCTCCTATTAATAAATTTCCTTTGTAGACTGAATGGGAAGATGGTTACTACCCCCTGACAATCTCCTTCTCTGAGGACTATCCCTTGGTGCCTCAAAGATGTGCCTTTCCAAGTGGGTTCTTCCACTCAAATGTCCATCGCTCGGGAGCACTCTGCATTGGGATTCTTGATCAAGAGACTGTAATATACACCTATTTTGCTCATGTAATTAATACTTAATTGTTGTCGAACTTATTTGAACTGGTTTCTTATATTGCTTAAATTATATTTCGTAGGGGTGGTGCACTGGTTTTACAATCAAAACTATACTACTTGAAGTTCAGCGTTTGCTGCATCAGCCAAATGCGCCCGATGTTGAAAATTATTGCTATAATCTACTTATCAAGGTTAGATGACACTTTTACTTAGTGACCAATGTATGTTATTTATTCCTCCTTCGACATTTGTTAATTTAAATAATGTCAATATTTTCAGGATCCAGTGGAATATAAGAGACGTGTTCAGGAGCAAGCAGGACGGTACAATTTAGATTGATCGATGGGAGCTTTAGGAATAAGTTTAGATTCAAATTTAGTTTAGAGGGCACACAATGTATGATCTATGGAATTCATCGAGTTGCGAATTATCTCTGAATTGCAATGTCATTGCGTTTGTTAATCCTTATATTCCAATTAAATCCTTTAATTGCAATGTCATTGCGTTTGTTTATCCCTACAACTGACGCTCATGATGTAGGAACAATGACTTTCCCTAGGCGGTTCTTCAATGAAAACCGCTTGTGATAATTGAGCAACTACATACGGTTCTTACACAATGGCCGCCGGTGAAAATACATGATCTTCTCAGCCCGTTGTTAATTAAGAACCGCCTGTGAAGTTTATTACATTACAGGCGGTTCTTAATTAATAACCACTTGAGAAGATTGAGTATTTACCCAGGCGGTTGTTTTTTAAAATCCGCCTGTGATGTTATTTCATTACAGGCGGTTCTTAAGTAATAACCGCCTGAGAAGATCGAGTATTTACCCAGGCGGATGTTTTTTAAAATCCGCATGTGTTGTTCTTTCATCACATGCGGTTATTGTATCATTCGTCATCACAGTCGCATATTTTTAAGGACCGCCTGTGTTTGAAAAATTGAGGTGCCTGTAAAAATGCTTTTTATAGTAGTGAGTGCAGGGTGCCGATGGGGAGCCAGGCACGGGCCTCCGATGGCCCAGGCGCTAGGCGCCAACAACAAGCCAGCCGGAGGGGGGTCCGACGGGCCAGGCATGGTGCCGCCAACGGGCTAGGTGAGTTGCCGTCGACGGAGCATGTGGAAGGCGGGAATTAGGAGCGGCCAGGAAGAGGCCTCGCTGCCGCCAGAAAGAGGCCTCGCCGCCGCCCGGAAGGGCCTCATCGCCACCGGGAAGAGAGGCGGCTCAAGTCTCTCATGGAGGTGTACGAGCGTGGGCTGAAGGAGGGAGGACTAGATTAGGAAATAACGATTCATTTTGCATAATGGATGACATGGTAGGTAATTTTGGGAAAAAGTGGGTAGAAGAATCTAAAAAATCTGTGGGTAGGCTATATTTTTATTCGTACTACAAGAATCTATAGATTTCTAGGAATCTGATTTCTTAGGTACCTGTCAAAGTGTGCCAATGACACTTCCCCCAGTACTACTAAAAAGTAGTCCGCGGACGTTTTTTTCAGAGGGGCGTAAACTCGAAGAATTCCAAACAAGGTGAACACCACAATTTTTACGTGGTTCGGGCCGCTTGAGCGTAATACCCTACTTCACGGGGGTGTGTTGTATTGAGTGTCTGTGTATGAGAGCGTTTGTGCTTGCTTGAGTATGCTTGAGCTGTATCTCCGTTCCTTTTCTACCATGTAGCGCAGACCTATTATATTCCAAGGTCTAGCTATTACTGTGCGGCTAAGGCCCAACAGGTGGCCCCTGGCTATTAAGTACCTGTACATGATCTAAGACACTTAATAGTTATTTAATTGTGTTTTAATGTGACCTGATGGCGATGTTACCACATTTGAAGGCCCCGCTGATCGTGCATCATTAATGCAGAGTTAATGACTCTTTAACCTGGTCTTGAAATAGCTGATTTATAGTCTTGAATGTCCATGCCGTTACTAGACAGATGGAGATCTGAAGTCGTTCCAGTTGGAGAGGTAGGGTCTAGATCGACGTGGCAGCACTGGAGTCACCCTTAGTAGGGAGGTAGGTCTCGGGCCGCAGAACACGTAGCAGTACCGGAGCCACCCTTAGCAGGGAGGCAGGTCCAGAGCTGCAGGGCATGCGGCTGCACCAGAGCCACCCTTAGGATGGAGGCAGGTCCAGAGCTGTGAGACGCGTGGCAGCACTCGAGCCACCCTTAGAAGGGAGGTAGGTCTGGAGCTGCAGGACACATGGCAGCACTGGAGCCACCCTTAGGAGGGAGGCAGGTCCGGAGCTGCGAAACACAAGGCAACACCAAAGCCACCCTTGGCAGGGAGGCAGGTCTAGAGCTGCAGGACCCGCGACCTCCATAGTTCTTCTCTACTGGAAGGTGAGACTCAATGCTTCTCTTCATAGTAGGCGAGTGTACCTGGTCCGCACGGTACCGATAGTGTCCCTCAGGCCCACCTCGCAGTACGTTTTGATCTCGTAGGTGGGGCCAACATCAATCTTCCCGCATTGCTGCTTCAACTTTTCACTAAGGCAGATGAAATAACAACACGTTCTTGTACCACTGAAATGTGGCCCTTCTTGATTTGGCAGATGTGATACATGGCGTGTGGATCCCATGCATTCAAGAGCGTCGGCTCCTAATAAGATTTCCGTATCAGTCTCCAGCACAATCTCTGTAGCCCTGTCAGGATGCTTTCCGTTGCCTTCCTTGGGTTCCTCTCAACTCCTCATCATGATAATGGTTCACCTGGTGCGACTTTTTTGCCAAGTAGACCCAGGCCCCCTTGTCATCGGCAAAGGTGAGTATGCGCTGTGTAACCGAGATCCGCATGCAGTTGCCATCCAAGGGTTGCAAAGGATAATAAATGGAGATGTTTGCACAGCAAAGGAACTCTTATGCTTCAATCTGTTGCGCATAGAGCTCTCCGCGTCCTTCTCTGCAACGTGCTCTACGCTTTGCTCCACTCACAGCCATGGAACCTGATCTTCTCCACCCTAAGCTAATTAGCAAGAGGGACATTGTGAGGGTCTGGAATGTGATGGGTTGGAAAAGTCCTTCCTTTGACAACGCGATGCGCTGTGGGGCCTTCCTTTAACCAAAAAAAGCTCCAGGGACATCGTCTTCTTCATGGCTTACACTGTGGTTGGGTTAGTCCTGCTTGTTTCTTCCTTCATCCTGATGCTATTGGAGGTGTATGGACTGCAAATTCACCACCTCAGCCCTCATTCCATTCTACCGGTGGTGATCTTCGTCCACCTCTGTGAAATGTGGGTGTTTGTTAGGTCTTGCGTGCTGCTCTTTAAGATGTTCTTCACCCTCTGGCCAACTGGAAAAAGGTTAGGGCTCATAGGAGCTTATTACTTTGTGAGGCATAGGAAGTCTCTGTACAAATACATCCCAACTTTCTCCTATGGGAAGTGGGAGACTTGGAAGTGCGACTGGGTGATAGTCCGGACGGATCAGCATGATCGCTTGGAGTTGCCGGCTGGACTTCCCACCATAGATACCGATTTCTGGGAGCTCATTCTGGATTTATCAACAAAGTACAACCTGATGTTTACAAGAATCCGACACCTGGATAAAGGAGGATTGACATCTCTGATGGTGCTCAGCGATTTCATAACATGGCACCTTGCGCCTCTTCAGTAACGGGAGTTCCTAGCCTGGAGGTATGGTGGAGTGATGGACTTCAATCAACTAGAGTGCGGCGAAGGAACTGACTTGAATGAGAAGACACTGCTGTTCACTCTGTCAAAGTTGTATAATAGTACCATATCTAATGATGACCTCATGCCTCCATTGGACTTCCTTCCAGTATTCGCCGTTCTGGAGCTGAGGTCGCAGGGCTCATAGGACCGTTCTGGCTTTGCTCCGCAAGAATCTCTGAAGACCTAGCCCCAGTGCACAGGAGAGGTCTGAGACTAACTCTGCCGATGGCAAAGTAAAGTCTCTTGCGGAGCAAAGCCAGCAGAAAGGTTCTGGGTCCAACTCAAACCGAAGCAAGGGAAAAGATCATGCAGACTCATGCAACAGGAAGAGGAGGTTGGAGCAAGTTGATGCGAGTTTCGCCAGGCTAGCTTCAATGAAAGCTTTGCCATCGTTGGGTCCGTGCCCAACCTTAAAGTCTATGATGGTCATTCTGCCCACATCTTCAGCTTCGGTCCCTGCACCCAACATGAGCACTGAATCTAGAGAGGATCCTGCGACAGAAGCTCTGACGGGAGGAGATGCGGCACCAGCTCTGGACGCCCCGGTGGTTCTGAAGCCAGTGTCTACTTTGGAGACTCCCAGAGCTAAGTTCGGATCATCTGCTTCACCAGTGATGGTGGATTTAGATGACTCTGGACGCCCACAAAAGAGGTTCCGCGCCGACCGGAGCTGCCGTGGTCCTAGGTACGAAGTGTCTTTAAGAATTTATGCATTCTTTTTCATTTCTCGCACCTTGCTGATTTTTTATTTCCTCTGTTTCCAGAGCTTCGAGGCCAGTCGCTGTTCCTTTTGCTCCACCATACTCTACGATGAGATCAGAGACACCAGCAATAGGCCATGCCCGCGTTGCAACCAAAGGTACCAGACCAACTGATCCTCCGGTTGATGTTCTGGCTTCTTCCGAGGTCACGATGGATATTGTGGTGGAGCCGAAGCCAACAGCGTCAGCGGATGTCGCATCAGTCGCGGAGCTGACAACAGTGCCAGAGCAAACTTTGGAGCCAACATTAGATGTTGAGGTAGTGCTGGAGCTTTTAGCTGCCACAACGGCAACACCAGAGCAAGAGACTAGCAATGTACCAGAGCCGTCGGCTGACACCACAATGGCGTCGGAGCCAGCGCCTGATGCCATGATAGAGTCAACGGGTGACACCACGATGGCGCCGGAACCAGTGACTGGCGCCATGTCGGAGGCAGCAGTGGAAGGCTCCTCCTTAGACTTATTGGAGTCCGCTCTTGTGTCATGGGCTCTGACGGTCATTCCAGAAGATGCTGGTGCTGAAGAGGCGGACCTAGTGGAAAGTCCAGAGCCAATTCCTCTATCTTTGTCCATAGAGAATGCATACTCTAGTCTTTTCCAAGTACAACTTGGTTTCGACCATGAGCGTAATGTTTTGAAGGTAGGGGGAGGCTCTAAGGAGGTGGCGAAAATGCTGATCTTCAAGACGAAGTTCACGTAGACTTGGTTGGCGGATGAATGGGAACACTTGGCGACAGAGCGGGCATGTGTAGTGCAAATGGATGAGATGCTCAACGACAGAAAAGTAGCCATTGATGCACTGGATTTTCAAACGCGCAAAGCGCTTGACGACGCTAGATTGCCAATGAGTTGGTTGATGCTCGCTTTGACTCCTTGAATATGTTGAGGGAAGAGCTCCTCCAACGCCAAGAGGCAGTTGCCAATAAGGAGCAGGAGCTCCGAGAAAGAGACGCGGAGGTCTCCCAAAAGCTGGATAGCAGAGAAATTGATTTGGCTCTCTGCGTTGACTTGTTCAAATCCCGCTCTGAAGAAGAGCAAAAGCGACAATGTTAGGCGGGTCAAGAACTTAGCAAGCGAGAGCTTGCAGTATACGCTAAAGAGGATGAGGTGAAATGCGAAGCAAAGATCCTGGTGGCCAGGAAGGATCGTGTAACCCTCTGAAAGAAACAGGTTGCTGACCAAGAAAGGAAGTTGGCTGAGGGATGCAACAACATGCCAAAGAGGTCAAGCTGTTCTCGAAGGAGGGCTTGAAAGAATTGAAGACCGCCAGGAAATCTCTGGAGGAGCTGTAGGCTGCGCAGAAGGTACAGTTAGTCTGGGACTTCTGGGGGCATGTTGAGAGTGTCCTGGTGCCTCTCGACTTTAGCCTCGTCCGACCGAGTGACCCGGCGCTGGAAATTTCTCAAGCCCTTACAGCCCTGAACTCCACCAAAACCAAAGTGGAAGCGCTGGATGATGTCATTAGTGACCAGTTGGAGACAGAGTCCAACATCCTGGCCAAGTAAGTAGCAGAGTATGTGCTGACTTGCTTTCGCAGTTGGGACCCACGATCTCTCTGGCTTCGGTGCTGGAAGGGCCCGTTGAAGAGACGGAGGAAGCAGC
This sequence comes from Tuctoria greenei, assembly GCA_036927565.1. Classification (NCBI taxonomy): domain Eukaryota; kingdom Viridiplantae; phylum Streptophyta; class Magnoliopsida; order Poales; family Poaceae; genus Tuctoria; species Tuctoria greenei. The sequence continues at coordinate 12,435,221 of JAYESD010000007.1, forward strand.
CAAGGCCAGCGTGCAGGACGCCGCTTGGACTGTAGCCGCGGGGTTCAAACGCAACTCCTGCGATAGTTAGGGCCTCCTCGTCCTTTAACTGCCATTGTATCTTCAAACTTTTTTGTAAAAAGCTTGAAACTTGAATGAATTTGATCTTCTTGATATTTGGTCTTCATTATTGAATAATCTCTAAATGAATCACCACAGTAGTATACTTGTCCCCCTGGTAGATGTGACCATTGATTGATGATGTCTACCATCAGATACTTGGCATCGAGCTGTTAGGTATGCTCCGAGCTTGAACGTAGCCTCTGATAGCTCCGATGTGACCCATTGCCAATGTGTAAAACGTTAGCATCAAGGCCTTTGGAATTTCCGGAGCTTGTTGATCTGACGAGACAAACTGCCAACGTGTAAAACGTTAACATCGAGCCCCCTATAGGTGTCGGATCTCCCAGAATGAGTGTATAAAACTTTTGTCTTGCATATGAGAGACAAAGAAGAGTAGTAAATGTGCTTCTTCTTGCTTGTAGTTCAGTTGTGTCTTACTTTCCTTAGTTGAACTCTAGGTCCCGAACAATTCAGTGTGATAATATCAGTATATTGGTTGCGCTTTCATCTAGGATCGTGTGCTGTTCGGATCTGCCTTACTTTGACGCGACACCAGAAAAGGTAGAGTGTGTGTACTTAGGGTATTGGACCTGGCTAAGCATTTAGCACACTTCGGACCTATCATTGGCATTGATTTTCAGGCGAGTAGGCCATTCAACGTTCACTAGGTCCCGAAAAAGACTACCAAAAATACTAAATATATATCACATAAATTCTTAGAAACCCATTTGCAACAGGATTGCACACCTTTACTATTGGCAAGAGGGTATAACGGCACAAATAAGTAATAACATGCGAAATGTAAATGCACATAAAGAAATGTTTCATATTATAGGATTTCATAGTAATTCCATATAACAGAGGAGGCAAATGATACACACTTAAGGTAAGGAACCATGCTAAGCATGCTATACATCTTTGGACCAACCCCACTTGTTCTTAGATACTTGAAATACTATAATAACAATAGACTCACCTTCGTTCTAAGTGTACAACTTACGGAGGTGATCTATGTTCCTGGGTTTGGGAAGTGGTGTCCCTTCCTCCGTAGCCAAGCGTACGCATTCGGGGTGGGAAACTTTTATCACTTGAAAGGGGCCCTCCCAGCTGGGGCAGAGCTTGTTTGCTTCTTCACGAGAAAGTATGCATCGTAGTCCCAGATAGCTTACTTCAAGCTGCTGATTGCGCAGATGCCATTGATGAGAGCACCGAAGCGCTTGGCGGTACCGCACATTTCAAATAGCTGCTCGGCAACTTGCCTCGTTGGCAAGGTCCAGATCATTACGCCAGAGCTGGTCCTCTGTGGCTTCGTCATAAGTTTGAACTTGAATAGAACCCATGGTGATCTCTGGAGGAAGGACAGCTTCGGCTCTGTGCACCAAGAAGAAAGGTGTCTCTCCTGTAGCCCGACTGGGTGTTGTCCGGCTAGCCCACAATGCAGACTGAGGAAGCAGCCAAGGCCAGCATGCACGAAGCTGCCAAGACTGTAGCCCCGTGGTTCGAACACAACTCTAGCGATAGTTAGGGCCCCCTCATCCTTTAACTTCCATTGTATCTTCAAACTTTTTTTGTAAAAAGCTTGGAACTTGAACGAATTTGATCTTCTTGATATTTGGTCTTCATTATTGAATCTTCTGTGAATGAATGACCACAGTAGTATACATAGCCTCTGATAGCACCGATGTGACCCATTGCCAACATGTAAAATGTTAGCATCAAGCCCTTTGCAATTGTCGGAGCTTGTTGATCTGACGGGACCGACTGTCAACGTGTAAAACATTAACATCGGGCCCCTGTAGGTGCCGGAGCTCTCAGAACGAGTGTATACAACTTTGTCCTGCACATGAGAGACAAAGAAAAGTAGTGAAAGTGCTTCTTCTTGCCTGTAGTTTAGTTGCCTCTTATTGTCCTTAGTTGCACTTTGGGTTCTTAACAACTTAGTGTGATAATATCAGTATATTGGTTGTGCTTTCATCTTGGATTGTGTTCTGTTCGGATCCGCCTTACTTTAACGCAACACCAGAAAAGGTAGAGTGTGTGTACTTAGGGTGCTGGACCAGGCTAAGCGTTTAGAACACTCCAGACCTATCATTGGCATTGGTTTCCAGGCGAGTAGGCCATTCAACGTTCACTAGGTCTCGAAAAAGACTATTAAAAATACTTAAATATATATCAAATGAATTCATAGAAACCCATTTGTAACAGGATTGCCACCTTTACTATTGGCAAGAAGGTATAATGGGGCAAATAAGTAATAACATGTGCAATGTAAATGCACGTAACGAAATGTCTCATATTATAGCATTTCATAGTAATTCTGGATACCGGGGGAGGCAAAGGATACACACTTAAGGTACGGAACCATGCTAAGCATGCTGTACATCTTTGGATCAACCTCACTTGTTCTTAGACACTATGAAACACTATAATAACAACAGACTCACCTCTGTGCTAAGTGTAGAACTTACGGAGGTGTTTTATGTTGCAGGGGTTGGGAAGCGGTGTCTCTTCCTCTGTAGCCAAGCCTACGCATCTGGGGCGGGAAGTTTTTATCACTCGAAAGGGGTCCTCCTAGCTACGGGAGAGCTTGTTCGCTCCTTCACGAGAAAGTATGCGCCGCAGCACCACATCGCCTACTTTAAGCTATCAATTGCGCATATGCCATTGTTGATAGCGCCGGAGTGATTGGCGGTACTGCGCATTTCGGACACCTGCTCGGCATCTTGTCTCGTCGGCAAGGTCCAGATCACAACGTCGGAGCTGGTCCTGTGTGATTTCGTCATAAGTTTGGCACCATGCCTTTTCAAGCGCTCATAGGTGCGAGTCTTGAGTCCTTTGAGAATCACATCATTTGCTCTCTCGGCTTGCCCATTACTTGTTGGGTGTGCTATTGATGCGTAGCTAATCATGATACTGAGGTCTTCGCAATATTCTTGGTATGCTGCACTCGTGAATTGGGTCCAGTTCTCAGTTATGACTCTTTTTGGGAGTCTAAACCTGCAGACTATGGATTTCGAGAACTTGATGATTGATTGCTTGTTGATTGTTACAGCAGGAGCTGCTTCTGGCCACATTGTGAACTTGTCGATGGCGACGTAGAGAAACTGGTACCCTCCACGGCTTTGGGAAAAGGTCCCAGAATATCCAGCCCCCATACAACAAATGACCACGAGGGTGGAATCATCTGCAGTGACTGTGTCGATGTATGGATCTGCTTGGCATGAAACTGGCATGCCTCGCATCTCTTGACTAGCTTGACTACATCGTGGAGAGCTCTAGGCCAGTAAAAACCACGTCGAAAAGCCCTACTGACCAACATGTTGGATGAAGCATGATTCCCACACTCGCCTCCATGGATTTCTACGAGGAGCTCGCAACAATCTTCCTAGGATATGCACCACAATAGGATGCCATTGGTGCCACATCGATAGAGATCCTCTTCTACCAACATGTATCTCTTAGTCATCCAGACAATCCGTTCAGTGGATACATCATCTTCAGGAAGGATATTGTCTTTCAAGTAGTTCCAGACCTCCGTGATCCATGCATCAGGACAAGCTTGAGCTTCTGGATCTTGCACGTCAGGTTGCACAGAGCTCCCTATGATGCCTACGATCCTTGGTGGATGCCATGGTAACAGGATCACTGGAACCGCCAGCTTCGAGGTGCTGGTCTCGCCCCCTTGACCCTGTTTGGCAGGCTGGTCGAGTGGTGCTTTTATTCTTCTGACAAAAACTCCATCAGGCGCCGGAGTCTCTGCAGAATCTTCTGTCGAGAGTTCTTCAGCTTCAGCATTGCTGGCACGCTGGACATGGCATAGGTCCAGGACCTGGAATTCCATCTACATCTTCTGGACATGAAATAGATATGCTGCTAGTTGTGGATTGTTGCAACAACAATCACCTTTAACTTGATCAATAATGAGTTACGAATCTCCTTTTAATAGCACCCGCTGGACGTCGAATGGTGGTGCAGTCTTCAGTCCAAAGATGAGAGCTTCATAATTCACCATGTTGTTGTTCGCCTTGAAGTCAATGCAAACCATGTACTTGACTTGCTCCCCGGTTGGTGCGAGGAGCAAAATCCCTGTTCCGGCCCCCTGCTTCTGCACGGAGCCATCGAAGAAGAAAGTCTAGTGAGGCTTGGTGAAGACCGGGACCTTTGGTTTCGGCATGTCAACGTCGAGGCCTCCTAGAACAGATGGAGATAGAGTCCACTCCACTAGAAAATCAGCTAGCGTTGGACTCTTGATAGCATGTCGAGGAAAAAATTCAAGCTCGAACTCTGCTAGCTCTGCAGCCCATTTTGGAATATTTCCTATTGCATTGGAATTATGGAGTATAGCCCGCGTGGATAAGAGGTTACCACTGAGATCTTGTGAGCTTGGAAGTAATGAGCATCTTTCCTGACGCGATAAGAACTACATATAGGAGCTTATGCACTTCAAGATATCTTGTCTTGGCATCGCGGAGGACCTTCTTGACGAAGTAGATAGGTTGCTGGATAGTCCAGACCCTCTCGGAGCAATCTGGTCCATCATCTCCATCAACCTGGACCCTTCCGGAGGGGTCCGGGTCTTCATGTGTAGTCAGGACCCTCCCGGAGGGGTCCGACGTGTCTTCTTCTAGAGGAAGGCTTTGAGGCCCCCAGTCTTCAGGACCTCCTTTAGAATTTGGGATCTGGTACCCAGACTCGCCTTGATTGTTGATTCCTCTAGGTGGCTCCAGACCCTCTCAGGGGTCCGAGCCTTTGTGAAGTGGAATTTGGAGACACTTGTGGCCTCTCCGCAGCCAGCACTATGCTAACAACTTCTGTAGCTGCAGCAATGTAAAGTAGTAAAGGCTCACGTAGTTCCGAAGCTAACATGATTGGCAATGTTGTGAGAGACTTTTTTAGTGCCTGGATCGGCTTGTCCGCTTCTTTGGACCAGTTGAAAAGTATGGACTTTCACATGAGCTTGAGGAATGGAAGTGCCCGCTCAGCTAGTCTAGAGATAAACTGACTGAGTGAGGCCATACATCCCGTAAGCTTTTGGACATCCTTGACACGGGCTGGAGGCCGCATTGCTTCAATAGCTTTTATCTTCTCTGGATTTGCTTCAATTCCTCAGTGTGTTACTAGAAATCCAAGAAGCTTTCCAAAGGAAACCTCAAAGACACTCTTGTCAGGGTTTAGCTTCGTGCATGTCATGTGAAACTTGTCAAAGACTAACTGAAGATTGTCTAGTAAAGAGTCTCCGGTCTTGACTTTGACAACAATATCATCAAGATACAACTCCACAAGGTCCCGGATAAGTTCCCCAAACATTTTATGCATTGCTCACACAAAAGTTGAGAGAGCATTCTTGGGATTATAAGGCATGGTGGTATAGTAGTATATACTATCTACTGTGATAAAGGTTGTATGTTTTTCATCTTCCTTAGCCATTGGTATTTGATGCAAACCAGAATATGCATATAGGAAGCATAATAATTCGCAGCCAGAAGTAGAATTCGCTATTTGGTCTCTTCTCAAAAGTGGAAAAGGGTCTTTCAGGCATGCCTTATTAAGAGTGGTGTCGTCGATGCACATATGAAGCTTCCCGTCGGCCTTGGGGACGACTGGGTTTGCTAGCTATCATGGATGATGAACCTCTCAGATGAATCCAACATCGAGCATATTTTTGATTTCTTTACGGATGAAGTTTTGCCGCTCGATGGACTGCTTTTAGGGCTTCTGTTCAATTGGCCATGCATCGGGGTAGATCTTCAGATGGTGCTCAATCACCTCTCTGGATATCCCAGGCATTTGTGATGGTTGCCATGCAAACACGTCAACATTAGCCCAGAGGAAGGTGATGAGCGCGAGTTCCTATTTGTCTCCCAGACCTCCCGCTATGCGAGTGGTCTGAGCAGCTTCGAAACCAATTTGGACGACTTCGAGAGGTACATTGTCATCGTTGCTTGGCTGCACACGAGGTGCAGATGTTGAGCCATAGTGGTGTGTGCTCGGAGGTTGTTGAGCTGATTGCTCCTTGTTGAAGTCAGCTTCTTGCGTAGCAGTGAGCGTATGTAGCTTCTCCAACGCAGTGACACCTGTAGTACAGTCTCCTCGGATCCTAAGGACGCTCATAGGTGTCAGCATCTTTAACAATAAATCGCCATAGTGGGCTATCGCCATGAACCAGTACAGAGCCGGTCTGCCGAGGATGGCATAGAATGGAAGACTGATCTCCGCCATGTCAAAGTTCAGTTTCTCCGAGCAGTAGTTCTCATGCGTCCTGAATGTTACCAGGAGAGAGAGACACAAACAAGCGGAGTGATTGATCATGGACCCACTCCAGAGAATGGCCGCGCAGGCTCTAGTACTGCCATGTGGACCTAAATACAGGACCCGACTCCCCCGAAGAGACGAGCTCTCAGTCTGCCATGTGTCCAGTAGGACGGGGCCCCATTCCTCCAAAGGAGTGGGCTCCGGTGCTGCCATGTGGCTCAAAGCTCTGGGCTGACCTCCTCAGCGGAGGCAGGCTCCAGAACACCTACGTGTCCAGTAGTCCCTGACCCACGACTCCCCTTGGAGTTAGGCTCTGAAGATGCCATGGGCTCACAGCGCAAGGCTCGGCCTCCCCTGTGGAGGTAGGCTCCGGTGCTGCCAAGCGTCCTACAACTTGCCTTAAACAGCATGTTGTGGAAGTAAATGGGTGGTGTGCCTTGTCCAAGTCAGGCATTGAAGACACGCGCCTTCTCCAGACGCACGATGCAGCGCACGCCTCCTGTCAGGTGGGACTACGTCCAATCACATCAAAGTGAAGGTGCCGCAGGCCTATACTACTCTACCAAGTGGGTAGCTTACGGTGACAGAGACAGATGGAAGAGACATTCACTACCATCATCAACGACTACGCATAGCCACTGTCGTCCGACGCAGCAATATGACGGGTCTTCAAGCTGCGGTCAGAGGCAGCTTATGCGAGAAGCCTTAGATCTTTAGGACAAGGTTGCCCCAGGGCCACCTATCGGTCCCAGTCCCCACTTGTAAGGCGTCTGCCCTTGTCTATAGAAGGACCGGACCGCCACCGTTACAAGGATCCAATCTTTTACACTCACACACACACTCAGACACTCAAGCAATACAAACCACACCGTGGAGTAGGGTATTACGCTCCGGCTGCCTGAACCATGTAAAACCACCGTCTCACCATAGATTCCTAAACCACGCAACCTCACGGGAGACTAAGCCCCTGCCGATCAAACAACCTTCGTGAGCTGCTCTCTAAGCAGGTCCGAGGGAAGTTTCGTAAGAACACTATGACTTTTGGCACGCCAGGAAGGGGGTTTTTCTCTCAAGAAGTTGCGCCTTCACCACAATGGTGAACATCAGGGATTTGGATGATCCTAGAGGCTCTCGCCACATGGCGGATGGTGCCGTGACCAGATCTTGCTCCAGAGCATATTCTGCTTCATCATGCCCCCCACACAGTTGCAGGTAGCCATGGCGGTGCACCACAACAGATATCGACCTAGTCGGTGCCCCCGGAGCCGCCGGCTGCAAGTCCAGAGAGTGCTTCGGCTGCAACCAGGGCTCTCCTCCACCACGCACCTTCCATCAACGCTTCTCAAGGAGCGGCTCGGCAGTGGGTCAATGACATCGACCACATCATCGTTGCTGCCATCAGTTCCCCCATCAAGGGAAGATGTCACGTGTTGTTATCGCGCACGCTGACCATCGACCGCTACACGCCTGACTCCTGCTCCACCAGGCCCATTGGCGCTAGCAGGATCCCCACGGCTGACCTTAGGGCCGAGCTCGATCGCCTTCTAGCAAATGAAGACAACCGCAACACCATCGAGCGGCAATAGGAGGGGCGACACAACCTTGAGGCTGAGTACAGTGTTCAAGGGCCTGAGCCTCAGACATACGCCGAGCGGGTTGCACTGCAGGTAAACCCTGCACCGCCTGCACCTCTAGACTACACTGGGGAGACAACTCCCCAACAGTACGCTGTGCAGCATGTTCCGCAACCGCATGCTCCATGGTGGCATGTTCCGCAGCAGTACGCGGCACATCAAGCGCCGTAGCAGCCATGCATCGTATTGGCTGCACCACATTCACCGTACGATGTGGAGCAAACACCTCCGCGGTACGCTGCACAGTACTCCTCTCTGTCAAAATCCATGTGAGGGTGCACAGCCCTAGCCCTGCACCTTTGCATAGCGGTGTGGCCGCGCAAGTTCCGACCACACCCGCTGGAGAAGTTTGACGGGAGTGTCAACCCCGCCGAGTTCCTGCAGATCTACAACAACACTCCTTGCTGCAACGACGGATGAGTCTATCCTGGCGAACTACTTCCCAGTCGCTCTAACCAGCTCAGCCCGATCGTGGCTCATGAACCTGCCTGAGGGGTCCATAACCTCTTGGGAAGAGCTCTGCCGGCAGTTCACGGTGAACTTTGGCAGCTCCTACATGCGTCCTGACATGGAGCTCGACCTTCATGCCGTGCGACAGCATCCCACCGAGACATTGCGATCATTCATCCAACGGTTCACCCATGTACGCAACTCCATCCTAACATCTTGATTGCTTTTGTCATAGTTGCATTCCGACAGGGTGCGCGGGATAAGAAGATGCTCAAGCAGTTAGCCATGCACAATGTGCAAGACGTCTCTGATCTCTTTTCCATCATTGACAGATGTGCCAGGGCTACAGAAGGCCATGACTGGCACTCATAGGCTGCCCCGAGGCGGGTAAGGCCGGCCAGCCTGACGCTGGTGCCGTTCCCCAAAGTAGCAGCAAAAGGAAGAACAAGGACAGGGGCGGTGGACAGAACAAGCCGCTCAGAGGGCACCCGCCGCTGCAGCTGCAGCGACCGATGGTTCTAGGCTACCACGCCCCGACAAGCGCCTACGACAGCCACCAGCTGGTGGCAACAGCGACGAGCCATGCCAGGTGCACAAGACTAGTGGTCATAGAACTAATGATTGCTAGGAGATCAGGAAGCTCGTAGAAGAACACCAAGAGCGAGCACGGTAGCGCCCTGACGGCGCTCCCTTCCTCCAGCGGGAGGGTAAGCAGAAGGTCGACCCACTGGTCAACAAGGACAAGGAGATGGAGTACCAGAAGACTGAACAGACCGTTAAGGTGGTCCACTAGGGTGAGGACTCCGACTCCAGTAGTGACCACGAGTGTCGCAAGATGCTCCACATCATTTATGGGGGGTCTTGGGACCCAGCGTCCTAGAACGTGGTCGAGACCCTGCGCCGGGCGGTGGCTTCTGTAGCTCCTACCTTCACTCCGGTGCTGCACCACAAGTGGATGGAGACACCGACCTGCTTCGACGCCTCGGACTGCCCCAAGAACGTGGTGGGGGTCGGACTCCTACCATCCTCGTCGCCCCCACCATCGCTGAATGTGGCCTAGAGGGGGGTGAATTGTCCTTTTTGAACTTTTGTCATAACCTGCAACACTTGGCAACTTGATCAAATACAGGGAAATCAGACTAGTGCGGTAGTGTGCGGAGTAGTCTGGTGCGTGCGGACTAGATAGATCAAGTTTGATCGATGATCTCGATCCAAGTACTCTAGGCAGCAGAAATTAAGATGTAACTAGAGTATGTTTCTTCAATTAAGCTAAAGATAGCACAAGATAACCTTACATTCAAGTATTGATGTAATTTGACTAAGATCAATTAAACCCCCAGATGCAATGAACAATAAGCACAAAGTGAAGAAACAAGATTTTTATCCCATGGTTCAGTTCCCACGAAGGCAACCTACATCCACATTTAGAAGTTTACGGAGGACCGGGTCTTCACCAACCCTACCCTCGTCGAATCGCCACAGAGGCCGATTCTCTTCCACTAATCACAAAGGGCAAATCACCAAGTTCAATGGGCCTTCTCACAAGTTGAGGGCTCCCCAAGATATACAACTAAATACACCACCAACACAATCGAATTATATGCAATAAAAAACAAGAGTGTGCGAGAGAATCAAACCTAAGAGCTCAAAACGTGAAGAATCATATATCCTCTGATCTAAAGTTAATCCTCAAGGATTTGATCTTTTTTGCGTTGGATTGTGTGAAGAGATGTGTTTTCTAGGCTCTTGGAGGGTGTAACAGCGCAGGGCGTCAAGAGATATTGATTAGGGTCCATGCATGTAACACCCTCATTTTCATGCATCATGCCCTACATACACTCATATACATGTTTAACATTAACCCACAACAAGAGGAACGAGTTTAAAATTGATTTGGAACAAAACCGCACTTAAAATGCAGGAAAGTGCGGACTAGTCCGATTTTACTGAGGACTAGTCCGATTTCTCTCTGACTAAAAACGGACTTGTCCGTTTTTGCTGCGGACTAGTCCGATTTTGCCTCTGGAAACTTTCGGACTTGTCCGATTTTGTGCGGACTAGTCCGATATTCTAAGAATCCTTGAAAATTTGCTAAGTCACTGGACCTTTCTGGACTAGTCCGGTGTTCCACCGGACTTGTCCGATTTCCTCTCTGACTAAAGTTGAACTTGTCCGATTTTAGGCCAGACTTGTCCGATTTTCTCTCTGGACAACTTCGGACTTGTCCGGTCCTTTTCGGACTTGTCCGATATTTCGCGACTCCGAGTCGATCTTTTGTTTTACGATTTGTTTCTTGGGTTTCACATTAAGTGGGCCTAGGGACGTCGTGCCTAACTCTTTTAGAGCCCATGTGGGACTCTAAACCGGCCTCTACTCCTCTCAAACTCGAAATCCATCTGACCCTAGCCTCCACCTCTATATAAACAACCCCACCCCTTGGCTTGACATCTATTTGCCACTTTTCCACCCCACCCAAACCCTAGTTCGTGGAGAGCCACCACCAAGGAGGGAGGAGGAGATCCCAATCAAGAAGAAGAAGAGGAGGAAACGAATGAGGATCAAGATCTCCACCAAGCTTTCATTCTTCATCACCAATTCATCTCCAAGTTCATTACCAACCCTAGATCATCGAGATCCAAGTTTTACCTTCAAGTTTCTTGATTCATTAGAGTTCTAAACACCTGGTATGATTTCTATTCTCTTTTCCTTACGTGAATTTGACCCCTAACCTCCAAATTCACGTCGATCTAGAAAACCCTAATTTGCTGATCTCGCAGAGTGCAGACTTGTCCAGTCCCTAGCGGACTAGTCCGATATTCCTGGTTAAATTGGGTTGAATTGATTCTAAAATTTGATGTATTCACATCCAAACCTGTATAAACTTGTTAAAAGCTATTAGAACTAGTTAGTGATCATTAAAAGCAATCTATTAACAAGTTGTACCTTGCATTTGCATTAATCATGCATGTGTGTCATATTGAGTAATATTTGTGCACCCTTTGATTGTGTTTCTTGTCCTGTATGTTTATTGTGTGGATTAGAAGGATTTGCGCTAGAAAGTGCCGCGGAGGATCTACAGCACCAAGAGTTTGAATGCTTTGACCCTAATCAATAGCAAGAGCAAGGGCAAGTGTCCTTGAAGCATATTGATCCTGTTTTTAAAATAAATGTTTTGTTTGCAAACTGCATGCTTGTCTCAATTTGATGGAAATCCTATGGTAGGAAGTTTACTAGCGTTGTTTGATGACCCTTGTCGCCCGGAATTTATGGTAGAGAGTCAGGATGGGCTTCTTACCTTTTTGCTTCGCTTAATTAACTGGGATGGGAGAACAACACTACACATTTAATTATGCATTAATGATATTCTGATTAATGTAAACTGGTCAATACAGTATGGTAATGGGTGATCTAAGCAAGCCTGGTATGTGGATGGGTTAGATGTTATGGTGGTTTGCTTGCTTTAGATCTAAGGACCGGTTCATGCGAGAATAAGCCAGGACTACAGTGCCACCACGAGGCCAAGTACGGGTGTGGTGTAGCTAATTAATTAGGGCTTTGCCAGTGCTATTTGGACCATTATGGATGCTCGGGGAAGGGGTAGTCGGATTGGGTTTGTTGATGATTGGTGGGACTACACTGGGATCCGAATGGCTCAAGAGGGGGCCCTTGGTTGAAGATGAGCTATGTGGGAGACATCGCCACCGGTGAAACCTCAGTGGGGTCTGAATAGACTAGTAATCCATTTGTAAAGGCTATTTTTTGATCTCTTGGCCATACATCAAAGTAAGTGTAATTGGCATAAGGGAGGTTCTTTAGTCGCCGACGGGTGATGAAAGCACAAACACATGGGTAAAGTGGTACAAACTCTGCAGAGTCTAATAGAACTATCATGATAGCCGTGCTCCCGGTTATGAGCACTTGGACAACTTCCATGATTAGAGGGAACTCGGTATTGGGATGGTATTTGAGATGGTTATGGTTAGTATTATGGTTATGGATGGTTATGAATTGAATTTTGGTATTGAATATGGATATTGGTATATGATGATGGATATGGAATATGGACTGGTATTATGATAACTACATGGCATATGATGGGTTTATTTCATATACATGTCATATATTGCTTTTCAAATTTTTTAATGTACTTTTCAGCACTTATCCATTATTATATTCGTCATTTGAATCAGCCACATGTCATACTTTCCACACTTGCTGAGTATGACATGTACTCACTCTTGCAATCCCCCCCCCAACAGTTGCAGGTCAGGATTGGGAGTTTAATGGTGGTAATGCGGAGTTCTATGCCGTGTCTACCGTCAGCTTGCCTGTGGTGTTGATTGGAGCTGCGCTATACCATATTGCTTATGCTGCCTAGCTGTTTAGTTTGCTTATTTAGTTTATTTCCGCTGCATTAGTTGAACTTGTCAATAATATTCACTAGAGTTTGTACTCGAGGATAATATGGTTTGTGCAATAAATTTGATAATTAATCTTGTTCCGTGGTAATTTTATGTATTCTCTTTTGTGAATGCACTCTTGTATGTGTGTTGAACATCCTGTTCACACAAATGCATTAGCTTGGTTCATTTTTTAGAACCGGGCATCACAGATTGGTATCAGAGCCACAGGTTGACTGTAGGATGCAACCTAGATAGAATGGACACTTTAGAGATCATAGGAGCACTCAGGACTCGATGTGTTTTTGCTTGGTGTGCTGTTGCTATATATATTGTTTGCTTCTGTGCTTAATAGAGGATTTTCGGATGCTTTAGCATTGCCATGTCCACATAGGCTAGTTAGTTGCCTAGTTTCATATCCCTTGATGCATATAGTTGGGGACGTTTTCTAATTCTTACCTATTGCTTTTCTTAAGATGGTGAGGACTCGCAACCAGAGGGATGTCAATGATGAGGAGGAGAACCATGGAGTACCTCAGAACAACAATGGGCAAGGACCTGCTCATGGAACTATCAACATTGAGCAGCTTTTGGCCATGCAAAACCAGCTCATGCAGACCATGATACAGACTATGGGACAGCTGCAGGCTGGCAACATCAACAATCAGCCCCACATGCCTCCACCACCACCCCACCCCCTCATAACCGGTTGGGAGAGTTTATGAGGACTAGGCCGCCAACCTTTGCTCAAGCCGCTGACCCTATGGATGCGGACGATTGACTCAAGTCCGTGGAGATGAAACTTGCTATTGTCCAATGCAGTTACCGGGAGGTCTTATTTGCTTCTAATCAACTAGTTGGAGCAGCTGCGGATTGGTGGGATGCTTATTGCAATGCTCACAAGAAACAAGCGAAGATTACTTGGGCCGAATTCAAGGAGAGTTTTCATTCTCATTATGTGCCCGAGAGTGTTATGATCTTGAAGAGGCAAGAATTTGAGAATTTAAGGCAAGGAAGATCAAGCGTGAGTGAATATCTCAATAAGTTCACTCAACTCTCAAGGTATGCGCCTGAGGATGTGAGCCGGGACAACCGGAAACAATATTTGTTTATGAGAGGCCTCAACAATGAAATTCAAGTGCAATTGCTTAATTGTGATTATACCAACTTCCAGAAGCTTGTGGACAAAGCAATTGTGGTTGAGAACAAGATCCGTGAGATGGAGCAAGACAATAAGAGGAAGGCGCACCATCAAGGACAGCAACAAGGAAGTAATGTGCGCCCTCTCTTTGCGCCGCCCAATGCGCCTTGTTTCAGCTCTTCTATTCCTGCTCAACACCCTGGATTTGCACCGCGCCCAGCTCAGTTTGTGCAGCAACGCCCTGTTATGCAAGCACCTAGGCCTACAATGCGATATGCACCTCGTGCCAACTATCCTGATGCCAATGCTCAAAACCAAGCTCGTCCCAATAATTCTGGTGGAGTTAAGAAGTGCTATACTTGTGGAGAAGCTGGACACTTTGCGCAGCAATGTCCTAAGTCAGGCCTTGGTCAAGGAAGCAATGCACCGAGGCAAAACCCAAGACCCAATTGAGGACGACCACAAGGGAACCATGGACAACAAAATTTTGCTCGTGGCAATGTGAGCCATGTCTCTACGGAGGATGCTCAACGAATGGATGACGTGGTCATTGGTATGTTTCTCGCCAACTCCAACCCCGCGACTATGTTATTTGATTCTGGAGCATCGCATTCATTCATTGCATCAAAATATGTTGCCAAGTATAGTTTGCCTATCTCTCATGTGAAGTTTACTCTATTGGTTAAGTCTCCCGGAGGAGAGATGAGGACAAATATAGTATGTCCAAAAGTAAGCCTTAGAATAAGGGGGGTAGACTTCTCCGCCAACCTCATCGTTTTGGATTCTCAAGGATTGGACATTATACTTGGTATGGACTGGTTGACGAAGCACAATGGAGTTATTGAGTGTGCCACGAAGACGGTGAAGTTGACCAATGAAGAAGGGATCACCGTAGAATTTGAAGCATCTCAAACCGCACCAAAGTAATTGGAGTTGAATCATATGGACGGTGCTGCAATTGAGGAGATTCCGGTGGTGTGTGAATTTTTGGATGTTTTTCCAGATGACTTCCCAGGTATGCCACCTGATCAAGACATTGAGTTTGTTATTGATTTAATACCTGGAACTGCACCTATAGCTAAGAGGCCGTATAGGATGTCTCCTATGGAATTAGCGGAGCTTAAGAAGCAAATTCAAGAGCAACTAGAGAAAGGTTTTATTCGCCCTAGCTCTTCGCCTTGGGGAGCGTCCATTCTATTTGTGGACAAGAAGGATGGATCCAAAAGGATGTGCGTAGATTACCGAGCTCTCAACGAGGTAACAATCAAGAACAAGTACACCTTGCCACGCATAGAAGACTTGTTTGATCAGATGAAGGGTACTTGTATCTTCTCTATGATTGATTTGAGGTCGAGATACTTTTAAATGAATATTAGACCATCAGACATACCCAAGACAACTTTTAGGACGCGGTATGGATCTTATGAGTACACCGTGATGTCTTTTGGATTGACAAATGCACTCGCCTAATTTATGTACCTCATGAATAAGGTCTTCATGGAGTACTTGGATAGATTCGTTGTGGTGTTTATTGATGACATTATGATCTACTCGAAGGATGAGAAGGAACATGAGTAACACTTGACGCTCACGTTGTAGAAATTTAGGGAGCATCAATTGTATGAAAAGTTCAACAAGTGTCAGTTTTGGTTGAGAGAGGTGTCATTTTTGGGTCATATAATCTCAGGAGGAGGAGTATCGGTTGACCCCGGAAAAGTGAGAGACGTGTTGAAGTGGGAACCACCGCAAATGTGAAGGAAATAAGGAGCTTTCTTGGGATGAATGGATATTATCGTTGGTTTATCACGGACTTTTCCAAGATAGCCAAGCCTATGACGGAGCTGCTAATGAAGGGAAAGGCTTTCCAATGGACTCAAGCTTGTCAAAATAGTTTTGAGGAGTTGAAAAAGAGGTTAACAAAAGCCCCAATTTTGGTACTGCCGGATGTGAGCAAGAGTTTTGATATTTATTGCGATGCATCAAGACAAGGACTTGGATGTGTATTGATGCAAGAAGGTCAAGTGGTTGCATATGCTTCGAGACAACTGAAGAAACATGAGCAGAATTGTCCAACACGTGATTTAGAACTCGCAGCTGTGGTACATGCATTGAAAATTTGGAGACACTACATCCTTGGACATAGGTGTGAAATTTATACGGATCATAAGAGTTTGAAGTATATTTTCACACAAACGGATCTGAACTTGAGGCAACAAAGATGGTTGGAGCTCATCAAAGATTATGATTTGGGAATCAATTATCATTCGAGAAAAGCCAATGTAGTGGCCGATGCTTTGAGTAGAAAAGGAGTAAGTCATCAACTCACATTTCGAGAGTTACCATTCCAGTTATGTAAGGAGTTTGAAAGGTTGAACCTCAGATTTGTAAATGAGATGGAGGTGATGGAGTTAAACCTAACCCTAGAGTAAGAAATTTGAGAGGCACAGACCAAGGATGAGGAAATTCAGGAAATCAAGGAAAGGACTCAAGAGGGGAGATAATTTAGATTTGATGAGGATGAACATGGTACCTTATGGCATGGAAAAAGAATCGTTGTGCCTAATGTAAAGCATATTTAGGAGACAATATTAAAGGTGGCAGATGACTCGCCGTACTCAATTCATCCCAGTTGTACGAAGATGTACAAAGACTTGAAGACTTGCTATTGGTGGGATAGCATGAAAAAGGACATAGCTGAATATGTGGCATTGTGTGATGTGTGTCAACGAGTCAAGGCGGAACATCAAAGGCCAGCTGGATTATTGCAACCATTGAAGATCCTGGAATGGAAGTGGGAATAAATCAGAATGGACTTCATAATTGGGTTACCATGTACTCAGTCCGGGTATGACTCAATTTGGGTAATTGTGGATCGTTTAACCAAGTCAGCTCATTTTGTCCCTATGATGACCAAATATACAGCTGCACAATTGGCCGAAATATACATGGAGCATATTGTGTGTTGACACGTAGTCCCGAAGAAGATCATGTCGGATAGAGGTTCACAATTTACTTCCAGGTTTTGGCAAAAAATCATGAAGCATTGGGAACAAGGTTGAATTCTAGTTCAGCGTATCACCCACAAACGGATGGACAAACCGAAAGAACCAATCAGATTTTAGAGGACATGCTAAGAGCTTGTGCTTTGAAGCATGGGAAAGGTTGGGACAAAAGCTTGCAATACGCGGAATTTTCATACAACAATAGTTACCAAGCAAGCTTGAAAATGCCACCATATGAAGCGCTTTATGGAAGGAAGTGTAGGACACCTTTTTATGGAATGAGGCAGGAGAAACTCAAGTATTTGGTCCGGATGTGTTGCAAGAAGCCGAAAAACAAGTCCAAATAATTCGTGAAAACTTGAGGGCTGCCCAATCAAGGCAAAAAGGCCATGCAGACAATAGGAGAAGGAAATTAGCCTTTGAAGTGGGAGATTTTGTTTACCTCAAGGTGTCACCAATGAGAGGTCATAAGAGGTTTAACATAAGAGGAAAGCTAGCACCTCGCTACATTGGACCATTCAAGATTTTGGACAAAAGAGGAGAAGTAGCGTATAAGTTGGGGATGCCAGCTCATCTTTCGGACGTCCATGATGTCTTTCATGTTTCCCAGCTCAAGAAATGCTTGAGAGTACCGGAAGAACAAGTGCCCATGGAGGGATTGGAACTAGAGAAAGATTTGACTTATGCCGAGGAACCGGTTAAGATCTTGGAAACCAAGGAGAGAGTCACAAGGAACAAGGTGATTCGATGGTGTAAAGTTCAATGGAAGCACCACACAGAAAAAGAAGCAACGTGGGAATTGGAGGATGATCTCAAGAGGGAATTTCCCTATCTCTTCTCTTCCGCATCGAATCTCGAGGGCGAGATTCATTTTAAGCGGGGTAGGTTTGTAACACCCTCATTTTCATGCATCATGCCCTACATACACTCATATACATGTTTAACATTAACCCACAACAAGAGGAACGAGTTTAAAATTGATTTGGAACAAAATCACACTTAAAATGTAGGAAAGTGCGGACTAGTCCGATTTTACCGAGGACTAGTCCGATTTCTCTTTGACTAAAAATAGACTTGTCCGTTTTTGCTGCGGACCAGTCCGATTTTGCCTATGGAAACTTTCGAACTTGTCCGATTTTGTGCGGACTAGTCCGATATTCCAAGAATCCTTGAAAATTTGCTAAGTCCCTGGACTTTTCCGGACTAATCCGGTGTTCCACCGGACTTGTCCGATATCCTCTCTCACTAAAGTCGGACTTGTCCGATTTTAGGCCAGACTTGTCCGATTTTCTCTTTGGACAACTTCGGACTAGTCCGGTCCTTTCTGGACTTGTCCGATATTTCGCGACTCCGAGTTGATCTTTTGTTTTACGACTTGTTTCTTGGGTTTCACGTTAAGTGGACCTAGAGACGTCATGCCTAACTCTTTTAGATCCGATGTGGGACTCTAAACCGGCCTCTACTCCTCTCAAACTCGAAATCCATCTAACCCTAGCCTCCACCTCTATATAAACAAACCCACCCCTTGGCTTGACATCTATTTGCCACTTTTCCACCCCACCCAAACCCTAGTTCGTGGAGAGCCACCACCAAGGAGGGAGGAGTTGATCCCAATCAAGAAGAAGAAGAAGAGAAGGAAACAAAAGAGGATCAAGATCTCCACTAAGCTTTCGTTCTTCATCACCAATTCATCTCCAAGTTCATCACCAACCCTAGATCATTGAGATCCAAGAGTTACCTCCAAGTTTCTTGATTCATTAGAGTTCTAAACACCTGGTATGCTTTCTATTCTCTTTTCCTTACGTGAATTTGACCCCTAACCTCCGAATTCACGTCGATCTAGAAAACCCTAATCTGCTGATCTCGCAGAGTGCGGACTTGTCCGGTCCCTAGCGGACTAGTCCGATCTTCCTGGTTAAATTGGGTTGAATTTATTCTAAAATTTTATCTAATCACATCCAAACCTGTATAAACTTGTTAAAAGCTATTAGAACTAGTTAGTCATCATTAAAAGCAATATATTAACAAGTTCTACCTTGCATTTGCATTAATCATGCATGTGATGTCATATTGAGTAATATTTGTGCACCCTTTGATTGTGTTTCTTGTCTTGTATGTTTATTGTGTGGATTAGAAGGATTTGCGCTAGAAAGTGTCACGGAGGATCTACAACACCAAGAGTTTGAAGGCTTTGAACCTAATCAACAGCAAGAGCAAGGCAAGTGTCCTTGAAGTATATTGATCCTATTTTTAAAATAAATGTTTTGTTTGCAAACGGCATGCTCGTGTCAATTTGATGGGAATCCTATGGTAGGAAGTTTACTAGCGTTGTTTGACCACCCTTGTCGCCTGAAATTTATGGTAGAGAGTCAGGATGGGCTTCTTACCTTTTTGCTTCGCTTAATTAACTGGGATGGGAAAACAACACTACACATTTAATTATGCATTAATGATATTCTGGTGAATGTAAACTGGCCAATAAGGTATGGTAATGGGTGATCTAAGCAAGCCTGGTATGTGGATGGGTTGGATGTTATGGTGGTTTGCTTGCTTTAGATATAAGGACAATTTCATGCGAGAATAAGCCAGGACTACTGTGCCACCACGAGGCCAAGTATGGGTGTAGCGTAGCTGATTAATTAGGGCTTTGCCAGTTCTATTTGGACCATTATGGATGCTCGGGAAGGGGTAGTCGGATTGGGTTTGTTGATGATTGGTGGGACTACCCTGGGATCCGAATGGCTCAAGAGGGGACCCTTGGTTGAAGATGAGCTCTGTGGGAGACATCGCCACCGGTGAAACCTCAGTGGGGTCTGAATAGACTAGTAATCCCATTGTAAAGGCTATTTTGTGATCTCTTGGCCATACATCAAAGTAAGTATAAATGTCATAAGGGAGGTTCTTTAGTCGCCGACGTGTGATGCAATCACAAACACGTGGGTAAAGTGGTACAAACTCGGCAGAGTCTAATAAAACTATCATGATAGCCGTGCTCCCAGTTCTGAGCACTTGGACAACTTTCATGATTAGAGGGAACTCGGTATTGGGATGGTATTTGGGATGGTTATGGTTAGTATTATGGTTATGGATGGTTATGAACTGAATTTTGGTATTGAATATGGATATTGGTATATGTTGATGGATATGTAATATGGACTGGTATTATGATAACTACATGGCATATGATGGGTTTATTTCATATACATGTAATATATTTCTTTTCAAATGTTTTAATATACCTTTCAGCACTTATCCATTATTATATTCGTCATTTGAATCAGCCACATGTCATACTTTCCACACTTGTTGAGTGCGACATGTACTCACTCTTGCAATCTCCCCAACAGTTGCAGGTCAGGATTGGGAGTTTAATGGTGATAATGTGGAGTTCTAGGCCGTGTCTACCGTCAGCTTGCCTGTGGTGTTGATTGGAGCTGCGCTATACCATATGTCTTATGCTGCATGGCTGTTTAGTTTGCTTATTTAGTTTATTTCCTCTGCATTAGTTGAACTTGTCAATAATATTCACTAGAGTTTGTACTCGAGGATAATATGGTTTGTGCAATAAAATTTGACAATTAATCTTGTTCTGTGGGAATTTTCTATATACTCTTTTGTGAATGCACTCGTGTATGTGTGTTGAACATCCTGGGCACACATGCGTTAGCTTGGTTCATTTTTCAGAACCGGGCATCACATATTGGTATCAGAGCCACAGGTTGACCGTAGGATGCAGCCTAGATAGAATGGACACTTTAGAGCACATAGGAATCGATGTGTTTTTGCTTGGTGTGCTGTTGCTATATATATTGTTTGCTTGTGTGCTTAATAGAGGATTTTGGGATGCTTTAGTATTGCCATGTCCACGTAGGCTAGTTAGTTCCCTAGTTTCATATCCCTTGATGCATATAGTTGGGGACGTTTTCTAATTCTTACCTATTGCTTTTCTTCAGATGGTGAGGACTCACAACCAGAGGTATGTCAATGATGAGGAGGAGAACCATGGAGTACCTCAGAACAACAATGGGCAAGGACATTCTCATGGAGCTATCAACATTGAGCAACTTTTGGCCATGCGAAACCAGCTCATGCGGACCATGATACAGACTATGGGACAGCTGCAGGCTGGCAACATCAACAATCAGCCCCACATGCCTCCACCGCCACCCCCACCCCCTCATAATCGGTTGGGAGAGTTTATGAGGACTAGGCCGCCAACCTTTGCTCAAGCCGCTGACCCTATGGATGCGGACGATTGGCTCAAGTCCGTGGAGAAGAAACTTGCTATTGTCCAATGCAGTGACCGGGAGAAGGTCTTATTTGCTTCTCATCAACTAGTTGGAGCAGCTGCAGATTGGTGGGATGCTTATTGCAATGCTCACGAGAATCAAGAGAGGATTACTTGGGCCGAATTCAAGGAGAGTTTTCGTTCTCATTATGTGCCCGAGGGTGTTATGATCTTGAAGAGGCAAGAATTTGAGAATTTAAGGCAAGGAAGATCAAGCGTGAGTGAATATCTCAATAAGTTCACTCAACTCTCAAGGTATGCACCTGAGGATGTGAGCCGGGACAACCGGAAACAATATTTGTTTATGAGAGGCCTCAATAATGAAATTCAAGTGCAATTGCTGAATTGTGATTATGCCAACTTCCAGAAGCTTCTGGACAAAGCAATTGTGGTTGAGAAAAAGATCCGTGAGATGGAGCAAGACAATAAGAGGAAGGTGCCATATCAAGGACAACAACAAGGAAGTAATGTGCGCCCTCGCTTTGCGCCGCCCAATGCGCCTCATTTAAGCTCTTCTATTCCTACTCAATGCCCTGGATTTGCACCACGCCCAGCTCAGTTTGTGCAGCAACGTCCTGTTATGCAAGCACCTAGGCCTCCAATGACATATGCACCTCGTGCCAACTATCCTGGTGCCAATGCTCAAAACCAAGCTCATCCCAATAATTCTGGTGGAGTTAAGAAGTGCTATACTTGTAGAGAAGCTGGACACTTTGCGCACCAATGTCCTAAGTCAGGCCTTGGTCAACGAAGCAATGCACCGAGGCAAAACCCAAGACCCAATGGAGGACGACCACAAGGGAACCATGGACAGCAGGATTTTGTCCTGAATTATCAAACTTGTCCAACCAGGGGCGGACTAGTCCGATTTTGTCTCTAGAGATGATCGGACTAGTCCGGCAAATATCAAACTTGTCCAGCCGTGGTGAAACCCTTAGTGAATTGAGGACAAGTCCGCACTTGGAGGACTTGTCCGATTTTAGTCAGAAGGTTTTCGGACTAATCCGTGCAGATATTGGACTTGTCTGAATTAGGTCCGAAGGATATTGGACTAATCCGTTGTGATATTGGACTTGTCCGACTTCGTGCAAACTGTGAAGTGCTGAGGACTAGTCCGCACTAGGGAGGACTAGTCCAATCTTAGTCAGAGAGATTTTGGACTAGTTCGTGGTGATATCGAACTAGTCTGATCTGTGGAAACTAGACTGTGCAGACAAGTCCGCATTGGGAGGCCTTGTCCGATTCTAGATAGAGAAATCAGACTAGTCCGTGGTAATATCGGACTATCCAAACCTGTATAACTTTGTGCAGTTTGAGTGATTGAAATTTGCTTGAGCTCTTGGGGTGTGTTTCTCCAACACACTCCATACACAAAGAGTATTATAATCATTTCTTGAGCTCCTTTCAACTTGATTCCTCACTCAAAACCTGCGCTCATCTCAAGAATTTGGTTAGGATCTCATTTGTTTGTCATAAATCAACCAAAACCCGCAAGGGATGCCTAGATGCACTTTCAATCTCCCCCTTTTTCGTGATTGATGATAACCTATTGAGATTTAACAAATATGATTAAAAGTGCAGAATTTTCATAAAGTGTGCACATATGAGTTTAGAACAAAATAAGCAATGAAAACATGAGACATATGTGCACTGTTTATGGTGGGTTGCAAAACTACATGTGTGTGAACAATAATCTTGATATGAATAAGATAAATGGCATAATAATGACAACATCAAGGTTATTAAGCATGAATATCAAGTTTAGAGCATAATACATAAGTCATAAGCATATCAAAATCATAGTTTCACACCACATGTCCAATAGCATAAGAGAGTACAATCAAAGTTTTACAACCCAAAAGAAACACAAATAGAGCTCTCCTCTCGCAACCTATAGCTAGAACCTAGTGACTCCCCCTCAATCTCTCCCCCTTTGGCATCAAGGCAACAAAAAGAAGGATAGGAGGGATCTAGAGGCTCATTCCCCGCTGTCGGTCCTCTCATCGTCTTCATCTTTAGGTTTAGGAGGAGGAGGAGTGGATCCACTCGAAGTGCCCCCAATGCCAAACTAGGCGAGCTCAGAGGGTGAAAGAGGTGGTAGCTCTGAGAAGTCAGAGGGAGAGTCCTCGGAGATGACAGGGGATCCAATGGGCTCTATCTCCAACTTCTGGCAGATTTGCTTGACATTTTGTTTTATGTACCTCATATCCTCCTTCCTTGCCTTGTTCAACTTATGGATTTTCACTTCAGCCTTCTTGCAAGAGCCAAAGATGGCAGCCAAGTACTTCAAAATGCCTCTGGGGGACCCCTTCTTGGATGTAGAAGCTCTTGTACTTGATGGGGGTCTTGCTTCAGCTTGGGCCCTCCTAGGAGCCTCCTTACTAGATGCAGGGAATGGAGCAGCTGGGAGTGTGGCTTGGAAATGCTTCTGGGGCCTTAGGGGAGTGTGCTCAACAACCTTCACAAACTCGATTCTCGTGACCTTTTCTATCATGAACATGATGTAGGGCGCATAGCCACAGGAATGGTTAGGGGTGCAAGAGATGTTCACCATGTCATTTCAGATATAGTCAAAGACATCAAACTTCTTGTTCTTGCTTATCACCTTCATTAAGGTCCTCAAGTACCCTTGCACACTTCCTGCATCTCCATCTTTTGGAGCCATTGTCTTCCTTAGCATCCTGTTGAGAACCATGAATAAGGGCTTCATGTTCTTGGTGGATGGAGGGTTGAACTTTCGGCAGGTGTCATAGAGAAACTCCATCTTATCCTTCTCCAAGACAGCAATGTTGTGGATGGTTGGCTCATTGTCGCCAGTGTCTTCTAGGTGAAGCAGTCTTGCAAACTCATCATAAGTAATGGTGTACTTGGATCCATGTGTCATCCAAGTCACCCTCTCCTATTCATCAGTAGCAAAATAGCAGGTAGCATAGATTTGGGCTATGACTTCATCATTCCAATTGCACCTGAAAGCAAAAAAGTCTTTGAGCCCATGCCTCTCCACAGCTTATATCACATCATCAAAGGCAGGACAGCTCTTCCTCTCAAAGTGGGTCCAGTCGATCCACTGGCTTCGGACCACTGGAGTCTTCATAGTGAGATACACGGAACTATAGTAGTCCGTGTGGAAGTTGCTCCAGAATCTTGCATCAGCTGCCTTTCTGGACCTGCTGTAGCAATCAATGTTCCTGAGCTTTGTAGAGACATTGCTTACTTTGCCAATGAACCTTTCTTTAGTGGGGTCTCTGGTCCCCTTCCTCGGAGCACTCATCTGGAGGGGGCCAATGGGACCGGTGGCGATCCCTTTCCCTTTGCCCTTGGCTTGGCGAGGAGCTGCCAAGCTAGGACCAGCTGCATCCTTTCCTTTGGATGCAGGCTTCTTGGCCACGACCTTTCGTCGCACATGAGGTGGAGTGGGTGACGGGTAAGCGGCATGGTGTGCCTTTTCTTGCTTTGGCCGTCGAGGACGAAAGCAAAGACTCTTGGTCCAACTCAGCGTCAAAATCAGAGATCCCATCATTGGAGCTAGACACTGTCCTGACAAGGAGATTATACAATGCATGGATGAGAATCGATGAAAAGGAAACGCATTGAGTAGAGGAATTTAGGGTTGAGTTCTGTTAAAAATCATACATGTCTAGTTTTCAAGTGCGGACTAGTCCGGATAACCGGACATGTTCGTACCGAGACCGGACTAGTCCGACGTTCAACAGTTCAAACCCTAACAATCGGTTAATGGTGGATCTCAAAGCGAGAATAGCTCAATAGACATGTAATACAACAAGGAATCATGAGCTAACAAGTAGAGCTAAGATATTTGGTCCACAATACAAGAAATAGAACGTTGTAGGGTTTTGGAGAAAGTTTACCAAAAACTTCGATTCTTGGGGTTGGAGGTGTTTTTGGTGCGGACAAGTCCGTGGTCTTCGATCCTCTTGCGATGAAGATCGTTTTACACGGAGATTCGAAGGGATTTGGTGGAGAAATCGCCAAGCGGCCTTGGGAGCGCTCGAGTGAAGAGAGATAGTATGAGGTGAGTTGTGAGGATGAATAAGATTAGGTTTTGGCGACGCCTTGGGTTATGGAGTTGAAAAATCGGACTAGTCCGTGGTCAACCGGACTAGTCCGAATTACCAGACCTCTGCGGACTAGTCTGCAGTGTGCGGACTAGTACGGGTAACCACGGACTAGTCCGTAGTCACCAGAACAAATATAATTAGCCCATTCGTATATATTCGAAGGATCTTCCAAAGAAAGATAGGGGCAAAACACACAAATAATCTTGATGAATATGACCAGTAAACAAACAACAATCAAGCTATGACCATAATTCACCAAGACCCAGTAATTGAAATAGTTTTTCGGAGAAAATAGAGAGAGATGATTTCCATAACACAATCAATGGATTTTGAATAAGCCATACAGGTATGCAAGTTTTCAAGCCACGTTCCAAGCATCAAGGATATTTAGTTCATTTCGGAGCTCGCAAAAACGTTTTTCATCAAGTGGCTAGATAAATATGTCAGCTAATCGTTTTTCAGTGTTGGCATGGGAAATGGCTATGTCTCCTTTCATTGAGTGGTCTCTCAAAAAGTGATGCCGGATGTCTATGTGTTTGGTCCTAGAGTGCTTAACGGGATTATGCATAATTTTAATGGCACTCCATTATCACAAAGGAGAGGAATACGACTCATATTGTAACCAGTAATCTTTTAGAGTTTGTCGCATCCAAAGGAGTTGTGCACAACAACTCCCGACTGCAACATACTCCGCTTCGGCCATGGATAAGGCAATTGAGTTTTGTTTCTTGGAGGACCAACAAACTAGGGATCTACCTAGGAATTGGCATGTACCAGAGGTACCTTTTTTTGTCTACTTTGCATCCGACATAATCTGCATTGGAGTATCCAATGAGATTGAATTTGGATCCTTTGGGATACCAAAGGCCTAGGTTGGATGTATGAACTAAATGTTGCAAGATTCTCTTGACGGCTGTCAAATGACACTCCTTAGGATTGGCTTGAAATCTTGCACACAAGCACACACTCAACATAATATCAGGCCTAGATGCACATAAGGAAAGTAGGGATCCAATCATGGAGCGATATACCTTTTGATCCATGTTTGGTCCGTCTTCATTTAGATCCAAGTGTCCATTTGTTGTCATGGGAGTATTTATTGCCTTCACTTTGTCCATTCCAAACTACTTGAGTATGTCTTGAGAATACTTGGTTTGGCTTATAAAACGTCCCATCCTTTTGTTGCCTCACTTGGAATCCCAAGAAGTATTTCAGCTCTCCCATCATCGACATCTCGAACCTATCTGTCATAATCTTACTAAATTCTTCACAAAGGGATTTGTTAGTTGAACCAAAGATAATGTTGTAAGACCTATGTGTGCTGAATACATTGGATTGTAGTGAATACACTTGCTTTGATGATAAAAGTTTTGAATATCACCAAAACACCTTTTTATCAAGGTCCAACGGTAGGTCCGGCTTGGTTTGGGTAGCTCCGGTTACGTTCGAAGCTAGGTCCTGCTAGTTTTGTAAGCTCCCGTGGGAGCTTGGTTGTACTAGTTTTGATAAGCACCGGCGCTAGGTTCTACTAGCTTTTGTTAGCTCCGGCTCAAGGTCTGGGTTGCTCTGGCAAGGTCCAGAACTTGACCGCAGTGCTTCGGCTTTTCATTTGCAATGTTTCGTACTTGCTTTACATTTTTAGAAAGTTTGCTTAGTATTCTTTTACTAAGTTTTTGGTGCGTTTTGGTTGATATGGATGATATCGTGTTACTGTGGTTTTGCAACATGCTTATGTGAGGTTCTCACGTAGGGTGTTGTGTTTGGAACTAACTTGAATCAAGTCGAGGACTTGGGCTCGTATGGATTGGTTCTTTATTCATGTGCAGGTGTTGCTTGAGTTAAAGACATGGCTGGTGAAGGGATCCATTGGACTAGTCTCAGGGAGGAGATGAGGTTCCAACAACCAAATTCAGAAGGAATTGTGGTTGAGCTGATCAGGAGGTTGTGCAGCATGATTGAATCAAGAACAATGCATATGAAGGTATCGTGGACGTCATTGGAAGATGTTTGCACGTGTTCAAGGAGTGCATGGACGTGGCTACATGGTTCCGAGACGTGATGAAGAGATGTGGACGTAAAGAATTGGTCGGAAAGGTCCAACTGACTAGGTTATGGACTCAGGCTACGGCTCAGTCGGTTTTGACTCAAATATGGAAAGATTTGAGTTGGTTATGATAGGATTTCGTGTGGGTCACGAATTTGAGTTGTTTAGGAATGTGGGATACGTTCCTAAGGTGTTTGGAAGTCTTAAGATTGCTTCTATCTGCGTATAGAAGAATCCTAAGCAGTTATGGAAAGTTACGATTCGTGAACAGAGTAGGATTAGGTTCCTGATCTGAGTTGAGTTGGCTTTCGAGCTGGTTATATAAGCAAGGGAGCCCAGAGCTCGTGGTGCTCGACTTTGGGGTTGTTCCTCTTGTGTTCTATTGAATAAAATTCGTAGTTTGAAGGAACTTTGGCTCCTTGTTCGTCCGACTTGTTCCAGACAAGTTTTACTCGTCGAGTTTCTGGACAGCACTACCTTTCGTTGGTGGTTTTATCATAACTCGAGTTTTACAGATCCAATTGACGTGATTCCTTTGGAGTTGTCTTCACAACTTGATTTTCTATCATCTTTCAAAATTTCACGGTCATTGGATTTGTGGTCTATGATCTACACGAGTTTCTTTGCAGCGTTCCAGAACCGTTTTTTCTCGGGTAGGGCAGATTGATCATTGTTTGATCTTTCGATCATAACTTGAGTTTTTCTCGACGGATTTGAGTGATTTTTTTTGTGTTGTCTTCGTGACTTGATTCTCTCTGATATATATCAATTTTGTCACGGTGAAACACGTTTAGATTAGTCTCACACACGATTTTTTTAACGGATCGTTTTTCTACTGAAAGGGTTTGGGGTTTAATTGTTTCCGCTGCGTAAGATTTTTAAATCTACCATTCACCCCCCTCTGGTAGCTTTTCACGTGCTCTTCGATCCTACAATTGGTATCAGAGCCACGGTGCTCTAATATTTGTGATTTGCGCGTGTTTTTTGACTAATCATCATGGAGAAGTACTCTGCCAAACCTTGTGTGTTCGCTGGTATTGATTTTCAGGTTTGGAAGGCACGCATGGAGGCTTTCATCCAGGCACAAGGCTTTGCAATATGGGAGATGGTATACAAGCCTTACGAAGTGCTATCAAAGGATCAAGTTACAGCTACAAATCTGAGAGATGTCGACAACAACAACAAGGCTCGGAACTTGATCATACAAGGATTAACTCAAAGCGACTTCGACCGTGTTGCACACCTCCGATCTACATACGATGTGTGGAAAGCACTTTGTGACTACCATGAAGGATCCAACACAATCAAAGAGGTAAGGCAAGACATGTTCAAGAAAGAATACATGCGCTTCGAGATGCAACCCGGTGAGTCTATTGATGACCTTTTTGCTCGCTTTAATAAGATTCTTAGCAACTTGCATAGTGTCAATGTTAATTTTTCAGATGCTGAAAATGCTAGGCAATTGCTATGTGCATTAGATATGTCAATTTGGGAGATGAAAGTCTCATCTATTCGTGAATCTACTGTCATGAGTTCACTTACTTTAGATGTGCTGTATTCCAAGTTAAAACCTCATGAAATTGACATAATCTCACGTAAGAACCCCAATAAGACTATCGCATTTGTTTCACAATGTGATATGTCTAGCTCCGGCCAATCATCATCTTGCAATACTCTTGCTTTGTTGTCCTCACTAACCGTGGAGTAGATCGAAGAATTTCCAGAAGAGGAGTTGGCACTCATCTCTACTAGATTCTCAAAAGCATTACAAAATGTGAGAACTAGAAGGAGAGGAAGCTCCGGACCTCAACGCTGTTTTGAATGTGGTAAAACAGGACACATTTGTACAGAATGCCCTAACCTTTCAGGTCCGACCACCCGGGAAGAAAAACAAAGTAAGGTTCGGACCTCCTCTGGAAATTTCAACAAGAAGAAGAAAGGTACCATAGGACGCAAGATGATCAACAGTTTCATCACTGTGCTTCAAGAGTTCAGTTCAAGCGACGTGGACATTGGAAGTGATGAAGATGAAGATGATTTGGCAAACTTGTGCTTCATGGCGGGCAAGTCAAGATCAAGTATGGAGGAGGCAGAACACATTAGCGACAATGAAGAGGTATGTCCTACTTACGAAGAAATGTGTGATGCTATTTCCCGTGCCACTATTATTGTTAAGAAAAAGGACAAAAAGCTTAGGGATAGTGCTGCTAAAATTGAATCACTAGAATCTGAAATCAACAGTTTAAAAACTTTGATTCCTAGTGATGATGCATGTTCCTCATGTGATTTAATATATGAACAATTGTCCTCATTAAGAAGTGCGCACAACTCCACACTTGATAAACTTGAGTTAGAAATTGAAAAGAACAAAGAGCTTGCTGCACTTAATGATAAAAATTTGAAAGATGCTAGCTGTTCTACAATTGATTTGCATTGTTCTACTTGTGATCATTTGATAAGAAACTACAGGATGCTATGAATGAAATTTCTATATTGAACAATGCTTTACGTTCTCATGAAGTTAAATTTTGTTCCAATTGCAAACTAAAAGGAAAAACTTCATGTGAAAATTGCCTTGATCTGCCCAATAAACTTGATGACATGCATAGGACATTAGATCGGTTTTGTAATGGGAATAAGAACCTAAACTTACTGTTGAATACTTCCAAGTCTTGTAATGATAAAACTGGTTTAGGTTTTGATTCTCATGCTCATGCTAAGGCACATCCACCTAAAATTGTAAAGTCATTAGGAAGTGGTTTGATTCAAATAGTTCCTAAACAAAAAGGAGTGGTTTTCAAATCTGCAGGAGTGTTGCCTCATTCGGTTTCAAATAAAAATATTGCTTGCTCATCTAGACATGAACACAAAGTTAAATTTCATTGTACCTTCTGTGGTAGAGATGTTCATGTCATAGAGTTTTGTTATAGACTAGCTAAACAACAGAAAAGGGAAAGAATGGTTGCTAGATCTCATAACTTTCATGCAAAATTTGTTGCATATATTAAACTGAATGTACAACCTGCTGTTTTGAGTCAAAAACATTCAAATTTTACCTCCGGACCTTCTGTTTTTGCCTCCGGAGCTACTAATTTTTGTGCTACACAAGTAACACCTTATAGGTCAGTAGTCAAGAATAAAAAATCTCAAACTTTGACTCATAAACCTGCTGTTTTGTCTCAGCTTTCGCGTGTTTTTCCTGCTGCACGTCGTGTGACTCAGTACTGGATTCCTAAATGCCTTTTGACTAACCCCAGTATTGAGTCATCGACGTATTGTTCTTTTATGTATGTTACACGTTTGAGGAAGGAAAACATTTGGATTGTGGATTCAGGTTGCTCACGCCACATGACCAGTAACAAAGATTGGTTCTCCTGCCTCTCTTTTGTGTCACGTGTAGAGAATGTTACTTTTGCCGATAATTCTTCAACTCCTATAATTGCTAAGGGTTCGGTTAGAGTAAATGATCACTACACTTTGAAGGATGTGGCACTTGTCAAAAATTTGAAATACAACTTGCTTTCCGTTGCACAATTGCTAGATGAAAATCTAGAAATTATTTTCAATAAAAACTGCTGCAAAGTTGTAGGTTCAAATAGTGAGCTTATTTTTAACATGTCTCGGTTTGGAAGAGTTTTTAAAGCTGATTTTTGATATGTCTTCTTCTAAGCATAGGTGTCTAGTTGCTAATGATTCAAAAGACTTATATTTTTGGCATCGTAGACTTGGTCATGTAGGCTTTGATCACCTAACGCGTGTTAGTGCTCTTGATCGCATACGTGGGTTGCCTAAGCTTAAAGGGGACAAAGAAATTGTGTGCTCTTCTTGTAGACATGCTAAGATGGTTGCAGGTTCACATACTCCTCTCACAATGATCATGACAACTGGACCATATCAACTTTTGCATCTTGACACCATAGGACCTTCACGTGTTCAATCCTTCGGAGGTAAATGATATGTTCTTGTTATCGTTGATGATTATTCTAGATACTCTTGGGTTTACTTTATGGTGTCTAAGAATGAAGTTTTTAGTCACTTTAGAACTTTATTTCTTAGATTATCAATTGATCACCCAGGATCATTAAAAGCAATTAGAAGTGATAATGGAACTAAATTTAAAAATCAATCTTTTGATCACTTTTGTGCTGAAAATAGAATAGATCAATTCTCTTCACCATATGTACCTCAACAAAACGGTGTTGTAGAAAGAAAGAACAAAACCTTAGTTGAGATGGCTAGGACTATGCTTGATGAATATCAAACTCCTAGGAAATTTTGGGCTGATGCGTTAGCAAGTGCTTGTTATGTCTCAAATCGTGTTTTCTTGCGTGCTAAGCTAGGTAAACCACCATATGAGCTCCGGTTTGGACATAGGCCTAGTGTTACACACTTTCGGGTATTTGGTTGCAAATGATTTGTTAAGAAACATGGTAATCTTGATAAATTTGAACCTAGATCCTTTGATGGCATGTTTCTTGGTTATCCATCTCATACTAGAGGCTACCGTGTGCTTTTACTTGACACTAACAAAATTGTGGAGACTTGTGAAGTGTCTTTTGATGAAGCTAGCCCAGGTACTAGCTCCGGTGTTGCAGGACCAGATCCGTATCCTCAGGGGGAGGGTATTTTCGAAGATGAAGAAGAGCCGGTGATACTGCCTGGTAGTTCCGGAGTTGACACGTGTCCAGCTCCGGATATTGAACAAGCTCCGGCTATCACCTATGCTGGTCCTGATTGTCCACAAGTCACAAGCTCATGAATCTACGATGAACCTAATGAAGAAGAAGCTTGTGAGACATCTGTTCCCCTACGTTTTTACAAAGATCATCCCCCACAACAGATGATTGGAAGCTTGCACGAACGAGTCACACGGTCCAGGTTTTGTGATCCAAACTCTCATGCTCATTCTGCTTTTGTTGCTTCTTTTGAACCTAAAGATATATCACACGCACTCACTAATGAATCTTGGATTATTGCCATGCAAGAAGAGTTAGAAAATTTTGAAAGAAATAATGTTTGGAAACTTGTACCTCCACCTCTAGGTCATACTTTAATTGGAACTAAATGGGTATATAAAAATAAACAAAGTGAGGATGGGTTTGTGGTTAGTAATAAGGCTAGGTTGGTTGCTCAAGGTTTCACTCAAGTTGAGGGTCTAGATTTTGATGAAACTTTTGCTCCTGTCGCTAGGTTAGAAGCCATAAGAATTTTGTTAGCTTTTGCAGCATCTAAAGATTTTAAGCTATATCAAATGGATGTTAAAAGTGTTTTCTTAATGGCTACATAGATGAGGAGGTTTATGTCAAACAACCATCGGGTTTTGAAAATCCAGATTTTCCTAATCATGTTTACAAACTGTCCAAAGCCTTATACGGTCTCAAACAAGCCCCTAGAGCATGGTATGATAGGTTAAAAACATTCTTACTTGAAAAGGGGTTTACCATGGGCAAGGTTGATAAAACTCTTTTTGTGCTTAAACATGGCAATGACTCATTATTCGTTAAAGTTTTCAGCAATGATGAGTTCCGAATTTGAAATGAGTATGATGGGTGAACTCACTTACTTTTTGGGGCTGCAAATCAAGCAAACCAAGGAGGGTACCTTTGTGCATCAAACGAAGTATACCAAATACCTCCTAAGGCGCTTCAACATGGACAAAAGCAAGCCTCTTCGGACACCAATGGGAACAGCAACAACACTTGAACTTGATGAAGATGGTGAACCCGTGGATCAAAAAGAATATAGAAGTATGATCGGATCACTTTTGTACCTCACGGCATCAAGACCGGACATACAATTCAGCGTATGTCTTTGTGCACGGTTTCAAGCTTCCCCACGTGTTTCACATCGTCAAGCCGTCAAAAGGATTCTCAGGTACTTACATGGAACCCAAGAATTTGGCATTTTTCTTCCTTCTTCCCCAACCGTTACTTTGAAAGCTTTTTCGGATGCTTATTTTGGTGGTTGTAGGATTGATAGGAAAAGTACTTCCGGTGCTTGTCATTTTCTTGGTAATTCTCTTGTTGCTTGGTCCTCTAGAAAACAAAATTCAGTTGCACAATCCACAACCGAATCTGAATATGTAGCTGCTGCTAGTGCTTGCTCTCAAATTCTTTGGATTGTTCAAACACTTAAGGACTATGGGGTTGATCTAGATAGTGTTCCACTATTCTGTGATAACACTAGTGCCATTTGCATTACTAAAAACCCCGTGCAACATTCTAGAACTAAGCACATTGACATTAGGTATCACATTCTCCGTGATAACGTTGAAAAAGGAAACATTGTGCTTCACCATGTAGATACCGAACAACAATTAGCTGACATTTTTACAAAACCTTTGGATTTCACTCGTTTTTGTTACATTCGTAGTGAAATAGGGGTTATGCATCCTCATGGCCTAAATTGAGGGGGAGTTTTGAAACTTGGGAAGTCTATGTGTGAATCTGAAATTAAAATAATATGCGCATAGTATTTCATACATATATGACTTTGTGATTCCTTTTACATGCTGAAAGTTCTTACTACATTACTCGTGTTATACATTTTTTAGTTTTTGCCATGTCTAGTAATTGGAATAATTACTTACACTAAAACTGGTCATGATCGAACTTTCTTGCTGTTTTGAACTTGTTACATGTTCACAAGTGCTTTTAATCATTAAGAATTCATCAAGTAATCAACTCACATGTTGAGTTTTTATGAACAAATATAAATTGAGAAAAGATCAAGAGAATATGCATGCATCGCACTTCTTCTTTTGAGATGGCTTATCATTACACTTATATTTGAACTTGGAAGAAGTTGTGTATTACTAAAACCATGTCCTTAAGCTTCTAATTGTCAAATGACATAGGCTTGGCTTGGTTGGTTAGAATAAGGCAGATGCGCATATAATCTCTTGCAAATATCATATGATCTAAATTTATGCTTTGAAAAATAATAAAATGCAGAAACTAGTGTCATGCCTTCAGGTTTTGAAATAGTTAAGTTTGTGAGATCATGACTTGATTAAATTGAAAATTACATTTGATCTCTAGCATGGCTTACACTACTTTATGTATCTCATTGATGTGATAGTGTAAGTTACTTGATAGTATGACTTGGATGAGCTTTGTTTATATGTATATGTTATAATATGCTCATAACAACTAAAGGAGGAGAGATAATTTGTTTATATGCTCATGACTTTCTGAATACATTGTCAGAGGGGGAGAGATAAGCATAAAGAGAGAGAGAATATGTGCATAAGGAGAGATAATAAAGGGAGAGAAATAACATGGGATAATTTTTTTGGATTTTCTTCTCATTTTACTTTTGATTTACAAAGGGGGAGAAATTGTCTTCAAAACTTTTATGTGAATAAGCCATTGTTCGGATTTTAAATGGTGTTGCCAATGCATTCATCAAGGGGGAGATTGTAAGACCTATGTGTGCTGAATACATTGGCTTGTAGTGAATACACTTGCTTTGATGATAAAAGTTTTCAATATCACCAAAACACCTTTTTATCAAGGTCCGACGGTAGGTCCGGCTTGGTTTGGGTAGCTCCGGTTACATTCGAAGCTTTGTCCTGCTAGTTTTGTAAGCTCCGGTGGGAGCTTGGTTGTACTAGTTTTGGTAAGCTCCAGCGCTAGGTTCTACGAGCTTTTGTTAGCTCCGGCTCAAGGTCCGGGTTGCTCTGGCAAGGTCTAGAACTTGACCGCAGTGCTTCGACTTTTCATTTGCAATGTTTCGTACTTGCTTTACATTGTTGGAAAGTTTGCTTAGTATTCTTTTACTATGTTTTTGGTGCATTTTGGTTGATATGGATGATATCGTGTTACTGTGGTTTTGCAACATGCTTATGTGAGGTTCTCACGTAGGGTGTTGTGTTTGGAACTAACTTGAGTCAAGTCGAGGAATTGGGCTCGTATGGATTGGTTGTTTATTCATGTGCAGGTGTTGCTTGAGTTCAAGACATGGCTGGTGACGGGTTCCATTGGACTAGTCTTAGGGAGGAGATGAGGTTCCAACAACCAAATTCAGGAGGAATTGTGGTTGAGCTGATCAGGAGGTTGCGCAACATGATTGAATCAAGAACAATGCATATGAAGGTATCGTGGACGTCATTGGAAGATGTTTGCATGTGTGCAAGGAGTGCATGGACGTGGATACATGGTTCCGAGACGTGATGAAGAGATGTGGACGTAAAGAATTGGTCAGAAAGGTCCAACCGACTAGGTTATGGACTCAGGCTGCGGCTGGGTCGGTTTTGACTCAAATATGGAAAGATTTGAGTTGGTTATGATAGGATTTCATGTGGGTCACGAATTTGAGTTGTTTAGGAATGTGGGATACGTTCCTAAGGTGTTTGGAAGTCTTAAAATTGCTTCTATCTGCGTATAGAAGAATCCTAAGCAGTTATGGAAAGTTACGATTCGTGAACAGAGTAGGATTAGGTTCCTGATCTGAGTTGAGTTGGCTTTCGAGCTGGTTATATAAGCAAGGGAGCCCAGAGCTTGTGGTGCTCGACTTTGGGGTTGTTACTCTTGTGTTCTATTGAATAAAATTCGTAGTTTGAAGGAACTTTGGCTCCTTGTTCATCCGACTTGTTCCAGACAAGTTTTACTCGTCGAGTTTCTGGACAGCACTACCTTTCGTTGGTGGTTTTATCATAACTCGAGTTTTACAGATCCAATTGACGTGATTCCTTAGGAGTTGTCTTCACAACTTGATTTTCTATCATCTTTCAAAATTTCACGGTCATTGGATTTGTGTTCTATGATCTACACGAGTTTCTTTGCAGCGTTCCAGAACTGTTTTTTCTCGGGTAGGGCAGATTGATCATTGTTTGATCTTTCGATCATAACTTGAGTTTTTCTCGACGGATTTGAGTGATTCTTTTTGTGTTGTCTTCGTGACTTGATTCTCTCTGATATCTATCAATTTTGTCACGGTGAAACACGTTTAGATTAGTCTCACACACGATTTCTTTAACAGATCATTCTTCTGCTGAAAGGGTTTGGGGTTTAATTGTTTCCGCTGCGTAAGATTTTTAAATCTACCATTCACCCCCCTCTGGTAGCTTTTCACGTGCTCTTCGATCCTACAAATGTCATCAACATAAATTTGACAAATAAAAAGATCATTGTCAAAGTGCTTTATAAACAACATATAATCTGCTTTACGAATTTTAAAACCATTTTGAATTAAAAAATCTCTAAGACACTCATACCAAGCTCTAGGAGCTTGTTTGAGGCTGTAGAGAGCCTTACTCAATTTTAGGACATGGTCGGGGAACTCTTGATCTTTGAATCCGGGGGGTTGCTCCACGTACACCTCCTCCTTGATTGGTCCATTGAGGAAGGCGCTTTCCACATCCATTTGATAGAGCTTGAAATTATGGTGAGTAGCATATGCAAGTAATATTCCAATTGATTCAAGTCTAGCTACAGGAGCAAAAGTTTCGCCTAAACCCAAACCTTCGACTTGAGAATACCCTTTGGCCACAAGTCGCGCCTTGTTCCTTGTCACCACCCTGTGTTCGTCTTGCTTGTTGCGAAAGACCCATTTGGTGCCGACGACGTTGAACTTGAGTCTTTTGACGAGTTCCCACAGCTCGTTGCGTTTGAAGTTGTTAAGTTCTTCTTGCATCACCACCACCCAATCTGGATCTTTCAATGCATCCTCAATCCTGCGCGGTTCCAAAAAGGATGAGTAATGTTCACAAAAATTAGCAATTCGAGATCTAGTAGTTACTCCCTTTTGCATATCCCCGATTATGTTGTCGATTGGGTGATCTCTTTGGACACATTGGTGTACTCTTGGGTGTGGCACTTGCGGTCTTGTATCTTCATGATCGTCTTATTCTCCCCCTGGATAGTTGCCTTCATTGACTTGTTGATCATCTTTGTCTTCCTGAGGTTGATCTTGTGTAGAAGCTCCCCCTTGATCCATTACCTCCACTTGTGGTTCATCTTCTTCATTTTCATTTCGAGGTGGCACTTGTTGTGGAACATCACCCAGTGCCATTCTTCTCAACGCTTGACATGGAGCTTCCTCTCTATCTAGCACATGGATCAACTTGCTCTTCTCGAGAGCTGTTAGTTTCATCGAACACTATGTCACGTGCTACTTCAACAAGTAACGTAAGAGTTCGAACCATAGCCAAGCAAGAAACCTTCATCGAACTTCGAAGTGAACTTTGAAGTCCTAGGCTTCTTGTTCAAAATATAACACTTAGAACCAAAAACTCAAAAATAGGAAATATTAGGCTTGTTACCGGTGAGTAGTTCATATGATGTTTTCTTGAGTAGGCGGTGAATATAAAGTCGGTTTATGGCATGACAAGCGGTGTTGACCGCTTCAGCCCAAAATTGATCTGAAGTCTTTTACTCATCAAGCATTGTCCTCGCCATCTCTATGATGGTTCGATTCTTTCTTTAGGCTACTCCGTTTTGTTGAGGGGAGTACGATGCTCAAAATTCATGCTTTATCC
The DNA here is from genome assembly GCA_036927565.1 of Tuctoria greenei. NCBI lineage: Eukaryota > Viridiplantae > Streptophyta > Magnoliopsida > Poales > Poaceae > Tuctoria > Tuctoria greenei. The sequence goes on from JAYESD010000007.1 coordinate 12,473,093, forward strand.
CTTCTTCGTCTAGGTACTCCTCAACTTGGGTGTTCTTGATCTCCGTGCTATTGTCACTTCGTATGTTCTTGATCTTCAATGAAAACTCATTTTGGGCACGATTGAGAAACTTCTTGAGGGTTCCTTGAGTTTCTGTCTTATCATGCAAAAAGAAAACCCACGTGAAGTGCAAAAAATCATCAACAATTACAAAGCCGTATTTGTTACCGCTGATGCTTATGTAAGCAATTGGACCAAATAGATCCATGTAAAGTTGCTCGAGCGGTCTTGTCGTTGTCATGATGTTCTTTGCGGGATGAGGTGCTCCTACTTGCTTCCCGACTTGGCACGCGCTACATGGCATGTCTTTCTCAAAAACAACATCCTTTAAACCTCGAATGTGATCGCCCTTAAGGAGTTTTTGAAGATTCCTCATACCAACATGTGCTAGCCGTCTATGCCACAACCAACCCATGTTGGTCTTTGCAATCAAGCATGTGTCAAGTTCGGCTTTATCTTTGTTGAAGTCAACAAGGTAAAGCTTTCCCCTTAACACACCCTTTAATGCAACGAGTCATTACTCCTTCTAGAAATGGTAACACCCTCATTAGTGAACAAGCAATTATAACCCTTGTCACATAATTGAGATATGGACAGAAGGTTATAATCTTAGAAGTCAACATGCAAAACATGAGAAAGTGTGTGTTGAGATGATATTGCAATTTTATTGGTTCCGCGCACCCTTCCTTGACTATTGTCTCCAAAACACATGCCTTCGCTTGGATCTTCATTTGCTTCATACTCAACGAACATCCTTCTTTCTCTGGTTATGTGGTTGGTGCATCCACTGTCTAGCACCCATTTTGCTCCACCGGAGGAGTAGGCCTGCAAAAACAAATTATGCGTTGGTTTTAGGTACCCAAGCTTGCTTGGGTCCTTTGAGGTTAGTTACAAGTGATTTGGGCACCCACACATGAGACATGGTGTTCCCATGGAGTGGCCCAACATATATAGCATAAACTCTACCAAAGTTACTTTTCATGAGTACATATGATGCATCAAAGGTTCTATACAAAATTTGTTGCTCATATGTACTTGCATGTTTGGACTTGTCAACATTATTAGCCTTTCTAGCTTGAGGGGAGTTTCCCTTGACAAAATCAATGTGCTCCTTGTTATTCTTGTGGCTTCTAGCATTTTTCTTTTCACCATAAGAATACCCATTGCCATATTTGACATTAGGAGGTCTAGTGGCCAAGTATGCACTGCGTGCATACTTGATCTTCTCCTTGTCAAATATGTCATTACGGGAAGGATGCTTGTCCTTTGTCAAGTTTGACTTATCCTTCAAGTTAGTGTCAATTTTAGCACATCCACAAGTAATAGTAGTTTTAGATTTTAAATGTTGAGAAGGTGAACTTGAAGAGGATGAAGGGTCACTTTGCTTGAGTGACTCAACTTGTACCTCAAGGATCTTGTTAACTTTGGTCAGATTAGCAAGTTCATCCTTGATGATTACATTTGAGTCGCTTAACTTCAAGCAAGCTTCCTTGCTTGAAGCTAACTCAAGCTCTAGTGATTTGCTTTGCTCCTTTTCAAGTTCAAGGAGCTTTTTGATCCTAAGATACTCCTACTTTTGAAGGATGATAATATCTTCTTGGCGATCAACAAGCTCCTCCTTATCAATAAGTTTATCCATTAAGAATTTCATTTTTGTAGCAGTTTTCTTATCCAGGCCAACAAGCATATCTTCATTATCACTATAAGCATCACTATCACTAGGGTAAGAATGCGAGGACGAAGATTTAGTTGTTACCTTTCTTTTACCTTCCTTCGCCATTAGGCATGTGTCGTCGCCCTTCCATGCGCAGATAGTTGGGAAGAGGATGGATTTCTTGGTTGCCTTCTCGATGGCTATGCTAGCCATCTCCTCTTCCTCTTTGGATGAGGACTGATCATTTGAGTCCCACTCCTTTCCTAGGTGCGCCTGTCCAACTTGCTTTTCCTTCTTGAAGAACTTCTTGGGTTGAGGCTTCGTTTCCTTGGTCTTCTTCTTGTTTTCTTCATACGGGCAATCAACTATAAAGTGGTCATATTCACCACAATTATAGCATGCCCGCCTCAACTTCGATCTTGTCTTCTCCTTGTGTTTTCCCTCATTTGATCTACCCCTTTGTCTACTTTTCATCATCCTTTTGAATTTCTTCATAAATAGGATCATGTCTTCTTCATCTACGTCGCTGCTCTCATCATCACTGTCATCTTCTTGAGCCTTTCGAGCTTCTTTTGACAATGGCTTGCAAGTGGACTTCAAGGCGACCCCCTTCTTCTTTGCCTAGATGAGATCGGCAATTTCCTTGACATGATGACCTTTCCAAGCAATTCGTCTGGGGTAATTTTCTTGTACCTAGGGCTTTCTCTAATCATCGAGAACAAGGTAACATTGTGAGGCATGAAAGCTCTAAGAATGAGCTTCACCACCTCGTGATCGTTCCACTTTTTGCTTCCATATGCTCGAACCTTGTTGATGATAGTCTTCAACCGGTTGTACATGTCTTGTGGTGACTCATCTTCTTCTATGCGAATATCCCCAATTCGCCTTTGATCATTTCAATTTTAGCTTCTCACATATGACGATCACCTTAGGGAGAAGATGAGGTTCAACAACCAAGTTCGGGAGCAATTGTGGTTGAGTTGATCAGGAGGTTGCGCAGGATGTTTGAATCAAGAACAATGCATATGAAGGTATTGTGGATGTTGTTGGAAGATGTTTGCATTTGTGCAAGGAGTGCATGGACATGGAAATGTGTCTCCAAGGCGTGAAGAAGAGATGTGGACGTAAAGAATTGGTCGAAAAGGTCCAACCGACATGGTTATGGACTCAGGCTGTGGCTGAGTCAGGTTTGACTCAAATATGGAATGATTTGAGTTGGTTACGATAGGATTTCGTGTGGGTCATGAAGTTGAGTTGTTTTAGGAATGTGGGATATGTTTCTAAGGTGTTTGGAAGTCTTAAGATTGCTTCTATCTGCGGGTGGAAGGGTCTTGAGCAGTTATGGAAAGTTTCGGTTGAATCTGAGTAATATTTGAGTCCTAGTTAGGATTGGGTTGGCCTAAGGGCTGGTTATATAAGCAAGGGAGGCCAGAGCTCTTGGTGCACAACTTTTGGGCTGTTCCTGTTGTGTTATATTGAATAAAATTCGAAATTAAAAGGAACTTTTGTGTCTGTTCGTACGACTTGTTTCAGACAAGTTTTTCTTGTCGAGTTTCTGCACAGCACTACCTTGCTTCGGTGGGTTTCATCATTGACGTGATTATTTTTGGGTTGTCTTCACAACTTGATTATTTATAATCTTTGAAAATTTCACAGTCATTGGATTTGTGCTTTCTGATCTACACGAGTTTCTTTGCAGTGTTACAGATCTAATTTTTACTCGGTAGAACAGATTGACCTTTGTTTGATTTTCGATCATAACTTGAGTTTTTCTCAACGGATTTTCATGATTCTTGTTGTGACATCTTTGTGACTTGATTCTACACAATCTATACTGGTTTTGTCACAATTAATCACGTTTAGATTAGTCGCACATACGATTTCTTTAACAGATCCATTTTCTGCTGAGGGGTTTTTGTTGCTTCCACTAAAAAGTTGTAATCTATGAGTCACCCCTGTCTAGTAGCTTTTCACGTGCTCTTTGATCCTACATCATCATATACATGCTCATTATGTCATAGTTAAGCCATTTGCTTGTTTTCTCATCCCAATTAATTAGAGCAAAGCAAAAAGGTAAAATACCCTTCTCGACTCTCTACAACATATTCCAAGCAACAAGGATGGTCAAATAAGTCTAGTAAACACCTATCTTGGGTTTCCCATCAATTTGACACAAGCATGAAGTTTTTCAAAAAAACATCTAAAAGAGGATCAAAATAATCAAGAGCACTTGCCTTGCTATTGATACTAGTTAGGATCAAAAGATTCAAAGTTTTGGTGCTAGAGGTCCTCGACAACACCCTGTGAAGAAACACCTTCTATTCTACGAAATAAACATGCAAAACAAGCATTACAATCAATAAATGCTCATATAGTACTCAATATGTCATGACATGCATGAATAATGCAATTAGGTGGTAATGCATGTTATTAGGTTGATATCATTGCATATTAACTAGTCCCAATTAAGTTTCACATGTTTGAATAAGTTTCAAGTCATTTCGGAGGATATCAAAGAAGTTCCAGGAGTTTTTACAACAGGAAGACCGGACTAGTCTGCAGTGAGGCCGGACATGTCCGTTCTAGTACAGAAAGGGGAATGGACTAGTACGCACTAGGACCGGACAAGTCCGTTTGGCTAGAGTTTTGGTGAATTTTCAACTAGAGCATGGTGAAAGTTAATATGGAACCATAATTTACATAGAAAAGATGCATCTAAGATATTTACCACGAATTCAAGGGTTCAAAAGTTGAATACTTGAGAATTCGACGTCAAGATTGAAGGAGACGGAGAATTGGCAAAGGGGGGCGTTCATGATGGAGATCACAGAGGTGACGACGATCTTGGTGGATACTCCTCCTTCCTACCTTCTCCTTCTTCTCCCTATGATGGAGGCTCCTTAATGGCGGCTCTCACGAACTAGGGTTAGGGTTCTCTTCAACAGTGGCAAAGAGGTGAGCGGGTGGGTGGTGGGGTGTTCATATAGGGCGGAGATGGTAGGGTTTGGGTGGAGTTCGAGTATAAGGCGGTGGAGGCTTTAGTGGGGTCCCACATGAGCTGCACAGGGGTTGGACACGATGTTCTTGGGCCCACTTAAGGCATATACCCAATGACTTGTCGTGGAGAAAGAAATAGAATCCATGTCGGGCACACAAGACTAGTCCGCCAGGGGCCCGAACAAGTCCGATATTCAACAGAGACTTGAACGGGCAAAACTGGTTGAGGTCCAGACAAGTTCGATCTTGTCCAGAGAGTAAAACGGACAAGTCCGGTATGGGGTCGGGCAAGTCCGAAGGTCTTTTCACGATAGAAAAATGACAAATAACCAGTGTCAATTGTTTTTTTATGTTTGGACCAATTTCAAAGGCATTCCCAAGTGAAATTTAATAGAAACCTTGAATACTCAAGCATATTACAAGAAAGTGGAATTTGGGCTTTTAAAAGGCCCCTCATTTTAATCAAGAATATGAATTAAGCCTAGACTCAATACATTTTTTCAGGCGGTTTTTAACTGCTGCACAGGCGGTTGTTGCTAAACAACTGCCTGTGATGGCCCGAGCCTGTTTTTGATTTTTTCCCCTTGGTTCTTTTTTATTTAGATTCCAATATAAATACTCAAACATTTATATCTGCAAATTGAGTACAAATTCAATGATTCTTTTTTCTATATTCTTCAAAATTAATATCTACCGCCTGGACCAAATGTTTTAAAACTTGTATAGCTAACATTATAATGTTTTGGTTAATATCAAATTAATTTATACTCAAATATTATTCACATTTCTGTATCTCCTAAAAAAAGATCCTTCACTGAAATTGGTTTGTATGAACATAATTGTCTTATTTATACATGTATGAATTCTGTTAATTTTTTTAAAGCATTCCAACATGTCAAATTAAAATTATCCATTATTCTAATCAAATTCTCATATAGATATGAGGCATTCTTCAAATTTTGAACACACATTGATTCAAAAAACATTAAAAAATCATAAAAAATCATAGATCTTGGTATGATGACAAAAAAGTTATATTGAAAAATTCAATGAAAAAATATTATATTCATCAAGATAGAAAAATGACAAATAACCAGTGTTATTTGTTTTTTATGTTTTGACCAATTTCAGAAGTTTTCCCAAGTGAAATTTAATGGGAACCTTTAATACACAAGAATATTACAAGAAAGTGGAATTTGGGCTTTTAAAAGGCCCCTCATTCTAATCAAGAATATTAATTAAGCCTAAATAAAGATCTTTTCAGGCGGTTGGTTATGAATAACCGACTGAGAGAAGTCCTTATCTCAGGCGGTTGCTACATACTAATCACCTGAGATAAAGACATCTTCTCAGGCGGTTGGTAATTAATAATTGTCTGAGAGAAGTCCTCTGCTCAGGCGGTTGGTACTTAATAACTGCCTTAGAAGATAGACATCTATATATAGTGCTCGGCTTCCATGGAAAAACCTAACCCCCGCGAAATCACTTAGACGCCGTCAGGCTGCCAAAATTTCGTTTGCCGCCAGGTCTTCACCGCCCTCGCCGCTGAGTTTCGCCGTCGTCGCCGAGCTTCGATCTCAATCCTGCGCTTCACCCTCGCCGCTTCCTTCCCTTCTTTCCAGGTACGCTGAGCTTTTCCCCACCACTGTGCTTCGACCATGCCACTAGGTACACTGACGCTTCCTTCCCTCCTTCATCCCCGTGCTACCTCTCTCCTTAACCTTGCCACCGACCGAGTCATGTCCTCGCTGCCGCACCCCACGACTTGTGTCAGTTCGAGGGACTTTGATTTTAGACTATATCTCGGCGTACTCGGTAGTTGTTACCACTGTCATTACAAATTGCATTAGGTCACACTTATGATTTGAATGACTTGCTGATGGTTCTATGTATTATTTGAAATTGCATTAGGTCACACTTAAGCTTTAGGTCACACATAAGAACTTGGAGTCAAGATTATTTTTTGAAAAAAATATAAATCTTAAACTTTCCCTTGTTTGTCAGAATACCAATATTTGTACCCATTCTACATTTGCAATACCAATACCTAACACGACCGAGTCATGTCCTTGCTGCTGCAGCACCCTAGATTTTCTTATCGGCCTTTGAGAAGCAATACGCATGCCTAGCTAATGCCTTGGTCAGTCGTCTCAAACCCTAGAATGGAACTTGGTCAATCACCTTGGTCAGTCTCCTTAAACCCTAGAATGCCTTATCAAACCCTAGAGTGCTTCCATCTTTTTCTTTCATGCAACAGTTCATGTAGAGTTAATATGCCATTCATGCAACACTTCATGTAGAGTTCATGTAGATTGAACCTTGTGAATATGCCACTCAAAATGAAGGTTAAACTTTTGAGAGCATTTATTTTAGTAGCTTTCATTGAAGTGAGACATATTCTAGCATGGAAAGCCCAAGAAGACTGTTGCTAGTAGTAACAATGAAGAAGACAATATGAAGTTTAATGACTCCAACAGTTCAAACTTCTTTTCCAAATATAAAAATTAAAAAGACATCAGAGGATCTCGGCCCGGAATATGATCCTGCCAACGAGGTATGGATCACAAATCTTAACTCTAGCAGTTCAAGTTAATGTTGGTTGTCAAGTATATGAAGTCTTATAATTTTTTCTACCTATTTTAATTGCGAAGACAACAAGGTGACTTCGGCTCCTAAAACCGCAGAAGGTTCTCCAATGGATGAATCCTCAGGTTCAGTCAAGACAAAACGAGGGCAACGAGGTCCCAACAAGGGTCCATTGAACTGCATCATGTACATAACAAGGGTCAGTCCAGGTGGGCTTCCCCAAGAACCACTGGATTAAGTTACAAAATACCAAAACGCATGCGGTTGTCTTGTTAGAGAGCTCGTGCCGATCACAACTGAGAATTGGAGAAAATTACCTGAGGAGAACAAGAATGAGTTGTGGGAGAGGATAAAGAAACAATTCAAGTTCTTGAAAGGCCCGGAAGAAGCTGTGAAGAAAGCAACATTGGTCTCTTGCGGCAAGAAGTTTCGTGGCTGGAAGAGTGAAATGAATGCTTATGTTAAGGCCGATAAGGTCCCTAGCTCGAGGATGATGGGAAAAATCACACAAGCTCAGTGGCAAAAATTTGTTCATCAAAAGACCACACCCGATGTTAAAGCCCTAAGTGCAACTAGGTCAGAGCTTGCCAAAAAGAACAAATACCATCATCGCTTGTGGTCTGCCGGATATGCCCCCAAAGTTCAGAAATGGAATAAGATATTAGAGGAAATTACCAATAAGGGCAATCCTCACCCGTTAGAAGGCTGCGATGAGAGAACTTAGTGGTGGGTCTTTGCTCGGTTAGGTTTGACCAGCAAAGGCAAACTTGAAAAGCCCGACTCTATGAACAAAGTAGAGCAAAAAATGAAAGAAGCATTTGAAAAGCAATAGAAGGGTCGCGTCAAGCCGAAGAGGGAGAATGACCAACTTATCACTATCCTAGTAAACCCTGAACACAGTGGACAGGTTCAAGCAATCTCTTCTCAGATGTCCTAGCTACAGCGATGGTTTCTATGCCAAAGGAGCATTTGATATCTCGAACTGCATACCCTAGCAGCGTAAGTTCTATGTCAGGCTCAGGTTCAACCCATAAGTTCGCTGACTATGATATTGTTAAATACAGATCTTGTCATCTTCTTGTTCCAATTGGCAGAGCAGGGAACAAAACCAAATAGGTTGCCACTGTTATGGCAAAGCCTGATTGTCACTTCAATGGCAATTCACTCCCGTTGTATTATACTATGGTGCAAGTTCTTCAGATCATTGATAATGATTATGAAGATTATGAAATAGACCACATCACACATGAGAGGATCACGACATTGGGGCAGGCTATCAACCAATTAATCCTTTGGCACCGACGCTATATCGTGTTGGACAATGAGCCGATTTATAGTCCCGTCGCATCTCAAAATACTGCAACCCGTCTTCTAAGGCGAAAGTTTACGAAGATCGCTCCCAGTCTAGGAAGATCCACCCCCGCTATGTCTCAGCAAGCATGATAGCAACCTTGCTAGTAAAGATAACCAAGAGCAACTAGTAGAACAAAAGCTTCAAGCGTACTGGAGCAAACTGCTGTTAGTAAAGAGCAACCAGTTGAGCAACAACTTGAAGTAGTACTAGAGCAAGCTGCTGGTAGAAAAGAGCAATCAGTTCAACAACGAGTTCAACAACAAGCCAGTGTCCAACATCCAACGACTACTCCTTGGTCATCAATGCCTATGAAAGTTAGCTCATACAAAAATAAGAAACCTTCTAAAGAAGTGTCAAAATATTTGGAAAATCCGGAAAAAATATTAGAAAATCGAGTGCATCTCGTTCTTCAAATGAGCCAACATTAGAAGATACTGAGGAGTGGGAAGAAGACGGTGTCATCTATAATCGGCAGACGGCTTTAGTTAAACCAAGAGTTCCAATATACAAGATTCAGGATGTTGCTCCTGAATATAAGAATGGGAAGCCGTTCATGACATCGGTATAACTTAGCAAACAACCTGTCTTGCTCAAAAGAATGTACGAGTGGTACAGTAGTGCCAACACAAAATATGATCTTTTATACGTCATATTTCGTGTGCCAAAATAAGCATTCTGTAGCACTGGAGCAGATAAATGAGTCCTTTTCTTTGAAGATCTACATAGCCTTTTCCATCAAAGCTTGCTCAAAATCAACCTGCTACTCATCTGGTGCTTGTAAGTGCCTCTAATATTTTGTATTTGCTTTTCTTACTACACGCATACACATTTCATGAGATTATAACAATTCTGGACTTCTTCACTAGGATGCAATACATAGATAATAAAAAGATGAAACGCAAGACAGGTACCCTTCACCCAAAACGAATTGCAAAGATGCTATTCGACGTTAAGGTGGATCGAGACTCAGAACAATACAAGCACATGAAAAAAAAAGAATTTGATGAATCAATTACAAAACAAAAGAAGGATAAGAGGATAGAGGTTGCATCTTACATAGGACATGCCATGTTTAACTTTTTCAGAGATGGCAAGGACCTCGTAAAGGCTCCGTACAAATTCAAGTAAGTTTGACACATGACATTGAAATAGCAATTATTTCTAATTGTTAACTTAACATGTGTGTTTGTATGTGTGCAGTAAACACTACATAATGATCTTGATCAAGCCAATACGGGGTTTGGCAACAGTCTTGGACTCAGTCGATTACCCACCGGATCGTTACAAAGATTTCCTTTCCATTTTGAAACTGTAAGTTTATTCGATACTTTTAATTTACACACATTTAGAATGTGTTAACAAGTTTTATCTGACATTTATTGTATTACAGCGCTAGGCGGTTTTACGCAGAATAGCTTGGCGGCCAGACACATCCTAATACGGATGAATTGGACATTAAAACATATTATACTTGTCCCAAGCAGCCTGTTGGGAGCGTCTTATGCGGGTATTACGTATGCGAGCATCTTCGAACCGCCAGCGAATATAGAGTGAACCGTAAGGATGTAAGTTATCATTAATGTCGATATCTTATTTTCTTAAGTTTAAGTTTCATTTTCATTGTAAGTAGCGTATTTTGAAACTTACATTCTCTGCTGTTCAATATTAGCAGAAACATTATTTACAGATTTCGATTCCAACTTCAAAATTCAATTGCTCATAGTACAACTGCTCCAAAAATACCAAATAAATTCTTGTATACTCACTTTGATATATACTTTACGATTGTTCAAACCAACACATTCTAAAACTTTTATGTGTTCCATTGCAGAACACGAAGAATATATACCAAGAATGGCTGGTTTCTAGAAGTATGCCTGGGGGAGTAGCCGACAAGATTGCCGGTAAACTGTGTCAATTCACGTGTTGTTAAATTTTGCACTGAAGAGGGGTGTTCTTTGATAAGGATGGTGTAATATCTGATGTGCCAGAACATTGCGACTATGACAATAGGAAATTTTTTTAGTGAAACTTGTAAACTATGAGTGACTTGTATGTGTAACTTGTACATATGTATATTTTTTAGTGAAATTGACTTATGTGAGATGACTTCTATGATTATATTGTTTACTTCTGTGATTATATTATTGACTTCTGTGATTATATTGAATTGACATGGAAATTGGAAATAATATCATGTTGTACTGCATAGGGTATACTTTATCACATGCTGTTCTTCACTTTACGTCTGTAAAGTTGCAGATTATCACAGACTCTTCGTTTCAGGTGGTTTTAGAAACCGCGTGTGATAATACGTTTGGAGCCGCTTGAGAAGAGGCTTATTGTAGCGGTGATCCTCCTCGTCGATTTATCCCACATAAACTTCCATGTAGGCCTCAAACCTGTTTGCTGCATCTTTATTCGGCAAAATAAGATACTGAAGGACATTCTTCATCAGGCTGCGAACCAGACTCGGATGAGAGAGAATTAGGTGTTGAGAAACCTTCAAGTTCCTCCTAATGGACTGATCCAGGTAAAGTACATCAAGAGAAGGCTCCGACCATGTTGGAATTGCAATATGTGGTTCATCGGTCCAGCAGCTTGCTACTGGGCTTGGTTGTTCAACTTAGTAATTCAAAAGATGGAAGATTTTTTTATATAATACATACAAACTGATTGTTAGATATTCTTTTTCTTTAATCAGTCTTCCTAAAGTACCTGTCATTAATAATTTTTAAATGAAAATCCTCTATTATTTCAAAACTCCAATCTGACAGAATGAACCTGGCCCTGAGATTTGTAAATTTTAACAATTAACTACTTTTCTTAAGTGCTTACATGATATACTTTATTTGTTTTTTTGTAGTTATTTGCAGTAAACAAATGATGTCTTATTCAATATGCATATTTGGTACATAAAGACAAAAGCAGACCTATCCTGTAAATGTCTCATTTAGTTTCTAAGGATTGGTTCATGAAGCATGTAACCCAAGTTAGCCATGTCACCACAAAGTTTGGATTTGGCAGCTTTTCTAATGAATTAGACGTTCTTCCAATACAGTATATGCTATTGGATGGTGCGGAGAATGGGTCAGAGGTACTGCCCTAGCATCTGCAAGGATCAAGCAGAGGGTGTACTCCATGTGTGCCTCAACTGGTGAAAACTCATTGGGTTCATAATTACAGGAAGACCTTTGTAAATGCTAAATAGTGATCTCATGTGCACATACCAAAGCAAGTGTGCAATGTGGCTAGCACCACGAGAATCTGGGAGGTTTACATAACCCACTTGACAATAGGGGATAGAATCATGACTTGTGGGTATAGTGGTATAAACTCTATAGAGTATAAAACCATACACATAGCTTTGCTCATGGTCAAGAGCGGGCCTACGCGTCTTCTTGATTGGATGGGATCGTGACGGTTTTGTGGTAAGTGTCATGTGACACATATTGTTGATTGGTTTGGTAGTCATGTGGGATAACCTCATGAGTCGGCCGCCAGGTGGTGTAACCTGTTTAGTCAGTGCCTAGGTGGTGTATCATGAATGGTTTTGTTCGTCAGGCGGTGTAACATGATGTTCATGGTTATGTCAAATGCTTAATGGGGGTTATGCTCATATAACAAAATAGGTCGCTAATATAATTTAAGGAAATAGGTTTAATACTTAGTGCTTAAACCAGAACCAACCTTTCCTTTTTACCGGCCTTCATGTCATTATTTTGCCACACTTGTTGAGTATTTTATGTACTCATATGCTTATTGTTTAACTAAATATATGAAATCACAAAGGATGGATTTAAAACATGATAAACATATTTACTAGAAAGATAAATATATGAAATCACAAAGTATGGATTTAAAACATGATAAACATATTTACTAGAAAGATAAATATATGAAATCACAAAGTATGGATTTAAAACATGATAAACATCTTTAGTAGAAAGATAGTTTAATTAAATTCCTACAGTTCGTAATATTCTTCGTTCGTGATAACTTAAACCCTACAGCAAAATATATGTATCAATGCATTAGGAAACAAACCCTTTGATTTTACAATGGTTTAGTGTCACTTTAAACACTAACACAATATTATTTTATGGAAACTAACATCTAATAATATTCTACATTGTATTTTATTACCCCTTTTCCAAACTATTACAACATCTGAACTTGATGGCAGTAAATATATATGTAGCTTAAATAAGTCTCTATATGCCAACATAACATGAAATAGTTGTCATTATTGATAATACAGCACATAAATGGTGCCTTCTTCCTAACATAATATATTTAGCGTATTACATTATAAATTCTCTGCTAGGAAACAATCATTGAGCCACTCAGTTTTCTTCTTTCTCGATAAATACAGGATGCCAACACTTTCTTTGTGGAACGATAGACATAATATTGTAATATATACATGGAATACCCCAGTTTCAAACATACTGGTATCTTATAATAAGTAAGTATTTAGCTAGAAATCCATTTCCAACATTTCTGACAGAATATGGTCATGATACCAAGAAATTGTCTTTGAGAATTGCCAAAGCGTCCTCGCATGATTTTATTTCCCCAATATTAAGATTTTTGTGTTTGAGGGGGTATATATGCATGATTGGTCAGCGACTGGATATTTATTCTTTAGAGGGGTCGCAAGCATGATGTTTAACATTTCAAATTTTCTTGTTTTCAATCGTCTGAAACTGTGGTGTTGTTCAGTCAACCGAAGAGACTTCAGATTTGTTTTACAGGGTGGATCGGTGTTGCCGAAATATGTCTTGATACAACACTACGTAAGAAACCCAAATAGGAGACAAAGATGGGCGACACGCTGAAAGGAAAACGTCTCTGATAAGGTTAAGCGAGACATGCCAGCTTTAGCGGGGATCAGATATGGCTCGACTGAATGTACAAGGAGACGCGTTAAAATAAAGTCTGTCTCAGTTAAATAGATATCCGAGACACGCCATCCTCTCTGACAAATGGGAGATGCGCATCAAACAAAATGTATCTCCAATATGCGCAAGAAATGAGACGTACTCCACACAAAGCGCGTCTACTTTGTCTTTGCTTACAGACTCTCATCACCGAACGTCTAATTCATTCATTCATTCATAGTTGAACACATATAACGTAGATTAACACACAAAATATTCATCACACAGATGAACACAAATAACATTCATTAAAAAATATATTACAAGACACAAGAAAAAAGTACAAGGCACAAGAAAATAAAAACAACATCAACTAAAAAACAACAAAGAAAACCTAAATCCTACTCCTCCTCCTCCTCCCCCTTCTCCTCTTCCAGTTGCTCCAGCTGGTCCGCCGGTTCCTCCGACTGGTCCAGATTCTGCAGTGCAACCTCGCGACCGAGGTTCCTCGCCATCACCGTGTGACATACTTGCTCAAGGCTTAATAAGATTGATAGAATAACTCATACAATTAAGGTATACCTTCTTTTCTCGAAGCCCACCTGCAAAGAACTCATAGATTAAGTGTGCTTGGCCTGGAGCAATTTACGAATAGGTGACCGATCGAGAAGTCTTCTCGGGTGCGCAGGAGTGAGGAAAAATGTGTAGAAAATACTAGTGTTGGTCTGTGGGGGCTAATCTGTGATCCAAGAGAGCTGCCAAAGTTACGATTGCCAAACTCGTAGTGGATGGGGTGTTACAAATGGTATCAGAGCCGACCCTCGCGGTTTCACGGGTGCGTATGGGTCAGGGATGTGGGTACATACGCATGACGCGTGGGCCCTATAGGAGGGACACAGTATGGTACGTATGACCGTATTGAACGTATGGATGTGACCAAGAGGGGACGTTCCTAGATTGGGAGTTGACTGACGAGGACGTCGGTCTTCTAAGGGGGTGGATTATGACATCCTGGCTCAAGGCTTAATAGGATTGATACAATAACTCATACCATCAAGGTATACCTTCTTTTCTGGAACCCACTTACAGATAACTCCGAGGTTAAGCGTGCTTGGCCTGGAGCAATTTATGGATGGGTGACCGACTGGGAGGTCTTCTCGGGTGCGCACGAGTGAGGACAAAATGTGCAGAAAAGACTAGTGTTGGTCTGTGGGGCTAATCTGTGATCCTAGAGAGCTGCTAAAAATAACGATCGCCAAACCCGTAGTGGCTGGGGTGTTACACGCCGCCACAAGGATACTGTGGCCCTAGGCACCGAGCACCTCGGTCGTCGTCTCGAGAAGCCTCTAGAACCGATCGAGCATCCTGTCGAACAACATCTTGAGCAGCTCTTTGCTGAGCCTCTTAGGGGAGCGGCAGCACTGTTTCTTGTAGGGTGGCTCCCTCGGCGGGCTTGTCGGCGGAACGTTGGCCACAGTGGGCTGTCTGCGCAGAGAAGACGAACGAAGAGAAGGGACTGATGACGTCTTATATAATGTCTGTGCAGAGAAGCAAAATGGAGACGCACTTTTAGAAAATGCGCGTCTCCGATTCCACACGTCACCTTTAGCTTCGTGATTTTCTCCATTTTGCTTCGGTTCACTGTTGATATCACACATTACTAAACTTAGAGCACATTAACTTGATAACTAAATCATTCACTTGTCCAAAATATAATCAAATCCTTCCTCATGATACCTGAGGAACACAATGAACACATCACACATTCATCCATTCACATAGTTGAGGAACACAAAATATAATATTCAATCACATAGATGAACAAAGAAAGATTTCATTCATTACACAATATATTACAAAACAAAAGCAACTAAAAACAACAAAGAAAATCTAATCCTACTCCTCCTCCTCGTCCTCGTCCTCGTCCTCATCCTCCTCCTCCTCCCCCTCCTCCTCCTCCTCCTCCCCCTCCTCCTCCTTCGGATCCTCCTCTTCCTCCTCCTCATCCTCTGGCGGCGGTGCAGCAGGAGCCTGGGCCGGCTGCACCGGCTGCACTGACTGTGCAACCCTGAGAATGAGGTTGCTCTCCATCACCTCCACCAAGTTTCTGCGGCCCTCGGAGCCAAGCACCTGAGCCATCGTCTCAAACAGAATGGTGAGACGATCAGCCATCCCTGTGAGGGAGAAGAGGTAGTGGCTGATGGTACCTATTCCAGTAAACTGGGGAAGGGTACCCAAAACCAAGGAACTCATGGCGCGAGACATACTTTTGTGTGCCTCTTGCATCATAAGGAGGCGCTGCTCGGTGTTGAACCTCTCGGGGGAGCTGCAACACAGTTTCTTGCACGGTGGCTCCCTTGTAGGGCTTTGTTTAGAGGACACGCAATGTATGAACTATGAAATTCATTGAGTTGCAAATTATCTCTGAATTGCAATGTCATTGCATTTGTTTATCCCTGAATTCCAATTAATCCATTAATTGCAATGTCATTGCATTTGTTTATCCCTGCAACGGACGCTCACAATGTCGTGCGAGTGGCAATTGGGTGAAGAGTGCATGAGAGACACACTTTAGAAAACCGCGTCTCATATATCTGAGATCCGGCAAAAGGGAGACGCGCCTTACTCGGGCACATTTCTGATTCATGCTAAAGATCTTTTGTCCCACCTCGGAAATCTAAGCGCATTGCAACGACCATATAAGGCATTGCACACAAATTCCAGTCGACATGTTAGCATGCGAAAGTTGTTGGTAGCGGGAACAACAACTTTTGCATGCCGCGTGCCCGTTTGACCACAAAATAATGAGCGACATGCCTTAAATTAGAGTAGCAAAATCCACAATAAATCACCCGCACATTACACAAGTATTTATAAACATTATACCACAATCCACGATAATTTGCATTGCATGTCTACAAGTATTTAGGAACATTATACCTTTTCCTTGATCACACAGGCGACACACAAGGAGTACTGGGCAACATGAAGATTTTGTTTGTAGTGCATAACGATTCGTTCGAAGATAATAATGCAAGACACGCTTTACAAGGGAACATCTCTGTGGGTACCCTGGAAACCATACACCCCTTGAGGTTATAAAGATCTCAAAGGAAAGTCATCTACTTGATTTGAAGACCTTCAGAGGCCCACATGTCAGATATAACCGGACCCGCTTCTCCAACATGGTTAATCCCAGGGTCGCCACGTGTACTATCAAACCGGAGCTACCGCCCAAAAGGGGGAAGCTCCGGGCCATGTACCGAAATGGCACCTCCGGACTTAACCCCAGACCGAGAGAAGCTCCGGACCTCACACGTGTCAGGTAGCTCCGGAGCTACCTGTTTCCCACAGTATGCTCCGGAGCTGCCACGTGTCCAATCGTCGGATCTTCAGCCTCTAACCTCAGGAAGACTCCACAACGGCTCCGGATCTTCAAAGGGGAATCAAGGACTTCAAGACCCGATTAAGTGTCATTAATACCATATTAATGACACACGGTCGGATGATTTTAATTACCAGTAACGGTGTTGTCAAAGCCCATTACCTGGTCATTAAGGGCAATTAAACTTGTTGAATGAATATCAATACTAGTAACCGCCGGGGCCACATGTCGGGCCAGACTAACTTGTAACGGCCTGCCCTTGTACTATAAAAGGACAGGCCGACGACAGGATCAGGGAGGCTAGACACGCGCCATAGACGCTCAACACAAGCTCATACAGCTAATACAACACCAACACACCCGTGGAGTAGGGTATTACGCTCAGGCGGCCCAAACCACGTAAACTCTTGTGTTTCCAATGCCCACCACCTCCGGATGCACCCCGAGATGCACTAGAACAGTGGAGGGCCGATGTGGAACATTTGGTTGCAGCAGCAGCCGAACGTCTCAACAACCAGGGTCCTCCTCCTTCAGGACGAGCCCCGTCGCAGCGGCGGACTTTGTCTGGTAGACTTGGTACGCACGTTTCCAATAGCAAGAGACGTGCTGCATCACAACAAGTGACGTCATTGCCCTCCGGGGCACGACGCACTCACACGGTATCCACGCTCTCAACTCATGACCTCCGGGCGGAGCTTGATCGCCGATAACGCCAACAAGATGGCCGAGTCCATATTGAGCGTGCTCATGAAACATGGGAAGCTCAGGACCTTTCTACTCCTGAAGGAGTAGGAGGAGGCTGTTCAGCTCTGGCCCTACATCTGCGTATGGTCAGGTGGCCACAGAAGTTCCAGCCTCACCTGCCGGAAAAATTCGACGGGACTGTCAATCCCGTAGAATTTCTTCAGATCTACTCCACTGCAATCTTGGCAGCTGGAGGAAACGAGGTCGTGATGGGCAATTATTTTCCAGTGGCCTTAACTGGGACCGCCAGGTCCTGTTTTATGAGCCTTCCACCCAACTCTATCAACAGTTGGGAGGAGCTGTGCCGGCAGTTCACCGCTAACTTTGGGAGTTCATACACCCGACCAGGCACTGAACTGGACCTTTTTGCAGTCGTGCAAAAAGGAGGAGAATCCCTGCAATCATTCATCCAGAGGTTCTCTCAGGTACGAAACACTATCCCTTCTATCTCTAGCGCCTCTGTCATTGTGGCATTCAGACAGGGTGTACAGGATAAGAAGATGCTGGAGAAACTGGCGATCAAGGAGATCACCAGCATCACGGAACTCTTTAGCTTGGCTGACAAATGTGCCAGAGCTGCGGAGGGCCGTGAGATGCACTCCAAAACAACCCTGGAGGGTCACAAGAAATCCTCCAAAGAAGAAGTCGCTACCTCCGGGAACGGCAAGAAGAAGAAAAAGACCAACGGCAAGAAGAAGCCGTCGGCCAGTACATCTAATGTTGCAGTTGCTGCAGCTCCGGGTGGCTGGGGGCCACGCCCCGAAAAGCGACCTCGACCATATTCTGAAGATGGCAGTAAGCCCAAAGTGTGGTGTCCAATTCACAAAATGGGCAGCCACAGTTTGGAAGACTGCCGGGAGGTCCAAAACCTTGCCGAGCGCTACAACAAGCGCCGGGAAGAATCTCCTTTCCGATAGAGGGAAGGAAAGCAAAAAGTCGATGAAGCTCCGGCTGATGAGAAGTTAGGTTTTTAGGATCCCAAAAAGGTCCTGAAGGCCGTTTACACCTCCATCGACGATGATTCTGACGTCTCTGACAACGAGCGTCGGAAGACCATGAACACCATTTTTGGTGGATCATGGGACATCACCTCCCGTCGCGTCATCAAGACTATGCGTCAGGATATGGCTGCTGTAGCTCCTACAGTCAGGCCGGAACCTCATCGGAAGTGGATGGACACATCCATCACTTTTGATGCCTCGGACTGCCCTCGGAGCATGGTTGGAGCAGGTTAGTTACCTTTGATGGGGTCTCCTACCATCAACAACATCCAGCTCCACCACGTCATGGTAGACGGAGGTTCGGGGCTTAACCTCATAAGCTTCGAAGCTTTTACTAAGCTTCAACTCCGACCTTTGGATCTCCACCCCTCTCGACCTTTCTCTAGAGTAGGTCCAGGGGCCATTACCCCACTCGGAGCTATTACTCTCCCCGTTACCTTCGGGACACGGGAGAAGTACCGCACCGAGAAGTTGGTCTTCGACGTCGCTCAGATCAACTTACCCTTCAATGCCATCTTGGGTAGGCCTGCCCTGTACAAATTCATGGCAGCTGCTCATTATGGTTATCTGGTGTTGAAGATGCCAACGCCAATAGGCGTTCTCCGGATCCGCGGAGATCGTACTGCCGGAGTAACTGCTCTGGAAGAACTCCATGCACTCACTACGGCACAAGAGGAGGACTTCAGGCAGGAGTAAGCTCTAAAACCCCCGAGCATTCGTCAACAAGGCTCGACTTTGGCACCTCGAGTGCAGCCAAGCAACGACACCGACATTCCTGTCAAAGTCGTCCAAATTGGTTCCGATGCCGCTCAGACCACCCGTATATCGGGGGGATTCAACGACAAATAGGAACTCGCGCTCATCACTTTCCTCCGGGCTAACGTCGACGTGTTTGCCTGGCAACCGTCACAAATGCCTGGGATCCCCAGGGAAGTGATTGAGCACAATCTGAAGATCTACCCCGATGCCCGGCCTGTGCATCAGAAGCCTCGGAAGCAATCCGTAGAGCGACAGAACTTCATCCGACAAGAAGTGAAGAAGTTGCTCGAAGTTGGATTCATCTGAGAAGTCTTCCATCCAAAATGGCTGGCAAACCCAGTCGTTGTGCCCAAGGCCGGCGAGAAGCTTCGGATGTGCATCGACTACACCACATTAAATAAGGCATGTCCAAAAGATCCATTCCCACTACCTAGAATAGATCAGATAGTGGATTCCACCTCCGGTGTGAATTACTGTGTTTCCTAGACGCATATTCCGGGTATTATCAAATCAGGATGTCTAGGGAAGATGAAGAGCATACCTCATTCATCACAGTAGATGGATTGTACTGTTATACAACCATGCCCTTTGGTATCAAGAATGCAGCTTCAACTTTTGTACGAGCTATGTACAAAACATTTGAAGAACTCATTAGAGACATAGTGGAAGTGTACGTCGATGACATCGTGGTCAAGGTCAGGGACAAGGAGTCACTCCTTGACACCTTGCAGGCTGTCTTCGACAAGCTGCGGGCCACCCGCACAAAGCTAAACCCAGACAAGTGTGTTTTCGGGGTTAGCTCAGGAAAACTTCTCGGTTTCCTGGTAAGTCACCGGGGCATAGAGGCTAATCCGGCGAAGATTAAGGCCATTAAAGACATGCGGCCACCAACCCGAATCAAAGACGTCCAAAAGTTGACTGGATGTCTAGCAGCCCTTAGCCGGTTCATTTCAAGACTGGCGGAACGGGCACTCCCCTTATTCAAGTTATTGAGGATGTCCGGACCATTCCAATGGTCCGAAGAAGCAGAGAAGGCATTCTAGGAGCTGAAACAGTTCCTCACCACCCTACCAATTCTGGTAGCTCCAAACCCTGGTGAGCCTTTGTTGCTTTACATTTCAGCAACTCATGAAGTCGTCAGTATGGTTCTGGTTGCGGAGAGACCAGAGCTACCTCATACTCAGGAATCCAGACCCCTTCAGGAGGGTCCGGAGGTACCTGAAAGCTAGTCTGGGTCCCAGCTCCCAGACTCGAATCCACAAGAAGTCACTTCAGGAGACCCAGACCCCTCCAGGAGGGTCCAGGTCACTTCTGAAGAAGCCCTGGGTTCCTCCAGCCAGGACCCAGAGGTCCCCGAAGAAAATCCGGATTCCTCCGAGAGGATCCGGGTCAGTGAAGAGGAAGCTCCGGACCCCTCCGGGAGGGTCCGGACCATTCAGCGCCCAGTGTACTTCATTAGTGAAGTACTACATGATGCCAAGACTCGATACCTAGAGGTGCATAAGTTGCTCTATGCAGTTCTTATCGCATCCAGGAAGCTTCGCCATTACTTCCAAGCTCACAAAGTCTCAGTGGTGACCTCTTACCCACTTCGAGCAATCTTGCATACTCCCAATTCAACTGGGAATATTGCAAAGTGGGCAGCGGAATTGGCTGAATTTGTTCTTGAATTTATTTCAAGGCAAGCAGTCAAGAGTCAAGCATTGGCAAATTTTGTGGCAGAATGGACTCCCTCTCCATCAAACCCTGGGGGCCCCAGTGAGCAGAAGACGGAACATCAAGCTCCAGCCTTCACCGAGCCTCATTGGACCCTCTACTTCGACGGCTCCATGCAGAAGCAGGGGGCCGGAGCTGGAATCCTTCTCCTTGCACCGACCGGGGAGAAGGTGAAATACATGGTACACCTTGACTTCAAGGTGACCAACCACATGGCAGAGTACGAAGCGCTCATCTACAGACTAAAGGTGGCACTGTCATATGGTGTCAAGCAACTGCTGGTCAAGGGAGATTCGCAGCTCATCATTAAGCAGGTGAAGGGTGAATGTTCCTGCAATAATCTCCAGCTAGCTGCTTACCTCCTTGAAGTCCAGAGGCTTCAGAAGGACTTCGAAGTCCTAGATCTCCACCATGTTCAGCGTGCCCATAACGCTGAAGCTGACGAACTCTCGACGAAAGCGTCAACCGAAGCTCCGGCTCCTGACGGAATTTTTGTCCGGAGGTTGTCAAAACCAACAGATCAACCTGCCGAACTGAGCGAAGGGGGCGAGATCAGCATCCCGAAGCAGACGGTCCTGATGGCCCTATTACCATGGCAGCCATCAAGGGTCGTAGGTGCTACTGGAAGCTCCGAGCAACCCAACACGCAAGACTCAAAAGCTAAAGTTAGTTCCGATGCATGGATCTCGGAGATCCGGAGCTACTTGAAAGACAACATCCTTCCTGACGATGATGTATCCGCTGACCGGGTAGTCAGATTGGCTAAAAGATACACACTGGTAGAAGGGGATCTCTACCGGCGTGGTGCCAATGGCATCCTAATGCGGTGCATCACAAGGGAAGAAGGCTGCGAACTCCTCACAGAAATCCATGGAGGCGAGTGTGGGAACCATGCGTCTTCCCGCACGCTGGTTGGTAAAGCCTTTCGACATGGTGTCTACTGGCCTACAGCACTCCAGGATGCAACTGAGCTGGTGAAGAAATGTGAAGCATGTCAATTCCATGCAAAGCAAATTCACACACCAGCTCAACCCCTACAAATGATACCTCCTACATGGCCCTTCGGTGTGTGGGGGATGGACATCTTGGGACCTTTCCCAAGAGCCGTCGGAGGTTACAAGTTCCTGTACGTCGCCATTGATAAGTTCACCAAGTGGCCGGAAGCAACTCCAGTTGTGACAATCAACAAGCAACCTGCTATCAACTTTTTGCAGTCCATTGTATGCAGATATGGAGTCCCAAGCAAAATCATCACTGATAATGGGACCCAATTCACAAGCTATGCATTCCAAGGATATTGCGAAGACCTCGTCATACAAGTTTGCAACGCCTCCGTAGCTCACCCAGCAAGCAATGGCCAAGCCGAGAGAGCAAATGCTGAAATCCTTAAAGGACTCAAGATGCGCACATATGAGCGCTTAAAAAAACATGGAGCTAACTGTATTGAAGAGCTTCCACCCACTTTATGGGCCAACAGGACATCTCCAAACCGGTCAACTGGAGAGACACCCTTCTTTCTGGTGTACGGAGCTGAAGCAATCCTTCCTCCGGAAATCACCTTGGGTTCACTCCGGGTCCGGACCTTCGACGAAGCCGCGCAGGACTAGCTCCGGTGTGAAGACCTAGACCTCCTTGAGGAGGGAAGGTGCCAAGCAGCTGTTCGGAATGCCTAATATCGCCAAGCCCTACAGCGTTATCATCAGCGGCATGTACATAACCGACAGCTCGAGGAAGGCGATCTGGTGCTACGGAGAATACAATCCAGAGAAGGGTTAAACAAACTCTCCCCCGGCTGGGAGGGACCCTTCCGAGTGATTAAAGTATCCCGTCCCGAAAGCATTCGCTTGGCTACCGAGGATGGGACACCTCTCCCAAATCCTTGGAACATCGAGCACCTCCGTAAGTTCTACACTTAATATCATGGAGGTGAGTCTTGAGTAACTTGAGATGTATGTTATAGAGTCATTGTACAGAGTCGGGTAGTTCCTCCGGGAGAGCAGCCGAACCTTTCCCGAAAGGTCCGCAAAGTTCATGCTACACTTGTCACAGTCTCAGGACTAAAAGTGTGGCTAGCTACCCTGGGTCAAACGAGAAATGAAACACGCTTAGCCTGGTTCCGTACCCTAAGAGTGTACTTGTTTCCCCTGTACCCCGGACCTATAATGAAAGACATCTTCATGTGAAACAGACTCCACGTGCATTTTTTTTGTATAGGCTCAACAATTTTTATTTTTCTCTTTCTTGTAAATAACAAAGACGTGCAATTCTTAAGAAATTTTAGTTCGACCGGTTTATATACGATACGAGTTGTATTGTCAATTCTTTTGGATTCAAATATTGTTCCTGGCCAACTTGCCTGAAAGCTGCCAAGCCAATCTAGGGCTGGAGTGTGCTATCAACTTAGCCTGGTCAAGCACCCTAAGTACGCCACTCTACCTACACCCTGGCAGGCCGAAGTAAGGCGAGTCCAAATACAATTGAATCCGGAGGAAAAGGCAACGCATTCGATTGTGTCTAGAACCGCGTTTGACCTAAAGCTTTCTTGAGAATCGTAAGCTGCGACGAAGTTATAGGCAAGAAACAAATTTTACTATTTTTCTTGACTTCAGTGTGTAGGAAAAATAAAATACACGTTGATGGAGAAAAGCTGGAGCTAACAAACCTCCGACTCCCCTAGGTGGCTTGAAAACGGGCATCACCGGAGTAATCAAGCTCCGGTAAAGCTAGGGGGGCCAGCCGTCGACGCTAAATAAAAGATGGTGAGAAGACCCCGCAAACGGAGTCTGCTGTCAACAAACTAAGTGTTGGCAAAGGTCACTGCCGGAGCTACTAAGCTCTGACACCCCAGAGGACTAACTGTCGATGCTCTATGCATTGATAGGGTCTATTACCGGAGCTACTAAGCTCTGACGGTAGTCAGTTTGACCTCAGGGGACCTTCACCATCCAAGACTTCGGACCTACACTCTTCAAGTTCGAAGAAAATGAGTCTTCAACAAAACATAATATCCTCTTGGTACACGTTCACAATCAAATTGTGTACATCTACCAGGGGGCCAAGTGAAGACAAAAGTGTTGAAGACAAAAAGTGAAATTAACAAAAATTTGGGGATTTCATTCATCTGGAGACAAGGGATTACAAAATTGAGGAAGAAGAAGAGAGGATACAAGTGGGAACTACGGAGATGGTCCTAGACCCTATGGAAGAATTGAGCGACTTTCTGGGCAACCTCCGACACGTTGGCTCAGACAGCTTCCCCTTCTCCTTCAACTGGACCTTCAAGCACCGGGTCCAGAGGAAATTGGGAGTTCCTGCTGGTGTAGCACGTCAGCACATATTCTGCGACGTTCTTCGCCAGGGATTGCCCCTCAACCTCCAATTGGTCCGCGATGACATTGCCCATCTTGGAGAGTTTGCTGCCTGCCGAGCTCAACGCCTGCAACGCCAGGTCCGGCTTCGGCTCCGGATCATCCGAGCGCACGGGGCTGAAGCCCATTGGTGTTAGCGCGTCGTTGGCCTTGCCCAGGAAATCTCAAATCTGTAGGGAGTCCGCAGTCCCCAAGCCCTTCATTTCTTCTAGGGATCTTCTGGCCGCCACCAGTTCAGAATTCTTGCGGGCGAGGCGCTCAACTTCTTTGGTGTTTTGCTGAATCTTCTTAGCAACCCGCTTTTCGAGTTTTCCGAGCTCTTCCTCCCGGAGGTGGATCTTGTTCCGGAGGTCGACCAGGTCTTTCTCTCTGCCCCTCACTTTCTTCTCCTTGGCGGTAAGGGCACACTCTTGCTCGTAGAGTTCCTGCCCTCGCACCCAGGCCTTCTCCTCCTCCTCTACGCAGCGCTCTTCCAATTTCTTGGCACGCTCCTCAAGGCCCTTGTCAGCCAGAGCCACCTTCTCGGAGAGCTCATCCTCCCTCCTCACGACGTCATCCCGCAGCTCTAGGAGTTTCTGCTCTTCATCTTCGAGCCGTTTCTCCCTCCCTTCAAGTGCCTCTCGGCGCTTGATGAGTGTAGTGTTAATGGCCTCAAGCCTTTTGTGGCGTTCATCGGCCGCACTATTGGCTGCTTTGGCCTGATCGTAGATCTCTCAGGATTGAGCGTCGAGGGCGCGAGTCATACTCTCCCTGTCATCCAATAACTTACCCCAATACTCCAGGCGGACTTTCTCCCGTTTGATCCACTCTTTGTCATCCGCTAGCCTTGACTGCGCCAGCTTGGTCTCGAAGTAGAGACGGTTACGCCACCTCCTAAGGGTTTGGCGCCCCTCTTCAAGAGCCTTGCTGTCGTGGAAGAAGGCCAGTTGAACTTGACGCAGACTGGAACATGCGTTGTCAATGGACAACGATAACGGGATAGGTTCCGGACCTGCTGGGGTCTCCTCCGCTGGTTCCAGCGGGTTTTCAGATACAAAAATTGGGCCCCACTCCACAAGAGTGGTCCCCCGAGTCTCCATGGCACTAGGGCCGTCCTCCGGGATGGCCTCAGTCGCCATCGAGGAAGGCCCCGCCGCCAGGTCTTCGTTCACCCCCTCAGGCAGGGGGCCAGCGACTTCGCTTGGGCACTCTGGCTCGGCCGCAGGTACCTCCAACGTCGTCACTTCCGGAGCAGGGGCCGCTTCTGGCTCCGGCCTTGGCACCTCCTCTGATGGGGGCTCGAGCTCCGACACCTCTCCAACAACCGGCTCGGGAGCCGGAAGATCTTCAACATCAACCGGCTCAGCGACCGGTGCTTCGGAGGTAGCCGGCCCAACTGCCGGAACTTCCTCAGCTTCCGGCGCGCACGCCGGGACTTCAATCACCTCCGACTTGAACGCCGGAGCTTTGACACTTTCCGGCTCTAAGGCCGGAATCACAGCTTCTTCTGGCTCAACGGCCGGAGCTTCCATCATCTCAGCACCAGGACCCGGAGCTTCAACCTCCGGGACAGGTGCCGCTGGCGCATCTTCACTCCCACGGTCCGGTGCTACCACGGGAGCCTCTGGGGATGAGTCAAGGTCCATGACCACGACAGCCGGCGCCGGAGCTGTCGCAGCTTCAGCCACCGCTTGGGGCGGCACCAGGACAGGAGCAGAAGCTTCCTCCCTCATGGCTTCAGCCGCTGTGGCTGAGGGTGGAGCCTCACTCCCCTTCTTGGGGACGCTGCAGATGTTGAACGAAGAAACTTAAAAAATAGTTACTACAATTAAAACAACTATCCAAGGTAAAGATTAAAAATTACCTTGGGAGGCTTCCGCACCAGCTTGCGCGGAACCTTTTTCCCGGGCATTTTGGGCTGGTCATAGCCGGCGTGGAAGCTCTGGAAGGCCCCCCAGAACTCGTCACGGCCACGAGTGTTTCCCGAGTCGAGGCCCCCCTCGATCGGGAAGAACCCCCGGACCTGGAGGCCTCCACCAGCCCAGGTGCTGGAGTCGCATGCCCGGAGCTAACACCCCGGGAGGACCCCACTGCGGGAACAGCCGCGCTCCGGAAGGACCCCACTGCGGGAACAGTCGCGCTCCGGGAGGACCCCACTACGGGAACAGTCGCCGCAGTTGTAGAAGACCTTCCCCTCCGGGGAGAAGGAGCCGACATAGAAGTAGCGGGCCTGACGGACCTTCCATCGGCATACTGCAGCTTCCTCTTCCGGGCTCACGGGTTCATCCGCCAGCTCCTTGCCCTTGCCGACGACCTCTTCCCTCGGCTTCAGAGCAGGGTCAGAGCCATCCTCGAGCATTCCGGGGATTGATACCCCGGTGGTTGATCTTCTCTCGACGACACCAAGTTCGTCAAGCACGGGCATCTTCCGCCAGAGCTCCCTACTGAACTCCACTTCCACGTTCAGAGGAAGAAAAGCTGATGGCGGAGTCAAGTCATCACTATCGACGTCGATACCGTGCTGGAACTTCTTGAGGTGGAACTCCAAGGTTTTCCCCACCATGTTGCACTTCAGCCCGGTCTCGACCCGGTCGTCGTCCATCACGCTGTTGAGGGCCCATGCGAGTTTCTCTCTCCTCTTCAATGGCGCCCACCTGTTGACCAAGAAGTTGCAAAACACCGCCTGAGGAGTCAATCCTCCCTCCACGCATTGGCGGATCCTGGTCAAAGCAGGGTTGAAGGCTTCCACCAGCACCGGAGCTTCACTCCAGATTGTCGTGTCGATGCTGGGAAGGCCTTCGGGCAGCTCCAGCCTCTCGTGCTCCTCCACCCAGACGACTATCTAGTCCTTCTTCCAATCATCCCACTTCCTAGAGGGAAATGACCGGAGGTACTTGAATGGGCACTTCTTGCGCTTCACAAAGTAGTAGAAGCCAAGGTACTCATTGCTCCTGCCGGTGGTATGGACGGTGAAGAAGGTCCGGAAGAGTTCAATGTAGGGGGGGATGCCCACCCACATCTCACGGAAGTGGACGAAAATGGAAACAAGAAGAATGGAGTGGGGGCCGAGATGATACAACCGCAGACCATAGAAATCTAGCAGCATCAAAAAAAAGGAAGAAAAAGGTGGGATCAACCCCACCATGGCGTACGAGGAGAAGTACACCATTTCGCCGGCGTGCTCCTTCTCAAACGGGAGCTCTCCACCGGCGCGGACCGAGCGGTTGAAGAATTCTGAGGACCATCCCATGAGGGCCCGGACCTTTTTCAGGTCACCGTCGGTCTTCAAGCGACTCTCGCGGAGACCCAACTCCATCGCGGCACGGCTAGGCAAGAGAAGAAAAGCGAAGCACAAGTTGGGAGTTTGAGCGCAAGATCAGATGGGAGGCGTGAAGAACTCCCGATGGTGCGCGCTTTCCTTCTTAAGTAAGCCCCGCAACGCATGGAAGTCGAAGATACCATTCAAAAATTCCACCCAACCGATGACAAGGGAGCCTGGGACCACCCCAACAATCAAGTCGAGGTTCTTACCCAGGCGAATGGTTGTCATCATGAGGCGGGAAACCCGAAGGCGGCAGCCTGACAAGGCGTGCGGAACTGATACGGTTTTCGTATCGGGAACCAGTGACCTTCAATTGCGTGAGATCTGCACGCCAAAGATCTCATCTGCCGCACGCGGGATACGCCACGCGGCGAGGATTTAACTCCAAATCCTCGCCAACGGCACCTCTGAAGACCTTTGAAAACTCAGTTCAAAAGTCGCGAAGATGGACCCACCTCCAGCGGAATGACTTCACCCCAATGGTCTTCCCCGGAGGTAGGTCCAGGGGGCCACTGTCGGTACCCTGGAAACTGTACACCCCTTGAGGTTATAAAGATCTCAAAAGAAAGTCATCTACTTGATTTGAAGACCTTCGGAGGCCCACATGTCAGATATAACCGGACCCGCTTCTCCAACATGGTTAATCCCAGGGTCACCACGTGTACTATCAAACCGGAGCTACCACCCACAAGGGGGAAGCTCCGGGCCATGTACCAAAATGGCACCTTCGGACTTAACCCCAGACCGAGAGAAGCTCCGGACCTGACACGTGTCAGGTAGCTCTGGAGCTACCTGTTTCCCACAGTATGCTCCAGAGCTGCCACGTGTCCAATCGTCGGATCTTCAGCCTCTAACCTCAGGAAGACTCCACAACGGCTCCGAATCTTCAAAGGGGAATCAAGGACTTCAAGATCCGATTAAGTGTCATTAATACCATATTAATGACACACGGTCGGATGATTTTAATTACCAGTAATGGTGCTGCCAAAGCCCATTACCCGGTCATTAAGGGCAATTAAACTTGTTGAATGAATATCAATACTAGTAACCGTCGGGGCCACATGTCGGTCCAGGCTAACTTGTAACGGCCTGACCTTGTACTATAAAAGGACAGGCTGATGACAGGATCAGGGAGGCTAGACACGCGCCATAGACGCTCAACACAAGCTCATACAGCTACAACACCAACACACCCGTGGAGTAGGGTATTACGCTCAGGCGGCCTGAACCACGTAAACTCTTGTGTCTCCTGCGTCATTTACTACTCACCTTCTTGAATCTCTGCGCGCCCACACTGAACATCAAACTCCTCTAACACTTTAGTAGTGTCGGGAGATCTGCCGGTTCCAAACCACCGACAATCTCCAATTGGTGCCGAAGATCTTTTCTCCCACCTCGGAAAGCTGAGCATGCATTGCACACAGTTGCCAGTTGGACACGCCGGAATGTCCTAGATATTCTTCCTGACTCCAGCACACCGTAGTGCATCTAGGGCAATCCAGCATGTGCGGGGCCACAAAATAATGCGAGACGCGCCTTACATTGGCAGAGACGCATCTTTCCTGGGCTCGTCTCCAATTTATGCCAAAGATCTTTTGTCCCACCACGGAAAGCTGAGTGCAATGCAACGATCATATAAGGCATGACACACAGTTGCCAGTGTTACATCCCTGCATGCGAAAGATGTTCCCGGCTTCGTCTTTTCCATGCGGGAAAATGCTCTGATGCGAAAGATGATAATGCAAGACGTGCATTATATATGTGTGTTTCCATGTTTTATTTTAAACTCTTGCGCGCTCTATGGCGAAAATTTTCTCGCTCTCTCACGACCATAGGACGCTGAAATGAGAGACGGGTGTTATACAGGCACGTCTCTGAGTTTTGTTATTTTTATTCATTGCGTGCTCTCTACCAACATTAGGCGAAATTTTTTAGCTCTCGCGCGCTCTCTCGACCTAGAAACCGCAGCTCCTGAGCACGCCGCTGACCCCTGTCGTCGACCCTAACCCCGTCGTCGACCCCGTCCTTTGTGTCATCAGAGAGTTGAGCACGTTGGAGCACGCCAGCTCGGCCCCTGTCTCCAAAGCACGCCGCCACCATTCCTCTTTCTCAACTCGCTCTTCGTTATTGTCGCGCTGCCATCGTCAACCCCTACCCCGCCATCAACCCCGACCTTCGTCATCAGAGAGTTGAGCATGCTGGAGCACGCCGCCGCCTCGAGCCCAACCTCGGTAATCGGTATCAGAGAGTTGAGCCCCACCTTCACATAAGTTGAAATGTTCTCTCTGTCCCTAGAGCATGCTGGCCTGCTGTCATCAGAGAGTTGAGAAACCGCCACTCCGGTGCCTCCTCCGCTTCGTCTCGGAGCACGTTGCCGCTTCGTCCCCTGTCCCCAGAGCACGCCACTACCTCGACCCAACCCTCAGAGCGTGCATTCCTGTGATTTTATTGAATTTGAGGATGTCCAATAAAGACTCATCATTAATGAAGTCACTGATCCAAAAGGAGACTTTTCATTACGATATACATTCACCTTCCTTGTTTATGTCCAATGTAGAAGTAGTGTATTTGTTTTGACTGTCAATGTATATAATGAATTCTGATTTGCAAACCCTTAAAACTGCAGGAACTGTGTTTGACACTAGCATTTTCCATTCCAGTGAGTTTGATTTCTACCACTGCAACCATGCTGGAATCAAGATACCTATGCGATAATTGGTGTTTCTCTAATGAATTTTTCAATATTAGGCTACAAATGCATCAGTGGAATGTAAATTGTTTGTTTTTTCAGAGGACAAGCACGTCATCTCACTACCATGTCCTTTACCATAAGAACAATTTCTCTTCTGATGCTTTGCAGATGCTCACCAACTGTCTGTGCTACAAGTAAGCTCAGTTCTACATTTACTAACATATATTTCCTACCTTATGTGACTGGTTAAGAGAATGTGACTGCAATTTGATAATATTTTATACGATTTCAGTGATTTTATTGAATTTGAGAATGTCTCAGTCGGAGCATTAGAGGCTATGAAGGCTCATCGGTAATGAAGTCATTGATCGGGAAAATTTTCATTACGGTATACAGGATTAGATGATGACAGTTATGATGTGTGTAATTAGTTACATTGTAATTAGGATGAGCAGTCTTTGTTGTGTAATAAGTATACTTGATAACCACGATTGAAACATTGTTAATATTTGATTAGTCAATATAATTTAACATCTAATCTTTTTGGCTATACATATGTTCATGAATAGTATGTTAACATATGAACAGAATGTTGCTGACACTGGTAATACGGTTGCCAAATCCTGGCTAGCTCCAGGATGCAGCCGACAATCAGGATAATCAGGGTTGGGGGGCACTTAATAGGAGATCCTGCCTGTAAACAATCCGCGATGAGCTGTAGCAGAGAACGTCTTGTATAACCTACATAAAGGAGACAAGCTTCCATACAGCCCGTGTCAGATCAGTAAACAAATCCGCGACGTGCTATAATATAGAACGTCTCCGATCAGTCAATATATCAGCGACGTGCTTTGTTAGGGCTTGTCACACATGTACGTTGATGGGCGACGAGCGCCACCCGGGTCTCCAATGACCCTGTAAAGACCGTCTGTTATGACACGAAGAAAGGAGACACACTTCTTTTAAGCATGTCTCGCACTTAGGATGAATAGCGACGGGTCATAAGCACGTCTCTGATGACAACGTAATACGAGACGTGACGACGGAGACGCATAGTTTGTTCGTCTCCCTTCTTCATTACGACATGTCTCAGATGAGCCTTTCTTACGTAGTGTGATATTGACTATAAATAATATAAGTTGTAGTTGTCTGATGTAGATTTAATGAGTGTGAACGATTTCTGTTTGCTTCAGCTTCAAAGCAGATTCACTGTGAATAATTTGAAATCTCAACCAAAATGGTTTTTCTTTGAAGCAGATTTTTGGGAATTGTAGATTTTACCAGTTAAATTCGAATATACTCCAATACTAGATTTCCCATTTTCTCATCCAAGTATTAGAAAAATTACCCGGCTACTATTGGTTACGTATCCGAATCGGTTTCATTTTTTTTCTTTCTCTTAGCTCCTAACAACTTTCCACAACTTACAATTAAAATCAGATTTTCAAAAAATCCGCATCTGAACCAAACACGGGCACACCTAATTTTCACATGACTGAAAATTAGCAGCCTGGTTATGGTTCTCGGATGGGGCTGATATAAAAAAAGGAGAAAGAGAATGTGCTGGGCTAGCCCAGCCGAACGCAGCAAGCAACCTACTGTGTAATTCTCCGTCATGAATCCCATCTAGCTGACTCTAGCTGCTCCTATTCAGCCACCGTCCTTTCTCCGCTGCTGCTCTACAGATGCTTATCTGTTCATCTACAGGTGTTTGCTTGCCCCTCCTTGTGCTCCGTTCTTGCTCCTCGGTGTGTTGTGGCACCTAGGTGCGTGCGAGGGGTGAAGACAGTGGTACAGCAACATCTCTTCCTTGATCTGTTGCTATTTTCTTTCCATCACCGGCTTCATGTCTCGCTCCATCACCTAACAGGGCCTCTAGACAGCCTAAATGACATCTAAAACCATGAACAACCCATATAGTGTATGCCTGTCGGCTTTCGAGTACCGACTAGTAAATTGTATTAAAACACATTCGTCTCCGTATGGCTAGCTGCAAAAGGCAAGTGATTTATCCTGGTTCGGGAAAAAAGGATCTTACGTCCAGCGCGAGTCGGCCTGATTTTTATTAACTCAAAGGGCGTAGAGAACAAAGTACAATCGAGCCTTGATCGAGAGGTCTCTAGGAAATAATGCATAAGCGAAACACGTATGTAAGTGCGTTTGTAAAACGCGCATCTAGTACAACGTGAATTCACACCTCTTGAAGGTGGTCTTGTGGCCCCTTTTATAGAGGTTCTAGGGGGACCTATGTAGCCGACTTCCACATAGTGGGGCTGTATTGTACAGTGTTTGTATGCTAGGTCGCCCAAACTACTCGGGGTGCGGAAGCTCCATCGTCTTGACTTCATCCGTATCGTTATGTGCGGTGTATGTAAAAGCCATAGTTTTCTAACATACAATTTAGTCTTTAGAAGTAGAAATAAGGTGAAGAAAAAGAATTCAAATGGAAGAGGGATAAATCAAATCAAATCACTTCAAACCTAATAGAGGGAATTCAAATATTCAAAACAAGCTCATGTTCAGACCTAATTAAAATAAAAATCTGAGTTCACCATTGCCAAATATTCCAAATGGCATCTCTTCATAGTTTCAACATATTCGAAGTGCAATTGCTATGTAACACAATGGCGACATAAAAAACCATTTCAATTCAAAAATTCAAATTTCAATCTGATGGAAAATTGATGAAATATGAAAATCAATTTCATAATCTGCAACTACAGGAATCTCGACGATTTGCTACGGCCAGGGCCGTCGGAAATAAGGGAGAAACCATCGCAAATAAGCTATTTGCGATGGTTTTCCTTATTTGCGACGATTTCTGGCCGTCACAAGTGTCTCGTCGCAATTAAGGTTATTTGCGACAGACACCATCGCATATAAGGCTATTTGCGACGGCTCGGGGCGGCTTTCGCAAATTATTGCTGGGACGCCGATGGGCCCTACACGGCAATTTGCGACGGCCCAGCTGGCAATTAAGTTCCAATTTGTGATGCCCCGACCGTCGCAAATTATACCAGCCGATGGAACCCACATGACAATCTGCGACGGCACAACCGTCACAAATTGGTCCTTAATTGTAACGGCCTGACCATCGCAAATACTAGAGGTTTGTTTGCGGCGGCCAGGAGCCTTATTTGCGATGGTACTGTATTAAAAGTTTTCGCAACTAAGGTTTTTTTATTTTTTTTTAAAAAAAATAGAAAATACTACCTGACTCGATGGCCAGAAACACAGAACAGACAATAATCACAACAGTCACAAAGACATCACAACAGTCAAAAAAGATACTATACACATCGTCAATACATTGCATCACCATCAACAAACCGAACAAGGGCTCACTCGTTCGTTTGACCGCTGAAGCCACACCTGAAGCCATCAAAGCCATCGTCGCACCTCACTCCAGGGTGGCGGTAATGAAAGCGACGGAGTTTGAGCAGCCATCGCCGATCCCTGCAATTAATGAAACTGAGAGTTAGAATAGAAATGCATCAACATCTCTCTCCCTCCTTCTCCCTCTATGTTCATATATATCTCCCTCTCCCCATCTCTCTCTTCATTCATCTCTCTCTATCTCAATCTATCTCTCTCTCCCACTCTATCTCCCTATTGCTATCCTTTTCCCTCTATCTTCCTCCCTCTATCTCCATCTACATCTCCCTCTCCCTCTTCATTCCTCTCCCACTCTATCTCAATCTCTTTCCCTTTATCTTCCTCCCTCTTCTAACTCTATCTCTCACTCTATCTAACTATCTCTCACTCTCACTCTCTTTCCTCGCTTTATTTTAGCTAAGTTGAGGTAAAACTAGAATTGTTAAGTTGACATAGAAAATTACCTGACCCGCACAAGAAGGGTCGCCTGGAAGGACCGGTAGTGGCGGTAGCTAGAAACCCAAACCTTGCTCCCGAGCCATGGCCTTTCATTGCAAACATTATATGTTACCTATTAGTAAGTCATTTACACTGAATGAGAACTTCGATTTTCATTTTGTTACCTTCATTGTGTCCCGCATCTGCGCCATCCATGCTGCTTGGGAAGAGATCGTGGCCTCCATCATGATCCTTTGTCGTCCACCTCATCCTGTCACTTGAGGTTCTATTCTACAGTTTGTCGGAGGGACTGCATCTCGATGTCTCTCTGCGAGAAGGGGCGACCTGACGTGCCCACCGGCGAAGACTGCATGAAGCTGCCTCTCGCAGGTCTCGCCGCCCTCGAGTCGACAACTTTGTCAAATATGGCGAGCGTATAACAAAAGAATCAGTAATATGAAATTGAAATATCTTGAATACTTTGAATTGAAAATGATAAGATGACTTATGAACTCACCTTCCATGGACTTTTCCACCCCCGCGCGCATACGCGGCTGGAGGATCGATTGGTTCATGTTCCCAATCAAAATCTTCGCCGTGTATCTTCTTAGCCTCCTCCCCGTACTTAGCCTGGAAAACAAGAAAACCGTGTATGTTCAACAATCCATATAATTATATTTAATATGAATGATTTCTAAACATACCAATCGCTCGGCTGCGGCCTGACTGCACCCCTGAGGCTGAGAAGGGTCTTTGTGACCTCTCTTCCAGATCTCAGTAGAGTCGGCAACACCCCTGTCTCACGCTTCTGTCAATACATGTTAGTACAAACAATATGTTATGAATATATAATCATAAGTTACATACACTTACCATGCGTTTAGCTAAACGCAAGTGGTTATCTTGGTCATGCCTGCTCTTCCCCTCGACCCCTTTGCACTGTCGAGCCTTCTCAGACTTAGCATTAAACTCATCGCTAGCCTAGTACCGACAAAGGACCCAGAATGCATCGGACTGACCCTGCAACCAGCTCATGTGGCCCTGCACATAGTTGTAGGTCGTTAAAAATACCATGGAGGAAATTATTAGAAAAAATATTTACTACACCCCACGTACCTGTGCGTACTCCTCCTCCGTCAGGTGCCTCTCGCTCTCTTGCCGGAAGTATAGCACGTGGTGTTGGTTCGCCTTCAAGTGCTCATTGATAATTTGAACACGAGCGTTTGACAAAGCTTGTCGAAGCGCCTTGGCAACGTTGTGGTGAAACACTCTCCTCTCATCCTCAAACAAGCAAGGACTGTTTGGGTCCTCTAAAATATACCTTGCTTGTGATAAAGAATATATTGAAAAGATGTTCATTAAAAGAGTTTAAGAGTTAAAACTTAGAAACTTTATTTAACATACTTACCATAAAATCGGCCCATACGGCCTCCTGAAGATTGTCGTGCTCCTGGTGAAGGACTCATGCATAGTCCTCCCACGAAAGAGCAGGCACCCCGTTGATGACCCTGGGATAGTGCAAACGCACTAAGGACCTGAGGACACCGTTTATTGATCTGTGGTGTCTGTCCCTAGTGAAAGACGCGTTGTATCAATTGTTATAAGATATTTATTAATTCATTACTTAAGTAACCAAAAGAAACCAGAATTGAACACTACAATTTTATTACCTGTCTCCGATCGAACGAATCATGATCCTCTGTGAGGGGACCGCAGAAGGACTGACAAAGTGAGTCCTCCTCGTCCTTCGCGTCTGCTCGGGCGCCACATCGGGTGACCCAGAAGGCTCGTCAATAGCAGAGCTAAAGGGCTCAGGAACATAAGGCTCGCTAGCCCAGGGCTGGCTAGCCGAGGGCTAGCTCACCGAAGGGTAGCCAAGCTCAACTAGCACCATAGCCTCTGAGTCAGTCGGTGAGGACTACAACATTCAAATGATTCATAAGTAAGTTTAAATGGAAATTGAATTTGAAGAATTTGTCAAAGACGAGTGAAATTTACCTGTGACGGAGCCCTAGAGCTGCTCAGAACGTGCCCCAACAACTAAGAGTGTTTGCTCCCAGTCGACGAGGCACCAGCGAAAGCGTAATCGGCGGCACCTTCTTACCCTTCTATGCGCCATCCTGTTTTAATAGATAATCAGTAAATATACAAATAAGATATACAAAATTCATGTTACTACCTTCAAGAAAACGTTACTTGTAATCACTTTCAAAATTCATCAAAATCATTATCATGTGCCCTACTCCTTAAACCAGCCCAACGATCTTCCATCGTGGCCTACTCCAATTTCTGTTTACACATATCATTTTTCTCCACATCTTTAACATCTCCAACTAATTGATCGAGTCCTGCACCAAGCTCGAGGATACAAGTGTCTGTCAACTCTTCTTCTTGGTACACTTCTTCAACGTCTTCACTATCATGGTAACCATCATCCCCAAGAGTATATAACTGCTCACGCGGATTGACCTTATATACCACCCACCATTCACTGAGCTTTGTGCATGGATAAGATAGATAATACACTTGCTCCACTTGATGTGCAAGAACAAATGTATCGTAACCTCGTAGTTGGTCCTTATGTTTCACTTCCACCATTCCAAATTGGTTTTCTCGGGTTCCATGAGTGCTATCAAACAGTCACGATCAAAGAAGACAACTCGAATGGTCTTATTTTTGTTAAAAGTAAATTCAAGGATTTTGTTAATGAACCCATAATAATTGGTTACATTCCCTTGAGTGTCAATTGCCCTCGTCACAACACCAGAATTTGATGTTGCGGCGAGAAGATGAGGATCTTCAAAATGAGTTGTACGAAATCGAAAGCCATTTACATTATATCGACCATAGCTTCTAACATTCACCAATTCATAAGATAGTTGTTGCAAATCTTTATGAACATTGTGAGTCCGACACAGTCAAAAATGATCGCAAGTTAAGATAATACTTCTTCAATAATAGTAACTTATAATATATAGAATATGAGGGAGTATTACATAATCTCGAAACCAGGATAGGAAACCCGACCCTCTATTTGTTCCTTCTTTTGCATTCTTTTTACTTGTTTGGTCGTAGGTTGATGCTTATGTGGCCAACATTGTATGTGCAACTCGTTGAACGTGAAAAACCATCTTTTGGAATACATGTGTAGCAAAATATGTCGATTAGCGTAAATATAGGACAAACACTTACTCGAAGTATTCCTGCATGTCATCTATATTTGCGTACATGTAGAGTAAAGCAACAGTCCTATCATGTTCGGGTAGCACGTAGGTCATGTAGCTACCAACGGTAGCGCCTCCCATTTGAAAAATGGAGAGGTCACTTAAAGGGAATGCTTCATCCACATTGTTTCAGCGAAGAATTGACATTGTTTTCTTCTGCAATGTAGACACTTGAAAAGTATCCTACTTCCTTAAGAGCATATGCTTCAGCGATGCACCCTTCCATCCTTGCCCTATTGCCAGCCAATAGTTTCCGATATCATAGCGCTCTTTCAGTGTGATACATCCACCTATATTGCACAGGACCGCCAACTTTAGCTTTGAATGGAGATGGATGAGAAGATGTTGCATTGGATTGAAGAAACCCGATTGAAATTTTTTCCCATCTTACATAAAAGTATGGGTATCTCGTTCTATAACTTATCTATGATCCCTATCTTGATTTCTTTAGCACAAAGCTATCTATAGAAACAGCTGAGCCCCGCTAAAACCTTCCACACCGCATCATCTAGATACCCCAAAACATAACATGTAAGAGTCTCTCCATTATAATGTGATAATCATGACTCTTCAACCCAGTGAGGTTTCCTGTGTTCATATTCACGGCTCGTTTCAGGCTAGTTGTGTAACTGTCGGCGGTTAGAGCCGGCAGATCTCCCGACACTGCTAAAGTGTTGAAGGAGTTTGTGGTTCGGTGTGGGCGCGCGGAGATTCATGAAGGTGAAAATCAAAGTAATGTAGGAGACACGAGGATTTACGTGGTTCAGGCCGCCTGAGCATAATACCCTACTCCACGGGTGTGTTGGTGTTGTATTAACGGTAAGAGCTTGTCACGAACGCGTGGGGTGCGTATGATCGTCCATGAACGTCCCTGAGTGTATCGTCGGCCTGTCCTTTTATAGTACAAGGACAGGCCGTTACAAGCTAGCCTGGCCCGACATGTGGCCCCGGTGGTTACTAGTATTGATACACGCTTAATTGCTCTTAATGATCTTGTAACGGGCTTTGACAGCACCGTTACTGGTGTTAAGATCGTCCCATTAAGTGTCATTAATATGGCATTAATGACATTTAATCGGGTCTTGAAGTCCTTGGCTCTCCTTTGAAGATCCAGAGCCGTTACAAGGTCTTCCAGAGGTTAGAGGCTGGTAGGTCCGACGATTGGACACGTGGCGGCTTCGGAGCTTGCTGTGGGAAGCAGGTAGCTCCGGGGCTACCAGTCACGTGTCAAGTCCGGAGCTTCTCTCGGTCCAGGGTTAAGTCCGGAGGTGCTGTTTCGGTACCTGGCCCGGAGCTTCACCCTTGTGGGCGGTAGCTCCGGTTTGGCAGTACACGTGGCGACCCAGGGATTAACCATGTTGGAGAAGCAGGTCCGGTCATGTCTGACAAGTGGGCCTCCGAGGGTCTTCAACCCAAGTAGATGGCTTTCCTTTGAAATCTTTGTAACCTCAAGGGGTGTGCGGTTTTTAGGGTACCGACAGTGGCCCCCTGGACCTACCTCCGAGGAAGATCACTGGGGTGAAGTCATTCCGTCGGAGGTGGGTCCATCCTTGCGACTCTTGAACTGGGTCTTCAAGGGTCTACGGAGGTGCCGTTGGCAGGGATTTACAGTTAGATCCTGCCGCGTGGCGCACCTCAGGCGGCAGATGAGATCTTTGACGTGCGGATCTCACGCAATTGAAGGTCACCGGTTCCCAATACGGAAACCGTATCGGTTCCGCGCGCCCTGTCAGGCCGCCGCCTTTGGGTTTCCTGCCTCGTGATGACAACTGTTTGCCTGGGTAAGAGCCTCGACTTGATCGTCGGGGTGGTCCCGGGCCCTCTTGTCATCGGCTGGGTTGAATTCTTGAGTGGTATCTTCGACTTCCCTGCGGTTTCCATCCAAGCATTGTGAGGGCTTACTTAAGAAGGAAAGCGCGCACCGTCGGGAGTTCATTACGCCTCTCATCTGATCTTGCGCTCAAACTCCCGACTCGTACTTCGCTCCTCTTCTCTTGCCTAGCTGTGCCGCGATGGAGTTGGGTCTGCGCGAGAGTCGCTTGAAGACCGACAACGATTTGAAGAAGGTCCGGGCCCTCATGGGGTGGTCCTCGGACTTCTTCAACCGCTTGGTCCGTGCCGGCGGAGAGCTCCCCTTCGAGAAGGAGCGCACTGGCGAGATGGTGTACTTTTCTTCGTACGCCATGGTGGGGTTGATCCCACCTTTTTCTTCTTTCTTCTTGATGCTGCTAGACTTCTATGGTCTGCAGCTATACCACCTTGGCCCTCACTCCATTCTCCTCGTGTCCATCTTTGTCCACTTCTGTGAGATGTGGGTGGGCATCCCCCCCTGCATCGAACTCTTCCGGACCTTCTTCACCATCCACACCACCGGCCGGAGCAATGCGTATCTTGGCTTCTACTACTTTGTGAAGCGCAAGAAGTGCCCATTCAAGTACCTCCGGTCGTTCCCTTCCGGGAAGTGGGATGACTGGAAGAAAGATTGGATAGTCGTCAGGGTGGAGGAGCATGAGCGGTTGGAGCTGCTCGATGGTCTGCCCGGCATCGACACGACGATCTGGAGTGAGGTTCCGGTGCTGGCGGAAGCTTTCGACCCCGCCTTGACCAGGATCCGCCAATGCGTGGAGGGAGGATTAACTCCCCAGGCGGTATTATGTAATTTCATGGCCAACAGGTGGGCGCCGCTGAAGAGGAGGGAGAAGCTCGCTTGGGCCCTCAACAGCGTGATGGACGAGGACCGGGTTGAGACCGGGTTGAAGTCCAACATGGTGGGGAAGACCTTGGAGTTCCACCTCAAGAAATTCCAGCACGGCATCGACGTCGACGGTGACGATTGGACTCCGCCATTGGCCTTTCTCCCTCTGAATGTGGAAGTGGAGTTCAACAGGGAGCTCCAGCGGACGATGCCCTTACTTGACGACCTTGGTGTCGTCGAGAGAAGATCAACCACTCGGGTGGCGATCCCGGGGGTGCCCGAAGACGGCTCCGCCCCTGCCCCACAGCCAAGGGTTGAGGTCGTCGGCAAGGGCAAAGAGCTGGCGGATGAGCCGGAGGGCCGGAAGAAGAAGCTGCGACATGCCGACGGAAGGTCCGTCAGGCCCGCTACTCACGCCTCAGTCCCTTCTCCCCAGGGGGAAAGATCTTCTGCCACCGTGGCGACTGTCCCCGTAGTGGGGTCCGTCCGGGACGATACCGTTCCGGCAGTGGGATCCTCCTAGAGCGCGTCTGTCCCCGTGGTGGAACCCTCCTGGGGTGCTAGCTCCGGGCGCACGACTCCGGCACCTGGGACGGTGGGAGCATCCAGGTCCAGGGGTTCCTCCCGATCGAGGAGAGCCTCGACCCGGGAAACGCTCGTAGCTGCGACAAGTTCCGAGGGGCCTTCTAGAGCTTCTACGCCGACCGTGGCCAGCCC
The DNA here is from genome assembly GCA_036927565.1 of Tuctoria greenei. Lineage (NCBI taxonomy): Eukaryota > Viridiplantae > Streptophyta > Magnoliopsida > Poales > Poaceae > Tuctoria > Tuctoria greenei. Next base: position 12,514,021 of record JAYESD010000007.1, read on the forward strand.
GGAACGTCTAGGAAAAAGGTTCCGCGCAAGCTGGTGCGGAAACCTTCCAAGGTAATTTTTAATCTTTACCTTGGTTAACTTTTTAATTGTAGCGATTGTCTGTTGATTTTCTTCGTCCATCATCTGCAGCGTCCCCAAGAAGGGGAGTGAAGCTCCACCCTCAGCCACGATGTCTGAGGTCGTGGGAGCTTCTGCTCCTATCCCGGTGCCGCCCCAGGTGGTGGTTGAGGCTGCGACAGCTCCGACGCCGGCTTTCGTGGTCATGGACCTTGACTCGTCCCCAGAAGTTCCCGTGATAGCGCCGGACCACGGTAGTGAAGACACGCCAGCGGCACCTGTCTCGGAGGTTGAAGTTCCGGGTCCAGGTGCTGCAGTGATGGAAGCTCTGGCTATTGAGCCGGAGGTAGTAGTAGTCCCGGCCTTGGAGCCGGAAATTGTCGAAGCCCCGTCGGTTGAGCCGGAGGTAACTGAAGCCCTGGCATGTGAGCCGGAAGTCGAGGTAGTTCCGGCAGTTGAGCCGGTTACCTCCGAAGAATCGACCGCTGAGCCGGTTATTGTTGGAGCGCCGGTCATAGAGCCGGTGGTTGAAGAGGCGATGGAGCTCGAGCCTCCCTCGGAAGAGGTGTCCCGGCCGGAGCCAGTAGTAGCTCCTGCTCCGGAGGCGACGACGTCGGAGGTACCTGCGGCCGAGCCGGAGTGCCCATGCGAAGTCGCTGGCCCCCGGCCCGAGGAGGTGAACGAAGACTTGGCGATGGGGCCTTCTTCGATGGCGACTGAGGCCATCCCGGAGGACGGCCCTAGTGCCTTGGAAGCTCAGGGTTCCGCTCTCGTAGAGTGGGACCAAATTTTTGTATGTGAAGACCCGCTGGAACCAGCGGAGGAGACCCCAGCAGGTCCGGAGCCCATCTCGCTGTCGATGTCTATCGACAACGCCTGCTCCAGTCTGCGTCAAGTCCAATTGGCCTTCTTCCACGACAGCAAGGCTCTTGAAGAGGAGCGCCAAACCCTTAGGCGGTGGCGTAACCGACTCCACTTTGAGACCAAGCTGGCGCAGTCGAGGCCAGCGGATGACAAGGAGTGGATCAAGCGGGAGAAGATCCGCCTGCAGTACTGGGGCAAGCTGCTGGATGACAGGGAGAGCATGACTCATGCCCTCGACGCTCAATCCTGGGAGATCCACGATCAGGCCAAAGTTGCCAACGATGCGGCCAATGCTCGGCACGAACAGCTTGAGGCCATCAACACCGCACTCATCAAGCGCCGAGAGGCACTTGAAGAGAGGGAGAGACGGCTCGAGGACGAAGAGCAGAAACTCCTGGAGCTGCGGGATGACGTCCTGAGGAGGGAAGAGGAGCTCGCCGAGAAAGTAGCTCTGGCTGACAAGGGCCTCGAGGAGCGCACCAAGAAGTTGGAAGAGCGCTGCCAAGAGGAAGAGGAGAAGACCTGGGTGCAGGGGCAGGAACTCTACGAATACGAGTGTGCCCTTGTTGCCCGGGAAAAAAAATGGAAGCTAGGGAGAAGGACCTGGTCGATCGTCGGAACAAGATCCACCTCCGGGAGGAGGAGCTCGGAAGACTTGAGAGGCGGGTTGCTGCAAAGATTCAGCAAAACGCCAAAGAAGTTGAGCGCCTCGCCCGTGAGAATTCCGAACTGACGGCGGCCAAGAGATCCCTGGAAGAGATGAAGAGCTTGAGGACGGCGGACTCCCTACAGATTTGGGAGTTCCTGGGCAAGGCCAATGATGCGCTGATGCCGATGGGTTTCAGCCCCGTGCACCCGGATGATCCGGAGCCGGAGCCGGACCTTGCGCTGCAGGCGTTGAGCGCAGCAGGTAGCAAGCTCTCCAAGGTGGGAGATGTCATCGCGGACCAACTAGAGTTTGAGGGGCAATCCCTGGCGAAGAACGTCGCAGAGTATGTGCTGACGTGCTACACCAGCCGGAACCCCCAATTTCCTCTGGACCCGGTGCTTGAAGGCCCCGTCGAAGGAGAAGGCGAAGCTACCCGAGCCAGCATATCGGAGGTCGCCCAAAAGGTCGCCCAGTTCTTCCATAGGGTCTAGGACCATCTCTTTAGCTCTCACTTGTATTTTCTCTTCTTCTTCCTAAATTTTGAAATCCCTTGTCTCCAGATGTAATCTCCTGTCTCCAGATGAATGAAATCCCCAAATTTTTGAGAATTTCACTTTTTGTCTTCAAAACTTTTATCTTCACTTGGCCCCCTGGTAGATGTACACAACTTGATTGTGAACATGTACCAAAAGGATATTGTGCTTTGTTGAAGACTCATTTGCTCCGAACTTGTAGAATTTTAGGTCCGAAGTCTTCGATAGTGAAGGTCCCCTGAGGTTGTCGGAGCTTAGAAGCTCCGGCATTGTCTATCGCTGGAGCTTGGTAGCTCCGGCAATAGCCTCTATCAACACCTAGAGCGTCGATAGTTAGTCCTCCGGGGTGTCGGAGCTGGGTAGCTCCGGCAGTGACCTTTGCCAACACTTGGTTTGTTGGCAGCAGACTCCATTTACGGGGTCTTCTCACCATCTTATATTCAGCATCGACGGTTGGCCCCCTTTGGGGAGTCGGAGCTTAGTTAGCTCCGGCTTTTCTCCATTAATGTAGACTTTATTTTTCCTGAACACTTAAGCCAAGAAAAATAGTAAAATTCGTTCCTTGTCTATAATTTCATCGCGGCTTACGATTCTCAAGAAGATTTCAAGTTGAACGCGATTTTAAATACAACAGGATGCGTTGTCTTTTCTTCTAGGTTCAACTGTTCATGGACCCGCCTTACTTCGGCCTGCCGGGGTGTAGGTAGAGTGGCGTACTTAGGGTGCTTGACCAGGCTAAGTCGATAGCACACTCCGGCCGTAGATTGGCTTGGCGGCTTTCAGGTGAGTTGGCCATGAACGATATTTGAATCCAAAAGAACTGACAATACAACTCGAATTGTCTATAAACCGGTCAAACTAAAATTTCTTAAGAATTGCACGTCTTTATTATAGACAAGAAAGAGAAAAATAAAAATCTTGAGCCTGTACAAAATAAATGCACGTGGAGTCTATTTCAGATGAAGATGTCTTTCATTATAGGTCCGGGGTACAGGGGAAACAAGTACACTCTTAGGGTACGGAACCAGGCTAAGTGTGTTTGGTTTCTCGTTTGACCCAGGGTAGTTAGCCACAATATTAGTCCGGAGACTGTGACAAGTGCTGCATGAGCTTTGCGGACCTTTCGGGGAAGGTCCGGCTGCTCTCCCGGAGGAACTACCCGACTCTGTACAATGACTCTATAACATACATCTCAAGTTACTCAAGACTCACCTCCATGGTATTAAGTGTAGAACTTACGGAGGTGCTCGATGTTCCAAGGATTTGGGAGAGGTGTCCCATCCTCGGTAGCCAAGCGAACGCTTCCGGGACGGGATACTTTGATCACTCGGAAGGGCCCTTCCCAGCTGGGGGAGAGTTTGTTTAACCCTTCTCTGGATAGTATTCTCCGTAGCACCAGATCGCCTTCCTCGAGCTGTCGGTTGTGTACATGCCGCTGGTGATAACGCCATAGAGCTTGGCGATATCGGGTATTCCGAACAGCTGCTTGGCACCTTCCCTCCTCGAGGAGGTCTAGGTCTTCACGCCGGAGCTGGTCCTGCGCGGCTTCGTCGAAGGTCCGGACCCGGAGCGAACCCAAGGTGATTTCCGGAGGAAGGATTGCTTCAGCTCCGTACACCAGAAAGAAGGGTGTTTCTCCGGTTGACTGGTTTGGAGAAGTCCTGTTGGCCCATAGAGTGGGCGGAAGCTCTTCGATCCAGTTGGCTCCGTGTTTTTTCAAGCGCTCATAGGTGCGCGTTTTGAGTCCTTTAAGGATTTCTGTATTTGCTCTCTCGGCTTGGCCATTGCTGGCTGGATGAGCTACGGAGGCGTAGCAAACTTGTATGCCAAGGTCTTCGCAATATCCTTGGAATGCGGAGCTTGTGAATTGAGTCCCATTATCAGTGATGATCTTGTTTGGGACTCCGAATCTGCTTACAATGGATTGCAGAAAGTTGATAGCAGATTGCTTGTTGATCGTCACAACTGGAGTTGCTTCCGGCCACTTGGTGAACTTGTCAATGGCGACGTACAGGAACTTGTAACCTCCGACGGCTCTTGGGAAGGGTCCCAAGATATCCATCCCCCACACGGCGAAGGGCCATGTGGAAGGTATCATTTGTAAGGGTTGAGCTGGTGTATGAATTTGCTTTGCATGAAATTGGCATGCTTCGCATTTCTTCACCAGCTCAGTGGCATCCTGGAGCGCTGTAGGCCAGTAGAAGCCATGCCGAAAGGCTTTTCCGACCAGCGTGCGGGAAGATGCGTGGTTCCCACACTGGCCTCCATGGATTTCTGCGAGGAGTTCGCAGCCTTCTTCCCTTGTGATGCACCACATTAGGATGCCGTTGGCACCGCGTCGGTAGAGATCCCCTTCTACCAGCGTGTATGTTTTAGCCAATCTGACTACCCGGTCAGCGGATACATCATCGTCAGGAAGGATGTTGTCTTTCAAGTAGCTCCGGATCTCCGAGATCCATGCATCGGAGCTAGCTTGAGCTTTTGAGTCTTGCATGCTGGGTTGCTCGGAGCTCCCGGCAGCACCTACGACCCTTGATGGCTGCCATGGTAACAGGGCCATCGGGACCGTCAGCTTCGGGATGCTGATCTCGCCCCCTTCGCTCAGTTTAGCAGGCTGAGCTGTGGGTTTTGACAATCTCCGGACAAAAGTACCGTCAGGAGCCGGAGCTCCGGTTGACGCTTTCGTCGAGAGTTTGTCGGCTTCAGCGTTGAGAGCACGCTGAACATGGTGAAGATCTAGGACTTCAAAGTCCTTTTGAAGCTTCTGGACTTCAAGGAGGTAAGCAACTAGCTGGATATTGTTGCAGGAGCATTCACCCTTCACTTGCTTAACGGTGAGCTGCAAATCTCCCTTGACCAGCAGTTGCTTGACACCGTATGACAGTGCTACCTTTAGTCCATAGATGAGTGCTTCGTACTCCGCCATGTTGTTGGTTGCCTTGAAGTCAAGGTGTACCATGTATTTTACCTTCTCCCCAGTCGGTGCAAGGAGAAGGATTCCATCTCCGGCCCCCTGCTTCTACATGGAGCCATCGATGTAAAGGGTCCAGTGAGGCTCGGTGAAGGTTGGAGCTTGATGCTCCGTCTTCTGCTCGCTGGGGCCCCCAGGATTTGATGGAGAGGGAGTCCATTCCGCCACAAAATCTGCCAACGCTTGACTCTTGACAGCTTGTCTTGAAATAAATTCAAGATCGAATTCAGCTAATTCCGCTGCCCACTTTGCAATATTCCCAGTTGAATTGGGATTATGCAAGATTGCTCGAAGTGGATAGGAGGTCACCACCGAGACTTTGTGAGCTTGGAAGTAGTGTCGAAGCTTCCTGGAGGCAATAAGAACTGCATAGAGCAGCTTATGCACCTCTAGGTATCGAGTCTTGGCATCATGTAATACTTCACTGATGAAGTATACCGGGCGTTGAATGGTCCGGACCCTCCCGGAGGGGTCCGGAGCTTCCTCTTCATTGATCTGGACCCTCTCGGAGGGGTCCAGATTTTCTTCGGGGACCTTCGGGTTCCGGCTGGAGGAACCCGGAGCTTCTTCAGAAATGACCTGGACCCTCCCAGAGGGGTCTGGGTCTTCTGAAGTGACTTCTTGTGGGTTTGAGTCTGGGAGCTGGGACCCAGACTCGCTTTCAGGAACCTCCGGACCCTCCCGAAGGGGTCTGGATTCCTGAGTATGTGGTAGTTCCGGTCTCTCCGCAACCAGAACCATACTGACAACTTCGTCAGTAGCTGAAATGTAAAGCAACAAAGGCTCACCAGGGTTCGGAGCTACCAGAATTGGTAGGGTGGTGAGGAACTGTTTCAGCTCCTGGAATGCCTTCTCTGCTTCTTCGGACCATTGGAATGGTCCGGACTTCCTCAATAACTTGAAGAAGGGAAGCGCCTGTTCCGCCAGTCTTGATATGAACCGGCTGAGGGCTGCTAGATACCCAGTTAACTTTTGGACGTCTTTGATGCGGGTTGGTGGCCGCATGTCTTCAATGGCTTTTATCTTTGCCAGATTAGCCTCTATGCCCCGGTGACTTACCAGGAAACCAAGAAGTTTTCTGGAGCTAACCCCAAACACACACTTGTCCGGGTTTAGCTTTGTGCGGGTGGCCCGCAGCTTGTCGAAGACAGCCTGCAAGGTGTCTAAGAGGGACTCCTTGTTCTTGACCTTGACCACGATGTCATCGATGTACACTTCCACTATGTCTCTGATGAGTTCTTGAAAAGTTTTGTACATAGCTCGCACAAAAGTTGAAGCTGCATTCTTGAGACCAAATGGCATGGCTGTGTAACAGTACAATCCATCTACTGTGATGAATGAAGTATGCTCTTCATCCTCCCTAGACATCCTGATTTGATGATACCCAGAATATGCGTCTAGGAAACACAGTAATTCACACCCGGAGGTGGAATCCACTATCTGATCTATTCTAGGTAGTGGGAATGGATCTTTTGTACATGCCTTATTTAGTGTGGTGTAGTCGATGCACATCCGACGCTTCCCGCCGGCCTTGGGAACAACGACTATGTTCGCCAGCCATTTTGGATGGAAGACTTCTCGGATGAATCCGGCTTCGAGTAGCTTCTTCACTTCTTGTCGGATGAAGTTCTGCCGCTCTACGGATTGCTTCCGAGGCTTCTGATGCACAGGCCGAGCATCGGGGTAAATCTTCAGATTGTGCTCAATCACTTCCCTGGGGATCTCAGGCATTTGTGACGGTTGCCAAGCAAACACGTCAACATTAGCCCGGAGGAAAGTGATGAGCGCAAGTTCCTATTTGTCGTTCAACCCTCCCGATATACGGGTGGTTTGAGCGGCATCGGAACCAATTTGGACGACTTTGACGGGAATGTCGGTGTCGCCGCTTGGCTGCACACGGGGTGCAGAGGTCGAGCCTCGTTGACGAATGCTCGGGGGTTTCGGAGCTTGCTCCTGTCTGGAGTCCTCCTCTTGCGCCGTGGTGAGTGCATGGAGTTCCTCCAGAGCAGTTACTCCGGCAGTGCGATCTCCGCGGATCCGGAGAACGCCTACTGGTGTTGGCATCTTCAACACCAGGTATCCATAATGAGCAGCTGCCATGAATTTGTATAGGGCAGGTCTACCCAAGATGGCGTTGAATGGTAAGTTGATCTGAGCGACGTCGAAGACCAACTTCTCGGTGCGATACTTCTCCCGGGTCCCGAAGGTAACGGGGAGAGTTATAGCTCCGAGTGGGGTAATGGCCCCCGGAACTACTCCAGAGAAAGGTCGAGAGGGCTGGAGATCCGAAGGTCGGAGGTGAAGCTTAGTGAAAGCTTCGAAGCTGATGAGGTTAAGCCCCGAACCTCCGTCTACCATGACATGGTGGAGCTGGATGTTGTTGATGGTAGGAGATACCATCAAAGGTAGCTGACCTGCTCCAACCATGCTCCGCGGGCAATCAGAGGCATCGAAAGTGATGGAGGTGTCCATCCACTTTCGATGAGGTTCCGGCCTGACTGCAGGGGCTACAGAGGCCATATCCCGCCGCATAGTCTTGATGACGCGACGAGAGGTGATATCCCATGATCCACCAAAAATGGTGTTCATGGTCTTCCGGCGCTCGTTGTCAGAGACGTCAGAGTCATCGTCGATGGAGGTGTAGACGGCCTTCAGCTTTTTGGGATCCTGAAACCCTAACTCCTCTTCAGCCGGAGCTTTGTCGACCTTCTGTTTTCCTTCCCTCTGTCGGAAAGGAGATCCTTCCCGGCGCTTGCTGTAGCGATCGGCAAGGTTTTGGACCTCCCGGCAGTCTTCCAAACCGTGGCTGCCCGTTTTGTGAATGGGACACCACACTTTGGGTTTGCCACCATCTTCAGAAGATGGTCGAGGTCGCTTCTCGGGGCGTGGCCCCCGGCCACCCGGAGTTGCAGCAGCTGCAACGTTGGATGTGCCGGTCGACGACTTCTTCTTGCCGTTGGTCTTCTTTTTCTTCTTGCCACCCCCGGAGGTAGCGGCTTCTTCTTTGGAGGATTTCTTTTGATCCTCCGAGGCTGGTTTGGAGTGCATCTCACGGCCCTCCGCAGCTCTGGCACATTTGTCTGCCAGGCTGAAGAATTATGTGACGCTGGTGATCTCTTTGATCGCCAGCTTCTCCAACATCTTCTTGTCCCGTACGCCCTGTCTAAATGCCACAATGACAGAAGCGCTTGAGATAGAAGGGATAGTGTTGCGTACCTGAGAGAACCTCTGGATGAAGGACCGCAAAGATTCTCCCCCTTTTTGCACGACCGCAAAAAGGTCCAGTTCAGTGCCTGGTCGGGTGTATGAACTCCCGATGTTGGCAGTGAACTGACGGCGCAGCTCCTCCCAACTGTTGATAGAGTTGGGTGGAAGGCTCATAAACCAGGACCTGGCGGTCCCAGTTAAGGCCACTTGAAAGTAATTGGCCATCACAGCCTCGTTTCCTCCAGCTACCAAGATTGCAGTGGAGTATATCTGAAGGAATTCGGCGGGGTTGACAGTCCCGTCGAATTTTTCCGGGAGGTGTGGCCGGAACATCTGTGGCCATCTAACCATGCGCAGGTGCATGGCTAGGGCTGAACAGCCTCCTCCTACCCCTTCCAGAGTAGAAAGGTCCTGAGCTTCCCGTCTTTCACGAGCACGCTCAGTATGGACACGGCCATCCTGCTGGCGGTATCGGCGATCAAGCTCCGCCCGGAGGTCATGAGTCGAAAGCCTGGATACCGTATGGGTGTGTCGTGCCCCAGAGGGCAACGATGTCACCTGTTGTGACGCAGCTCGTCTCCTGTTGTTGGAGACGTGCGGACCAAGTCTACCAGACAAAGTCCGCCGCTGCGACGGGGCCCGTCTTGAAGGAGGAGGACCCTGGTTGCTGATGCGGTCAGCTGCGGCTGCAACCAAGTGTTCCACATCAGCTCTCCACTGCTCCAATACATCCCGGGATGCATCAGGAGGTGGTGGACATTGAAGAAGAGCACGCGCTACATGAAGCGCATGTTCCGGATTGTCATGATTCGCCAACGCCGTGATGGACGCCGGTGCACCATCGCATTGTCCAGCTTGGTTTGCTGGAGGAGGTGGCGGTGGTGGTTGTGTGACTCCTGCTGGTGCTGAGGCTCCTGCTGGTGGTTGCCTGTTGAAGGGATTGCCCCCAACAGCCTGAGCAGCAGGTTGGCCGTTAGATGATCCAGCAGCAGAGTTCACCATTCTCGAAAATCTCAGGCGCCCCTACCCGACGCGCCAACTGTCGGCGGTTGGAGCCGGCAGATCTCCCGACACTGCTAAAGTGTTGAAGGAGTTTGTGGTTCGGTGTGGGCGCATTGAGATTCAAGAAGGCGAAAATCAAAGTAATGTAGGAGACACGAGGATTTACGTGGTTCGGGCCGCCCGAGCGTAATACCCTACTCCATGGGTGTGTTGGTGTTGTATTAACGGTAAGAGCTTGTCACGAACGCGTGGGGTGCGTATGATCGTCCGTGAACGTCCCTGAGTGTATCGTCAGCCTGTCCTTTTATAGTACAAGGATAGGCCGTTAAAAGCTAGCCTGGCCCGACATGTGGCCCCGACGGTTACTAGTATTGATACACGCTTAATTGCTCTTAATGATCTTGTAACGGGCTTTGATGCACCGTTACTGGTGTTAAGATCGTCCGATTAAGTGTCATTAATATGGCATTAATGAAATATAATCGGGTCTTGAAGTCCTTGGCTCTCCTTTGAAGATCCAGAGCCGTTACAAGGTCTTCTAGAGGTTAGAGGCTGGCGGGTCCGACGATTGGACACGTGGCGGCTCTGGAGCTTGCTGTGGGAAGCAGGTAGCTCCGGGGCTACCAGTCACGTGTCAAGTCCGTAGCTTCTCTCGGTCCGGGGTTAAGTCCGGAGGTGCTGCTTCGGTCCCTGGCCCGGAGCTTCCCCCTTGTGGGCGGTAGCTCCGGTTTGGCAGTACACGTGGCGACCCAGGGATTAACCATGTTGGAGAAGCAGGTCCGGTCATGTCTGACAAGTGGGCCTCCGAGGGTCTTCAACCCAAGTAGATGGCTTTCCTTTGAAATCTTTGTAACCTCAAGGGGTGTGCGGTTTTTAGGGTACCAACAGTTACCATCTGGAATTTCAAAGTTTTCAACCATTTTATGACTTCTTTCTTTTCTTTAGATCAAAGATAGAAAGAAGCATGGGGCTTACCACCACTTTTAGAGATTTCGAGAGTTGGACGGTGACAAATGTCTACCAAATCTAGTCTAGCTTTTATATTGTCTTTCGTTTTGCGAGACATATCCATTCAAGTGCTTATGATACTTTCACTCATGATACACTCCCGATGCATGACATCAACATTGTGCATTAGAATCAACGACTTCACATACGGTAGCTCCCAAATTCCACATATTTGAGTCCAATTGTGTTCCTCTCCATAACCTATGAAATATCATGGACGACCTTCATCTGGCACCAGTTTGTCCAACATATCAGAAATTTCTGACCCGTTGAGACGTTTCGGTGGTCCTTTAGTGACAACAATGTTCTTTCTAAAGACATGCCTTTGTTGCCTAAATATGTGATTCGAAAGCAGCCAACGTATGTGATAATCGAAGTAAGATATTTTGCCTCCGTGAGTCAGTCGAAAGCAATCCGTGTCCGAAGCACATATCGGAAACGTCAGACGATTGTGAGTGCTCCATCCAGAAAACATGTCGTATGCGGGCAAATCATGAACAAACCACAAATAAGCAGCTCGAAGGTTTAATTATTGCTTATTGTAACTGTCGTACGCTTTGACTCCTGTCCACAACACTTTCAATTCTTCAATCAGCAGTTTCAACATCACATTGATACGTGACTCGGGATGATCAGGTTCAGATACAATGAGGCTAAGAAACATGAACTCGTTCCTCGTACAAAGATCCGGTGGCATGTTGTACGGAATGACAAAGACAGGCCAACAGGAGTATGGCGTGGTGTTTGTACTGAATGGTTTGAATCCATCTGTCGCTAACCTGATGCGAACTTTTCTCACATCACAAGAAAAATATGGATCACAACGGACTAGTGCCTTCCATGGATCACCGTCAGACGGATGCCTCACAAATTCTTTGTTCTTACGTTTACCTTCTTTGTGCCATCTCACGTGTGTTGTGGTTCTTTTTAAAAGAAACAACTGCTTCAACCGAGGTGTCACAGGCAAGTAACAAAGCTACTTATGTGCGACATCTGTCATCACATTATCGCCATCATCATTAACAACTTTGACATACCTCGATTTACTACATTTCAAGCACATGTTCTAGTTGGCGTGCTCTTTCTAGAATAACATGCAGTTGTCTAGGCACACATCGATTTTCTCATAGTTCATTTTGAGACCAGATATCTTTATCTTTGACTTATACATATCTTTAGGCGGTTTGTGAGGTTGTGGAAGGACATCTCAGATCAATTTCTTAAGATCATTGTAGTAGTTGATGGAAAAAAAGTACTTAGATTTAATTGCCATAAATCTTGTCAAGAAAGCAATGACGGTCACAGCCATGTGTTCATGCAACGGCTGTTGCGATTTCTTGAGCTCCTCGAAGAACTCCTCAACCTCATCTGTAAGAGGATCCTCTGCTTCTAGAGCTTCTAGCATCTAGTCCATCTTATCAACCCCTATTATATCATCATCCTCATCCACTTCTACTATGACTTGAGATTTAGTCTCGCCGTGGAAGGTCCACACCTCATAATGTGGCGTGAAACCGTTTTGACATAAGTGAAACGAAAGAGCAAATCTGCTAAAAAACTTGGTGTTCTGGCCCTTCATACATGGGCACCACACCTTATCATCCATTGATAAAGAAAATGTTCAATCCAAAAATTTATCTAACTTGATGTACAACTCATCTGAGTGACCACCAGTTCTGCTCTTCCAGCCAGTATACATCCAACTGCGGTCTTTAGCCATGTTTGACTTGCAGTTTAAAGAAGAAGAAATTATCTTTAATGTATGCAAGATAGGTCCTAAAACTTCGACAGCATAACACTGCTTATTTAACACTACACTCCCCCAATCGGTGCAGTTCTTCAAGTAAAAAGGGGGACGACTATGCGGTTATAGCAGTCATACGTATGTCAGCCGCTCGCCAAGGGCTGCAGCTCTTCAAGATTAGAGAGGAGGGAAGAACGAGAGAGAGAAAGGAAAGTGGGTCTGTCGAGGTCCGCTATCCTCACACGCGGGTGCTTGCTGTTTGAACCGTCATCGTTCGTCTCCGTGTCTGTTTAGACGCATACTTTAACTTCAAACTAAGTGTGCCTTGTCGAGCCCCAAATGGGTTGTGTCGGGTCAAGCCGACCCGATTCCCTTTTTTGTATATATAGTAAAACTCAAGCAGTCAAATTAAAAATTATAACCATAATCTAAGAAACAAAGCAATTCAATTAAAAGTAAACATAACATTTATCAAATTGTAACTTATCAATTAATAAACATAAACCTAAACATAAACAATTTTATCATAAACAAAGACATAAGCATTGACCTAAACCTAGCTTAGGAAACTTAATCTCAATTAACAAAAAATTGAACCTAGGCATAAATAAACCTAAACGTAATTAAACCTAAACCTAGCTAAGCATGATTAACATAGACATAAACATTATCAATTTAATACAACAATTCTTCCACTAATCAACAATTGATCCAAGAATTACACAATTCAATCAAGTGATCACCAATTCAACCAATGAATTACACAATTCAATCCTCTAATAAACTAATCACCAACTAACCTAACTAATTCAACACATTAAGCAAAAATGCAACACATTAATTCAGCACTAATTCAACACATTAAGCCATGGAGGAGGGGATGAAGGGAGGGGGGCAACCATGGAAGGGGGGGGGGAGGTGGGGGCAACCATGGAAGGGGGGCGGCCATGGATGGGGGAAGAGGGGGGCGTATATGGAGGGGGAGGGGGACCGAATATGGAGGGGAGGGAGGGGGGAGGTGGCGGGTACAGAGGGGGAGGGGGACTGACTATGGAGGGGAGGGAGGGGGAAGGGGGCGGCCATGGAGGGGGGCGACCATGGATAGAGGGAGGCAAAAGAGGAGGGGGCGGCCATGGAGGGGGAGCTTACCTCAAGGCGGTGGCGGTAGTGGCGAGCGGCGACAACATTAAACGAGCGCGCGTTTTCGAATTAGTCTCTAGAAGGGAAGACAGGGGTATAAGTCTTTAATTTATGACGGTCAAGTTAGTTGCTATGTCCCTAGGGTTGACCATTGCAATTAACAGTATTTGTGACGGCTTAGGAAACCGTCTGTCGCAAATAACGCTTATTTGCAACGGCTGGCCCATTTGCGATAGCTCCTGGGCGGCCGTCGCAAATTAATCGCTTATTTGCGATGGCTCTTGTGATTTGCGACTGCTCGTTGCGTACCATCGCAAATTAATTCAGCCGTCGCAAATGGTCGCGTTTCCTATAGTGTTGATTATCCATATTTAAATTAGTCTTTCCTAAAATATCTTGCATTTTTGGAGAAATGCTAGTATGGGAAATTAATGAACAGAGATGAGAAGGAAGTATTGCCTTGGTGGGACCCACTGTCATATACTCAATCACATGGAACCGACTATTTAGTCGTGTGCCAGCGCTCGGCATGCAACTCCAGCGAGCTGCCTGCCTACTAGCTTGCACCAATGCATTGATCATTGCAATAGGTGCCCTACTCCTCTCTCAACCAATGCAAGGAAAACTCTCTCACTCTCTCTCTCTCTCTCTCTCTCTCTCTGTTTTCTCTCTCCCGCAAGCACACAACACCACTTCCCCTATTCTTGCTCACGCCGGCAGACCAACCATCGATTGAATGAGCTCTCAATGAGAAAAGTAGAACAAAGCCATGTTCATCATCTAATGCAAGTGTTTCATCATTTTACTCACTCTATTGCTGGCTATTTTGAAGCTTCACCAGAGTTCTGGGTGTTGCCGCCGAGGACGACACTCTCTGCTCCCGTCGTGCCGGCATGAATGTAGCCTAGAGGGGGAATGAATAGACTTTCTGAACTTTTGTTGGACCCTAAAACACTTAACAAACTGATCAAATACAGACAGATCGGACTAGTCCAGTACTGTGTGGACTAGTCCAGTATTCGCGGACTAGAAAGATCAAGTTTAATCGATAATTTCACTTCTAGTACCCCATGCAGCGGAAAGTAAATAGCAACTTGGATGTATTAGAATAGTTAAATGGTGTATCACAAGGATCAACTTTAATTCCAATAGATTAACGTAAGTTATACAAGATTATGTAAACCCTAGAATGAGATGAACAATGAAACAAAAGTGCACAAGACGCGATCTTATCCCGTGGTTTGATTCTTATGAAGGAAACCTACATCCATGTTAAAGAGTCCACGGAGACTGGGTCTTCAGCAATCCTACCCTCGTCGAATCGCCACGGAGGCCGATTCTCATCCACTAACCACAAATAACCGAGTTCAAGGGGCCTTCTCATAAGTTGAGGGCTCCCAAAGATTTACAATGAAGAACACCACAAAACACACTCCAAAAATATGCAATAAACAACAAGAGCGTGTGAGATATTTAAACCCAAGAGCTGAAGATCGTGTGGAACAAGTCTCTCCTTTTGATCAATGCTAATCCTCAAAGATTTGATCTTTTTAGGGTTAGAAGTGTGGAGAGATGTTTTGTAGGGCTCTTTGGAGGTGTGACGGCACAGGGGATCGAGAGATGGTTGTAGGGCCGTACATGTCTATTTATACTAGGGTTTCCAAATGTTACCATTAGGGTTTGCGATGTCCAGACTAGTCCGTGGTGGACTCCGGACTAGTCTGGTGTGCGGCATGTGGGAAACCATAAGTGTTCCGAGATATTGGACTTGTCCGTAAATGTCCGCACTAGTCCGATCTGGGATCTAGAGATGTTCGGACTAATCCGACATATATCATACAAGTCTGGTGTGGTGAACCTCATGTTTAATTGAGGAAGATTCCGCACTTGGAGGACTTGTCCGATTTTAGTCAAAGAGTTTTCGGACTAATCCGTGGTTATATCAGACTTGTCCGGTGTCGTGAAAAAATTGAAGGGCTAATGGAGAAGTATGGACTTGGAGGACTTGTCCAAATTTAGTCAAAGAGATATAGGACTAGTCCATGGTAATATCAGACTAGTCCGGTGCTGTGTAAACTGGAGCACTTGCGGACAGGTCCACACTGGGTAAACTTGTCCGTTCCTAGTTAGAGACATATCGGACTAGTCCGGTTTATATCGTACTAGTCCGGTTTTCCTGTGAATTGTGCACTGAGTTAAATTGTTTGTTAACTTGAGCTCTTGAGGTGTGTTTCTCCAACACACTCCATACACATGATCTAATCTTTTTAGCTCTTGAGCTCTTTTCCTTTTGATTCCTCATTCTTCTTTCTTTTCGAGCTTTCCTCTTAATTTCTTTAAAACCTGTGCTCATCTCAACAATTTTGTTAGGATCTCATTTTTTTCATAAATCAACCAAAACCATAAAGGGATGCCTAGATGCACTTTCAATCTCCCCCTTAGTGGTGATTGTTGACAACCAATTGAGATTTCACGAATATGATAAAAATTCAGATTTTCATAAGTGTGTACATATGAGCTTTGAGCAAAATAGGCAATGTAGACATAAGACATATGTGCACTCTTTATGGTGGAGTGAGAAACTGCATGTGTGTGAGAAATAATCTTGATGTGAATAAAGATAAAAGCATAATCATAACAACATCAAGATTATGGGGCATGAATATCAAATTCAGAGCATATAACATAGATCATAAGCATAACATAGTCATCATTTCACAGCACATGTCCAAAAGCATAATGAGAGCATAATTAAAGTTTTACAGCACCAAAAGAAACACAAATAGAGCTCTCATCTCTCAACCTACTGCTAGGACCTAAGACTCCCCCTCAACCTCTCCTCCTTTGGCATCAAGGCACCAAAATGAAGGAGAAGAGTGATCCAAACATCGTCGCAGGTTCACTCCACGCTGTCGGTCCTTTTATCGTCTTCATCATCAGGCTAAGAAGGATGACAGTGAGATCCACTCATCGTGCCCCCAATGCCAAAGTAGGCAAGCTTGGAAGGTGAAAGAGGAGGAAGCTCTTAGAAGTTAGAAGTAGAGTCCTCTGAGATGACTGGAGACCCAACAGGCTCAATCAGCTTTTGGCATATTGCTTTGATATTGTCCTTCATGTACCACATTTCCTCCTTTCTTGCCTTTTTCATCTTGTGAACTTTCACCTTAGTCTTGTGGCAAGAACAAAATATAGCTGCCAGGTACATCATGATCCCAATGGTTGATCCTTTGTTAGAAGGAGGGGCCCTATTGCCAGAGGGTGGCCTTGTATCTTCTTGAGCTTTTTTTGGATGTTCCTCACTTGAGGCAGGTGAGGGAGCAGCTGGGAGAGAGGCTTGAGGAGGCTTCTAAGGCCTTAGAGGAGTGCGCTCTAAATTCTTCACAAACTCAATTCCTGTGACTTTTTCAATCATAAACATCAAGTATGGTGCATAGCCACAGAAGCGGTTCGGTGTGCAGGAGATGTTCACCATGCCATTCCAGATGTAGTTGAAGAAGTCAAACTTCCTCTTCTTGGTAATCACTTTCATCAAGGTTCTCAGGTAACCTTGGACACTCCCAACATCTCCATCCTTTGGAGCAATCATCTTATGGAGCACTCTATTAAGAACCATGAAGAAGGGCTTCATGTTCTTGGTTGAGGGAGGATTGTACTTGAGGCAAGTATCATAGAGAAAGTCCATATTGTCCTTCTCCAAAACACCAATATTTTGAATAATGACCTCATTACTGCCGGTGTCCTCAAGATGCAGCAAACTAGCAAACTCATCATAAGTAACGGTGTACTTGGATCCATGTGTCATCCAAGTCACTCTCTCTTCTTCATTGCTGGCAAAGTAGCAAGTTGCAATGAATTGAGTGATGACCTCATCATTCCAGTTATACCTGAAGGCAAACAAGTCCTCGAGGTCATGTCTCTCCACAGCCTCTATCACTTCATCAAAGGCATGACAGCTCTTTCTCTCAAAATGTGCCCAGTCAATCATTGGCCATGGACCACTAGAGTTTTCATCTAAAGGTACACAGTACTGTAGTAGTCCGCGTGGAAGTTGCTCCAGAATCTAGGATCAACTGCCTTCTTGCCATTGCTATAGGCATCAATCTTCCTCAGTTTCCAAGCCACATCACTCCCTTTTCCATTGAACTTTTCTTCCGAGGGGTCCCTATTTCCTTGTCTTGGAGCAGTCATCTTGAGGGGGCCAATCGGGCCAAAGGCAATTCCTTTGCCTTTTCCCTTATTTTGCATGGAGCCGCCGAACTAGGGCCAACCACATCTTGTGCTCTCGAAGATGGTGTCTTGGACGAAACCTTTCAACGCACCCTGGGTGGGGTGGGCGAAGGGTCGGTGGTCCGATCTTGTCTCTTCTTTGCTTGGCCCGTCAAAATGCGAGGCAAGGTCTCTTGATCCATTTCGGCCTCAAAGTCAGAGATGTCCTCATTTGAGCTCGACATTGTCCTGACAAGAATGTTGTACATGACATAGATAAGGATTGGTGGAAAGGAATAGTATTGAGTTGTAGAAAATTAGGGTTTTGTTCAGCTAACATCGAACTTCTCTGTCTCTCAGCTGTGGACTAGTCTGGGGTACCGGACTTCTCCGCACTGATAACAGACCAGTTCGATATTCATCTGCTCGAACCCTACCTAACAGAATAATGGAGTTTCTCAAACAAAAAAATAGAGCAATTTAGTTGTACTACTACAAGGGAGCATGTATTGACAGGAAGAACTAGGCTATTTGAGCAAAAACAAGGCAAATCGAAGGTTCTACGGTTTGGAGAGAAATTTTACCAAATTCTTCGATTCGCGGTGTTGAAGGAGTTTTGATGCGGACAAGTCCATGGTCTTCAATCCCCTTGCAATTGAGATCAAATCCCACCAAAACATTATTGGATTTGATGGAGGACTTGCAAAATCGCCTTGGTATCACTTGTGTGAGGAGAGAGAACGTAAGAAGAGTTTTGAGGTAGAAGAATATTAGGGTTGTGCCGGCCCTAGGGTTATGTAGTTGAAAAATCAGACTAATCCGTGGTCTGATCAGACTAGTTCGGTCTAGCGGACACTCTACGGACTAGTCTGCAATGTGCGGACTAGTCCGTTGTAACCACGAACTAGTCCGTGGTCACCAGGATAGAAACAAATAGACCTTTCATATATATATTCGAAGGTGCTCAAAAAGAAAATACGGGGCAATAACACACAAATATTCTTGATGAGTATGATCAGTAAACATACAACAATAAAGCTATGACCATAATTCACCAAGATCAAGTAATTAACATAGTTTTTAGGAGAAGATAGAGAGAGATACTTTTCAACACAATCAACATGATTTTGAAGGTGGCATACAGGTATGCAAGTTTTCAAGCAACGTTTCGAGCATCAAGGTTATTTACTTCATTTTGGAGCTTTCAAAAGGGTTTTTCATCAAGTGGCTTGGTAAAGATATCGGCTAGTTGTTTTCAATGTTGTCATGGGAAATGGCTATGTCTCCTTTCATTGAGTGATCTCTCAAAAAGTGATGCCGGATTTCTATGTGTTTGGTTCTAGGCAATGTAATTTTTTTTCTTAAAGGACCAAGAAACTAGGGATCTACCTAGGAATTGGCAAGTACCGGAGGTACTTTTTCTATCTACCTTGCATCCGGCATAATCTGCATCGGGGTATCCAATGATTTGAATTTTGAACCTTTAGGATACCAAATTCCTAGGTTGAGTGTATGAACTAAATATCTCAAGATCCTTTTAACAGCTGTCAAATGACATTCTTTAGGATTGGCTTGAAATCTTGTACACAAACATACACTCAACATGATATTAGGTCTAGATGCATATAAATAAAGTAAGGAGCCAATCATGGGGCGATATACCTTTTGATCCACGTTTGGTCCGTCTTCATTGAGATCCAAGTGTCCATTTGTCACCATGGGAGTCTTTTATGGGCTTTGCTTTGCCCATTTCAAACTTCTTGAGAATGTCTTGAGTGTACTTTGTTTGGCTTATGAACATCCCATCCTTTTGTTGCTTTACTTGGAATACCAAGAAGTATCTCAACTCTCCCATCATCGACATCTCGAATCTATTTGTCATAATCTTACTAAACTCTTGACAAAAATATTTGTTAGTTGAACCAAATATAATATAATCAACATAGATTTGGAAAATGAATAGATCATTACCAAAATACTTAGTAAACAAGGTGTAATCAGCTTTACCAATTCCAAAACCATTTTCAATCAAAAAATCTCTAAGGCACTCATACCAAGCTCTAGGAGCTTGTTTGAGGCCATAGAGAGCCTTACGCAGTTTGTATACATGGTCGGGGAACTCTTGATCTTCAAACCCGGGGGGTTGCTCCACGTACACCTCCTCCTTGATCGGTCTATTGAGGAAGGCGCTTTTCACGTACATTTGATAAAGCTTGAAATCATGGTGAGTAGCATATGCAAGTAATATACGAATCGATTCAAGCCTAGCTACAGGAGCAAAAGTCTCGTCGAAATCCAAACCTTTGACTTGTGAATACCCTTTGGCCACAAGTCGTGCCTTGTTCCTTTCACCACCCTGTTTTCATCTTGCTTGTTGCGGAAGATCCATTTAATGCCGGCGACGTTGAACTTGGTTCTTTCAACGAGTTCCCACACTTCGTTCCTTTTGAAGTTGATCAATTCTTCTTGCATAACCACCACCCAATCCGGATCCTTTAATGCATCTTTAACCCTGTGTGGTTCCAAAGAGGATACAAATGAGTAATGCTTACAAAAATTAGTTGTACAACACTGAGTTGTTTCTCCCTTTTGGATGTCACCTATTATGTTGTCGATGGGGTGATCTCTTTGGATGCATTGATGTACTCTTGGATGGGGTACTTGTGATCTTGAATCTTCATGGTCATCATCTTCTTCTCCCCCTGGATGGTTTCCTTCATTAATGTGTTGATCACCTTGGTCTTCTTGAGGTTGATCTTGTGTGGAAGCTCCCATTGATCATTGTCCTCCACTTGTGGTTCATCTTCTTCATTCGCATTTGGAGGTGACACTTGTGGTCGAACATCACCCAACGCCATTCTTCTTAATGCTTAACATGGAGCTTCTTCTTGATCTAGCACACATTGATCAACTTGCTCTTCTTGAGAGCCGTTAGCTTCATAGAACACCATGTCACGTGCTACTTCAACATGTCTGGAGGCCTTGTTGAAGACACGATAGGCGTAGGAGTTCAAATCATATCCAGGTAAGAAACCTTCATCGGACTTCGAAGCGAACTTTTAAGTCTGAGGCTTCTTGTTGAAAATATAACATTTAGAACCAAAAACTCGAAAGTATGAAATATTTGGCTTGTTACCCGTGAGTATTTCATACGAAGTTTTCTTAAGCAACTGAAGAAGATAGAGTCGGTTTATGACGTGACAAGCGGTGTTAACTGCTTCGGCCCAAAACCGGTCCGAAGTCATGTATTCATCGAGCATTGTCCTCACCATCTCAATGAGTGTTCGGTTCTTCCTTTCGGCTACTCCGTTTTGTTGAGGAGAGGATGGTGCTGAAAATTTGTGCTTTATCCCTTCTTTAGATACTCCTCAACTTGGGTGTTCTTTAATTCTGTTCCATTGTCACTTCGTATGTTCTTGACCGTCAATGAAAATTCATTTTGAGCTCGCTTGAGAAACTTCTTGAGGGTTACTTGAGTTTCTGTCTTATCATGCAAAAAGAAAACCCACGTGAAGCAAGAAAAATCATTCAACAATGACTAAACTGTATTTGTTAACGCTGATGCTTATATAAGAAATTGGACCAAACAGGTCCATGTGAGAGAGCTCGAGTGGTCTTGTTGTAGTCATGACATTCTTCGCGAGATGGGGTGCTCCGACTTGCTTCCCAGCTTGGCACGCGCTACAAGGCCTGTATTTCTCAAAAAACTACATCCTTTAAACCTCGGATGTGATGCCTTTAAGGAGTTTTTGAAGATTGCTCGTACCAACATGTGCTAGCCGCCTATGCCACAACCAACCCATGTTGGTCTTTGCAATCAAGCATGTGTCAAGTTCGGCTTTATCTTTGTTGAAGTCAACTAGATAAAGTTTTCCCTTTAACACACCCTTGAATGCAACTGAGTTATCACTCCTTCTAGAGACAGTCACACCCTCATTAGTGAATAAACAATTATAACCTTTATCACATAATTGAGATATGGACAAAAGGTTATAATCCAAGGAATCAATGTGTAAAACATGAGAAAGGGTATGTTTTGATGAAATTGCAAAGTTACCTGTACCAAGCACCCTTCCTTGACTGTTATCGCGAAAGTAAATGCCTTCACTTGGATCTTCATTTTGTTCATATCCGACGAACATTCTCTTATTTCTCCAGTTATGTGATTGGTGCATCCACTGTCTAGCACCCATTTAGCTCCACCAGATGAATATGCCTGCAAAAGACAAATTATGCCTTGGTCTTAGGTATCGAAGCTTGCTTGGGTCCTTTAGGGTTAGTCACAAGTGATTTGGACACCCACACATGAGACTTGGTGTTCTCATGGCGTGGCCCAACATATTTAGCATAAACTATTCCAATATTACTTTTCATAAGTACATATGAAGCATCAAATGTTTTAAATAAAACTTGTTGTTCATATGTGTTCACAATGTTAAACTTATCAAAATTATTAAGTTTTCTAACTTGAGAGGTGTTTCCCTTGACAAAGGCAATGCGTTCCTTGTTATTCTTGTGGCTTCTAGCATTTTGCTTTTCACCACAAGAATACCCAATGCCATATTTGACATTAGGAGGTCTTGTGACCAAGCACGCACTGCGTGCATACTCGACATTCTCCTTGTCAAATATGCCACTTCGAGAAGGATGTTTGTCTTTTGGCAAGTTTGTCTTTTCTTTCTAGTTAGTATCAATTTCAGCACATGTACAAGCAATAGCAGTTTCAGATTTTACATGTTTATAAGGTGAGCTTGAAGAGGATGAAGAACCACTTAGTTTGAGTGACTCAACTTGTACTTCAAGGATCTCGTTAACTTTGGTTAAGTTAGCAAGTTCATCCTTGATAGCCACGTTTGAGTCGTTTAACTTCAAGCAAGCTTCCTTGCTTGAAGCTAACTCAAGTTCTAGTGATTTGCTTCGCACCTTTTCAAGTTCAACAATCCTTTTGATCTGAAGATATTATTCCTTTTGTAGGATGATCATATCTTCTTGACGATCAACTAGCTTCTCCTTATCAACAATCTTATCCATCAATAATTTCATCTTAGCAGTAGTTTTCTTGTCTAAACCTCTAAGCATATCTTCATCATCAATAGAATTATCACCGTCACTAGAAAAAGAATGCAAGGAGGAAGATTTAGTTGTTACCTTCCTTTTACCTTCCTTGTCTATTAGACAATTGTTATCATTGTCCTTCCATGCGCCCAAGGTTGGGAAGAGAGTGGATTTCTTGGTAGTCTTATTGATGGCTATTGTGGCCATCTCCTCTTCTTCTTCGGATGAAGACTCATCATTGGAGTCCCACTCCTTCACTAAGTGCACTTGGCCAAATTTCTCCTTCTTCTTGAACATTTTCTTTGGCTGAGGCTTGTTGTACTTAGTCTTCTTCTTGTTTTCTTCATGTGGACAGTCTACTATAAAGTGGTAGTACTCTCCACAGTTATAGCAAGCACGCCTCATTTTTGGTCTTGGTTTGTCCATATTTCTTCCTTCATTTGAGCGACCACATTGTTTTCTTCTCATCATTTTCTTGAATTTCTTCATGAATAAGATCATATCTACTTCATCAATATCACTGCTTTCATCCTCGCTGTCGTCTTCTCCATGAGCTTCTCAAAATTCTTTTGATACAGGTTTGTAAGTGGACTTTAAAGCAACTCCTTTCTTCTTTGCCAAAGTAAGGTCAGGAATTTCCTTGACGTGCTTGGCTTGCTTCTCCATCATCTCAAAGTTGATGATCTTACCAATAAGTTCGTTCGGGGTCATCATCCGATACCCGGGGCTTTCTCTAATCATCGAGGTAATGAGTCACATTGTGAGGCATGAATTCTCTAAGAATTATCTTCATGACCTCGTGATCATTCTACTTCTTGCTGCCATATGCTCGGACTTTGTTGATAAGATTCTTCAATTGATTGTACATATCTTGTGGTGACTCATATTCTTCAATGGCGAATCTTCTCAATTCGGCTTCAATCATTTCAATCTTGGCTTCGCGCACATGACGATCACATTCATGTGCGGTTTCTAGAGTACACCATATCTCATTGGAAATTTCGAGTCCATCCACCTTGGTGAACTCGTCTCGGCTCAGTGATGATGTGATAACAGTTGCAGCTTGAGCGTTCCGATGAATAGCTTGTTCTTGGCTTGGAGTCAGCTCTTCATCATCATTCAGGATATCTATCCCTGTACACACTAAATGCCACAAGCTAGGGTTAAGAGATATGATATGCATTTTCATGTTTTGTCTCCACATAGAGTAATCATTGCCATCGAAGAAAGGTGCTTTTTCTAGAGGAATTGACAAATAATGATTATTGTTAGAATTTAACCGATCATAATTAAAAGAATATTGGGAGTAGTTGGTGTGACTACTCCCCTTCTTTTTGTCCTCGATCTTCTTCTTCCCCTTTGGGGAGAGTGCCTTCTTCCTTAGGAGTGCCTTAAGTTCAAGCATCTCCTCGTCATCGTCCTCACAATCTTGGATGGCGTCGGGGAGATTCTCTAGCTTTTGAGTTCTTTCTTCATCACCCTTCTCGTTGTTGAAGTTCTTGTGTGCATCCTTGACATCCGACATCTTCTCTTTGAATGGTGAGTCTCTTTTAGAGAGTCCGACTCTGATACCAATTGAATGTAGCCTAAAGGGGGGTGAATAGGCTTTTTGAACTTTTGTCGGACCCTGAAACACTTAACAAACTGATCAAATACAGACAGATCGGACCAGTCCAGTACTGTGTGGAGTAGTCTGGTATTCGCGGACTAGAAAGATCAAGTTTAATTGATAATTTCACTTCTAGTACCCTATGTAGTGGAAAGTAAATAGCAACTAGGATGTATTAGAATAGTGAAACAGTGTATGACAAGGATCAACTTTAATTCCAATAGTTTAACTAAGTTACACAAGATTATGTAAACCCTAGAATTAGATGAAGAATGAAACAAAAGTGCACAAGACACGATTTTTATCCCATGTTTCGATTCCCATGAAGGAAACCTACATCCACATTGAGGATTCCACGGAGGACCAGGTCTTCACCAACCCTACCCTCGTCGAATCGCCACGGAGGCCGATTCTCTTCCACTAATCACAAAGTGGCAAATAACCAAGTTCAAGGGGCCTTCTCACAAGTTGAGGGCTCCCCAAGATTTACAATGAAGAACACCAGCAAATACAATCCAACTATATGCAATAAACAACAAGAGTGTGCGAGAGATTCAAACCCAAGAGCTCAAGATCATGTGGAACAAGTCTCTCCCTTTGATCAATGCTAATCCTAAAAGATTTGATCTTTTTAGGGTTAGAATGTGTGAAGAGTTGTGTTTGTAGGGCTCTTGGGAGGTGTGACGGCACAGGGGATTGAGAGAGATGGTTGTAGGGCCGGACACCTCTATTTATACAAGGGTTTCCAAAAGTTACCGTTATGGTTTGTGATGTCCGGACTAGTCTGTGGGTGACTCTGGACTAGTCAAGCGTGCGGCATGTGGGAAACCCTAAGTGTTTCGAGATATCGGAGTTGTTCGTAAATGTCCGGACTAGTCCAATTTGGGCTCTGGAGATGTTCGGACTAGTTCGACATATATCGGACTAGTATGGTGTGGTGAACCTCATGTTGAATTGAAGACAAGTCCGTACTTGGAGGACTTGTCCGATTTTAGTCAGATTTTTGGACTAGTCCGTGGTTATATCGGACTTGTCCAGTGCTGTGAAAAAAAATTGAAGGGCTAATGGAGAAGTTCAGACTTGGAGGACTTGTCCAAATTTAGTTAGAGAGATATCGGACTAGTCCGTGGTGACATCGGAATGGAAAATTTTTGTAAGGATCTCATTTATTTGTCATAAATCAACCAAAACCCACAAGAGATGCCTAGATGCACTTTCACGGCGATACACAGTCTCGCGAGCTGCTCTCATGGTGAAAACCCCGAAACCTTTTGTCCAATATCCTCCTTGTATTTCTAGTTTTCCCTTCGGCTTGTGCCTACTCTTCATGCTGGGTTTTGAATTCCATTTGTTTTCTATGTGGAGCAATCCCTTGAGCCAGTTATATTTTAGCTTCTATATGTCCTAGCACACCCCCTCGATCAAGTCCCATCCAAAACTAGCGATCGGAGAGGGTGCTTCATGACTTTTCCTCCCGACAGATAATTAGGGCTAGGTCATTGCTGCATATAATGGTCTAGGCTTTTCAACCCTTTACTCACCATTTTCATCTCTCCTACGATCCTAGGAAGTTCTCCTATAAATTTCTGAATTGTTTGAGCTAATGTAGGTGAGCTTAACCTCACCGGAACCCTAATCTTCACCGCCGTCGTTGCTCGCTGTGGTATGGCCATCAATGAGCTTAACCAACCATTCCATAGTATTCATTGGTGGGATATAGCTAGGGTTAGGCGGCGAGTTGTGTGGAGTTTGGCGCAAAAGAACGGCGGGCTGGCAAGCGCCACTGCGCACCGCTCGGGCGCCACCTCTCGCCCGAGGTGGAAGATGACGGGGTGGGCCCTACCGTCAGCCTCTATCCTCTCTCTCGTTATCAGTTGTGGCCGATTGATCTTTTGTGGCTGTGTGAAGAGGGATGTCACCCCAGGTGTGGCCCTGATTTGATTGGCCCATTTTAAATGGTTGGGACCAGGCTGAATTATTTGAAACTTTTCTGTTTTGAAATAAATCTAGAATACATTCAACCTTCAAAATTCAATTGGTCCTAGTATATTTTCTCAAACAATTACAAATAAATTCAGGTAGACTCGTCTTGTTCGACACTTTGCATTAGAGCAATTTGTTGGCCATGAAAGTACAAGAATTGTTATAATTAATTCCATTGATCTAATTGCTTGGAAAATTAATTACTCCTGTTCTGCTAATTCAGAAATTCCTAATTTTGGTTAGAATACTCATTCAATACCCTTGATCTCCAGTAAAAATTTCAAGTTCATTGGACTTCATTTACTGGGTCAAACAGCGTTCCAATCTTCAATGTTCATTGAAATTTCAAAAATGAACAGAAACATTTCTTGATTTTATTCCAAACTTGTAAGTTCAATATATCTCTATAGAAAGCTCAACAAACTATGAAACAATTTTTTCTAGAACCAGTGAGACCTCCTCTAACCATATCTTCCACTGTTAGCTCTGTCAAAGCTTCAGATTTAGTACCAAGATTCAAAGAATCCATTTACTTGTTGGGATAGTAGAGACAACAAGCTTCCTTGAACATCTTCAATTCTTGGCCCAGATTCTCACCATAGCACCTACAATCCACTGTAAAAATTCCAAAGCTAATTAAATTCATTTAGTACCTCTTACTGTGTATAGAAGTTTGCTCCATATAGTTTCAATATTACTCATCTATATATATTGTTGCATATCATATAGTGACCGAGCTCGAGGAGGCCCCTGAAGCACTTGACATCATCCTCCCAGAAGCTAACTTTGAGCTAGAGTCACAACCAGGCAAGTCCCGGTTTGCGTTTAAGATCCATTGCTAAGTTTCTTTGTGTCACTATTGTGTGTATAGTTTGTATTTGCATTATGTCGTCCAAGGTGATTGATACTCCAAATGCATGACCCACAATCTCAAGGAGTATTTGAGTAGATGTATAGCTCGATGTGTAGAATTGCCATGCTAATGTTATATGGAATCCGGTTGAAGTAGAGTAGTTGGAACATACTCGCAAGATAGTTACACCATCACATGGGATTGATTTTGTTGAGAATAGCGTATGGATATGAATTTGAGACTGTGCAGTGCTGTAGGGAGTACCAAGACATAGTCTCACGTGCATAGCGCTGCCTGCGTAGACTGAGGACTGATCCATGTGCAGCCCTGCTGAGCAAGTTTGAACTGTACAGAATGCATACTGGCTAAATGGGAACCAGGAAACTGATGTAATTGGTTAACCTAGGTGATAAGGCTTACCCTACCATTTTATGTGAGTGGGTTGAGGGCAACAAGGTGTAAATCTGCCAGTGGGCACATGTGCGCTCCGTGCGAGGATCTTCTGCCTGTTATGGAAGGACCGGTTTGACATTTGGGTTTCCTTTGAAAGGTTGATGCATACAACAAAGTATTGATGTGTGATTCGCTCCACTTCCAAAATGGGTGTATGTGACGTGTTATTCAGGTGTCTACTGATGTTTATCACCGTCCCTCAAGGTTATTTGAGTACCAGTTGTTTACTGTGTCATGATGTAGTAAATATTGAAGAAGTCAGAAGATTATGATAAATTGAACTATAATTGCTCTGCAACCATGCTTGCTGTAGTATATGCTCATTAAAGTTACATTTCTAAACATTTAACTTGCTGCTAATAAGATGAAAGTAAGGATCCACTTGTAGGTGTGTTGTTTATGCAATATCAGTTCTTATGTTTGTATGTATTCCTGCATATAGAGTTTCAAGTTTAGGTGTGGTTAACCCTTGCTAAGCCTTCATGCTCATGATTGTTATATTATGTTGTTGCAGGTGAGACGTATGAAGAAGGACAGAGGATGAGGTGATGCCCCCGTTGGATTATACCAGTGATTGGGAGTCCTGGATGTCGTCGTGATCTTTGTTTGTGTGCTGTTAGTGTGTACAGTCCGCGAGCTGGATGGCTGCAGTTTTGCATAGCTAGGCGTAGTTTAGCTATGAGTATTATCTTCTGTCGCATATTAAGTATTGTAAAAGACTTCTGTTGTTTATATCAATAAAACTTTGTATTTTGTCATATTCTTCTCGTGTGTGCTATTGGGGGCCGCATCGCACGACACCACCCTCTGTGATTCTGGAATGTGCGGACCCGGTCCTCACAGCGTACTCATTCCTCTGTTACAGATGGGACGGATGTCAGGTTTATCCAGCAAAGGGTGACATCATGTGTTATCCCATCTGCGGAAGTTATGGCACCCACCATCCATCTTAAATGCCATCGACAGCCTGCCTCTCCCATGCTCGAGCCTGGGAGAAATCATTTGCTCAACCTCAGATATCAGGACTCTAACAAGCAAGGTACCCCAAGCTCGGTAGGTCAGGGTGTTGGCATCGGGCCCCTCCTCATGCTGGATGGTTGATATGATTCATTGCTGTATAGTGGTCGCGTACTGTCGTTGAGTCTCGTGACCTCTGTACTCTGAGTACAGAACCCCGTTAGCAACCCATGAATCTTCAACTGAGTTTTTGTGGAGTTGGTCATAGGCGGAATCTGCATTTGCATCAGGGACCATGAAAAAAAAAAGAGTTCAATGAGATGTGTTAGTATCGATTCTTTATACACGCCTGACCACTAGCAGCTCAAGTTACTTTTGCCGAGGCTAAGGGATTGGTTGTTGTTAGCTCAGATCACATGATGGATCCAGATCCTCTTGCAAGGTTAGGTTAATGTGTTAACAAGTTTGTTTGTGCCCAACTGATGAGCCATTTGTTGCTCGGAGGGGTGACCAAACTAGGAAGTTCCAAAGGACAGGGTTGCGCTCAGCGAGTTATCTAACGGGTATACCCGAGTAGAACCCGGTCAAGCCAATTCGTTTGGGTCAAGCATAATGGGCCATCGATGTTTGTTAGTGATGGACCTCGTTGGGGCACAAAACCTGCACTCCATTAATCCTGTCGGAAACGTCCACAGATACAAATTGGATACGTCGTAGGTATCCATTCCCCTGAGTATGCTCGACTCTTGGCCATCTCATATTATCCATCACTCATTCTTGTTCATTCGAGGAAGCCATTATAACCTATCAGAAAGGCAGGCAATTCGAACTCGGATCTATGTGTGGCATTAAAAGTGGGCAATAAACTTACCCATCTTACCTAGGCCCACCTATCTATAAGCGTTGCTGCCCGTGGGCATTGTGGGAGATGTGGGGAATCCACACGACTTGGAGTCGGTACCGGTTACAAAGAGGTAGCCGTTGGGCAAAATCTATTCTCGCCAGTATCTAAAAATTTCCGGGATGGACCACACAAAATCGATTGAGAGCGATTCCAAATACGAGGGGTCAGGGGCACGTGGCAAACAAACTGGTGCTCCAGTCCATGGGACTGCAGTAGTACATGTCTAACATGACAAGGCACCTTAATGCATGTGGCCGCCGGCGATCCTCCCTGCAGCCGGCCGAGGGTGCGAACCCATCAGAGGGTCGTGGGCTCATCGATCCTAGTCAATCCACTAGGTCGGGGTTCTTCTGCCTTATTTGAATTTGGCATGTTTTTATGTTTTATGACCTCCTCCATTCCAGAGAATATCAACCCGGTGTGGTCGTCCTAGCAAGGGGATCGGGGGAGGCGATCCGACAGTCGCGACGGATTCCAGCAAACACGATGATGTCCCTGTTGCGGTAGGAACGAGTGTCGTCATCTTCGGGGGGCTGCTTCTGTGGTGACGGACCAGCTGCCATATCTGTTGTTCATCCAGGTATGCCTCGTGCCGTGGCAATGCCGTTTCAGAGGCAGGTGATGTCGCTTCGATGGGCCCGTCTGGGTGTTCACTTGCATATGAGTTGGCTACTTGAGCAGTGACCCCTACGAGGTTGTCGCGGACTTTTGGTGTGTAAACCGAGAGCATTTCTCCATCAGTTCTAGTTACAGCGCCCATCACGGATACTTCCGAGTAGAGCGGGACTGGGGCGCATGACGAGTAGGAGAGCGTCCACGATGATGTTGTTCATGTCTGCTCTTAACATGCCAATGTGAGGATGAACCATGAGGCAGTGTGTGACAGGGTTCTCGAAGTGCTCCAAAGGCTGAGGGCTGCTGCCTCCAATAGTCAGGTGATTTCATTCAGTTTTTGCTGGGATTGCCCTTCACGAGAGGGTGGCCCGAGTTCCCGGAAAGTCGATCAAGTCGGGCTGCCCAATGAGCTTGAGAAAACTGAGGCGGACATGGCTGCAGCTCTAGTGGAAGCCGAAGGGGCACATGTGGAGTTGGGGAGGTTCCGTGTTGATGTTGGCACGACCCGTGAGGAGGCGGCATGAGTTGCTCAGGAGGGCGCACTCTCTACTGAGGAGCTCAGGGCTCTCTGTGCCGCTTCTTCTATGGCGTGTGATGTCAGGACCAGGTCTACACAATCTAGGATCCCAGAGGGTGGTGCTGTGCGATGCTGCACCCAACAGCATAAACAAAAAGAACACGACAAAATACAAAGTTCTATTGATATAAATGCAGAAGTCCTTTATAATACTTAATGTAAAGCGGAAGATAATACTCTTAGCTAAACCCTCAACCTAAGTGATACCTATGTGTTGAATACATTGACAATTATGTTAAACGTGTAGGTTTACGTGCAAAGTTTTGAATATACTTGAGAAACACACTTTGCACTATCCGAATTTTAGCTGCACATGTTTTGCGTTTCGGAATGTCCAAACTTTTATTGTACAGTGCATAGTAGCTGTTTTGGACTGTCCGAACTTTCTATGTTTTGAAATAATCGTGTGGCTGCTATGTTCTTCATTTGCAATAATTCAAACTTGCTTTACACTTATGGTTGGACTAAGTTTTTGATGTGTTTCTGCTGATAATGGTGGACATAATCTTGCTATGTTTGCAACATGCTTATGTGAGGTGCTCACATAAGGTGTTGTGGTTATGAGACTAACGAGAGTCAAGTCGAGGACTTGTGCTCGAAAGAATGGGTTGTTTGTTCATGTGCAGATGTTGCTTGAGGTCAATACATGGCTGGTGACGGGATCCATTGAACTAATCTTAGGGAGAAGATAAGATCCAACAACCAAGTTCGGGAGGAATTGTGGTTGAGTTGATCGGGAGGTCATGTAGCATGTTCGGATCAAGAAAAATGCATATGAAGGTATCGTGGACGTTGTTGGAAGGTGTTTGCACGTGTGCATGAGTGAATGTATGTGGCAACATGGTTCCTAGGCGTGATTAAGAGAAGTGGACGTAAAGAATTGATCAGAATGGTCGAACCGGTTGGATTATGCCTTAGGCTGTGGCTGAGGTGGTTATGGTTTGTTTATTGAACGTTTCGAGTTTGTTTTTGTTATATTTCGTGTGGTCACGGAGTTGAGTTGTTTTAAGAATGTTTAGGATGTTCCTAAGGTGTTTGGAAGTCTTAAGATTGCTTCAATCTGCGTATGGAAGAGCCTTGAGCAGTTATCAAAAGTTTCAGTTGAAACTGAGTAGGATTGGAGTCCTAATTTGGATTGGGTTGGCCTTAGGGCTGGTTATAAAAGCGAGGAAGGCCAAAGCTCATGGTGAGATGACTTTCGGATGTTCCTCTTGTATTATATTGAATAAATATGGTAGTTTTAGAAGAGATTTTGTGCCTTGTTCGTCCGACTTGTTTCAGACAAGTTTTTCTTGTCGAGTTTCTGCACAGCACTACATTGTGTCAGTATTTTTACCATAACTCGAGTTTTACAGACCCAATTAATGTGATTCTATTTGGGTTGTCTTCACAACTTGATTATCTTTCATCTATGAAAATTTCATGATCATTGGATTTGTGGTTTCGGATCCACACAAGTTTCTTTGCAGGGTTGCAGATATGTTTTTTACTCGGTTAGAACATATTGACCCTTGTTCGATCTTTCGATCATAACTTGAGTTTTTCTCAACGGTTTTCTGTGATTCTTGTTGTGAAATTTTCGTGACTTGATTCTTCACAATATATAATGTATTTTTCACAGTTGAACACTGTAGGATCGAAGAGCACGTGAAAGCTACCAGAGGGGGGGGGTGAATGGTAGATTTAAAAATCTTACGCAGCGGAAACAATTAAACCCCAAACCCTTTCGGCAGAAAAACGATTTGTTAAAGAAATCGTGTGTGAGACTAATCTAAACGTGTTTCACGGTGACAAAAGTGATAGATATCAGAGAGAATCAAGTCACGAAGAGAACACAAAAAGAATCACTCAAATTCGTCAAAAAAAACTCAAGTTATGATCGAAAGATCAAACAATGGTCAATCTGCCCTACCCGAGAAAAAACAGTTCTGGAACGCTGCAAAGAAACTCGTGTAGATCATAGAACACAAATCCAATGACTGTGAAATTTTTACATATGATAGATAATCAAGTTTTGAAGACAACCCAAAAAGAATCACGTCAATTGGATCTGTAAAACTCGAGTTATGATAAAACCACCAATGAAAGGTAGTGCTGTCCAGAAACTCGACGAGTAAAACTTGTCTGAAACAAGTCGGACGAACAAGGCACAAAAGTTCCTTAAAACTAAGAATTTTATTCAATATAACACAAGAGGAACAGCCCCAAAGTCGTGCACCACGAGCTCTGGGCTCCCTTGCTTATATAACCAGCTCGAAAGCCAACTCAACTCAGATCAGGAACCTAATCCTACTCTGTTCATGAATCGTAACTTTCCATAACTGCTTAGGATTCTTCTATACACAGATAGAAGCAATCTTAAGACTTCCAAACACCTTAGGAACGTATACCACATTCCTAAACAACTCAAATTCGTGACCCACACGAAATCCTATCATAACCAACTCAAATCTTTCCATATTTGAGTCAAACCCGACTCAGCCGCAGCCTGAGTCCAGAACCTAGTCGGTTGGACCTTTCCGACCAATTCTTTACGTCCACATCTCTTAATCACGTCTCGGAACCATGTAGCCACGTCCATGCACTCCTTGCACACGTGCAAACATCTTCCAATGACGTCCACGATACCTTCATATGCATTGTTCTTGATTCAATCATGCTGCGCAACCTCCTGATCAGCTCAACCACAATTTCTCTTGAATTTGGTTGTTGGAACCTCATCTTCTCCCTGAGACTAGTCCAATGGATCCCGTCACCAGCCATGTCTTGAACTCAAGCAACACCTGCACATGAATAAACAACCAATCCGTACGAGCCCAAGTCCTCGACTTAACTCAAGTTAGTTCCGAACACAACACCTTACGTGAGCACCTCACATAAGCATGTTACAAAACCACAGTAACACGATATCATCCATATCAACCAAAACGCACCAAAAACTTAGCAAATGAATAATAAGCAATCTTTCCAACAATGTAAAGCAAGTACGAAACTTTGCAAATGAAAAGCAGAAGTATTGCGGTCAAGTTTCGGACCATCCCACAGCAAGCCAAAGCTTGACCCGGAGCTTACCAAAACTAGTACAATGAAGCACCTGCCGGAGCTTACCAAAACTAGTAGATCCTAGCACCGGAGCTTACCAAAAACTAGTCAACCCAAAACCGGAGCTAGACAAAGTACGTCGGAGCTTAGCAAAAGCATGCCGGAGCAATCAAATATATGCCGGAGCTATCAAAGACATGCCGGAGCTAGAGATAAAGCTCACCGGAGCTAACCAAAGCTAGTCGGACCTTACCAAGAAGTCAGACCTAGCATCTAACGTAGCCGGAGCTATCCAAAATAAGTCGGACCTATGGTCGGACCTTGCTATAGCTCGGAGCTAGAGTCGGACCTTGATAAAAAGGTGTTTTGGTGATATTAAAAACTTTTATCATAAAGGCCAAGTGTATTCACGACAAGCCAATGTATTCAGCACACATAGGTCTTACAATCTCCCCCTTGATGAATGCATTGGCAACACCATTTAAAATCTGAACATTGGCTTATTCACATAAAAGTTTTGAAGGCAATTTCTCCCCCTTTGTAAATCAAAAGCAAAATGAGAAGAAAAATTATCCCATATTATCTCTCCCCCTTTATTATCTCTCCTTAAGCACATATTCTCTTTCTCTTTATGCTTATCTCTCCCCCTTTGACAATGTATTCAGCAAGGCATGAGCATATAAACAAATTATCTCTCCCCCCTTTAGTTGTTATGAGCATATTATAACATATACATATAAACAAAGCTCATCCAAGTCATACTATCAAGTACCTTACAATATTACATAAATGATATACATAAAGTAGTGTAAGCCATGCTAGAGATCAAATGTAATTTTCAATTTAAGTAAGTCATGATCTCACAAACTTAACTATTTCAAAACCTGAAGGCATGACAATAGTTGCTGTATTTTATTATTTTTCAAAGCATAAATTAGATCATATGATATTTGCAAGAGATTATATGTGCATCTGCCTTATTCTAACCAACCAAGCCAAGCCTATGTCATTTGACAATCAGAAGCTTAAAGACATGATTTTAGTCATACACAACTTCTTCCAAGTTCGTATCTAAGTGCAATGACAAGCCATCTTAAAAGAAGAAGTGCGATGCATGCATATTCTCTTGATCTTTTCTCAAAAGAATTCTTAATGATTAAAAGCACTTGTGAACATGTAACAAATTCAAAACAGCAAGAAAGTTCGACCATGACCAGTTTTAGTGTAAGTAATTATTCCAATTACTAGACATGGAAAAAACTACAAAATGTATAACACGAGTAATATAGTAAGAACTTCCAGCATGTAAAAGGAATCACAAAGTCATATATGTATGAAATACTATGCTCATATTATATTAATTTCAGATTCACACATAGACTTCCCAAGTTTCAAACCCCCCCCCCCCCCCCCCTCAATTTAAGCCATGAGGATGCATAACCCCTATTTCACTATGAATGTAACAAAAACGAGTGAAATCCAAAGGTTTTGTAAAAATGCCAGCCAATTGTTGCTCGGTATCTACATGGTGAAGCACAATGTTTCCTTTTTCAACATTATCTCGGAGAAAGTGATACCTTATGTCAATGTGCTTAGTTCTAGAATGTTGCACGGGGTTTTTAGCAATGCAAATGGCACTAGTGGTATCACAGAATAGTGGAACACTATCTAGATCAACCCCATAGTCCTTTATTGTTTGAACAATTCAAAGAATTTTTGAGCAAGCACTAGCAGCAGCTACATATTCAGATTCGACTGTGGATTGTGCAACTGAATTTTGTTTTCTAGAGGACCAAGCAGCAAGAGAATTACCAAGAAAATGACAAGCACCGGAAGTACTTTTCCTATCAATCATACAACCCCCAAAATCAGCATCCGAAAAAGCTTTCAAAGTAAAGGTTGAGGAAGAAGGAAGAAAAATGCCAAATTCTTGGGTTCCATGTAAGTACTTGAGGATCGTTTTGACGGCTTGACGATGTGAAACACGTGGGGAAGCTTGAAACCGTGCACAAAGACATACGCTGAATTGTATGTCCTGTCTTGATGCCGTGAGGTACAAATGTGATCCGATCATGCTTCTATATTCTTTTTGATTCACATATTCACCATCTTCATCAAGTTCAAGTGTTGTTGCTGTTCCCATTGGTGTCCGAAGAGGATTGCTTTTGTCCATGTTGAAGCGCCTTAGGAGGTCTTTGGTATACTTCGTTTGATGCACAAAGGTACCCTCCTTGGTTTGCTTGATTTGCAACCCCAAAAAGTAAGTGAGTTCACCCATCATACTCATTTCAAATTCAGAACTCATCATTGCTGAAAACTTAGACACAAGATCATGAGAAGCACAACCAAAGATAATATCATCCACATACACTTGAACCAATAATGAGTCATTGCCATGCTTAAGCACAAAAAGAGTTTTATCAATCTTGCCCAAGGTAAACCCCTTTTCAAGTTAGAATGTTTTTAACCTATCATACCATGCTCTAGGGGCTTGTTTGAGACTGTATAAGGCTTTGGATAGTTTGTAAACATGATTAGGAAAATCTGGATTTTCAAAACCTGGTGGTTGTTTGACATAAACCGCCTCATCTATGTAGCCATTAAGAAAAGCACTTTTAACATCCATTTGATATAGCTTAAAACCTTTAGATGCTGCAAAAGCTAACAAAATTCTTATGGCTTCTAATCTAGCGGCAGGAGCAAAAGTTTCATCAAAATCTAGACCTTCAACTTGAGTGAAACCTTGAGCAACCAACCTAGCCTTATTCCTAACCACAACCCCATCCTCACTTTGTTTATTTTTATATACCCATTTAGTTCCAATTAAAGTGTGACCTAGAGGTGGAGGTACAAGTTTCCAAACACTATTTCTTTCAAAATGTTCTAACTCTTCTTGCATGGCAATAATCAAAGATTCATTAGTGAGTGCGTGTGATATATCTTTGGGTTCAAAAGAAGCAACAAAAGCAGAATGAGCATGAGGGTTTGGATCGCAAAACCTGGACCGTGTGACTCGTTCGTGCAAGCTTCCAATCATCTGTTGTGGGGGATGATCTTTGTAAAAACATAGGGGAAAAGATGTCTCACAAGCTTCTTCTTCATTAGGTTCATCGTAGATTGATGAGCTTGTGACTTGTGGACAATCAGGACCAGCATAGGTGATAGCCGGAGCTTGTTCAATGTCCGGAGCTGGACACGTGTCAACTTCGGAACTACCAGGCAGTATCACCGGCTCTTCTTCATCTTCGAAAATACCCTCCCCCTGAGGATAAGGATCTGGTCCTGCAACACCCGAGCTAGTACCTGGGCTAGCTTCATCAAAAGACGCTTCACAAGTCTCCACAATTTTGTTAGTGTCAAGTAAAAGCACACGGTAGCCTCTAGTATGAGATGGATAACCAAGAAACATGCCATCAATGGATCTAGGTTCAAATTTATCAAGATTACCATGTTTCTTAACAAAGCATTTGCAACCAAAGACCCGAAAGTGTGTAACACTAGGCCTATGTCCAAACCGGAGCTCATATGGTGTTTTACCTAGCTTAGCACGCAAGAAAACACGATTTGAGACATAACAAGCGGTTGCTAATGCATCAGCCCAAAATTTCCTAGGAGTTTGATATTCATCAAGCATAGTCCTAGCCATCTCAACTAAGGTTCTGTTCTTTCTTTCTACAACACCATTTTGTTGAGGTACATATGGTGAAGAAAATTGATGATCTATTCTATTTTCAGCACAAAAGTGATCAAAAGATTGATTTTTAAATTCAGTTCCATTATCACTTCTAATTGCTTTTAATGGTCTTGGGTGATCATTGATAATCTAAGAAATAAAGTTCTAAAGTGACTAAAAACTTCATTCTTAGACGCCATAAAGTAAACCCAAGAGTATCTAGAATAATCATCAACGATAACAAGAACATACCATTTACCTCCGAAGGATTGAACACGTGAAGGTCCTACGGTGTCAAGATGCAAAAGTTGACATGGTTCAGTTGTCATGATCATTGTGAGAGGAGTATGTGAACCTGCAACCGTCTTAGCATGTCTACAAGAAGAGCACACAATTTCTTTGTCCCCTTTAAGCTTAGGCAGCCCACATATGCGATCAAGAGCACTAACACGCGTTAGGTGATCAAAGCCTACGTGACCAAGTCTACGATGCCAAAAATATAAGTCCTTTGAATCATTAGCAACTAGACACCTATGCTTAGATGAAGACATATCAAAATCAGCTTTAAAAACTCTTCCAAACCGAGACATGTTAAAAATAAGCTCACTATTTGAACCTACAACTTTGCAGCAGTTTTTATTGAAAATAATTTCTAGATTTTCATCTAGCAATTGTGCAACAGAAAGCAAGTTGTATTTCAAATTTTTGACAAGTGTCACATCCTTCAAAGTGTAGTGATCATTTACTCTAACCGAACCCTTAGCAATTATAGGAGTTGAAGAATTATCGGCAAAAGTAACATTCTCTACACGTGACACAAAAGAGAGGGAGGAGAACCAATCTTTGTTACCGGTCATGTGGCGTGAGCAACCTGAATCCACAATCCAAATGTTCTCCTTCCTCAAACGTGTAACCTACATAAAAGCACAATACGTCGATGACTCAATACTGGTGTTAGTAAAAAGGAATTTAGGAATCCAGTACTGAGTCACACGACGTGCAGCAGGAAAAACACACGAAAGCTGAGACAAAACAGCAGGTTTATGAGTCAAAGATTGAGATTTTTTATTCTTGACTACTGACCTATAAGGTGTTACTTGTGTAGCACAAAAATCAGTAGCTCCGGAGGCAAAAACAGAAGGTCCAGAGGTAAACTTTGAATGTTTTTGACTCAAAAAAGCAGGTTGTACATTTGGTTCAATGTGTGCAGCAAATTTTGCATGAACGTTATGAGATCTAGCAACCATTCTTTCCCTTTTCTCTTGTTTAGCTAGTCTATAACAAAAATCTATGATATGACCATCTCTACCACAGAAGGTACAATGAAATTTAACTTTGTGTTCATGTCTAGATGAGCAAACAATATTTTTATTTGAAACTGAATGAAGAAACACCCCTGCAGATTTGAAAACCACTCCTTTTTGTTTAGGAACTATTTGAATCAAACCATTTCCTAATGACTTTACAATTTTAGGTGGATGTGCCTTAGCATGAGCATGAGAATCAAAACCTAAACCAGTTTTATCATTGCAAGACTTGGAAGAATTCAGCAGTAAGTTTAGGTTCTTATTCCCATTACAAAACCGATCTAATGTCCTATGCATGTCATCAAGTTTATTGGACAGATCAAGGCAATTTTCACATGAAGTTTTTCCTTTTAGTTTGCAATTTGAACAAAATTTAACTTCATGAGAACATAAAGCATTGTTCAATATAGAAATTTCATTCATAGCATCCTGTAGTTTCTTATCAAGATCATCATAAGTAGAACAATGTAAATCAATTGTAGAACAGCTAGCATCTTTCAAGTTTTTATCATTAAGTGCAGCAAGCTCTTTGTTCTTTTCAATTTCTAACTCAAGTTTATCAAGTGTGGAGGTGTGCGCACTTCTTAATGAGGACAATTGTTCATATATTAAATCACATGAGGAACATGCATCATCACTAGGAATCAAAGTTTTTAAACGGTTGATTTCAGATTCTAGTGATTCAATTTTAGCAGCACTATCCCTAAGCTTTTTGTCCTTTTTCTTAACAATATAGTGGCACAAGAAATAGCATCACACATTTCTTCACAAGTAGGACATACCTCTTCATTGTCGCTGTTGTGTTCTGCCTCCTCCATACTTGATCTTGACTTGCCCGCCATGAAGCACAAGTTTGCCAAATCATCTTCATCTTCATCACTTCCAATGTCCACGTCGCTTGAACTGAACTCTTGAAGCGCGGTGATGAAACTGTTGATCATCTTGCGTCCTATGGTACTTTTCTTCTTCTTGTTGGAATTTCCAGAGGAGGTCCGAACCTTGCTTTCTTTTTCTTCCCGAGTGGTCGGACCTGAATGGTTAAGGCATTCTGTATGAAAGTGTCCTGTTTTACCACATTCAAAACAGCATTGAGTTCTGGAGCTTCCTCTCCTTCTAGTTCTCACATTTTGCAATGCTTTTGAGAATCTAGTAGAGACGAGTGCCAACTCCTCTTCTGGGAATTCTTCGATCTGCTCCACGGTTAGTGAGGACAACAAAGCAAGAGTATTGCAAGATGATGATTGGCCGGAGCTAGACATATCACGTTGTGAAACAAATGCAATAGACTTATTGGGGTTCTTACGTGAGATTATGTCAATTTCATGAGTTTTTAACTTGGAATATAGCACATCTAAAGTAAGTGAACTCATGACAGTAGATTCACGAATAGATGTGACTTTCATCTCCCAAATTGACATATCTAATGCACTTAGCAATTTCCTAGCATTTTCAGCATCTGAAAAATTAACATTGACACTACGCAAGTTGCTGAGAATCTTATTAAAGCGAGCAAAAAGGTCATCAATAGACTCACCGTGTTGCATCTCGAAGCGCATGTATTCTTTCTTGAACATGTCTTGCCTTACCTCTTTGATCGTGTTGGATCCTTCGTGGTAGTCACAAAGTGCTTTCCACACATCGTATGCAGATCGGAGGTGTGCAACACGATCGAAGTCGCTTTGTGTTAATCCTTGTATGATCAAGTTCCGAGCCTTGTTATTGTTGTCGACATCTCTCAGATTTGTAGCTGTAACTTGATCGTTTGATGGCACTTCGTAAGGCTTGTATACCTTCTCCCATATTGCAAAGCCTTGTGCCTGGATGAAAGCCTCCATGCGTGCCTTCCAAACCTGAAAATCAATACCAGCGAACACACAAGGTTTGGCAGAGTACTTCTCCATGATGATTAGTCAAAAAACACGCGCAAATCACAAAGATTAGAGCAACGTGGCTCTGAGACCAATTGTAGGATCGAAGAGCACGTGAAAAGCTACCAGAGAGGGGGTGAACGGTAGATTTAAAAATCTTACGCAGCGGAAACAATTAAACCCCAAACCCTTTCGGCAGAAAAATGATCTATTAAAGAAATCGTGTGTGAGACTAATCTAAACGTGTTTCACCGTGACAAAAGTGATAGATATCAGAGAATAAAGTCACAAAGACAACAAAAAAAGAATCACTCAAATTCGTCAAAAAAACTCAAGTTATGATTGAAAGATCAAACAATGGTCAATCTGCCCTACCCGAGAAAAAACAGTTCTGGAACGCTGCAAAGAAACACGTGTAGGTTATAGACCACAAATCCAATGACCGTGAAATTTTGACATATGATAGAAAATATAGTTTTGAAGACAACCCAAAAAGAATCACGTCAATTGGATCTTTAAAACTTGAGTTATGATAAAACCACCGATGAAAGGTAGTGCTGTCTAGAAACTCGACGAGTAAAACTTGTCTGGAACAAGTTGGACGAACAAGGCACAAAAGTTCCTTCAAACTACGAATTTTATTCAATAGAACACAAGAGGAACAGCCCCAAAGTCGTTCACCACGAGCTCTGGGCTCCCTTGCTTATATAACCAGCTCGAAAGTCAACTCAACTCAGATCAGGAACCTAATCCTACTCTGTTCATGAATCGTAACTTTCCATAACTGCTTAGGATTCTTCTATACGCAGATAGAAGCAATCTTAAGACTTCCAAACACCTTAGGAACGTATCCCACATTCCTAAACAACTCAAATTCGTGACCCACACGAAATCCTATCATAACCAACTCAAATCTTTCCATATTTGAGTCAAACCCGACTCAGCCGCAACCTGAGTCCATAACCTAGTCGGTTGGACCTTTCCGACCAATTCTTTACGTCCACATCTCTTCATCATGTCTCGGAACCATGTAGCCACGTCCATGCACTCCTTGCACACGTGTAAACATCTTCCAATGACGTCCATGATACCTTCATATGCATTGTTCTTGATTCAATCATGTTGCGCAACCTCCTGATCAGCTCAACCACAATTCCTCCTGAATTTGGTTATTGGAACCTCATCTCCTCCCTAAGACTAGTCCAATGGATCCCGTCACCAGTCATGTCTTGAACTCAAGCAACACCTGCACATGAATAAACAACCAATCCATACGAGCCCAAGTCCTCGACTTGACTCAAGTTAGTTCTGAACACAACACCTTACGTGAGCACCTCACATAAGCATGTTGCAAAACCACAGTAACACGATATCATCCATATCAACCAAAACATACCAAAAACTTAGCAAATGAATACCAGACAATCTTTCCAACAATGTAAAGCATGTACGA
Organism: Tuctoria greenei; assembly: GCA_036927565.1. Classification (NCBI taxonomy): domain Eukaryota; kingdom Viridiplantae; phylum Streptophyta; class Magnoliopsida; order Poales; family Poaceae; genus Tuctoria; species Tuctoria greenei. Next base: position 12,555,751 of record JAYESD010000007.1, read on the forward strand.
AACTTTGCAAATGAAAAGCAGAAGTATTGCGGTCAAGTTCCGGACCATCCCACAGCAAGCCGGAGCTTGACCCGGAGCTTACCAAAACTGGTACAATGAAGCACCTGTCGGGGCTTACCAAAACTAGTAGATCCTAGCACCGGAGCTTACAAAAAACTAGTCAAAACTAGTCAACCCAAAACCGGAGCTAGACAAAGTACGTCGGAGCTTAGCAAAAGCATGCCGGAGCTATCAAATATATGCCGGAGCTATCAAAGACATGCCGGAGCTAACAAAGACATGCCGGAGCTAGAGATAAAGCTCACCGGAGCTAACCAAAGCTAGTCGGACCTTACCAAGAAGTCGGACCTAGCATCTAACGTAGCCGGAGCTACCCAAAACAAGTCGGACCTATGGTCGGACCTTGCTATAGCTCGGAGCTAGAGTCGGACCTTGATAAAAAGGTGTTTTGGTGATATTAAAAACTTTTATCATAAAGGCCAAGTGTATTCACGACAAGCCAATGTATTCAGCACACATAGGTCTTACAAACACATTTAAAGTAGTCGCACACATTGTTTCTTTATCAAATTATTTTCTGTTGAGGGTTTTTTTGTTGTTTCCGCAGAAAAACTTTTGATCTACCATTCAACCCCTCTGATAGATTTTCACGTGCTCTTTGGTCCTAATATTGGTATCAGAGCCACGGTGCTCTATTCTTTGTGATTTACACATGTTTTGACTAATCATCATGGATAAATACTCTACAAATCCTTGTGTGTTTAGTGGCATTGATTTTCAGGTTTGGAAGGCTCATATAAAGGCTTACATACAAGCACAAGGCTTTGCGATCTGGGAGAAGGTCTATAAGTCCTTCAATGTGCCACCAAATGATCAAGTTATAACTGCAAACATAAGAGATGTCGACAACAACAACAAGGCACGACACTTGATCATGCAAGGATCGACTCAAAGCGACTTCGATCGAGTTGCACACTTCCGATCTGCATACGTTGTCTGGAAAGCTCTATGTGATTATCATGAAGGATCCAACAATATCAAGGAGGTAAGACAAGACATGTTCAAGAAAGAATACATGCGCTTCGAGATGCAACCCGATGAGTCAATCGATGACCTCTTTGCTCACTTTAACAAATTTCTCAACAACTTGCGTAGTGTCGACTATAATTTTTCAGATGTTGAGAATGTGTGACAATTACTAAGTGCATTAGACAAGTCAATTTGGGAGATGAAAGTTACATCTATTCATGAGTCCACTGTCATGAGTACAATTACATTAGATGTGCTATATTCTAAGTTAAAAACTCATGAAATTGACATAATATCACATAAGAACCCCTACATGTCTCGTGCATTTTTTTCACTATGTGACATGCCTAACTCTAGTCAATCTTCATCATGTGGTGCACTTGCTTTGCTGTCCTCTCTAACCCTTGAACAGTATGAAGAGTTTCTAGAGAAGGAGCTAGCACGTCTTTCTACTCGATTCTCAAAAGCATTGAAAAATGTCAGAACTCGAAGAAGAGGAAGTGGTGTTTCTCAACGATGCTTCAAATGCGGTGAGTTTGGACATTTTCGTACAGATTGCCCTAACCTTTCAGGTCCTATTTCCCTTGATGAGCAGAAAACAAGGACGAAGCACTCCTCTGCAAACGATAAGATGAAAAAGGGTTTTACATGTCGCCAATTGGTAAACAGCTTTGTCTCCAGACTTCAAGAACTTGGCTCGAGCGATGTGGACATCGGAAGTGACGAAGACGAAGAGAATTTGACAAATATGTGTTTCATGGCGGGCAAGTCAAGATCAAGTATGGGGGAGGCATAACACAATAGCGACGATGAAGAGGTATGTCCCACTTGCGAAGAAATGTGTGATGCTATTTCTCGTGCCACTGTTATAGTTAAGAAAAAGGACAAAAACTTAGGGACAATACTATTAAAATTGAATCACTACAATCTGAAATTAATTGTTTAAAATCTTTGATTCCTAGTGATGATTCTTGTTTCTCATTTGAGATTATTGAATGTGGCCTAGAAGGGGGGTGAATAGGCCTTTTTGAAATTTAGTCGAAACCTGCAACACTTAACAAACTAATCAAATCCCGAAATATCGGACTAGTTCGATAGAGTGCGGACAAGGCAGGTGTGTGCGGACTGGATTGATCAAGTTGGATCAATGATTTCTATTCAAGCATAGGATGCAGCGGAAAGTAGTATGTAACTTGCAAATATTGACTCAATGAAGTTAAGTGTAGTGCAAATTAGCATTGATATGAATGTTCTAACGTAAGATGGACAAAATCAGTGAAACCTTAGAATATGATATGAGAAACTTTAAGAGCAAGTTTGACACACAATTTTGTCCCGTGGTTCGGTTCCCACGGAGGCAACCTACATCCACGTTGAGGAGCCAACGAAAGGAATGGGTCTTCGCTGACCCTAACCTCGTTGAATTGCCACGAAGGCCAAATCTTCTTCAACTATCAGAAAGGGGCAAATCACCAAGTTCAAGGGGCCTTCTCACAAGTTGAGGGCTCCCCAAGATTACAATTCAAACACCACCAAGAACACATTTGTAAGATCAACAATGAAACAACAGGAGTGTGTTAGAAATCAAACCCAATAGCTCTAAAGTGTATAATCGTATCTCTCCTTTGATCCAAAGTGAATCCTCAAGGGATTGATCTTTCTTGCATTGGATTTCGTGGAGAGATGTGTTTTCTTGGCTCTTGGAGGGTGTGACGACGCAGGGGGTCGAGAGATATGATAGTTGGGCCGTGCACATCTATTTATATTAGGGTTTTCAAAAGTTACCGTTAGGGTTTCGAGGGTCCGGACTAGTCCGTGGAGGAGTCTAGACTAGTCCGGTGTGCGCCGTGCAGGAAACCCTAAGTGTCTAGAAATATCGGACTTGTCCGACTAGAAGTGGACTTGTCCGATTTTAGTCAGAAAGGTTTTCGGAGTTGTCCGTGGTGAGATCGGACTAGTCAGGTGTGGTGATGCCCTTAGTGAATATAGGACAAGTCCGCACTTGGAGGACTTGTCCGATTTTAGTCAGAGGCATTATCGGACTAGTCCGGTGCTGACAAGTTCACATTGGATGGACTTGTCCGAACCTGTCCAGAGAGGATATCAAACTAGTCCGGTGTATATCGGACTAGTCCGTTTTTCCTGTGAAATGTGAAATGTGTGAGGATTTTTGTGCTTGAGCTCTTGGTATGTGTTTCACAAAAAAATCCCTACACAATGATGTATTCTATTCAGCTCTTGAGCTCTTTTCTGAAGATCCTCATTCTCCTTTCTTTTTTGGCACTTTCTTCATTCTTTCATTAAAAACGGTGCTTTCTTCATTCTTTCATTAAAACTTGCGCTCATCTCAATAATGTGGTTAGGATCTCATTTGTTTGTCATAAATCAACCAACCCACAAGTGATGCCTAAATGCACTTTCAATCTCCCCCTTTTTGGTGATTGATGACTATCAATTGAGATTTCACAAAATATGATAAAAATGCAGAATTTTCATAAAGTGTGCAAATATGAGCTTGAAACTTATTTAGCAATAACAACAAAAGACATATGTGCACTCTTTATGGTGGGATGCAAAACTAAATGAGTGAGAGCAATAATCATGATGACAGTGAAATAATTGACATCAATATATCAATCAACAATCATATATGTCAATTATAAAGCAAAATCACAGATTTCATGAATATGAGCATAAATCATTCATAGCATTTCATCATAGGATTAAACGTACCAAAAGAGCACAATATTAAGTCTTACAAACCAAAAGACATAAAAAGATGCATAAGAGAGGCTCTCATCTCGCAACCTACAGCTGAGACCTAATGACGACTCCCCTCAATCTCCCCCCTTTGGCATCAAGACACCAAAAAGAAGGAGTGGAGGGATCTAAGAGCTTCAGTCCTCGCTGTTGGTCCTCTCATCATCTTCGTCTTTATTCTCGGGCTAAGGAGGAGGAGGAGGCGGAGCGGATCCACTCGAGCCCCCAATGCCAAAATAGGCAAGATCGGAGGGAGTCAAGGGCCCGAGCTCGGTGGAATTTGAGGCTGAGTCATCAGAAATGACTGAGGATCCAATGGGCTCGATCTCCAGCTTTTGGCAAATGTGTTTCACATTCTCCTTGACATATTGCATATCAACCTTCCTCGCCTTGTTCAGATTATGCGTGTTCACTTCTGCCTTCTTGCAAGAGGCAAAGATTGCTGACAAGTACTTTATGATTCCACTAGGGGACCCTTTTTGGGGAGGGGCTCTAGTGGTGGGGTCAGCCCTTGCATCTCCTCTAGCTCTCCTTGGTGCTTCTTCACTTGATGCTGGAGAAGGTGCAACTTGAGCAATGGCTTGGTTAGGCTTCTGGGGCCTCAAGGGAGTGTGCTCAACATCTTTCACAGATTCGATCCCTGTGACTTTCTCAATTATAAACATCAGGTAAGGGGCATAGCCACATGATTTATTCGGAGTACGGGATATGTTGACCATGTCATTCCAAATATAGTCAAAGATGTCAAACTTCCTGTTCTTGCTTATCACCTTCATCAAGGTCCTCAGGTAACCTTGGACACTTCCAACATCCCCATCCTTTGGTGCTATTGTCTTCCTTAGCACCCTGTTGAGCACCATGAAGAAAGGCTTCATGTTCTTGGTTGAGGGGGGACTGAATTTTAGACTAGTATCATAGAGGAAGTCCATTATATCCTTGCTCAAGACACCCATGTTGTGGATGGTCAGCTCATTGTTTCTGGTGTCTTTAAGGTGAAGGAGTTTGGCAAACTCATCATAGGTGATAGTGTACTTGGATGCATGAGTCATCCAAGTCACTCTATTTTCATCAGCACTCGCAAAGAAACAAGTGGCATAAAACTGAGCAATAACTTCATCACTCAAGTGATATCTGAAGGCAAACAGATCCTTCAGTCCATGTCTGGCTGCAGCGTCAACCACCTGATCAAATGCTCCACAGCTCTTCCTCTCAAAATGATCCCAGTCGATCCACTGGCTATGGACCACTGGAGTTTTCATGGTCAGGTACACTGAGGTGTAGAAGTCAGCATGAAAGTTGCTCGAGAATCTGTTATCTGCAGCCTTCTTAAGTCTGCTGTAGCAATCAATGAATCTGAGCTTGGAAGCAGTGTCGCTTCCCTTGCAGTTGAACTTCTCATCGGAGGTATCTCAGTTTCCCTGCCTCGGAGCATGCAACTTGAGTGGGCCTATCTGGCCCTGAGGCAATCCCATTGCCCTTGCCCTTCACTTAGCGAAGAGCTGCCGAGCTGGAGTCGGCTGCGTCCTTAGCCTTGGACATAGGCTTCTTAGCAAGGACCTTGCATCGAGCCTGAGGTGGCAAAGGTGCCGGCTCGGATGGGCTCTCTTGGCACTTCTTGCCTTGGCCCGTTGAGGACCGAAGCAAGGCTTCTTGGTCCATCTCGGCCACAAAGTAAGAGATTTCATCGTTGGTGCTCGACATTGTCTAGAGAATTTGTTACACAAGGTATGAATGAGAATGGATGGCAAGGAATTGCATTGAGGAATGAGTAATTAGGGTTGAGTTCAGAAAAAATGGGACTAGTCCGGTGTACGGATACAGACTAGTCCGGGTGACCGGACTTGTCCGTACATGGACCGGACTAGTGCGATATTCATCACCCTTAAACCCTAACTAGAAGACCAATGGTGTTGTTCAATGCAATAATGGCACAACATCAATGTAATACATCAAGGAAGCATGTATTTGGTGAAAGGAACTAAGCTATTTGATCAACATGAAAGGAAATAGCGTTTTCTGGGTTTGGGAGATCAATTTACCGAAATTGCTTGATTCTTGAGAATCAAGGGGTTAAAGGTTCGGACAAGTCCGTGTTCTTCAATCCCTATGCCAAGGAGGTCATTTTCCACCCAAACTTGGAGAGTTATGATGGAGGAATCACCAAATCACCGTGGGGAGCTCAAGCGTGGAGAGAGAAAGCTTGAGGAAAGTGTGAGGGTGAAGAATATTAGGGTTTGGCGGCGGCTAGGGTTATGGAGTCAAAAAATCGGACTTGTCCAAAAATAATCAGACTAGTCCGAACTTTTCCACAGCCTATATCTGACTATTCCATGGTCGTTCGGACTAGTCCGAACTAACAGTCACTCTGCAGACTATTCTGCACGGACATACTAGTCTAAGTAACCACGGACTAGTCCATGGTCACCAGAGAAGAAATTCTTAGGCCATTCATATATATTCGAAGGTACTTACTAAGAAAATAAGGAGGCAAAGCAAATCAAATAATCTTGATGAATGTGATTAGTAAGCATACAACAATCAAGCAATGACCATAATTCATCAAGATCAAGTAGTTGACATAGTTTTTGGAAAAAAAATTAGAAAGATGATTTTCGCAACTCAAACAATATGTTTTGAATAGTCCATACAGGTATGCAAGTTTTCAAGCCGCATTCCAAGCATCAAGGATATTGAGTTCATTTCGGAGCTCGCAAAAACGTTTTTCATCTATTGGCTCGGAAAATATATCGGCTAGTTGCATCTCAGTGCTGACATGGGAAATGCTATGTCTCCTTTCATTGAATGGTCTCTCAAAAAGTGATGTCGGATGTCTTTGTGTTTTGTTCTAGAGTGTTCAACTGGATTATGAGCAATTTTGATGGCACTCTCATTATTACAAAGAAGTGGAATACGGCTCATATTATAACCGTAATCCCTTAGAGTTTGTCGCATCCAAAGAATTTGTGCACAACAACTCCCGGCTGTAACATACTCCGCTTCAGCCGTGGATAAGGCAATAGAATTTTGTTTCTTGGAGGACCAAAAAACAAGGGATTTACCTAGGAATTGGCAGGTGCCGAAGGTACTTTTTCTATCTACTTTGCACCCGACATAATCTGCATTGGACTATCCAATGAGATTGAACTTGTAACCTTTGGTATACCAAAGGACTGGGTTGGGTGTATGAACCAAATATCTCAAGATCCTTTTAACGGCTGTCAAATGACACTCAGGATTAGCTTGAAATATCGCACACAAACATACACTCAACATAATATCAGGCCCAGATGCACATATGTAAAGTAAGGATCCAATCATGGAGTGATATACCTTTTGATCCACGCTTGGTCCATCTTCATTGAGATCCAAGTGTCTATTAGTTGCCATGGGAGTCTTGATAGGCTTCGCCATGTCCATCCCAAACTTCTTGAGTATGTCTTGAGTGTACTTGGTTTGGCTTATGAATGTCCATTCCTTTTGTTGTCTCACTTGGAATCCGAAGAAGTACTTCAGCTCTCCCATCATAGACATCTCAAACCTATCTGTCATAATCTTACTAAATTCTTCACAAAAGGATTTGTTAGTTGAACAAAAGATAATGTCATCAACGTAGATTTGGCAGATAAATAGATCATTGTCAAAGTGTTTTGTAAATAGAGTATAATCTGCTTTTCTAATCTTGAAACCATTTTCAATTAAGAAATCTCTAAGACACTCATACCAAGCTCTAGGAGCTTGTTTGAAGCCATAGAGAGGCTTACGCAGTTTAAAGACATGGTCGGGGAACTCTTTGTCTTTGAATCCGGGCGGTTGCTCCACATACATTTCCTCCTTGATTGGACCGTTGAGGAAGGCGTTTTTCACATCCATTTGGTAGAGCTTGAAATCATGGTGAGTAGCATATGCAAGCAATATCCTAATTGATTCAAGTCTAGCTACGAGAGCAAAGGTTTCATCGAAATCCAAACTTTCGACTTGTGAATACCCTTTGGCCACAAGTCATGCCTTGTTCCTTGTTACCACCCCGTGTTCGTCTTGTTTGTTGCGGAAGACCCATTTGGTGGCGACAACGTTCGTGTTAGGTCTTTCGACGAGTTCCCACACCTCGTTCCGTTTGAAATTGTTCAGTTCTTCTTGCATCACCACCACCCAGTCCGGATCTTTCAATGCATCCTCAATCCTTCGTGGTTCCAAAAGGACACAAACGAGTAATGCTCACAAAAGTTAGCTATGCGAGATCTTGTTGTTACTCCCTTTTGGATGTCACCGATGATGTTGTCGATTGCGTGATTTCTTTGGACGCATGGATCTAATATTGGCTGTGGCACATGCGGTCTTGTATCTTCATGATCTTCTTCTTCTCCCCCTAGATGGTTGGCCTCATTGACTTGTTGATCATCTTCGTTTTCTTCAGGTTGATCTTGTGCGGAAGCTCCCCCTTGATCATTGGCCTCCACTTGCAGTTCATCTTCCTCATGCACATGTAGAGGTGGCTCTTGTGGTCGAACTTCGCCCAACGCCATTCTTCTCAATGCTTGACAAGCAGCTTATTCTGTATCTAGCACACATGGATAACCTTGCTCCTTTTGATAGCCGTTAGTTTCATCGAACACTACGTCACGTGCTACTTCAACAAGTATGGAGGTCTTGTTGAAGACACGATAGGCGTAAGAGTTCAAATCATAACCAAGCAAGAAACCATCATCAGACTTCGAAGCGAACTTTGAAGTCCTAGGCATCTTGTTCAAAATATAGCACTTAGAACCAAAAACTCGAAAATAAGAAATATTTGGCTTGTTACCGGTGAGTAGCTCATAGGATGTCTTCTTGAGTAGTCGATGAAGATAAAGTCGATTTATGGCACGGCAAGCAGTGTTAACCGCTTCCGCCCAAAATCGATCTGAGGTCTTGTACTCATCGAGCATTGTTTTCACCGTCTCTATGAGGGTTCGGTTCTTCCTTTCGGCAACTCCGTTTTGTTGAGGAGAGTAAGGTGTTGAAAACTCTTGCGCTATGCCTTCTTCATCTAGGTACTCCTCAACTTGGGTGTTCTTGAACTCCGTTCCGTTGTCGCTTCTAATGTTCTTGATCGTCAATGAAAACTCATTTTGAGCACACTTGAAAAACTTCTTCAAGGTTCCTTGAGTTTATGTCTTATCATGCAAAAAGAAAACCCAAGTGAAGCGCGAAAAGTCATCAACAATCACTAAACCATATTTGTTATCGCTGATGCTTATGTAAGCAATTGGACCAAAGTGCTCCAACTTGCTTCCTGGCTTGGCACGCGCTACAAGGTCCGTCTTTCTCAAAAACGACATCCTTCAAACCTCGGATGTTATCACCCTTGAGGAGTTTTGAAGATTCCTAATACCAACATGCGCTAGCCGTCTATGCCACAGCCAACCCATGTTGGTCTTGCAATCAAGCATGTGTCAAGTTCGGCTTTATCTTTGTTGAAGTCAACAAGATAAAGCTTTCCCTTTAACATACCTTTGAATGCAAAGGAATCATCACTCCTTCTAGAGACGGTCACACCCTCATTAGTAAACAAGCAATTATAACCTTTGTCACATGATTGAGATATGGACAGCAGGTTATAATCTAAGGAATCAACATGTAACACATGAGAAAGAGTATGTTGAGATGATATGGCAATTTTACCGGTACCGAGAACCTTTCCTTTACTATTGTCTCCAAAATAGATGTCCACGCTTGGATCCTCATTTTCTTCATACTCAACGAACATCCTTCTTTCTCCGGTCATATGATTGGTGCTTCCACTGTCTAGCACCCATTTCGATCCACCGGAGAAATAGGCCTACAAAAACAAATCATGCCTTGGTTTTAGGTACCCATGCTTGCTTGGGTCCTTGGAGGTTAGTTACACGAGATTTGGGCACCCACACATGATACTTGGTGTTCCCATGGTGTGGCCCAACATAATGAGCATAAACTTTACCAAAAGTACTTCTCATTAGAATAATAGCTGTTGTTGTTTATATACAGGACTAGTCCAGGAAAACGAACTTGTCTGAGTAAGGAACGGACTAGTCCAGTGATCATATGTGTTGACTTTGGACTTTCCAGCTTGAGAGGGTTTTTCCTTTACAAAGGCAATGTTTTCCTTGTTATTTTTATGGCTTCTAGCATATTGCTTTTCACCATAAGAATAACCAATGCCATACTTGACATTAGGAGGTCTTGTGTCCAAGTATGCACTACGTGCATATTTGATCTTCTCCTTGTCAAATATGCCATTTTGGGAGGGATGCTTGTCCTTGGTAGAGGTAGACTTGTTTTTCAAGCTAGTGTCAGTTTTAGCACATGAACAAGTGATAATAGCATCAGTTTTAAGTGGTTAAGAAGGTGAGCTTCAAGAGGATGAGGGGTCACTTTGTTTGAGTGACTCAACTTGTATCTCAAGGATTTTGTAAACCTTGGATAGGTTAGCAAGTTCATCCTTGATGGTGGTGTTTGAGTCGCTTAACTTCAAGCAAGCTTCCTTGCTTGACGCTAACTCAAGTTCTAGTGACTTGCTCTGCTTCTTTTCAAGTTCGAGAAGCTTGTCAAATTCAAGATATTCCTCCTTTTGGGAGATAGTCATATCTTCTTGATGGTTTATCAGCTTCTCTTTCTCAACAAGTTGATCAAGTAGAAATTTCATTTTTGCTATTGTTTTCTTATCTAAGCCAATGAGCATGTCTTCATTATCACTAGCAACTTCACTATCACTAGAATACGAGTGCAAGGAAGAGGATTTGGTTGTTACCTTTCATTTACCTTCCTTTGCCATGAGGCAAGTGTTGTTGCCCTTCCATGCACCTAGAGTTGGGAAGAGGGTGGACTTCTTGGATGTCTTCTCAATGGCTATGCTAGCCATCTCCTCTTCCTCTTCGGACGAGGACTCGTCATTTGAGTCTCACTCCTTTCCTAGATGCGCTTGTCTAGCTTGCTTCTTTTTCCTGAAGAATTTCTTTGGTTGAGGTCTTGTTTCCTTTGTTTTCTTCTTGTTTTCCTCGTATGGGCAATCAACTATAAAGTGGTCATATTCACCACAGTTATAGCATGCCTGCTTCAACTTTGGTCTTGACTTCTCTTTATATTTTCCTTCACTTGATTTTCCCCCTTGTCTCTTCTTCATCATTTTCTTGAATCTCTTCATAAAGAGGATCATGTCCTCTTCGTTGATATCACTGTTCTTTCATCGCTGTCCTCTTCTTGTTGAGCTTCTCGAGCTTCTTTAGACAAGGGCTTGCAAGTGGACTTTAAAGCGACCCCTTTCTTCTTTGTCGAGGTGAGGTCGGCAATCTCCTTGACATGCTTCGCCAGCTTTTCCATCATCTCAAAGTTGATGATTTTCCCAAGTAGCTCATCTGGGGGTCATTTTCTTGTACCTGGGGCTTTCTCTAATCATCGAGCACAATGTGACGTTGCGAGGCATGAAAGCTCTAAGGATGAGCTTCACTACCTCGTGATCGTTCCACTTCTTGCTTCCGTATGCTCGAACCTTGTTGATGAGCGTCTTTAAGCGGTTGCACATGTCTTGTAGCGACTCGTCTTCTTCAATGGCAAATCTTCCCAACTCGCCTTCGATCATTTCAATCTTCGCTTCTCGCACATGGCAATCACCTTCATGTTCGGTTTGCAGTGTATCTCATTTTTCTTTCGCAATCTCGAGCCCATCCACCTTGGTGAACTCGTCCCGACTAAGTGATGAGGTGATGATTGCTGCAGCTTGGGCATTTCGATGAATTGTTTGCTCTTGACTACGTGTGAGCTCCTCATCATCGTCAGGGATATGTATTCCTGTAATCACAATATGCCACAAGCTTGGATTGAGTGAGATCAAGTGCATTTTCATGTTTTGCCTCCACATTGAGTAGTCATTGCCAGCAAAGTGTGGGGCTTATCCAAGGGGAATAGATAGGTAATTATTACAACAACAACAACCAAGACTTTGTCCCAAACAAGTTGGGGTCGGCTAGAAATGAAACCCAACAATTTTGAAGAAAGGTAATAGAAAATAAGATGAAAGTAAAATAATAATAATAAAAATACAAATAAAATAAGATTCTACATTCTATTTATTTTAGAAATGGGTTAATAAGAAAGAAGATAAGAGTAACAAATTACAAAAAAACTAAGATTCTGGCACATGGATTGCTAATTTCCATGCAGTCCTATCATGAGCCAAATCTCAAGGTATGTCCCACTCCTTTAAGTCCCGTTTCACCGCCTCCTGCTATGTCAACCTTGGTCGACCTCTACCCCTCCTAAAATTTTCTCTACTCTTTATAATCCCACTGTGAATCGATGCTTCTGGAGGTCTCTGTAGGATATGCCCAAACCAACGTAGGCGATGTTGGACTGGCTTCTCCTCAATCGGTGCCACTCCTACCCTATCACGTATCACCCCGTTCCTAATTTTGTCTCTTCTTGTGTGACCGCACATCCACCGTAGCATGCGCATCTCCGCAACACTTATTTGTTGGACATGTTGTCTTTTAGTTGGCCAACATTGTGCTCCATACAACATCGCAGGTCTGATCACTGTCCTATAGATTTTTCCTTTCAAATTTTTGTGGAACTTTCTTATCACATAAGATTGCAGATGCTTGTCGCCACTTCATAAACCTGATCTTGATCCTATGGCAAACATCTTCGTCAATATCACCATTGCTTTGTAACATTGATCCTAAATATCGAAATGTGTCTCTCCTAGGTACTACTTGTCCATGTAAACTAACATTACCATCCTTGCACCCGACATCACTAAAGTTGCATCTCATATACCCGGTCTTGGTTTTACTAAGTCTAAACCCCTTAGACTCTAAGGTCTGCCTCCATAGCTTCAATTTTCTATCAACACCATCCCTAGTTTCATCTACCAACACTACATCATCAGCAAAGAGCATACACCAAGGGATATCCCCTTGTATATCCTTCGACACCTCATCCATCACTAAGTAAAAGATATAAGGACTTAAGGCTGATCCTTGGTGTAACCCTATTGTGATAGGAAAAGTGTCGGTCTCACTATCTCTTACGTGCACACTTGTCACCACATTATCATACATATCCTTGATAAGGTTAATGTACTTTGTTGGGACTTTGTGTTTCTCTAGTGCCCACCACATGACCGGTCTTGGTACCTTATCGTATGCCTTATCCAAGTCAATGAACACCATATGTAGATCCTTCTTTTGCTTCCTATACCTCTCCATAAGCTGACGAAGTAAGAAAATCGCCTCCATAGTGGACCTCCCAGGCATAAAACCAAACTAGTTTTTAGTGATGTTGGTCACTTTCCTCAAGTGGTGTTCAATCACTCTCTCCCAGAGCTTCATAGTATGACTCATGAGCTTAATTCCTCGGTAATTAGTACAACTTTGAACATCTCCTTTATTTTTGAAGATGGGTACTAAAATACTTTGCCACCACTCTTCAAGCATTTTGTTTGACTGAAAAATGCGGTTGAATAGTTTAGTGAGCCATACTATTGCTACATCCTCCAGACATCTCCACACCTCAATGGGGACATCATCGGGGCCGCAGGCCTTTCCTCCTTTCATCCTTTTTAAGGCCTCTCTAACCTCAGACTCTTGTATCCTCCACACGAATCGTCTGTTGGTGTCATCAAATGAGTCATCCAACTCAAACCTAATACTCTCATTCCCGTCATTGAATAGTCCATTGAAGTAGTCCGGCCATCTGTTCCTAATTTCTTCCCCCTTCAATAGAATTTGGCCTGCCTCATCCTTAATGCATTTTACTTGGTTGAGATCTCTCACCTTTCTCTCACAAAGTTTCGCCATCTTGTATATATCTTTTTCACCTTCTTTTGTCCCTAGCCTCTCATATAGCGCATCATAGGCCTGCCCCCTTGCTTTACTCACAACATGCCTTGCATTTTTCTTAGCCTCTTTATACTTCCCCATGTTATTTGCGCTTCTCTCATCATGCCAGCTCTTATAAGACTTCTTCTTCTCCTTAATAGCTTCTTGTACATCTTCATTCCACCACCAAGTGTCTTTATCTACAAGTTTCTTACCTTTTGTCCACCCAAGCGCCTCCCTAGATGCCTTCCTAATGTAAGTCGACATCTTCACCCACATACTATCCACATCTTCCTCTTTGCTTCAAGGTCCTTCTGCGATCATCCTCCTTTTGAATGATTGCTGTGCTTCATCATTCAACTTCCACCACTTTGTTTTTATGGTTTTAACACCTTTGTCTCGTGAAACACATATGTGGAAACGAAATTCAGCTACCACAAGTTTATGTTGTGGAATAACACGTTCTCCAAGAATCACCTTACAATCTAATCATGTCCCTCTCTCCCTTCTCCTCGTGAGGATATAGTCAAATATTTGACTAGAATGTTGGGCACTAGTAAAGGTCACTAAGAGAGATATCCTCTTCTTAAAGAGGGTGTTAGCTACCAATAGGTCATAGGCTACGGCAAAGTCTAGGATATCCTTACCCTCTTGGTTTCTATCGCCACACCCAAAACCTCCGTGTACCCCCTCAAAACCTACGTTAGTTGTACCTACATGACCATTGAGATCTCCTCCTATGAAGAGCTTCTCGGTTACCGGTACACTACTAACTATATCCTCCAAGTCCCCCCAAAATTGTCTCTTAGTGCTCATGTTGAGCCCAACTTGTGGGGCATAAGCACTAATGACATTCAAGATAAGGTCCCCCACAACTACCTTGACTAGGATGATCCTATCCCCTCGTCTACGAACATCCACTACTCCATCCTTGAGGCTCTTATCTATTAGGATGCCTACGCCATTCCTAGTTCCAGTCGAGCCAGAATACCAAAGCTTAAAACCGGTATTCTTAACCTCTATCGCCTTTTCACCTGACCATCTAGTCTCTTGTACACAAAGGATATTTACACGCCTCCTAATCCCAACGTCCACTAACTCTCGTAGCTTTCCCGTCAAGGATCCTACATTCCAACTACCCACCCGATCCCTAGTTTGCTCGGCTAGCTTCCTTACCCTTCGCATCCGTTGAGGAAGATGCAAAGACCCTTGCTGACTTAACACAACATTCGGGCGATGATGTAGCGCACCACTAACACTGCAAGGATTCAGGTTTATCGCAACAAAAAATTCGTCGCAATAGGTTGTTTTTCGTCGCAATAGATCGTTGTTGCAATGAAAAAGAGCGTGGCGATAGTTTTTACGAATCGTCGTAATAATTCCCGCGGCGATAGGTTATTTGTGACGCCTTGGCATCTATGGCGAATAGTATGGTATTGCAACGATTTTACATCGGTGGCAAATAGGACGCCATTGCAACGTTTTCATGTATTACGATGATTTAACGTATCGCAGCGAATTGTACAGTATTGCAATGGGTTCACGATCGTGGCAAATAGTACAGTATTGCAATGATTTCATATTCGTGGCAAATAGTATGTAGTTACAACGATTTAGCATATTGCGATGATTTAACGTATTGCCACAAATAGCATGGTATTGCAACGATTTCACATTCGTGGTAATTGTATGTGGTTGCAACGATTTCACAGGCGTGGCAATAGTACGATATTATAACGATTTCACATTCATGGCAAATAGTATGTTATTGCAATGGTTTAGCGTATTGCAACAATTTAATGTATTGCAACGAATAGCATTGTATTGCAATGATTTCCTAGGCGTGGCAATAGTACGGTATTGTAACGATTTCACATTCGTGGCAAATAGTATGTTATTGCAACGGTTCACCGTATTCCGACGATTTAACATATTGCAACGAATAGCATTGTATTGCAACGATTTCGCATTCGTGGTAATAGTACTTGATTGCAATGATTTTCACATTCGTGGAAAATACTACAGTATTGCAACGATCTTCACAGCCGTGGTAAATTGTAACATATTGCAACGAGTTATAATGTAGCGACGATATACCATATTGCAATGAATATCACGGTATTGCAACGATTTCACATTCGTGGCAAATAGTATGGTACTGCAACGATGTCACAGCTGTGGCAAATAGTATGATACTGCAACAGTTTAACGTCCGTGGCAAATAGAAGGTTAGTGCAACGAGTCAACAAACGTGGCGAATAGTACCGTATTGCAACGATTTTAGATCCGTGGGAACTAGTCTGGTACTGCAACGATTTCGTATCCGTGGCGAATATTTGGGTATTGCAACGAGTCCACAAACGTGGCGAATAGTACTGTATTGCAACGATTTCAGATCTGTTGGAACTAGTATGGTACAGCAACGATTTTGCACCCGTGGCGAATAGTTTGGTATTGCAACGATTTCTTATTGTTTCAATCTATGAACCGCGACACTGCTAACTTCCATTTTAATTGGCCAGTTCCCGATTCTGCTGTGTCATTATTGTTGTACGTGGCGTTTGGTTTAGACAATGCAACTTGTGGTCATAACGATAAGAATTAAAAAGAGAAGTATATCAGATTCAAAAATCTTCATTACACCAGGTCGTATGATGGCCGAACACTCTTCAATCCACTTAGATTGAAGTGGAACCACTCCTACCCAAACGAGGAAAAAAAACTTATGGATACGGTATGCATATCCAAGGCTGTGCATACCATTCTACATTTGTGACATGTGTGATAGGAGAATTGGTCCCGATCTTCCGAAAGGTAATGGATAAGTCGATTGATGTGGAGATCTCGACGTTGATGATCCGAGGCTCTCGAGTAGAACACGAACAACCCCTGCAATCACTACACCACCGCTCCGTTGGTTATCAACCGTGCTGCACACGCTTGACCTCGCCAAGAAGGCTAATCCCTGCAAGTGCAACCGAGAACACGAGCAAGAACGTAGAAGAAGCAATCTGAAATTGCTGAATTGGGGTTTCACAAACCGAAAAACGGCGATATTATTGATCTAAGCAAAACCCAATTGTTCATGGCGGCTACTATGGAGTATATATAGGTGGGAGGACGTCCAAGGGGGTGTTGGGGTCGTGACCTAACCCTAACACACGAAAATAATGGACTTAGACTTGATACAAGGCCCAATGGCCCAATATGGTGGTGCAGCACCCTGACAGATTCTGTATTTGATTTTGTTTCGACGATTCCCGACGACTCCGAAAGAATTTTGACATGGGACCGGTGCCATTGGAAAGGTTATCCTCTCCTCTTTCCGTGCATATGTAGAACGTCCAAAACGGAGTTCGTATGCGTCCTGGGCGTCCGTTTTAGTGCGTACTGCTCCTGGACTCCGAGTTGGATACGATTTGGAGTTTGGTTCGGTTTCCATCTTCTTTGAACGAATTCTCTGGTTTTCCACGTCCCTAATACTCCCTCCAAGTACTCCTTGAACCTGTCCATGGATCTTAATCACAAATAAATCATTAAGTAGCAATCTATGCTCAAAAACATATAAGGAAATATATAAGAACGAGTTCACCTCTGAAATTAATTGTTGTGTATGAACTCTATTGATTGCATCTTGTATATTCAGTAGAGTGTTATTTGTATCCATATAAGTGATGTGCTCATCATCCTCCCCTCCTTGAATTGGAGTCGTCCTCGACTCAAGTTCGTCTCCTCTCATGTGTTGGTCCAAATGTGCAACGCCATCAAATCTTCTTGTATGCATGAATGGAGGAGGCCAAGGTGGTGGACGACATAGTGCGCCATCTTGATCTTGTCTATCAAATAAGAGTGCACATTCACTTGAGCCAGGATCCCAAACAAATAAATATTGTGTCATGTTTGTAGGTGCAATAATAATGTGCATGATCTCATCATTCTCCCCTTCTTTATGACAAGCCGTCCTCGGCTTGCTTGTATGTCCAGCAAAGAGGCTTGCATTGGAGGTAGAGTAAGTGCTGTCCATAATGCACAACCACAGTGAATAATGCTTTTGTTGTCCCTGCTGCAAGGAAAACATACTAGAAAAACTTGACAAGACATTATTAGCGTTAGTACATTCATTTACTTGACCATGTTGTTGCAGCACAAAAGGAGCTTCCTCATTTGAACATATGTAAACTTTATGCACCATAAACATACCACTATGTTCATATTTGCCTATAGCATGAAAAATATTTCTACTTAACAAAGACAATTCAGATTGAGAAAATATTATCTTCTCTACGATATCTAGATCACAAAGAGTGTCAAATTCAATATAGCCCAAAGTATTTAGAGAAGATAACAATTTCAGCTCATCCTTTTCACATGTAGTTGGGATCAAATGCTTAATTTCAGCACAAGTGAGTGATAAAGTATCAAATTCATTTGGTTGTTCTAGCATAGGTATAATATAATTATCAACACACAACTCATTTTTGTTATAAGAATCAGTGGGAAAATCAACTAATGGTAAAGTTGTATTATTTAAAGGTTCATCTTGTTGCTGCTCATCGATAGTATGATTGGTAGCAAAATTCAGCACATCTGAAAATGTCATACCGTGGTTAACTGTAGAGCATTGTCCATTAACACTACTCTCATTTTCAGCAAGAAATTCAAATGCATTATGAGTTGATTCATCAAAAAAATCAGAAGAGTTGGTCAGCACCTCACTCTCATTTGCATCTCCATTTATTTGTTCATGTTCCTGCAAAAGGTTAGGCAAGGGAGGAGGTACAACAAGAAAATTCTTCTCAAGTTCATGTATTTCATCTTTACAATTAGATACATTAGCAAAAGTTTCTCTCATAAGAATTTTCATATCTTTCCATGTTCGAGGTCTTTCTAAATCACTTAAGTTGTTCCACCAAGTCAATGCACAACCTACTAATGCACTTGCAACATTTCTAATCTTTCTTTTCTCACACATATGACATTGTCCAAAAATTTTATTCAACTCTATTTCCCAAGCAATATATTCATCGTAACCAAAACCATCATAAGAAGGAAGAGATGGGAGAATGTAATTACTTCTTGTGGATGGTGTTGTAAAGGTTGTTTGAATGTCATGTGAATCCTTGGTTGATGTTTGATTTTTAGTGAGCAACTCTATCGCCGTCTTCATCATGTCCATCATCTCAGCATATAATGCATGATTCTTGCTTTTACCTGACATTGTTAGTAGCAAACAGAAGACAACACAAAAAAATATGTTATCCCTATCAACTACAAAGGATAATGGAAAAGTGGAAGTGGAATCACACACTCTCAAGCGTCTTACCACGCTCTTACAAGTGTTCTTACCGACACTGCAGGTGGCAAACGGTGGCCGGTATGAAGAAACCAATGAAGCGTGGGATGATTGCAAAGGTGTATCGATTCTGCTCAAGAGTAAGGTGTAGCTTGGATGGCACTTTCTATGTAGCAAGGATTAGCAATAATGAAATCAGATCGTAAAGTTGAATAAGTGTCCAAAGTCTTTGTCAAAGTTGCTGGCCTAAATGTGTTCCTAGTAGTTCAAGCTAGCAAGACATGAGACAAAACTAGATGACACAAAGAATGCAAGCACTTCTGTTTTTTTATTATTTTTTTTCTTTTTTTGTGCGGATTTTGTTTCTTGTTTTGCACTTGCCTTTTTCTTTTTTTTTTCTTTTTTTTTAGAATGTGCTGCAAGGGAAGAACACAATGAAAATCAATCCAAGATATCACGTGTGTCTGTCGCAGATTTTCTGCTCAATCTTCCAAGGACAAATAGGCACACTTATAGGCTCTAGATTGGAAAACTTAGAACAGCAAGATTGTAGATATATCTCTCCTATTTAATTTCAATATATGGAAGACCTATTTTGGAAAAGAACAATAGGAGATACTGCCCCCGAAATACAGACTGTTCAGAATTTTTAGGTCAATAACAGATTCGGATCTAATACAATTTCGACATCTATAACTCTATTTTCTGGGACAATGATGAATAAGAAAGTTATAGAGAACTTCTTAAGCTTTCCAGAAAGTATAAGAACACGAAAATCCGAGTTCGTATGAGCTAGATATGATGAAAATACTGAACTGAACAGAGATGAATCTAATCTGGACGTGATGACGTGATTCAAAAGGATGAATCACACAATGCAAGACTCAAACTAAGACCAAAAACACTTCTAAACCAGCAATATGACTCAACCACGGACACAAACTCAACAAAACCAAACTGAATAACAAAGTTGCAAAGGCTCAATGTGGTTTAGACAAAGTAATGAACAGATCTACTAAACTGCAAGTTTTTTTGTGGCTTTTTTGTGGACTCTAGGTATGAAAAACAAAACTAATGTAATGGATAGATGAATTACCTAACGGGCAACCTGGCTCTGATACCAATTGATAGGAGAATTGGTCCCGATCTTCCGAAAGGTAATGGATAAGTCGATTGATGTGGAGATCTCGACGTTGATGATCCGAGGCTCTCGAGTAGAACACGAACAACCCCTGCAATCACTACACCACCGCTCCGTTGGTTATCAACCGTGCTGCACACGCTTGACCTCGCCAAGAAGGCTAATCCCTGCAAGTGCAACCGAGAACACGAGCAAGAACGTAGAAGAAGCAATCTGAAATTGCTGAATTGGGGTTTCACAAACCGAAAAACGGCGATATTATTGATCTAAGCAAAACCCAATTGTTCATGGCGGCTACTATGGAGTATATATAGGTGGGAGGACGTCCAAGGGGGTGTTGGGGTCGTGACCTAACCCTAACACACGAAAATAATGGACTTAGACTTGATACAAGGCCCAATGGCCCAATATGGTGGTGCAGCACCCTGACAGATTCTGTATTTGATTTTGTTTCGACGATTCCCGACGACTCCGAAGGAATTTTGACATGGGACCGGTGCCATTGGAAAGTTTATCCTCTCCTCTTTCCGTGCATATGTAGAACGTCCAAAACGGAGTTCGTATGCGTCCTGGGCTTCCGTTTTAGTGCGTACTGCTCCTGGACTCCGAGTTGGATATGATTTGGAGTTTGGTTCGGTTTCCATCTTCTTTGAACGAATTCTCTGGTTTTCCACGTCCCTAATACTCCCTCCAAGTACTCCTTGAACCTGTCCATGGATCCTAATCACAAATAAATCATTAAGTAGCAATCTATGCTCAAAAACATATAAGGAAATATATAAGAACGAGTTCACCTCTGAAATTAATTGTTGTGTATGAACTCTATTGATTGCATCTTGTATATTCAGTAGAGTGTTATTTGTATCCATATAAGTGATGTCCTCATCAATGTGTCCACATGAACGGACGGATGAAGCAGTTGCATGACTGTGACATGTGTGCACATGAACGAATGAGGTCGTATGATGGACGGACATGATAGGGATAACGCCAAGGAATCGTATCCTTTTAAAGCATAATTTTTCCCGCATACGATGGGCCCTTCGCGTGTCAAATTAAAAATTTCTCCTTTTATCGAAAAATATCTCCTTTAACGACGCCAAATTTTGGTACATGGGCTCACGCGTACATAGGGACGAACACCAAGCGTTCCAGAGCAGTTTCGGCCCTGGAATACAATGTGACTCAGCGCAGTTTCAGACCATGCATAACAAGAAGCCCAGCGCAGTGTTGGTCCTACTCTGATAGCTTCACGTACGCTTTGTCCTGGCTGCCTCCCCGCCGGACCCTTCGATCCACAACGGCCCCCTCTCCCAATTGCACGAAACGTGCCTGGAGGAGCATCTGCCAGCCGCCACGCTCTTGGAGGAGCATCCGCTGGCCGCCACGCTCTTGGAGGAGCATCCGCCGGCCGCCACGCTCTTGGAAGAGCATCCGCCGTCCACCAGCGTGGAGGAGCATCCGCCGGCCATCGCACATGGAGGACCAACAACGCTAGGTACAATTGCTCACATAATATTATTGTAGTTCAATCCTCTTACGGATATGCTGATTGAATTGTTGGAAGTGATGTCAGAAGATAAGACATGGATGGGAAAAGACAGGCGTACGAAGGAGTGGCAGGATGGAATGAAGTCATTTTTAAATTTAGCATTCCAGGGCACTCGTGAAGAAGAAACTAAGCCTTGTCCTTGCACGAAATGTCGTAATATTTGCCACGGGAGACGCAAGGAAGTTCATCTTTACTTTCTTAGTAATGGGATGTCATTTGATTATACTTGTTGGGTACACCATGGAGAAAAACAAGTTCAGACAAAAATTTCTGAGCAATCAGCAAATAATGAGAAGATAATTTCTGATGATGCTGCTATGGAAAATATGCTATCTAGCCTTCTTAGAGGCACTGGTGATCATGGTGGTACTTCAACAGGTGTTGATGATCCAGAAAATGTTATAAACCAGCAGGAGCCAACTGGGTGTGCAAAGGCATTCTATGACTTATTAAAATGATGACAAAAAGGAGTTTTATCTAGGTTGTGAGAAGGTGACCCAATTATCCTTCATTTTCAGGTTGTACAAGATAATGGGTTTAACTGGTTTGAGCAAAAAAGCATGTGAGTTCGTCCTTGAACTATTCTCATATGTGCTTCCAGAGGGCCATTGCATTCCTAATACACTTGATAAAGTTCAGAAGGTTGTTCGTGACCTCGGGCTGAGCTATGAAAAGATCGATGCATGTGTCAATGGCTGTGTGTTATTCCGAAAGGACTATTCTCTGCTGGATCGATGCCCAAAATGTGGTGAATTAAGATGGAAAAATAGTACTGGTGGGGATGCAAGAGAGGCTTTACCTTGTGGAAAAGCCAAGAAGCTTGTAGGAAGCAAGATTCTACGATACTTCCCTCTTATTCCCCATCTTCAAAGGTTTTATATGGCAGAATCAACGACATCAAACAGGTGTTGGCACAAAGAAGAACGTATTGATGATGGAATATTACGCCATCCTGCAAATTCGAAAGGATAGAAGCATTTTGATCGCATTCACTCAATTTCTCATCTGATCCTCGCAACATAAGGCTTGGGCTAGCATCTGATGGTTTCAATCCTTTTGGAGTAATGGATGTTTCTTACAGTACATGACCTGTGATTCTAATCCCTTATAATCTACCACCTTGGTTGTGTATGAAGCAGCCTTATTGGTTGATGTCAATGATAATTCCTGGGCCAAAGTCACCTGGAAACAACATTGATGTGTATCTATAGCCTTTGATTGATGAGCTACTAAAATTATGGTCTGATGGTATTGAAACATACGACAGTTCAAAGAAAGAGACATTTCTCATGCAAGCTTCTATATTGTGGACAATAAATGATTTTCCAGCATATGCAATGCTATGTGGAAGGAGCACAAAAGGTAGGCTAGCATGTCCATACTGCCATGTAAACACTGACGCCTTGTGGTTGAAACATGGATGAAAGTATTGCTACATGGGTCATCATTGTTTCCTACCTCAGGATCACCGGTGGCGTCGGGACAAAGCTTCTTTCAACAACAAAATAGAGAATAGAGAGGCTCCAACATCACTCTCTGGTCACGAAGTACTCCAACAATATGAGACTTTTGATCAAGTGAGTTTTGGAAAGATGAATAATAAGAGAAAGCACACTGAGGAAGATAGGTGGCATAGTTGGAAGAAGAAAAGTATATTTTTTCAGCTCCCGTATTGGAAGACATTGCTAATAAGGCATAACTTGGATGTCATGCACATTGAGAAAAACATTTGTGATAGCATATTGGGTACATTGCTTAATATGGATGTTAAAACAAAAGATAGTCTACAAGCTCATTTTGATATGCAGGAAATGGGTATACGGCCAAAGCAACATCCAGTGGGTATGAAAGGGAAGTATGATTGTCCATCAGCATCATATACTTTGCAAAAAGATCATAAGACCACCTTGTGCAAGTTATTGGCGGATGTGAAGATGCCCGATGGTTATGCCTCAAACATCAAGATATGTGTGGACATAACAGCACGTAAGGTATCAGGTCTAAAAACTCATGACTGCCATATTATATTTCAGAAGCTCCTTTCTATTGCAATATGTGACATATTGCCTGAAAAGGTTGTTGAACCTTTAATTAAGTTTAGCAGATTCTTTTCTAGAATTTGTTCTAAAGAATTGGCGGAACCAGATTTGAATAAGATGATTGAACAATTTCTTGAAACAATTTGTAAGCTTGAGATGTTGCTTCCTCCCGCTTTCTTTGATATCATGGTACATCTTCCAATCCATCTTGGTGAAGAAGCTCACTTGGGTGGACCTGTTTCTAACAGATGGATGTATCCAATTGAGAGGTACCTTGGTACATTGAAGAGGTATGTACGTAACAGAGCTCACCCGAAGGGTTCTATAGCTAAGGGATATATTATGGAAGAGTGTATGACTTTTTGTAGCCATTTTTTGGGTGACATCAGCACCAAGCTTAATAGGACAGAACGTCATGAAGCTACAACTAGGAACGAACCTTCTCTCGAGTCTAATATATTTACAGAAAGTGATAATTATAAAAAAGGGTTTAAATGCGACAAACTTACTATAGTGGAACTACATAACATCAGGCATTATATTATTTCTAACGTTGAAGAGGCCGCTCCATGGATCAAGTACGTATAACACTCAGATGTTCTATACTATGTTAATGGATCATTCTTATTGTAGATGGCTAATTTAATTTTGTACCCTTTTCAGTGAGCATTTTGAAGAGCTGAAAAAAATTCATTCTCATGATGTTGAGAAACGCCATAGAGTTGAGTTTGTTTATTGGTTTCAGAAATGAGTAAGTACATGCAAGTTTTTACTTTGATGAAATATTGAAGAAATATCTTTTCTGAAGTTGGTTTATCGATGACCCCTTTTATACTAATTAATGTGTACAGATTACGACATTACACAAAGAAGGCAAATTAACCGATTATTTGTATGCATTATCTAGAGGACCCGATCGTCAGGCACGTTTTTTAGTCGATCATTCATAGATGGCTTCTTCTTTTGAACAGCGGAGGTGGAAAAAGATTTACGGATGCAAAACAGTGGTGTTGTTGTTCAGGATGGTGAGCATGAGTGGTATGGAGTAATCAAGAAAATGATTTCTGTTGATTTCGAAAAAAACCAAGAGGTTCTGTTATTTGAATGCGAATGGTTTGATCGGCCTCGTTCCGGTCAGAGCCAAAGCAGAGGCTACAAAATGGATCGATACGGAATGATAGATGTTGACACTACTATTTCTCAATTTAAGTATGAGCCTTACATTCTTGCCACCCAAGCAGAACAAGTTTTTTACGTTAGAAGTGTGAAGCAACCTAAATGGGCTACAATTGTTAAAACGAAGCCACAAAACCTTTTTGCCATGCCCCTTGGAGATAGTGAAAATAATGTCACTGAGACGATGGAGGCTAAGACGTTATTTGATGATCGAAGGCTTAGTGATATAAATGAGGATATGACCACATGGGATAGGAATGACATTGACGGAGCAATCGGTGATGCTTCTGCTCTTTCAAATGAAGATGATGACGACGACGACCACGACGATGATGATACATATATTAATGATAGTACTGTACCTCCAATATTGAGGGAGGACAGCGAAGATGATGATTTTTTCATATAGGTACTGTGTGAGCTAGCTGTACATGAACTATGTAATGCAACGTTTGTGTTCCATGGCGATAGACCTTAACGCCACCAACTGTTAATTCGTGGCAACGGATCCTAATACAACAATTGTGTTTAGTGGCAATAGATCCTATCACCACGAACTTGTGAATCGTGGCATAAGTTCCTAATGCAATATTTGTGTTTCGTGGCGATAGATCCTAACACCACGAACTGGTGAATCGTGGCAAAAGTTCTTAATGCAACGATTGTGTTCCGCAGCGATATATGCTAATGCCATGAACTATTGAATCATGGCAATAGATCCTAATGCAATGATCGCGTTCTGTGGCGATAGATGCTAATGCCACGAACTAGTGAATCGTGGCAACAGATTCTAATGCAACGATTGTGTTCTGCGACGATAGATGCTAACGCCACGAACTATTGAGTCGTGGCAACATATCCTAATGCAACGATCGGGTTCCATGGTGATAGATGCTAATTCCACGAACTAGTGAATCGTGGCAACAGATTCTAATGCAACGATCGGGTTCCATGGCGATAGATGCTAATGCCACGAACTAGTGAATCGTGGCAACAAATTCTATTGCAATGATCGGGTTCCGTGGCAATAGATGCTAATGCCACGAACTATTGAATCGTAGCAACAGATCCTAATGCAACGATCGGGTTCCATGGAGATAGATGCTAATGCCACGAACTAGTGAATCATGGCAACAGATCCTAATGCAACGATCGGGTTCCGTGGTGATAGATGCTAATACCACGAACTAGTGAATCGTGGCAACAGATTCGTGGCGATAGATCCTAATGCCACAAACTAGTGAATCATGGCAACAGATCCTAGTGCAACGATCGTGTTCCGTGACGATAGATGCTAATGCCAAGAACTAGTGAATCGTGGCAACAGATTCATGGCGATAGATCCTAATGCCACGAACTAGTGAATCGTGGCAACAGATCCTAATGCAACGATCGTGTTCCATGGCGATATATGCTAATGCCATGAACTAGTGAATCGTGGCAACAGATTCGTGGCGATAGATCCTAATACCACGAACTAGTGAATCGTGGCAACAAATCCTAGTGCAACGATTGTGTTCCGTGGTGATAGATGCTAATTCCACGAACTAGTGAATCGTGGTAACATATTCGTGGCGATAGATCCTAATGCCACGAACTAGTGAATCGTGGCAACATATCCTAGTGCAACGATCGTGTTATGTGGCGATAGATGATAATGCCACAAACTAGTGAATCGTGGCAACAGATTTGTGGCGATAGATCCTAATGCCATGAACTAGTGAATCGTGGCAACAGATCCTAATGCAACGATCTTGTTCCGAGACGATAGATGCTAATGCCATGAATTAGTGAATCGTGGCAAAAGACCAAGCTTACTGCAACAATTTAGTATTCGTTGCTGTACAATCATTGCAACAGGGTGTAATCCTTGTTGTGTAAGGTGGTGGCGATCCGACCCTCGCTCATTTAACACCACATCCAGGTTCCGATATGGCGCGACACTAAGGCGGTGGCGACCCGGCCCTCGACCACTTAACACCATACCTGGGTTCCG
Organism: Tuctoria greenei; assembly: GCA_036927565.1. Lineage (NCBI taxonomy): Eukaryota > Viridiplantae > Streptophyta > Magnoliopsida > Poales > Poaceae > Tuctoria > Tuctoria greenei. The sequence goes on from JAYESD010000007.1 coordinate 12,582,573, forward strand.
GCATGGCGCATCGCTAAGAGGGTTACGCCCCAACGAATTTCCAATGGGTTTCATTTCCATGAGAATGGCTAAGTTTAGTTGTTGGCTTGCCAAACCTATCACAACACCTCCTCCTTTACCCGGGCTTGGGACCGGCTATGTCATTAAAACATAGGCGGAGTTAATTATTATTGTTAGAATTTAAGCGATCATAATTAAAAGGATATCGGGAGTAATCGGTGTGACTACTCTCCTTCTTCCTCTTCTTGTCCTCGACCTTCACTTTCCATTTCGAAAGTGCTTTCTTCCTTAGGAGCGCCTTGAGTTCAAGGGTCTCCTCATCATCATTCTCGAAGTCCTGGATAGCATCAAGGAACTTTTCTAGTTTTTGATCTTTTTCGTCTTCAACCTTCTATTGGTTAATATTCTTGTGCGCATCCTTCATGTCCAACATGTTATCTTCGAGCGATTAGTCTCTTGTGAAGAGTTCGGATCTGATACCAATTGAGTGTGGCCTAGAGGCGGTGAATATGACTTTTTGAAATTTAGTCAGAACCTGCAACACTTAACAAATTGATCAAATCTCGAGATATCGTACTAGTCCGGTAGAGTGCAGACTAGTCCATTGCGTACGGACTAGATTGATCAAGTTCGATCAATGATTTCTATTCAAGCACAGTATGCAGCGGAAATTAATATGTAACTTGCAAGTATTGATTCAATGAAGTTAAGTGTAGTGCAAATTAGCTTTGATATGAATGTTCTAACGTAAGATGGACAAAATCAATCAAACCCTAGAATATGATATGAGAAACTTTAAGAGCAAGTTTGACACACGATTTTATCCTATGGTTCAGTTCCACAGAGGAAACCTACATCCACGTTGAGGAGCCCATGAATGGACCGGGACTTCGCTGGCCCTAACGTCGTTGAATCGCCACGAAGGCCAATTCTTCTTCCACTATCACAAAGGGGGAAATCACCAAGTTCAAGGGGCCTTCTCACAAGTTGAGGGCTCCCCAAGATTACAATTCAAACACCACCAGGAACACACTCGTAAGATCAACAATGAAACAACATGAGTGTGTTAGAGATCAAACCCAAGAGCTCAAAAGTGTAGAATCATGTCTCTGCTTTGATCCAAAGTGAATCCTCAAGGGATTGATCTTTCTTGTGTTCGATTTCGTGGAGAGATGTGTTTTCTAGGCTCTTGCTGGGTGTGATGGCGCAGGGGGTCAAGAGATATGATAGTTGGGCCGTGCACCTCTTTTTATATTAGGATTTTCAAAAGTTATCATTAGGGTTTTGAGGGTCCGGACTAGTCCGTGGAGGAGTCCGGACTAGTTCGATGTGCGGCGTGGAGGAAACCCTAAGTGTCTAGAAATATAGAACTTGTCCGACTAGATGCGGACTTGTCCAATTTTAGTCAGAAATGTTTTAGGACTTGGTGCGATCGGACTAGTCCGGTGTGGTGATGCCCTTAGTGAATACAGGAAACGTCTGCACTTGGAGGACTTGTCCGATTTTAGTCAAAGGCATTATCGGACTAGTCCGGACTTTTTCAGACTAGTCCGGTGCGGACAAGTCCGCATTGGCTGGACTTGTCTGAACCTGTCCAGAGAGGATATCGGACTAGACCAGTGTATATCAGACTAGTCCATTTTTCCTGTGAAATGTGAAATGTGTGAGGACTTTTGTGCTTGAGCTCTTGGGATGTGTTACACCAACACACTCCCTACACTATGATGTATTCTATTCAGATCTTAAACTCTTTTCCGAATTAATCCTCATTCTCCTTTCTTTTTTGCACTTTCTTCATTCTTTCATTAAAAACGGCGCTTTCTTCATTCTTTCATTAAAACATGCGCTCATCTCAATAATGTAGTTAGGATCTCATTTGTTTGTCATAAATCAACCAAAACCCACAAGGGATGCCTAGATGCACTTTCACTTATATATGAACAATTGTCCTCTTTAAGAAGTGCGCACACCTCTACACTTGATAAACTTGAACTTTAAATTGAAAAGAACAAAAAGATTGCTGCACTTAATGATAAAAACTAGAAAGATGCTTGATGTCCTACAACTGATTTGCATTGTTCTACTTGTGATGATCTTGATAAGAAACTACACAATGCTATGAATGAGATTTCTATATTGAACAATGCTTTACGTTCTCATGAAGCCTTATATTGTTCTAATTGCAAACTAAAAGGAAAAACTTCATGTAAAAACTGCCTAGACTTGTCTAATAAACTTGATTACATGAATATGACACTAGAACGGTTTTGTAATGAGAATAAGAACCTTAACTTGCTGCTGAATTCTTCCAAGTCTTCCAATGATAAAACTGATTTAGATTTTGATTCTCATTCTCATGCTAAGGCACATCCATCTAAAATTGTATAGTCATTAGGAAGTGGTTTGATTCAAACAGTTCCTAAACTTAAAGAAGTGGTTTTTAAATCTGCAGGTGTGCTGTCTCATTCAGTTTCTAATAAACATGTTGCTTGCTCATCTAGACATGAACACAAAGTTAAATTTTATTGTACCTACTGTGGTAGAGATGGTCATGTCATAGATTTTTGTAATAGACTAGCTACACAACAGAAAAAGGAAAGAATGCAAGCTAGATCTCATAACTCTCATGCAAAATTTGCTGCACATGCTGAATCAAAAGTTAGAAACATGCAACATGTTGTTATGAGTCAAAAACATGCAAAGTTTGCTCCAAACCTACTGTTTTTAGTGCTACACATGTAACACCTTGTAATTCAGTAGTTGGGTACAAAAATACTCAAGCTTTGGCTCATAAACCTACTGTTTTGTCTCAGCTTTCGTGTGTTTTTCCTGCTGCACGTCGTGTGACTCAGTACTGGATTTCTAAATGCCTTTTGACTAACCCCAGTATTGAGTCATTGACGTATTGTGCTTCTATATAGGTTACACGCTCGGGGAAGGAGAACATTTGGATTGTGGATTCAGGTTGCTCACGCCACATGACCGATAACAAAGAATGGTTCTCCTCCCTCTCTTTTTTGTCACGTGTAGAGGATGTTACTTTTGCTGATAATTCTTCAACTCTAATTGCTATAGGCGGTTAGAGTAAATAATCACTATACTTCGAAGGATGTGGCACTTGTTAAAAATTTGAAATACAACTTACTTTCTGTTTCACAATTGCTAGATGAAAATCTATAAATTATTTTCACCACAAATTGCTGCAAGGTTTTAGATTCAAATAGTAAGCTCATTTTTAACATGTCTCAGTTTGGAAGTGTTTTAAAGCTGATTTTGATATGTCAGCTTCGAAGCATAGGTGTCTAGTTGCTAATTATTCAAAAGACATATATTTTTGGCATCGTAGACTTGGTCACATAGGATTTGATCATCTCACGCGTGTTAGTGCTCTTGATCGCATACGTGGGTTGCCTATGCTTAAAGGGGACAAACAAATTGTGTGCTCCTCTTGTAGACATGCTAAGATGGTTGCAGGTTCACACGCTCCTCTTACAGTGACCATGACAGCTGAACGGGATAACTTTTGCACCTTGACACCGTAGGTCCTTCACGTGCTCAATCTTTTTAAGGTAAATGATATGTTCTTGTGATTGTTGATGATTATTGTAGATACTCTTGGGTTTACTTTATGTCATCTAAGAATGAAGCTTTTACTCACTTTAGAAATTTATTTCTTAGATTATCAATTGATGACCCATGATCTTTAAAAGCGGATTAGAAGTGATAATAGAACCGAATTTAAAAATCAATTGTTTGATCACTTTTTTGCTGACAATGAAATAGATCATAAATTTTCTTCACCCTATGTACATAAAAAAATGAACTCGTAGAGAGAAAAATAGAACCTTAGTTGAGATGTCTAGGACCATGCTTGATTTATCAAGCTCCTAGGAAATTTTGGGCTGATGCAATTGCAACTACTTGTTATGTCTCAAATTTTGTTTTCTTGCATGCTAAGCTAGGAAAAACACCATATGAACTTAGGTTTGGACATAGGCCTCGTGTCAAACACTTTCAGGTCTTTGGATGTAAATTCTTTGTTAAGAAACATGGTAATCTTGATAAATTTGAACATAGAGCTGTTGATGGCATGTTTCTTGGTTATCTGTCTCATACTAGAGGCTACTGTGTGCTTTTACTTGACACTAACAAAATTGTAGATACTTGTGAGATTTTTTTTGATGAAGCTAGCACAGGTACTAGTTCTAATATTGCAGGTCCAGATCCATATCCGCAGGGGGAGAGTATTTTCATCGAAGAAGACGAAGAAGAAGTGGTGCTGCTGCCCGAGAATTCATAAGCAAATGACGTTGATCACGCTGCTGATCTTGCACAACTACCAGCACCAACGACTACTGCAGCTAGTACTGATCATCCTCAAGCCACAGGTTCTACAATTTGTGATGAACATGAACAAGAAGGAGCTTGTGAAGTGTCTACTCCCGTCCGCGTCCTCAAAAGTCATCCTCCACAACAAATCTTTCGAAGCTTGCACAAACAAAATACACGGTACAGGTTTTGCGATCCAAACTCTCATGGTCATTCTACTTCTGTTGCTTCTTTTGAAACCAAAGATATATCACACTCACTCACAAATGAATCTTGGATTATTGCCATGCAAGAAAAGTTAGAAAAATTTGAAAGAAATAATGTTTGTAACTTGTACCTCCATCTCAAGGTAACACTTTAATTGGAATTAAATGAGTGTTTAAAATAAACAATGTGAGGATGGGGTTGTGGTTAGGAATAAGTCTAGGTTGGTTGCTCAAGGTTTCAACCAATTTGACGGTCTAGATTTTGATGAAACTTTTGATCCTATTGCTAAATTAGAAGCCATAAGAATTTTGTTAGCTTTTGCTGCATCTAAAGGATTCAAGTTATATCAATTGGATGTTAAAGTGCTTTTGTTAATTGCTACATAGATGAGGAGGTTTATGTCAAGCAACCACTGGGTTTTGAAGATGCAAATTTTCCTAATCATGTATACAAATTGTCCAAAGCCTTGTACTGTCTCAAACAAGCCGCATGGTATGATAGTTTAAAAACATTCATAATTGAAAAGGGGTTTGCCATGGGCAAGGTTGATAACACTCTTTTTGTGCTTTAGCATGGCAATGACTCATTATTCGTTCAAGTGTATGTGGATGATATTATCTTTGGTTGTGCTTCTCATGATCTTGTGTCCAAGTTTTCAGCTATAATGAGTTCAAAATTTGAGATGAGTATGATGGGATAACTCACATACTTTTGAGGCTGCAAATCAAGCAAACCAAGGAGGGATTTTTGTGCATCAAACAAAGTATACGAAAGACCTTCTTAAGCGCTTCAACATGGAATAAAGAAAGCCTCTTTGGACACCAATGGGTACAGAAATGACACTTGAACTTGATGAAGATGGTGAACCCGTGGATCAAAAAGAGTATCGAAGCATGATTGGGTCACTTTCGTACCTCACAACATCAAGACCGGACATACAATTCAGCGTATGTCTTTGTGCACGGTTTCAATCTTCCCCACGTGTTTCACATCACCAAGCTGTCAAAAGAATTCTTAGGTACTTACATAGAACTCAAGAATTTGACATTTTTCTTCCTTCTTCCTCAGTCGTTACTTTGAAAGATTTTTTCGATGCTGATTTTGGGGGTTGTAGTATGGATACGAAAAGTATTTTGGGTGCTTGTCATTTTCTTGGTAATTCACTTGTTGCTTGGTCCTCTAGAAAACAAAACTCAGTTACACAATCCACAACTGAATCAAATATTTAGCTACTGCTAGCGCTTGCTCATAAATTCTTTGGATTGTTCAAACGGTTAAGGACCATGGGGTTGATCTAGATAGTGTTCCACTATTTTGTGATAACACTAGTGCCATTTGCATTGCTAAAAACCTTGTGCAACATTCGAGAACAAAGCACATTGAAATTAGGTATCACTTTCTCTGTGAAAATGTTGAAAAAGGAAACATTGTGCTTCACCATGTAGATATCGAACAACAATTGGCTAATATTTTACAAAACCTTTCGATTTCACTCGTTTTTGTTTCATTCACTGTAAAATAGGGGTTATGCATCCTCATGGCTTAAATTGAGGGGAGTTTTTGAAACATGGGAAGTCTATGTGTGTCTAAATTAAAATAATATGAGCATAGTATTTCATACATATATGACTTTGTGATTCCTCTTACATTCTGAAAGTTCTTACTACATTACTCATGTTATATATTTTATAGTTTTTTCTAGGACTATTAATTGGAATAATTACTTGCACTAAATCTGATCATGATTGAACTTACTTGCTAGTTTGAACTTGTTGCATGCTCACAAGTGCTTTTAATAAAAAATTAATCAATCAACTATCCACATGTTGAGCTTTTATGATCAAATAAAATTATGAAAAGATCAAGAGAATATGCATGCACCACACTTCTTCTTTTGAGATGGCTTATCATTGCACTTAGATATGTAGTTGAAAGGAGTTGTGTATGACTAAAACCATGTTTTTAAGCTTCTGATTGTCAAATGACATAGGCTTGGCTTAGTTGGTTAGAATAAGGCTGATGTGGCATATAATCCCCTGTAAATGTCATATGGTCAAAATTTATGCTTTAAGTGATAATTAAAAATGAGAAATACAACAACAAGTGTCACGCCTTAAGGTTTTGAAATAGTTAAGTTTGTGAGATCATGACTGTGAGACCTATGTGTGCTTAATACATTGGCTATGATGATAAAAGATTTGAATACTACCAAAACACCTTTTTAACAAGGTCTGACTCTAGGTTCGAGCTCCTACAAGGTCCGACGTAAGGTCTGACTCTTTGCTAGGTCCGACATGTTTTGGCTAGGTCCGACATGTTTTTGCTAGCTCCGGAGCTATGTTAGACTAGCTTTGGTAAGATCTGGCGTTAGGTTCAACAAGCTTTGATTAGCTCCGGTGCTAGATCCTGCTAGCTTTGGTAAGTTTTGGTTCAAGGTCCGGTGCTAGATTGCAATGGTTCTTCTTTGAACTTGCAATGTCTTGAACTTGTTTTTTGGATTATGGAAAGCTTGTTTAGTATTCTTTTACTAAGTTTTTGGTGTGTTTTGGTGGTTATGTATGATATCATTTTGTGATGGTTTGCAACAAGCTTATGTGAGGTGCTCACGTAAGGTGTTGTGGTTATCGGAACTAACGAGAGTCAAGTCGAGGACTTGTGCTCGGAAGTATCGGTTGTTTGTTCATGTGCAGGTGTTGCTTGAGTTCAAGACATGGCTGATGATGGGATCCATTGAACTAGTCTTAGGGATTGAGGTTCAACAACCAAGTTCAGGAGGAATTGTGGTTGAGTTGATCAGTAGGTTGCACAACATGTTTGAATCAAGAATAATGCATATGAAGGTGTCGTGGATGTCGTTGCAAGATGTTTGCACATGTGCCTGGAGTGCATGGACGTGGCTGCATGGTCCAAGGAGTGATGAAGAGATGTGGACGTAAAGTATTGGTCAGGAAGGTCGAACCGGCTTGGATGTGGACTCAGGCTGCGATTGAGTCATGTTTGACTCAAATATGTAAATATTTGAAATGGTTATGATAGGATTTCATGTGGGTCACGAAGTTGAGTTGTTTTTAGGAATGTGGGATATGTTCCTATGGTATTTGGAGGTCTTAAGATTGTTTCTATCTGTGTATAGAAGAGTCTTGAGCAGTTATGGAAAGTTTCGATGAAAACTGAGTAGGATACGAGTCCCAATTTAGTTTGGGTTGGCCTCATGGCTGGTTATATAAGCAAGGGAGGCCAGAGCTCGTGATACACGGATTCTGGGCTATCCCTCTTGTGTTCTATTGAATAAAGATCATAGTTTGAAGGAACTTTTGTGCCTTGTTTGTCTGACTTGTTTCAGACAAGTTTTCTTGTTGAGTTTGTGCACAACAATACCTTGCTTCTGTGGTTTTATCATAACTCGAGTTTTACAAAATTAATTTACATGATTCTTTTTGGGTTGTCTTCATTATGTGATTATGTATCATCTATGAAAATTTCACAGTCATTGGATTTGTGGTTTCTGATCTACACGAGTTTCTTTGTAGTGTTGCAGATCTAGTTTTTCTTAGGTAGAACAGATTGATCTTTGTTTGATCTTTTGATCATAACTTGTGTTTTTCTCAATGTTTGTTCGTGATTCTTGTTTTCATGTATTTGTTACTTGATTCTCTATAATATCTACTTCTTCTGTCACGGTCGAACACGTCTAGATCAGTTGCACACACGGTTTTTAACAGATTGATTTTCTGCCAAGGGGTTTTTCGTTGCTTCTGATGAAAAAGTTTTAATCTACCATTCACCCTCCGTCTGGTAGCTTTTCGCTTGCTCTAATCAGAGCCACGGTGCTCTAATATTTGTGATTTGCTCGTGATTTGAATAATCATCGTAGAGAAATACTCAGCCAAACCTCATGCGTTTAGTGGTATTGATTTTCAGGTTTGGAAGGAACACATGGAGGCTTTCATCCAGGCGCAAGGCTTTGCAATATGGGAAAAGGTGTACAAGCCATACAAAGTGCCATCCGACTATCAATTTATGGCTACAAATATGAGAGATGTCAACAACAACAACAACAACAACAACAAGGATCGGAACTTGATCATACAAGGATTAACTCAAAGCAACTCAGATTGTGTTGCTCACCTCCGATCTGCATACGATGTTTGGAAAGCTCTTGTGATTACCGCGAAGGACCCAATAAGATCAAGGAGGTAAGGAAATACATGTTAGAAAATGAGTACATGCGCTTTGAGATGCAACCAGGTGAGTCCATCGACAACCTCTTTGCTCGCTTTAATAAAATTCTCAGCAACTTGCATATCATCAATGTTAATTTTTCAGATGTTGTGAATGCTAGGCAATTACTAAGTGCATTAGACATGTCAATTTGGGAGATGAAAGTCACATCTATTCGTGAATCTACTGTCATGAGTACACTTACTTTAGATGTTCTGTATTCTAAATTGAAAACTCATGAAATTGACATAATCTCACGTAAGAACCCAAACAAGTCTCCTGCATCTGTTTCTCAATGTGACATACCTAGCTTCGGCCAATCTTTATTTTGTGGAACACTTGCTTTGTTGTCCTCTCTAATCCTTGAACATATTGAAGAGTTTCCAGAGGAAGAACTTGCACTCATCTCTACTCGGTTCTCAAAAGCATTGAAAAATGTGAGAACTAGAAGGAGAGGGAGTGTCCGACCTCAACGATGCTTCAAATGTGGTAAGACAGGACATTTTCACATGGAATGCCCTAACCTTTCAGGTACTACTTCCCGTCATGAGAAGCAAACAAGGACAAAGCACTCCTATGTAAACAACAACAAGAAAAAGAAGGGTTTTACAGGACACCAATTGGTGAATAGCTTTATCTCTGCATTTCAAGAACTTGGCTCAAGCGACGTAGACATCGGAAGTGAAAAAGATGAAGACGATTTGGCAAATTTTTGCTTTATGGTGGGCAAGTCAAGATCAAGTATGGAGGAGGCATAACACTATTGCGACAATGAAGAGGTATGTCCTACTTGCGAAGAAATGTGGGATGCTATTTCTCGTACCACTGTTATAGTCAAGAAAAAAAGGACAATAAGCTTGGGACAATGCTGCTAAAATTGAGTCACTAGAATCTGGAATTAGTCATTTGAAATCTTTGATTGTTACTGATGTGATTTAATATATGAACAATTGTCCTCTCTAAGGAGTGCACACACCTACACACTTGATAAACTTGAGTTAGAAATTGAAAAGAACAGAGAGATTGCTACACTTAATGATAAAAACTTGAAAGATGCTAGCTAATTTGCATTGTTCTACTTGTGATGATCTTGATAAGAAACTACATCATGCTATGGATCAAATTTCTATTTTAAACAATGCTTTACGTGCTCATGAAGTTAAAAATAGTTCTATTTGCAAATTAAAAGGAAAAACTTCATGTGAAAATTGCCTTGATCTGTCCAATAAACTTGATGACATGCATAGGACATTAGATCGATTTTTTAATGCAAGTAAGAACCTAAACATGATGCTGAATTCTTCCAAGTCTTGCAATGATAAAACTGGTTTAGGTTTTGATTTTCATGCTCATGCTAAGGCACATCCACCTAAAATTGTAATGTCATTAGGAAGTGGTTTGATTCAAATAGTTCCTAAAAAAAAGAATTGGTTTTCAATTCTGCAGGGTTGCTGTCTTATTCAGCTTCTAATAAACATGTTGCTTGCTCATCTAGACATAAACACAATGTTAAATTTCATTGTACCACTGTGGTAGAGATGGTCATGACATAGATTTTTGTTATAGACTAGCTAAACAGTAGAAAAATGAAAGAATGCAAGCTAGATCCCATAACTCTCATGCAACATTTGCTGCACATGCTAAACCAAATATCAAGAACATGCAACCTGCTGTTACGAGTCAAAAACATGCAAAGTTTGCTCCCACACCTACTGTTTTTCGTGCTACACATGTAACACCTCGTAAGTCAGTAGTTGGGTACAAAAATCCTCAAACTTTGGCTCATAACCCTGCTGTTTTGTCTCAGCTTTCGCGTGTTTTCCTGTTGCACGTCCTGCGACTCAGTATTGGATTCCTAAATGCCTTTTGACTAACCCCAGTATTGAGTGATTGACATATTGTGCTTCTATGTAGGTTACACGCTCGAGGAAGGAGATCATTTAGATTGTGGATTCAGGTTGCTCACGCCACATGACCGACAACAAAGAATGGTTGTCCTCCCTCTCTTTTGTGTCACATGTAGAGGATGTTACTTTGGCCGATAATTCTTCAACTCCTATAATTGCTAAAGGTTTGGTTAGAGTAAATAATCACTACACATTGAAGGATGTTGCACTTGTTGAAAATTGGAAATACAACTTCCTTTCTGTTTCCCAGTTGCTAGATAAAAATCTTGAAATTATTTTCACTAAAAATTGCTGCAAGGTTGTAGATTCAAATAGTAAGCTCATTTTTAACATGTCTCTGTTTGGAAGAGTTTTTAAACCAGAGTTTTGATTAGTAATATTCGAAGCATAGGTGTATAGTTGCTAATGATTCGAAAGACTTATATTTTTTGCATCATAGACTTGGTCATGCTGGATTTGATCATCTCACGCGTGTTAGTGCTCGATCACATATGTGGGCTGCCTAAGCTTAAAGGGGACAAAACAATTGTGTGCTCTTCTTGTAGACATGCTAAGATGGTTGCAGGTTCACATGCTCCTCTCTCAATGACCATGACAACTTAACCGGGTCAACTTGTGAGACCTTTATGTGCTGAATACATTGGCTATGGCGATAATAGTTTTGAATACTACCAAAACACTGTTATCATCTAGGTCCGAGCTCCAGCAAGGTCCGACGATAGGTCCGACTTGTTTTGGGTAGCTCCTGCAAGGTCTGATGCTAGGTCCGACTAGCTTTGGTTAGCTCCGGTGCTAGGTCCTGCTAGCTTTGGTATGTTCTGGTGCTAGATCCTGTTAGTTTTGGTAAGATCCAGTGAGCTTTGTATTTAGCTCCAGCGTGTCTTTGGTAGCTCTGTCATGTCTTTGTTAAGCTTTGACTTGTTTTTGCTAGCTCTGGTGTTAGGTCCGACTAGCTTTACTGAGCTCCTACTCAATCTCTGGTAAAGCTTTTGCAATGTTCATAGCTTGATTGCAATGTTCCTACTTTTACTATGAAATGTTTCGAACTTGCTTTATATTCATGAAAAGATTTCTTAGTATTCATTTGCTAAGTTTTTGGTGCATTTTGGCTAAATATGGTTGACATCATTTTACTATGGTTTGCAACATACTTATGTGATGTGCTCACGTAAGGTGTTGTGGTTATCGGAACTAACGTGAGTAATGTCGAGGACTTGTGCTCAGAAGTATTGGTTGTTTATTCATGTGTAGGTGTTGCTTGAGTTCAAGACATGGCTAGTGACGGGATCCATTGTACTAGTATTAGGGAGGAGATGAGGTTCCAACAACCAAGTTTGGGAGGAACTGTGGTTGAGCTAATCAGGAGGTCACACGGGATGATTGAATCAAGAGCAATGCATGTGAAGGAAATTGGACGTCATCTGTTCCCCTACAGATTTACAAGAATCATCCCCTGCAACAGATAATTGGAAGCTTGCATGAACAAGTTGCAAGATCCAGGTTTTCTGACCCAAATTCTCATGCTCATTTTGCTTTTGTTGCTTCTTTTGATCCCAAAGATATGTCACATGAACTCACTAATGAATATTGGATTATTGCCATGCAAGAAGAGTTAGAAAATTTTGAAAGAAATAATGTTTCGAAACTTGTACTCCACCTCAAGATCACACTTTAATTGGACATAATGGGTGTTTAAAAATTAACAAAGTGAGGATGGGGTTGTGATTAAGAATAAGGCTAGATTGGTTGCTCAAGGTTTCACACAAATTGAAGGTCTAGATTTTGATGAAACTTTGTCTCCTGTTGCTAGATTACAAGCCATAAGAATTTTTTTAGCTTTTACTGCATCTAAAGGTTTGAAGTTATATCAAATGGATATAAAAAAGTGCATTTCTTAGTGGATACATAGATGAGGAGTTTTATGTTAAGCAACCACCTGGTTTTGAAAATCTATATTTTCCTAATCATGTTTTCAAACTCACTAAAGCCCTGTATGGTCTAAAACAAGCTCCTAGATCATGGTATGATAGGTTAAAAACATTCTTACTTGAAAAGGGGTTTACCATGGGCAAGGTTGATAAAACTCTTCTTGTGCTTAAGCATGGCAATGACTCATTATTCATTCAAGTGTATGTGGATGATATTATCTTTGGTTGTTCTTCTCATAATCTTGTGTCCAAGTTTTCAGCAATGATGAGTTCAGAATTTGAAATTACTATGATGGGTGAACTCACTTACTTTTTGGGGCTGCAAATCATGCAAACCAATGAAGGTACCTTTGTGCATCAAATGAAGTATACAAGGGACCTTCTCAAGCGCTTCAGCATGGAAAAAAAGCAAGCCTCTTCGGACACCAATGGGAACAACATCAACACTTGAACATGATGAAGATGGTGAACCCGTGGATCAAAAAAATTATAGAAGCATGATCGTATCACTTTTGTACTTTACGACATCAAGACCGGACATACAATTCAGCGTATGTCTTTGTGCACAGTTTCAAGCTTCCCCACGTGCTTCACATCGTCATGCCATCAAAAGGATTCTCAGGTACTTACGTGGAACTCAAGAATTTGACATTTTTCTTCCTTCTTCCTCAACTATTACTTTGAATGCTTTTTTTGATGCTTATTTTGGAGTTTGTAGGATTGATAGGAAAAGTACTTCCGACGCTTGTAATTTTCTTGGAAATTCTCTTGTTGCTTGGTCCTCCAGAAAACAAAACTCAGTTGTACAATCTATAGCCGAATCAGAATATGTAGCTGATGCTAGTGCTTACTCACAAATTCTTTGGGTTGTTCAAACACTTAAGGACTATGGGGTTGATCTAGATAGTCTTCCACTGTTTTGTGATAACACTAGTGACAGTTGCATTGCTAAAAACCCCGTGCAACATTCTAGAACTAAACACATTGATATTAGGTATCACATTCTCCGTGATAATGCTGAAAAAGGAAACATTGTGCTTTACCATGTAGATACCGAATAACAATTGGCTGACATTTTCACAAAACCTTTGGATTTCACTCATTTTTGTTACATTCGTAGTGAAATAGGGGTTATGCATCCTAATGGCTTAAATTGAGGGGAGTTTTGAAACTTTGGAAATCTATGTGTGAATCTGAATTTAAAATAATATGAGCATATTATTTCATACATATATGATTTTGTGATTCCTTTTACATGCTGAAAGTTCTTACTACATTCCTCATGTTATACATTTTGTAGTTTTTGCCATGACTAGTAAATGGAATAATTACTTACACTAAATCTGGTCATGATCGAACTTTCTTGATTTTTTGAACTTGTTGCATGATCACGAGTGCTTTTAGTAATGAAAATTTAATCAATCAACTATCCACATGTTGAGCTTACATGATCAAATAAAAATGAGAAAATATCAAGAGAATATGCATGCATCGCACTTCTTCTTTTGAGATGGCTTATCATTGCACTTAGATATGAACTTAGAAGAAGTTGTGTATGACTAAAACCATGTCATTAAGCTTCTGATTGTGAAATGACATAGGCTTGTCTTTGTTGGTTAGAATAAGGCAGATGCGGCATATAGTCTCTAGCAGATGTTATATGATCAGAATTTGTGCTTTAAATAATATTAAAAAATGCAGCAACAAGTGTCATGCTTTCAGGTTTTGAGATAGTTAAGTTTGTAAGATCATGACATGCTTAAATTGAAAATTATATTTGATCTCTAGCATGGTTTACACTACTTTATGTATTTCATCGATGTGATAGTGTGAGTTACTTGATAGTATGACTTGGATGATCTTTGTTTTATATGTATATGCATAATATGCTCATAACAAATTAAAATTTCTCTTTCGTACTTTGTTGAATACATAGTCAAAGGGGAGAAATTGATCACACATTGCAGACATTCACAAGTGTTTTGGCACGATTCTTCTCAGAGAGCGAACTTTTGTTTTTCTTCTCAATTTTTTCTTATTTACAAAGGCGGAGAAATATTTGGGGGAGAAAATTATTTTCAAAACTTTTCATGTGAATAAGCCAATGTTTGTATTTTTAGTGGTATTGCCAATGCATTCATCAATGGGTAGATTGTGAGACATATGTGTGCTGAATACATTGGCTATGACGATAAAAAATTTGAATACTGCCAAAACACCTTTTTAACAAGGTCCGACTCTAGGTCCGAGCTCCTGCGGGGTCTGATGTAAGGTCCATCTTGCTTTGGCTAGGTCCGACTTGTTTTGGCTAGGTCCGACTTCTTTGTCTAGGTCCTACTTGCTATTGCTAGGTCCGCCATTTTTTTGCTAGCTCTGGCGCTAGGTTCGACTAGCTTTGGTAAGCTCCGGCACTAGGTTCGAATAGTTTTGGTTAGCTCTAGCGCTAGATCCCGCTAGCTTTGGTAAGCTCCGGTTCAAGGTCTGGTTAGCTTTGGAAAGGTCCGGTGCTAGATTGCAATGGTTCTGCTTTTAACTTGCAATGTCTCAAACTTGTTTTTTGGATTATGGAAAGCTTGCTTAGTATTCTTTTACCAAGTTTTGGTGTGTTTTGGTGGTTATGTCTGATGTCATTTTGCTATGGTTTGCAACATGCTTATGTGAGGTGCTCACGTAAGGTGTTGTGGTTATCGGAACTAACGAGAGTCAAGTCGAGGACTTGTGCTCAGAAGTATTGGTTGTTTATTCATGTGCAGGTGTTGTTTGAGTTCAAGACATGGCTGGTGACAGGGTCCATTGAACTATTGTTAAGGAGAAGATGAGGTTCAACAACCAAGTTCGGGAGGAATTGTGGTTGAGTTGATCGGGAGGTTCCGCAACATGTTTGAATCAAGAACAAGTAATATAATGTTATCGTGGACGTCGCTCAAAGATGTTTGCACATATGCATGAAGTGCATGGATGTGGCTGCATGGTTCCAATCCGTGATGAAGAGATGTGTATGTAAAGAATTGGTCAGAAAGGTCCAACCGACTTGGTTGTGGACTCAGGCTGCGCCCGAGTCGTGTTTGACTCAAATATGGAAAGATTTGAGTTGGTTAGGATAGGATTTTGTGCGGGTCACGAAGTTGAGTTGTTTTTAGGAATGTGGGATACGTTACTAAGGTGTTTGGAGGTATTAAGATTGCTTCTATGTGCGTATAGAAGAGTCTTGATTAGTTATGGAAAGTTTCGGTGAAACTGAGTAGGATACGAGTCCTAGTTTGGTTTGGGTTGTCCTCATGGCTAGTTATATAAGAAAGAGAGGCCAGAGCTCATGATACACAAATTTTAATCTGTTCATCTTGTGTTCCATTGAATAAAGATCATAGTTTAAAGGAACTTTTACGCCTTGTTCGTCCGACTTGTTTCAGACAAGTTTTCTCGTCGAGTTTCTGCACAACACTACCTTGCTTCCGTGGTTCTATCATAACTAGAGTTTTACAGATCCAATTGACGTGATTCTTTTTGGTTATATTCAAAACTTGATAATCTATCATCTTTGAAAATTTCACAATCATTGGTTTTGTGGTTTCTTATATACACGAGTTTCTTTGCAGCATTGCAGATCTGATTTTTCTCGATTAGAACAGGTTGATCTTTGTTTGATCTTTTGATCATAACTTGTGTTTTTTCTCAACGGTTTTTCGTGATTATTGTTATCGTGTCTTTGTGACTTGATTATCTATAATATCTAATTCTTTTGTCATGGTTGAACACGTTTAGATCTGTTGCACACACAGTTTTTAACAGATTGATTTTCTGCCAAGGGGTTTTTCGTTTATTCTACTAATTTTTTTATCTACCATTCACCCCCCTCTGGTAGCTTTTCACGTGCTCTTGGATCTTACAATGACATGCTTAAATTAAAAAAATTACACTTGATCTCTAGCATGACTTACACTACTTTATGTATCTCATTAATGTGATAGTCTAAGTCACTTGATAGTATGACATGGATGAGCTTTGTTTTATATGTATATGTTATAATATGCTCATAACTATTGAAATTTCCCTTTTGAAACTTGCTGAATACATTGTCAAAGGGGGGGGATATGTATAGGGGAAATATTTGTTTTTGAAATTTCTTTCTCATTTGATTTTCAAAAGGGGGAGAAAATTGTTTTCATAACTTTTCATGTGAATAAGCCAATGTTCGGATTTTAGGTTGTGTTGCCAAGGGGGAGATTGTCAGACCTATGTGCTGAATATATTTGCAATTATGTTAAACGTGTAGGTTTACACGCAAATTTTTGAATATACTTGACAAACACAATTCACATTGTCTGAATTTTAGCTGTACATTTTTTTCATTTCAGAATGTCTGAACTTTTATTGTACAATGCATAGCTGCAATTTTGGACTGCCCGAACTTTCTATGTGCTAAAATAATCGTGTGGCTGCTATGTTTTTCATTTGCAATGTTATCATTCTTGCTTTACACTTATGTGAAGATTTGCTTAGTACTTTTAGACTAAGTTTTTGATGTGTTTTGGTTGATCATGGTGGACATAATCTTGCTATGTTTGCAACATTCTTATGTGAGGTGCTAACATAAGGTGTTGTGGTTATCGGACTGACGAGAATCAAGTTGAGGACTTGTGCTCGGAAGAATTGGTCGTTTGTTCATGTGCAGGTGTTGCTTGAGGTCAAGACATGGCTGGTCACGGGATCCACTGAACTAGTCTTAGGGAGAAGATGAGGTTCAACAACCAAGTTCGGGAGGAATTTTTGTTGAGTTCATCGGGAGGTCATGCAACATGTTTGGGTCAAGTACAATGCATATGAAGGTATCGTGAACGTTGTTGGAAGGTGTTTGCACGTGTGCAAGGAGTGCATGGACGTGGCAACATGGTTCCAAGGCGTGATTAAGAGAAGTGGACATAAAGAATTGGTCGGAATGGTCCAACCAGCTAGATGATACCTCAGGCTGCGGCTGAGGTGATTACGGTTTATTTATGAAAAGTTTCGAGTTTGTTTTGGTTAGATTTCGTATGGATCACAAAGTTGAGTTTTTTTAGGAATGTTTAGGACGTTCCTAAGGTGTTTGGAAGTCTTAATACTGCTTCTATCTATGTATGGAATAGTCTTGAGCAGTTATGGAAATTTTTGGTTGAAACTGAGTAGGATTGGAGTCCTAGTTTGGATTGGTTTGGTCTTAGGGCTGGTTATAAAAGCGAGGAAGGCCATATCTCATGGTGAGATGACTCTGGGCTGTTCCTCTTGTGTTTTATTGAATAAATATCATAGTCTTATAGGAGCTTTTGTGCCTTGTTCATCCGACTTGTTTCAGATAAGATTTTCTCGTTGAGTTTCTGCACAGCACTACATTGTGATTCTTTTTGGTTTGTCTTCACAACTTTAATATCTTTCATATGTGAAAATTTCAAGATCATTGGATTTCTGGTATCCACACGAGTTTGTTTGCAGTGTTGCATATTTGTTTTTTACTCGGGTAGAATAGATTGACCTTTGTTCAATCTTTCGATCATAACTTGAATTTTTCAGAACGGTTTTTTGTGATTCTTGTTGTGACATTTTATTGACTTGATTATTCAGAATCTATACATCTTTTGCACAATTGAACATATTTATATTAGTTGCACACATTGCTTCTTTACCAGATTGTTTTTCTGCTGCGGGGTTTTTGTTGTTTCCTCAGAAAAAGTTTTAATCTACCATTAACCCCGCTATGGTAGCTATTCACGTGCTCTTTGGACCTACAACCTAGCTATGCAAATGTGTACCCGTATAGTCCGCGGATGCTACAAACTAGCTACACACAAGACAGCGTTCACGGTGGCGTGCACCTCCCACTCGGCTATGTACCCCGACGTGGGCATCGCCTCATCCTCGGGCCCTTTTTCATACGTCTCACCTGCAACAACATAATATAGGAACCGTGAGCACGAAGGCTCAACAAGACTTAACCGACAAACCTAAACATGAAACCCTATATGCAAGGATAATTAACATAGATAGTAATATTGCAATAAAGGACTCGCCTACATGGTCATCCTTAATTTTTAAGTTCACTAGCAGCAAGTTTAAGGTTCATAAAATGTAACTTTAGTGAGCAGATTTTATAGCAATCAAGGTTGCAAAGCAATAATAATTCAATACATCATATTCTTCTGCGTTCTTTAGTACTTACTACACCATGACACAATAAACAAGCGGTACTCGATCCTTAACCGCGAGGGATGATGATTGCAATCAATAACACCCGGATTGCACGACATGCACACCCGTATGCAAGAGACGTGCAGTGCTCCCCACGACACCATATGCAGCAACCTTTCACAAGAAACTCAAACATCGAACCGGTCCCACCATGCAAGGCAGAAGGTCCCTACATGGAGTGTTTCTGTACCCGCTAGCAGATTTACACCTTGCTACCCTCAACACAATCCTATCAACAGTGAGCCATGCCTCAACGCCCAAGTTATCAAGTTACATCAGTTTCCTAGGGTCCATATACCTAGTATGCCTTCTGATATAGTTCAAAAATGCTCAATGGTGTCGCACATGGATCTGTCATCAATTGACACGAGCAGGCTACGCACGTGAGACCCCGTCTCACTACATCCAATCCCACTGCTCGGTCTCATATTCAGATTCATAAACCATTCTCATACTTAAACCAATCCCGTGTTATATAAACCCTATCTCGTGACTATATTCCAACTACTCGACTTCGACCAAATTCCTTACAACATATATTACCATGTCATTTCTACTTGTCCAGCTATAAGCCTACCCAATACTGCATAGGGTTTGTGGGTCATGCAAGTCGAGTAGCAAGAACCTTAGCCCTAATGCACAAAACACACCCTATACATATGTGATACAAATAAAAACTTTGCAATATATCTTAAATATAAACTGGGACTTGCTTGGCTGTGAGTCAGAGGGAAAGTTAGCTTCTGGTGGTAGACTCTCCAATTCCTCCGGCTCCTCCTCGATCTCGGTCACTATACGATTTGCATAGTATAAAGTCCATGGGTGATATTGAAACTATATGCAATGCACTTCTAAACACTGATCAGGTATGTAAATGATTGTTGTTGGCTTTTGGATTTTTCACAGTGGATACTAGGTTCTAAAATGATGATTACAGCGAAGAATGGGAATTGTTCATGGAAGCTTGTTGTCTCTAAAATTCCATCAATTTAATTGATTTTCTGAATTTTGGTACTAAATCCGTAGGTTAACATGGCTAACAGTGCAATATCTGGTTATAAGAGATCTCACTAGTTCTTGAAAAATTTGTTTCATAATTTTCTGAGCTTTCTCCAGGTAGATATTTAATTTACTAGTTTGATATAAATTATGGAAATGTTTCTGTTCATTTGTGAACTTTCCAAGAACATTGAAGATTGGAACACTATTTGTCATAGTAAATCAAGTCTAATAAACTTGAAATTTTTGGTGGATATCAAGTTTATTTGAAAGAGGGTTCAGACAAAATTTGGAATTTTTCAATTAGCAGGACAATGGCATTTAATTTCCCAAGCAAATTGTCCAAAGGAAAGAATTATGAAAATTCTGTGACTTTCATGTCCAATAAATTGCACTACTAGAAAATGGGGAATGAAGACGAGTATACCAGAAGTTATTTGGAATTATTTGAGCAAATCTACTAGGAGCAATTGAATTTTGAAGTTTGAGTCAAATCTGGAATAATTCTTAAACAGAAAAGTTTGCAATAAATTGAACTGCGCCCAATGTTTGAAATGAGCCACTGAGATTTGAGCCACACCTGGGCCACAGACCTGATGTGTACATCCACAAAGGATCTAGCTACCACATTTGATCCCACTTGAGTCAACACCCAATGACACGCAGGCTCCGTTGAGCTTCTTAAACCTTGCGCCCTGGGCGGCGCCCGAGCCACGCGTGGTGGCGCGCTCCGGCGAGCTCACCGGCCTGTTGCTCTATGGCTAAAAACTTCACGAGACTCGCCGCCAGGGTATAAACCGTGAGGGAGAGTTCACCTGTGGGCTCGGCCCAACTATCGACGGCCGGAGATGACGGCACGACAACGGCTGCAGAAGTTTTCTACCCTGTAATGTCGGTCTCCCTCAAACAAGGCTCAAATAGATCGGAATTTAAATGGGAACGTTCCTGGGATGCTGGGAAAAGGTAATATGGGAAGAAAAATCAGTGAAACGACCGGCAATGCCAATTTTGATGATGAACCGAGCCCTTTTTCCCGCCGGCTTCGAAAATTGTTGTATCTTAGTCGTTTCTTGATGATTCTCTCCGGCTTTTGCTCAAGGGGATGCACAAGGAAGTTTACAAACTTATGTTTAACTGGATTACGAGATGGCTCTGAGTAGAAAGAAAATTTACATAGAAACCTAGCCTCGGCGCTTACACTTCACTACTGCAATAAACCTCATCTCAGGCGGCTCCAAATGTATTATCACACGCAGTTTCTAAAACCGCCTGAAACGAAGAGCCTATGATAACACTACAAGGATTTCTGGTTATCGAAATAAATAAAATCGTCGCAATAGGTCACTGTTGCAATAAAAAAGAGTGTGGCAATAGTTTTTACGAATCGTCAAAATAAGTGCCGTGGGGATAGGTTATTGCGACGACTTGACATCCGTGGAAAATAGTATGGTACTGCAACGATTTCACATCCGTGGTGAATAGTTAGGTATTGGAATGATTTAACTCATTGCAATGATTTAACGTATTGCAACGAATAGTATGGTATTGCGACGATTTCACATCGGTGGAAAATAGTATAGTATTGCAACGATTTAACTTATTGCAACCATGTAACGTATTGCAACGAATAGCATGGTATTGCAATTGTTTCACATTTATAGTAATAGTATGTTATTGCAACATTTTCACATTCGTGGCAAACAGTATGTTATTGCAACGATTTAACGTATTGCGATGATTTGCCGTATTGCAACAAATAGCAGTGTATTGCAACAATTTCACATTCGTGGAAATGGTATGTTATTGTAACGATTTCACAGCCGTGGCAAATAGTACGTTATTGCAATGATTAAGCATATTGCAAAGATTTAACGTATCACAACAGATAGCAGGGTATTGTAATGATTTCACATTCATGGAAAAAGTATGTTACTGCAACGATTTCATAGCCATGGTAAATAGTACAGTATTGCAACGATTTACTGTATTTCGACGATTTAACGTACTGCAACAAATAGCAGGTTATTGCAACAATTTCACATTATGGATGCAATGATTTCACAGCTGTTGCAAATGGTATGATATTGCAACGATTTAACGTACTGCGACGATTTAACGTACTGCAACGAATATCACGGTATTGCAACGATTTCACATTTGTGGCAAATAGTATGGTATTGCAATGATTACACATCCGTGGGAAATAGTATGGTATTACAACGAGTTCACAAACGTGGCTAATAGTACGACATTGCAACGATTTTTAATACGTGGGAAATAGTATGGTACTATGATGATTTCACATCCGTTGCAAATAGTTTGGTATCGCAATGATTTCCTATCAGTGGCAATATGTTCGTAATACAATGTTTCCTGAACTGTGCCAATAGGTTTCTAATGCAATGTTTCCTAATCTGTGGCAATAGGTTTGTAATGCAGCATTTTTTGATATGTGACAATACGGTTGTAATGCAACGTTGAATGATTTGTAGCGATCGAGGTGTAATGCAACATTTTCTCATCTGTGGCAATACGATTTGTAGTGTTGTAATGCAACGTTTTCAGTGTGGTGGCCATAGCAGTCTAGTGCAACGTTTGAGTCATGGCCAAATCTTTATATTGCAACGTTTTGTAATTTGTGGCAATAGATTCCTATTGCAACAATTTATCATTCGTGACAAGAAATTTGTAATGCCATGTTTTATAATTAATTGCAGTAGAATCCTAATGCACCACGTTTGAAAAATAGTGGCAGCAGAATCAACTTGTTCGCACACGATACATATGGCGAATTTATTAATAAACATTCATCAATTGGTGCAACACGCATAACAACACTCAAGAATTATTAACGCAACGTTGATTGATGTTGACAGTTTCCCTAAGAATACCGGGACTAATTGGAACAGGTGCCTTTTGCTGGCCCTTTTGTGGGCCCTTTTTTGTGGAGTAGTAGTTACTTGTGTACCTGTTCGTGGAGTATCCACTACTATGTGGCGCATTTCAGCCATCATTGAGAGGTGCATGTCATGCATTTCCTTAGCTCTCTGTGCATGATGGGCTGCTATCTGACCTTCTATGTTTTGTACTTGAAGGTGTAACTCATCATTCTTCTGGTTTATGCAGTCCACCTGGTTGGTTAAGCTATCATTTCTTCGTTCCAACTCCTGCACTTGGTGATTGAGGCCTGCATTTCTCTCGAACTTGGTCATCAAGGTGTTTTGCCATCTAGATACACATACGTTCATGTTCACGACCAGTAGGGTTAGCCATATAACCGTACCCCCGAACCTGTGATCCTGCACACCTGATTGAGGATCTATAACAACACTGAAAGATGTGGTTTCTCTCCTCATTTGGAATTGTGCCTCCCTGCTCAGCTCCCTTGTCGTTCACTTGGGCAAGTGCCTAGCTCTATACACGATAAGAAAATTCACAGGTACATTGCAAATATTTATGCATATTAGGGATTGTTTGAAGTGTTACTCACATGTACAGCTTCTGCCTGCTCGTTTGGCCATTCACCATTCTTCAAATGGCTTGCCTCCTACAGTTGTATGTCATCAGGTTCTTCTCCGGTCTCTGAGTCTCGCAATATAAAATACAAGTAAAATTCAACATGTAGGTATACATATTGACTGCAGCGCAAAGTAAAAGCATGGTTTATTTTTCATACCTTCTCGTAACTAAGTTGGGTGTAGGATTTGGCAACACTAGACTAGACAAAGATAGGGTTCACCGGTTCAGTCTGAATGACATCAACTGGAGCGCGTCATGAGGAGAACTGGTTGTAGGGCGAGTAATGAACGCCAGCGGTAGCAGGTGGCGAATGCAAGACAGATCAGGCGGGCAGCTTGCGGGATTGAAATCATCTGCAGTACTGCACTTGCACTAGCTGCAAATGACATGTGGGCCCACGAGACATTGGGTCCACTTGTCAGTGGCAGCTACTGCAGGTGCAGTACTGCATAGTCCCATCTTGCGATGCTATAACGAAGAGAGGGTTCGGTCTGGCCGAGATCACCCAGAGCAACTCACGAGGAGGATTGGTGGCAGGGTGAGTAAAGACCAGGGATTTGCGGGCGACAGAGTCATCATGGCACATGAATGATGGGACATGGCATTGCGCGAGGGAGTCACGTCGGGGAGGACACTAAAGTGACCAGCAGTAGGGCATGGGCGCCGGTGCCGGCCGGAGTGGCCTGTGGCGGGAGAGCACAACGTGGAGACATCAAAAAATCAAGCCATCACACATGCTGATGAACTGTTAACTGGGACTACGAAAGTAGAATCGCAGGGCATGGTAAAACAATTCGTAGAGCCTAGTATACATACTCCCTCCGTCCCAACTAATCTCTATTCCTTGAACATTGTCTCAGCAAAGAATGCAAATGACAATGATACCCATCATCAATAAACATTTAAAGGACAGGACGTAGTCTCTCAAAATGCTCCAAATTCAATGTCAAAGGATTAAAAATTTAACACGCTCTGCAAAAACACATGGCACGGGAGAGAAGAAGGTAGTAATATGTGATGTGATAAGGGTGGTTGGAAGCTACCGATAGAGTTGGATGATATTTTTTAAGCTCCAAAAGTAAAATTATGATGGGATGGAGGGAGTATTTCTTGTTTGTATATCTATACCTGTTGTTGGTTCATGCATGGAGTACCAGGGAATGAAGTATCTCGGGGTTCCTAAACATCATGTGTTGCAATATTCTCTGCATACAATGCAAAGGAATTATGGTTTTCTAATTTTTTTTAATTTTGATCATAAATACATTTATAGTTATACCAGGTGCTTGTTGGCCACCATGAATACTAGTAGATGACATCACGGTTTGCTGTGTTTTTCCTAAAGTAAAGAGCATAAGTATATTGTATGTAGTCATTCCAAATAACAGTGATAACATCAGATTACATGACCGACTAGATTTAGGATCGGACTGTGTGGTTTCTATAAACGGACAGTGTTTGTTTGGAACGGAGAAAATAGAAATGAAGGAATAGGAAAAAATGTACGATCCGAGAAAGCCATAAGAAAGAAAAAAGTGTACAAACCGTGGGAACTGAAAATCTTAGGAATACAAGTTTGGATCATGTAGAAAATCTTCTTTGTTAATTTATCTAATCTTCGTATATCAGCATGGATCGTGTAGAACTTAACTAGCCCAAAACTGCATGGATATTGTGTAGAATCTAACAAATATAGCTATATAAGAAGATGGCATGGATCGTGTAAAACTTACCTAGCACAAAACTGGAGTCCGGGATGTCGTAGGGAGGTGTCAGTGATGAAGAGGTTCAGTAGAGCCCGTCAAACTTGGTCGCCCGGCGTTGTACCCACGAGTCACCACCCCCAAGAGCTTCGATGCGTCACTACGAGATGCATGGGGAGAAAAATTGTAAAAACCGTGGGAAATGAAAACACGGGAATTTCTTAGGAATATAAGTTTGGAACACAGGCCAGCGAGCACAACACATTTGGATTACTACGAGATCACACGAAGAGAGGGGCAGCAGTGTGTCGGGAACGGAGGCCAGTGTTTCCATTTATACTCTTCATGGCTGAAATAGGGTTACAATCGGCGGTGCTGAAATTGGAGGCAACGGGAGTGAAAATTGAATTATCAAAATCTCAATTGTGGCGCACCAAGACGAACAAAAAAATTTTCGCGACCGTGGAGAATTTAGCCCTGGCTGTGACCTTGTACATGCATGCAATCGTGATTAATTACATGTCATGTCGCGTCAATTCCTGCACATAGTGTGTGTAGCTAGAGGGTTTTGTTTTCGAAAGCCCTATACCAGATGGTCCGGCTATATTGATATAAGAAGATGATTTACAATTTACATGGTTCACAATATTGGCAACCAATAACTCCAAAAACTCCTCTAAGCCCCTAATGTGCTAATCCCTCTGTTCCTATCCAGGATCATCTATGTGGTGCTGAAAAATAATGTCTAACTCTGACCCTGCCATTTGCCACTGTCCTGCTTTCTCCTTTATCAAGCATGTAACCTGCTCAGGAGTTAGCTCTTGGCCTTCAAAAATGCGACGGTTCCTCTCCTTCCACAGCATCTAGCTCACTAGTATCGCCAAAGATCTGCTGGCTTTCCTTCTCCTCTTGTCTTCATTTCCAGATAAATGCCCAAACCAAGTATCAACCTGGTCTTCCTGCTCCCAATTCCGAGTGTGCATAGTAATGGTCTGAGTCCAGTCCGCAACATTTGCCCATACTGTGCGTGCGTAAGGGCACTCTACAAAAAGGTAGAGAGATCAAAATGTGGGTAGACTTCTTCAGACAACTTGCTCGCTTCTTAATTACAGTATGGCCTAGTTGCTATCTCGCCGTGCAACCGCTAGCTCCCCTTCATCTTTGTTGCCATGCATGGAGATCAAAATCTAAAAGCAGTCATCTGATTGTTAGTGGGTCATCCAAAAATATGAAAAAAATAGGAATCACCAAATGTATATGTGTTAATGCAAACGATATGCAAATACAGAACACCCAAGTCCACGAAAAGATGATGGCAAACTATCAACATTATGTAACATTAATCACAATGAAATGATAACATATACTATATACTACTACTAAAAATACAATTTCACATGCGCCACGATTTTTTGTCAATGTACGAGCTATAGAAAAAAATCTTGTCAATTATGAAATTTTGTCGGATTAGTGTTACATAAGGTTGCCTGAATTTTTATCGGATTTGAGTCTTTTCAGACACATGCAATATAGATGGTCCCAAGTTACAAACAAACAATAGATATTTTTCAATACTGCATAGGACACATTGTTCATAAACATAAAAGACATTTTCATTAACATAAAAACAACACATATATTACAAACAAGAAAAATAAAAACACATAGAAGCTTTCGAGCAACAGTGTGTGCAGCAGGTGCCGACGGCCCTCCACCCCAGCCACCTCTGCGATCGTCTCGTGGAGGGCATCGAGACGAGCGGCCACAAAGCTTATCCCAGAGTAGTCGTCGGCGCTATGGAGTCCATGCTGGTGTGGATGGGAAGGGTCCCAAGAACCAAACGTCGACACGAGCAACTGCTTGAAATCGCGTCCTTGAAGAGATCATCGAAATACTTAGAATCTGATGCGTGACTTGGATGTCACACTCTGTGGCTCTACCCGTGAGAGGCAATAAGTAAATTTTATTGTAGACATGCATCGATGAGAACATCGGGAGCCCGACTCAGAGATCGAACCCCAAACTGATAAGTGGCCATCCATCCTTAATGTTAATCCATGAGTATCACTACAGGAATATCGATCACTTACGTCGGCCAAATCAACTTACGTGGGCCGGCTGACGTAAGTAAGTAACTTACGTCGGTGCCTGGTAGCCAACGTCAGTTAAATAAATTACGTCGGCTAGCCGACGTAAGTAAAGAGACCGACGGTAATAAAAGGTACTGATGTCAGCCTCGGCCCATAGCCGACGTAAGTTAAACAACCGACGTAAGTTAACACTTACTTACGTCGGCCCTGACGTCGGCCACGTAAGTAACTGCAGCCGACGTAAGTTGTGGATTTAACCTAACCGCGCGAGCGGTGCGCGCCTGTTTCATTTCACGCGCGCCGCTTCGTTTCTCATGAACTTTTTGTATGAAGTGCAGCAGTAATCTTAGCCTTGGTAAAGTTTGATCGACAAATCAATCATGGGTTAATATTAGGTAAAATCGGTCACCATCGGTCTTCACCGCTGACTACAAATGAAAAAAATTGAGTGAAAGAACATAAAAGAGGAGGAACGCAGCCTCAACCAAAATCTCAATGGAGTTTTGACCAAGAGTCGTTGATTGTTTCAACACAATGAATTCTTAGCTAGACATTGAACACCAGTTATCACACCCCTTTTTCAGAAAGGAGTTGTTTTTTGATACTGCATAGGACGCGTTGTTCATAAACAGAAAAGACATTTTTCATTAACATAAAAACAACACATATATTACAAACAAGAACTACAAAAGCTCATAGAAAACAAGAAAAATAAAAACTAGAAATACTACTCTACTCGGAGTCGGAGGAGATCTACTCCACCTCCTTCTCCGCCGCCGACGCCTCCTCTGCTGCCGCCGCCTCCTCTACTGCCGCCGCCTCCTCCGGCAATTGAGTTTGAAACTTTCGGGCGATGGTCTGCAGAAGATGCTATCGGCTCTCCACCCCAGCTACCTCCCCGATCGTGTCATGGAGGACGTCGAGACGACTGGCCACAAAGCCTAACCCAAAGCAGTAGTAGCTAGTGGTGTCCATGCCAGTGCAGACGGGAAGTTTCCCAAGACCCAGACGGTCACACGTGCGAGATATATCAGAAAATACACCCCGCGCCAATTTGTCGAGCTTTTTTTCGCGCCCGACGGCGGCGGACATGTGCTCGGTGGCCTTCTTTAGGCGCCGATCGAGTTCATCGATGCGGTGTTGGAGGAGGCGGACAGTCTCCTCAACACAAACGGGATGTGCAGGTGCAGGCGTCGCTGGTGGAGAAGGGGACGGAGGAGGAGCTGCAGGTGCCGCCTCCAGTTCCACCAGCATTGGCAGAGACAGAAACAGAGAAGAAGGAGGTTCGGAAGACATCGATGGCCTGGAGCGCTTTGGTGCGGGGCTACCCATTTATGCGGCAACAGAGGTGCCACTGTAAGGATTCTGGTTTATCGCAACGAAATAATTCGTCGCAATAGGTCATTTTTTGTCACAATAGGTCACTATTGCAACGCAAAAGAGCGTGGTGATAGTTTTTACAAATCATCATAGTAATTCCCATTGTGATAGGTTTTTGCGATGCCTTGACATCCGTGGCAAATAGTATGGTATTGCAACGATTACACATCGGTGGCAAATAGTACGCTATTGCAACAATTTCACGTATTGCGACGATTTAACATATTGCAACGAATAGTACAGTATTGCAATGATTTCACGATTGTGGCAAATAGTATGTTATTGCAACAATTTAGCGTATTGCGACACTTTAACGTATTGCAACAAATAGCATGGTATTGCAACGACTTCATATTCGTGGTAACTGTATGTGATTGCAACGATTTCACCTTCGTGGCAAATAGCACGGTATTGCAACGATTTCACATTCGTGGCAAATAGTATGTTATTGCAATAATTTAGCGTATTGCGATGATTTAACGTATTGCAACGAATAGCATGGTATTGCAACGTTTTCACGTTCATGGTAATAATATGTGAGTGCAACGATTTCTTATTCGTGCCTAATACTACAGTATTGCAATGATTTAGCGTATCGCGGCTATTTAACGTATTGCAATGAATAGCAGGGTGTTGCAATGATTTCCCAGCCGTGGCAAATAGTACGGTATTGCGATGATTTATGGTATTGTGATGATTTAACATATTGCAACGAATATCACGATATTGCAACAATTTCACATTCATAACAAATAATATGGTACAACAACGATGTCACAGCCGTGGAAAATAGTATGGTACTGCGACGGTTTAACGTCTATGGCAAATAGTATGTTATTGCAACGACTTCACAAACATGGCGAATAGTTATGTATTGCAACGATTTCAGATCCATGGGAAATAGTATGGTACTGCAATGATTTCACATCCGTGACGAATAGTTTGGTATTGCAACAATTTCTTATCTGTGGCAATAGGTTTATAATGCAACGTTTCCTGATCTGTGGCAATAGGTTTCTAATGCAATGTTTCCTGATCTGTGGCAATAGGTTCATAATGCAACATTTTCTGATCTGTGGCAGTACGGTTGTAATGCAACTTTTAATGATTTGTGGTGATAGAGGTGTAGTGCAACATTTTCTCATATGAGGCAATAGTGTTGTAATGCACATTTTCTGCCAATAGAAGTCTAGTGCAACGTTTTTTGAGTCGTGGCCAAATGATTATAATGCAATTTTTTGTAATTCATCGCAATAGCTTCCTATGGCAACAATTTATCATTCGTGACCAGAAATTCGTAATGCCATGTTTTATAATTAGCGGCAGTAGAATCCTAATGCACCAGGTTTGAAAATTAGTGGCAACAGAATCACGAGTTTAACAACAAACATCCATTAATTGATATTGCAGCACGCATAACAACACTCAAGTATTACGGTCGTGACGTGTTTGGTTGTCATTTTGCCTAAGCTGACCGGGACTAATTGTTGTAGCATGTGGCTTTTGGAGGTTCCTTTGTTGGCCCTTTTGTGGAGTGGTCTCCATCATCATTTTGTGCATTTGAGCCATTGAGACGCACATGTCCTGCATTTCCTTAGCTCTTTGTGCATGATCAGTTGCTATATGTCCTTGTAAGTTCTGGACATCAACGTTTAACTCTTCATTCTTCTGGTTTATGCAGTCCATCTGGGTGGTTATGCTATCATTTCTTCCTTCCAACTCCTGCACTTGGTGATTGAGGCCTTCGTTTCTATCTTCTATGTTTCGAACTTGGTCGTTGAGGTGTTCAGCATACGATCACGTTCAGGACCAGTAGGGTTAGGCATATAACCACGCCCCCAAACATGTGATCCTGGACAAGAATCTATAACAACACTGGAAGATGTGGTTTCTCTCCTCATTTGGAATTGGGGATCCCTGCTTAGCTTCCATGTCATCCACTTGGGCACGTGCCTGGCTCTATATACGAAAAGAAAAGTCATAGGTACATTGAAAATATTTATTTAATTGGGGATTGTTTGAATTGTTAATCACATGTACAACTTCTGCCTGCTCGTTTGCCCATGCACCGTTCTTCAAATGGCTTGCCTCCCATAGTTGTATGTCATCGGGTTCTTCTCCAGTCTCTAGGTCTTGCTAGATAAAATACAAGTAAAAATCTACATGTAGGAATACATCTTGATTGCAGTGCAAAGTAAAAAAGTGTGATTTATTTTTCATACCTTCTTGTAACTATGTTGGGCGTAGGATTTGGAGCCAAGCGAGTGATTCGCCTTTTGTCTTCTTCGATTTTGAGAATCAGTCCAGCTTATTGGATGCAATAATTTTAAGAATTAATTCCACGAATGAATGTAAATCAAATAATTTTTGAATGATGCAAAGCTATTAAAAAGTTAGCTGAACTTGAATCAATCAGACCCAAAATATTCTATTAGGTGCAACCACTCGGGCGCCGGTACATTAGCAGGCTTGTTTCGTATACGTTCTTCATCGCTAGAATAACTCTTATAGGTGGCATGCAAAGTCGAGCGCAACCCCTTGTAGCGCTCACGAGCAATTTTCAAAATTTTTCATGCGCTCTCTGGTGTGTCCTCCATATCCCAGGAATCCTGTACATTGTAGAACAAGTTGTTGTAAACGTACAATATGGATATTGCAAGAAAAAAATACTTGTGTGGGGTGTGACAACACTAACCCGAATGTCTCATACTATATCTCTCTTGTTACTATCGCCAACCTCTGCCCACTTCCTTGCACCGCTGAGGGATGCATGCTTTTTTTGTAAACATAACCACATCATCGACAAAGTGCCATTGATTAATACCAACCGCAGACCCCAACCTAGCAGAGAACTGAATTGGTAGCGTCACATGCTCCGTTCTACTAACTTTGGATGTATAGCGTATTCTAGCAACCTTAAGTCCTTGAGCCACACTTCTCCCAAACTTCCTTCCTTCTGTTACATTGATTCAAACAGTAAACAATTAAAGCAAATTACTGCGTGACCAAGTTTAGTATCATGTACAAATAGTGTGAAAAGAAGAAAAGTCTGATGTTCATACCATCTTCAGGACCACTGCGGCAAATACGAGCGTGGGACGACCGCGTCCCAGCAGCATTGTGTTCTGTATTACCCCCTCCCGGTTTATGTTAATTGTTGTATCAGAACAACAAATGAATTAAAATGAACTAGTTAGGACTGTCTGAACAACAACTATTTTGATGGGGGCGGGGGGGGGGGGGGGGGAGTACATTGTTGACTTCTTGTTGCTGTTCATACCCTAAAATGAGCCATCAGGTACACATGTCAGTGGCACTACTGCACTCGTAGTACTGCAGAGGATTTTCAGTCCAGCAGCGAAGCAGGCAAGACTGAGGGGGCGGGCATGCAGTTGGCAACGCTAGACTAGACAAAGATAGGGTTCGCCAGTTCGGTCTGACTGACATCAGCTGGAGCGTGTCTCAAAGGGAATTATTAGTTGTAAGGCGAGTAATGACCGCCAGCGGTAGCAGGTGGCGAATGCAAGACAGATAAAGGCAGGAAGCTTGTGGGATTGAAATCCTTTGCAGTACTGCACCTGCAGTAGCTGCCACTGACATGTGGGCCCATGAGACATTGGGTCCACTTGTTAGTGGCAGCTACTGTAGGTGCAGTACTGCATAGTCCCAACATGCAACGCTTAACAAAGTGAGGGTTCGGTCTGGCCGAGATCACCAGGAGCAACTCTCGAGGAGGATTGGTGGTAGGGCGAGTAATGGTCAGGTACTTGCGGGCAGTGGGGTCATCATGGCACGCGAAGGATGGGACGTGGCGATGGGCGAGGGAGACGCATCGAGGAGGACGCTGAAGTGACCAGCAGCATGGCGTGGACGCCGATGCCGGGCGGAGTGGCCGACAACGAGAGAGAACTGCGTGGAGGCACCACAAAATCACGCCATCACACTGGCTGATGAACTGTTAACTATAAAGACTAAGAAAGTAGAATCGCAAGGCATGCTAAAAAAATTAGTAGAGCCTAGGAAATAATGTAAATGACCATGATATACCCATCATCAATACATTTAAAGGACATAACATAGTCTCTCAATGTTCTCTGCATACCATGCAAAGGAATTAATGTTTTATAAAAAAATTAATTTTGATAGTAAACACATTTATAGTTATACCAGGTGCTTGTTGGCCACCACGAATGCCTGTAGACGACATCACGGTTTGATGTCTTGTTCCTAATGTAAAGAGCATTGTAAGTAGTCATTCCAAATAACAGTGATAATGTCAAATTACATGAGCAACATAGATTTTGAATCACACGGTGTGGTTTCTATAAACTGTAGTGTTTGTTTGGAACGGAGGAATTAGAAATGAAGGAATAGAAGAAAAGCGTACGATTCGAGAAAGCCACAAGAAAGAAAAAAGTGTAAAAACCGTGGGAACTAAAAATCGTAGGAATACAAATTTGTAAAACAGGAATGAGAGTAGAACATTTGGAGTGGTTTATTAGATAACCCGTGCATCATCTACATCTAAATCCAGAAATTACATACTACCTCTGGTTTTTAATATTTATCGTTTCCCGGCAAGGAATTGAACTAGGAATACACTGCCGTAATAAGCTGTCAGAGTGACATTTATTTCGGGACAGATGAAGTATATATATATATATATATATATATATATATATATATATATATATATATATATATATATATATATATATATATATATATATATATATATATATATATATATGTGTGTGTGTGTGTGTGTGTGTGTGTGTGTGTGTGTGGTGTGTGTGTGTGTGTGTGTGTGTGCGTGTGTGTGTGTGTGTGCATGTGTGTGTGTGTGTGTGTGTGTGCGTGTGTGTGTGTATATATATATATATATATATATATATATATATATATATATATATATATATAAACTAAATTCATGAAACAGAAGACCACATTTCTTCTTTGTTAATTTATTTAATCTTCGTATATCGTCATGGATCGTGTAGAACTTAACTAGCCCAAAACTGCATGGATCGTGTAGAACCAAGCAATTATAGCTCTATAAAAAGACCGTATGGATCGTTTAGAACTTACCTAGCACAAAACTGGAGTCCGGATGCGATGTCACAGGGAGGTGTTTGTGACGAAGAAGTTCGGTAGAGCCCGACAAACTTGGTCGCTCGGTGTTGTACCCAGGAGTCACCACCAAGAGCTTCGATGCATCACTGCAAGATCCATGGGGAAAAAATTGTAAAAATTGTAGGAAATGAAAACACGTGAATTTCGTATGAATACAAGTCTGGAACACAGGACAGAGAAACAACACATTTGTAGTACTGCAAGATCACCAGAAGGGCGGGGCAGCAGTGTGTCGGGAACGGAGGCCAGTGTTTTTATTTATACTCATCATGGCAGAAATAGGGTTACAATAGGCTGTACCAAAATTGGAGGCGCAGGGAGTAAAAATTGAATTGTCAAAATCTCAATTGTGTCGCGCCAAGAAGAACGAAAAAATTTTCACGGGCGTGAAGAATTTGACGCTAGTCATGCCCTCGTGCACGCATGAAATCGTGATTAATTACATGTCATGTCACGTCGATTCCTGCACATGGTGCGTGTAGCTAGAGGGGTAGACTTCTTCGGACAACATGCTCACTTCTTAATTCATCTTTGTTAACATCCATGGAGATAAAAATCTAAAAGCAGTCATCTGATAGCTAGTGGGACATTCCAAAAAAATACGAACAAAAATATGAATCGCCAAATGTATATGTGCTAATGCAAATGATGTGCAAATACAGCACACCCAAGTCCACGAAAGGACAATGGCAAACAATCAAAATTCTGTAACATTAATCACAATGAAATGATAACATGTAGTATATACTACTACTAAAAATACATTTTCACATGCGCTGACTACAAATAAAAAATTGAGTGAAAGAACACAAAAGAGGAGAAACGCGGCCTCAACCATGGTCTCAATGGTGTTTCAACCAAGAGTCGTCGATTGTCGCAACACAACAAATTTTTGGCTAGACATTGAACAATAGTTATCTCGCCCCTTTTTCAGAAAGGAGTGTTTTTTGATACTTCATAGGACGCATTGTTCATGAACAGAAAAGACATTATTCATTAGCATAAAAACAACACATATATTACAAACAAGAACTACGAAAGAACATAGAAAATAAGAAAAAGAAAAACTACAAATACTACTCTACTCAGAGGCGGAGGAGATCTCCTCCACCAACTTCTCAGCCACTGCCGCCGCCTCCTCCTCCTCCACTACCGCCTCCTCCGCTACTGCCGCCGCCTCCTCCGCTGTCGCTGCTGCTGCCGCCTCCTCCGACAATTGAGTCTGAAGCTTCCGAGCGACGGTCTGCTGAAGATGCTGGCGGCCCTCGACCCCAGCCACCTCTCCGATCGTGTCGTAGAGGACGTTGAGATGACCGACCACAAACCCTAACCCAAAGCAGTTGTGGCCGGTGATGTCCATGCTGATTCAGACGCTATGTTTCCCAAGACCCAGACGGTCACATGAGCGAGATGTATCAGAAAATACATCCCGCGCTAATTTGTCAAGCTTTTTTGTGCGCCCGGCGGTGGTGGAAAGGTGCTTAGTGGCCTCGTTCATGCGCCGATCAAGTTCATCGAAGTGGTGTTCGAGGAGGCATACAGTCTCCTGAACCCAAATGGGATGAGGAGGTGCAGGCGCCGCGGGCGGAGATGGGGACGGAGAAGGTGCGGGTGCCGCCTCCAGTTCCACTTGCATTGGCTGCGATGGAAACATAGAAGAAGGAGGTCAGAGGACGTCGATGGCCTGGAGTGCTTCGATGCAGGGCTACCAATTTGTGCGGCAACGGAGGTGCAAGAAAGAGCGAGAGGTGGTCGGTGATGGTGCGACAAAGAAGAAAGAGAAGTTTGGAAGCTACGATCGATGGAGTGTTGCGGCAGAGACGCAAGAGGATGGGTGTGCCTTTATAGCGGGTCGTCGTAAGCACGCGAGTAGAGATGATCGAACGCTTCAAAAATTGTGCTTTCAAACCGGTGGGTGGGTCGGAGTTCATCCAAACCGCGGTTTGCCTCCTCTAGGTTATCACAACGGCTCGACGCGTCCCATCTCGGCTTCACATGAAATTTTTTTTTATTTGACACGCAAAGGGTCGAGGGTATGCAATGGCCCACCTGACATACTTTGTAGGTCCATCCCGTGGTAATTCAGTTTTTTAGTTCTAGTTTTTAAGTTTGACACACAAAGGGCCCACCGGCTCGAGGTATATGCAATGTTCCATTTTTTCAGTTTGTGAGGCTAAAGACCTCGATCATGTTTCATGACGTTACGTGTTTTCTATTTTTGTTGAAAGATCTTCATATATAGTTAAAAGAACGTCACAAAACACAAGAAAAAAGTACAAGACACAAGAAAATAAAACATCAAACGAAAACCTAAATCATCCTCCATCTCCTTATGAATTGTCCAAAAAATAATCAAATCCATCCTTATGAATTGTCATTCCTGAGGAACACGATGAACACACCACACATTCATTCATTAATATATATATATATATATATATATATATATATATATATATATATATATATATATATATATATATATATATCACAAACCCTCATTCATGTTTTTCAGTTTGACATCCAAAGGACCTCAATCATGCATGTTTGATCATGTTAGGTGTTTTCTAATGTTGTTGAAACATCGTCATATTTGAGGCTCGTTTATCATGTTTGGGGTGTAGCAAGCATATGGACAAGTAACATGCACTTGAAAACCTCGCGATCATGTTTGATGACAACATTATTACGTATTTTCTCTGCTTTTTGTTGAAAGATCGTCATATATATATATATATATATATATATATATATATATATATATATATATATATATAGACTGAGGCTCGTTCATCATATAGTTTGGGTGTACCATGCATGGACAACTATAACATGCATGTGAGAGAGACGTCGATGATCATGTATGATGATGTGGTGGGTGGCACGATGACAACTAGTAAATATAAAAGAAATAAATTTATCATCCATGTGCGATGTACAGTTACACGGTCTAGCTTTTTATTTTTGTAATTTTTTGAAATATAATACTACTATATACGTCCTAATGTGTTTAATATTTATTAAATATAATATTACTAATGTGTTAATTTTCCATATGCGATGTTTTGTAGTAAAAGGAGGAGTTTTTCGTTAATGCATGTACTGTAGGACACATTGTTCATGAACATAAAAGACATTTTTCATTAACATAAAAATAACACATATATTACAAAGAAGAAAAAAACATATAGAAAACAAAAGAAAAAACTACTACTAATCATACTCTACCCGGAGGAGGACTTGTCCACCTCCTCCGCCACTGCCTCCGCATCCGCCAGTGGCGCCTCTGCCTTCGCCGCAACCGCCAGTGGCGCATCCTCCAACATCAGATCAAACTTCTGGCCGACGGTGTTCACCAGTCTCCTCACCGATCTTCTTGTAGAGGCAGTCGAGACGATCGGCTACAAAGCCTAACCCGAAGATGTAGTAGCCGGCGGAGCCCATGCTGGTCTGGTGGGGAAGGATCCCAAGTCCCAGACGGTGATAGGAGTGAGATGTATTTTCAAATATGTCTTGCGCCATTTTGTTAAGCACTTTTTCTTACACGTCGGCGGCGAACAGGTTGGCGGTTACCTCCTTAAGCTTGCTGTCGAGTTTGCCGATGCGTTTCTTGAAGAGGCAGACGGTTTCATCATAGTCGGACGGAAGAGGTGCGGGCGCCGTGGGCGGAGATAAGGGTGGAGGAGGTGCGGGCGCCGCCTCCAGTTCCACAGGCATTGGCGCGCGACAGAAACAGAGAAGGAGGTTCAAAAGACGTCAATGACCTGGAGCGCTTCGGCGCGGGGCTACCCATTTGTGCTGCAATGGAAATGCGAACGAAGAGAGAGAGGTGGTCGACGGTGGTGCGGCAGAGATGCAAGAGGAGAAGTTTGCAGGCTAAAATCGATCGAGAGGTGCGGCGGAGAAGAAGAGGATGGTGTGCCTTTATAGAAGGTCGTTGTTAAGCGCGCAAGTGGAGATGATCAGACGACCCGAGAACTATGCTTTTGAATCGACAAAGTTACTCCAAACCGCGGTTTGCCTCGTCTCAAAATGGCTCGACACGTCCCATCGGTCGTTTTTTAATTCGACATACAAAGGGCCCAAGGTATGCAATGGCCCACCTACCATACTTTGTGGGTCCGTCCCGCGGTGTTCGTAACATTTTGTGCAAACGATTTCAATGAGGTGTGGAAGATAGACGTGTGAACGCGCGTGACAATCGACCAAGAGTCCATATCTTTTTTTTGATGGATCCGACCGTTGCCGACTGAGAGTTCATATCGAACCGATGATAATTGTCGTGATCATATATGATGGTGAACATGAATATATATTGCATGTGAAAGTGACTCGCTATCAAGCATGTTTGATCACGTGTTGAGGATTTTTATGCCCTCTTGTTGAGGAACATGTTAATTTGATGACGCTGAGGATCGGATGTGGTGTACGTATTTTCACAAGTGTGTTCAATTGTTCCTAAAATTAGAACACGTAGCGGCTAGCGCCTACGCCTGTCGTTTCTTCGAAAGACGAGTACAGGGATACAAAATGGCATCATACGATCGATTAATTTGATGAACCACGTACGTAGTAAGAGCTGTGTGCTTATTAGACGATGGTAGTCCACATTCTATCCTCGTACCTTTGAGGGAACATCTTTGTGTCAAATTTCTTATTTCTATTGATGACAGGATAATTTTCTTCATTATTGTGGTAGATAAACTGCCATATAGGTTGAGAGCATACACATGCATGGTAGAGAATATGATAAATATAGAAATATATATACATGGTAGGAAATATTCTATTCTTGGAATACATGTTTGGAGCGTAGCATGCATATGTACGTCTAACATCCATGTGAAAGACCTCGATCATGTTTGATGACGTTACGTGTCTTCTCTTTTTCTTGAGAGATCGTCATGTTTGAGGCTCGTTGATCATGTTTGGGGCGTAACATGAATTTGGTACCATGTTAATATATACTCCCTCAATATCCCAAATTACCTGTTGATCTTTAATTAATTATTTCATTTTTGAACTAAAAAGAGTGACAAGTAATTTGGGATGGAGGGAGCTAGTAGTTGTAATTCCGTAATTGTAAGGACTATGTTAATTTGTAATTTCTTAACCTATAAAATTAATGGTTAATGATTAATTGCAAAATAAGTGACTAATGACAGTAATTATTACATTCTAATGATTTGTTGCCTAAAATTTTCTCAAATTTCAAAAACATGACAAATAGACTCCAACTAATTCTACTCTTCCATCACAAAAACTATTCTTTTTTTTGAACAATCATTACAAAAACTACTAAAACATTAACTTAAATGTCAAGACAGTGGTGATAAAATCCTCTACCCTGCAGTTATTACTGCAGCTAACATGTGGACCCAACAATGGTGGGACACACATCTGATATGAACCCATGATATAGTGTTTCCTCAAGAAAAAATAATTTTATAAGAGATTGGGTGCACAAGAAGAAAAGCTAGAACTCGAGCGCTGCACCTACGAATTCCATGTTGGGATGATTGACGGCAGCCGATCCGCAAACTCGATGGTTAGATCAATAGTCGCCAGAGAGCAGCTTGCGGTCGACCTCGAAGGAGACAAAGGCGTCGATGCACACATAGCTAATCTGCTCGCTTGAGAGATTGTACGCGTCCCAGTTGCTCACCCTCACCCGGTAAGGCTTCTCCATGTCGGTGCCCATCACGGTTCTTATAATGTCCTTCAGACCTGCGTGTTGGAGGCTCGGGTGATCCATCTACTCCACGGCGAGCTCGACCAGGTCCATCGTTTTGGCCACCTTCAGCTACCAGTCCTTCCAAAGTTTATCGGCATCACCCTCCATGCCCACTCTGATGAAGCGGTAGTCGGAATTGCCAAGGAAATATTGCAGCTCGTCGGGGAAGTAGTCAGCGTGGTTGTCCTGTAAGATGAGGCAGCGGCGGCCGATGCAGAGCTGCAAAATGGTGGCGGGGTTCTGGTCGGCAGAGTAGCTGGGGCGCCACTCGACGTTGAGCTCGACAACGAGCTCGTGAAGGCGCCGACGGTGGACGGAGAGGACCTCGTCGAGCCAGTCCTCCACAGCCTCGCCGGTGGACGTCACGGTGGTTGTGATCACGTCTTTCTCGAATGTCATGTTGTACTCCTGAGTCCCCGCCATTGTGTCCTTTCTCCATGTCGTCCCTACGGTTACCGTATGCGGCGACGCGCCGCGTCGCAAATTCTCTCTTCTGCAAACCTTCCTCTACACCTTTAGTGTGGATTTTAATTGGAAACAGGCGTGGATATATAACTGATGTGGTTATGATATGAGCGGGGGAGTTTCTGAATTTGATGGGCCTGAGCCCCGAGTAATGAAGATTTTTGAATCTGATATACTCTTTCTAATTTTTAATTATTATCATTATGGCCACAAATTTCATTGTCTCAACCAAACACCACGTAGAACAACAACAACATTTCTCAGGGGCGCACCCACTGGGTATGCCGGGTGGGCCACGGGATACCCTGGGTCCAGTCACTAGAGAGTAGCTAGTGTGAATGCAAGCTGGAGAGACCAGAGGAATCGGCAATAGGCCAATGAAGATGGAAGTCAGCAGTCTCACGGTTCATGTATCAAAATGCGCGCCATCCATTTTGTTCTTCCCTTTTTTTCTTATATGTATTATTTTTCCACCAATCTTCTAGCCCTCCTTTATTTGAAGTTGTATGGTTGGATCAGGATACGTGGCCAGCGTGAGGTGAGAGCCATGTGTGCAACACCAGGAGGAACGTCATGGAGATACGTTGCTCCCCTTGTTGAATTTGATGACGTTGAGGATCGAATGTGGCATACGTGTCTTCACAAGTGTGTTCATTTGTTCCTAAAATCTGAACATGTAGCGGCTAGCGCCTACGGCTGTCGTTTCTTCGAAAGGATGAGTATAGCATGGTTGGAAATTATATTGTATTGTGCAAGGCATGCGATTAAT
Source organism: Tuctoria greenei (assembly GCA_036927565.1). NCBI lineage: Eukaryota > Viridiplantae > Streptophyta > Magnoliopsida > Poales > Poaceae > Tuctoria > Tuctoria greenei. Next base: position 12,623,176 of record JAYESD010000007.1, read on the forward strand.
TTGATGAACCGCGTACGTTGTGAGCTTTTCCTAGATGGTAGTCTATCCTCGAACCCTTGAGGGAACATTCTTCATGTCAAACATGCACGACGAGAGTGAGGATGGCGCTCGGTGGGTAGTGCTTTGTTAATCTGGGCTACAGTTTTTATAGATAATGGAAATAATTAAATCGACCTTTTCCTCAGTAGAGAATACGACCACACTGATACACCAAGTTTGTGAAGATCAACAACAAAAGACAACCCGACACACTAGTGAAAGTAAAACACCGGATACATTTTATTAATATTGAAGTCTATAACTAATACTCAGTCCAAATCGGGCAAAAACTTCGATGACCCTGACTTCTAGTATGTCTTTGCAAGCCATCTGAATCAAGTCTTTTTTTCTTCACCCTTTTGCTATGATGCCCAGGAGCATTTAATCTGGACTAAAGTTTATACTCCAGAAACTATTCTAACGTCTTTTGTGTTTTACTATGTACTTTGCAGTTTGATTGCTTGTTATGTTGGATCTATGTTGGGTTACAACATAGAGAGTGGGCACAGGGTGAGGGGGGGAGGTTCTCTCTGGTGCTGTCAGATGAACTAGGTGGTAGTCACTTTCTGGATCTCTAGATCAGTAGAGTTAGAAGTGGAAACATAATCCATTCGAAAAAATAAAAGAGATAAATAGTCCACTAGTTTATCATTAGAACAGCAACACTAGAACTATTTTTGCGCACCAATGAACAGCAAAATAAAGTTCATTACCTTAAGACAATATATTACAAACAAGAAAAAAGAAAAACACAAACTACAAAGAAGAAAAAAACAACACAACTAAGAACAAGAAAAAAAAACTACTTCTCCTCCACCTCCACCTACTTCTCCTTCTCCTCCTCCTCCCCAATTCTCCTCCTCCTCCTCCTTCTTGGGCTCATAGCAAGGCGAGGGCGTCTCCTGCGGCGGGGACGGGAAGCCCAGATTCCTTGACATAGCCGCCACCAGGTTGTCGTGGCTGGCGACGCTGAGCTCGACTGCCAGCGTGTCCCAATGGACGTCAGGGCGACCGGCCAAGTGCGTCATGCCGAAGACGTAGTGGCTTGTGGTCCCCATTCCGATATACTTTGGAAGGGGACCAAGCCCAAGGCGACACATGGAGCGCAATGTATTGTCAAATACATCGCACGCCATCTTCCGGAGAGCCTAGTCCTTGTCCAGGTGGGGAGTCCAGTCAAGGACGCTTCCCCTTGGCGTCCTTCGGTGGGCTTGGCGTCGATGTTTTCTTGTCAACCATGGTGTTCTTGGCGCGGTTTTGGGAAGAGAGGAAGAGTGGCTGTGCGGAGAAGATGATGGCGTGCCCGGGGTAAACTTATAGCGTATTAGCAGCCTGGCTGTTCGTCTCTCGACACGTGCAGTAGTGGTGATGGGACGCGGAGCGGTTCCAATTGAATTCAAAGATGCACATGCACTGGGCGCATTTAAGGCGCCTTGGTAACTGGCACGCACGCAAGGTCGGCGCGCCCTGTCGCATCAGCCGCCTATACAAATGGCTGCGGCTTCAAGGACCAAACCTCATGCGGCAAACAGCAACATATAATACTTCCTCTGCCCCAACTCAACTCTATTTCTAGTTTTGGTCAAACTTACCTTTGACCAATGATTTATATGGAATTTATTTATCTTAATAACATGTACTAGATTGTATATTATGGAAATATTTTCATGGTGAATCTAAAAGTACAATTCTTGTATTTTTAAAACAGACCAAAATTACGTAAATCATTGGTCTAAGATAGATATGACCAAAGCTAGAAATAGAGTTGACATGGGACGCATGACGGGGGTAATGGTGCACCGGCGTAGTTGGACCGTACGTGTACCCAGCCAGCCGTGTAGCTTTGTTTTATATTTTATTCCCAAGGCTTAAAAGTTTCCTTATCCTCCCTGTTTGATTTGTTTGCTCTTCACTAGGCTTAAAATTTTTATATTTTACAATATTTTTACATATGTAATATGCACATAGGATATATCACTTGATAGTTTTGCAAAAAAACATGGAGGAGAAATATGAATATCCCATGCAACTAAGTAAATCCACTCGAATTAATTAGCTAATTATTTTTTAAGATGATAAATAATTATTATCTTTTCTAAGTGGGGTGGCCAGGGTAGATGATGTGGCATAATAGCTTATGTGGCATGCCAATATGGATGTCCAACTCAGACTAAGGATGAAAGTGAAACAGTTGTGTGAAGTCGAGGGACTAAATAACTGACCCATTTGAAAGTTCAAGGACCAAAAACTGAGTTTTGATTGAAAGTTTGAGGATGGAGTTGGTTATTGTGCCAATTCTAAATGAGCCAAGAGCTTGCGAGCTTGATGAACACCGTCATTGTTTTGAGTAGTGATTAGATTATAGCATCATCAAATCTGTAGTAATTTTTTCTGGATCATTTGGAGCTGAAAAATTAGTTAACACGCTACATATGAGGAGAAAGATTAGGATATGCTACCTTTTGCTTGTGTTGAATAACCCTGCGCCATGGACAACATATCCGACACTTCATTCTAGTCGCCAGGATCATTCTGCCCCAAGACATCTGGGGCGGCAGGCGGAGGACCTTGTTCATCAGAATAAGGACCATGCAAGAAATCATTGGTCAAAGGTAAGTTTGACCAAAGCTAAAAATAGAATTGAGTTAGGACGGAGGGAGTACTTTACAGACCATTATGCAGGCACCGTTGCGGGCGATCTCCTGCCTCCTGGCAACTCCAGCGGCTAAAGTAGCATAAAATTGCACTTTAGAAGCTATAACTCTAGCGCTCGTCTTTTGTTTAGCCCAGTTTGCATCAAAGGAAACTCACGAGACAGTTTAAAGGAATGGAATCCTCCGGAAGGGAAAGACATTCATATGTAGTTTAGAAGCCATAACCATCACTGTGCGTCTACGTGCGTCTCATTGTCTTCTCTGTGCGTACTAAAGAAACACCATCCTCATCTCCGCGCGTACTCTTCCTCTTTGTCTCCGTCGCACGCGTCCTCATTAGTTCCCTTCGAAGCCTATGGAGTTCCCCTTGCCGCACGATATTGCGATCCTTATCACGGGGTGGGTCGCCGCAACCTCTCGGCAGCCCATGGACAACCTCTCTAGTCTGCGCACCACCTGCAGGGCCAGGTACGCGGCGTGTTGGAATCGCATCGTGGGCAGGTGCGTGGCGCTAGAGCGGGAGAGCATCTGCAAGGGGAGCTACGACGCCCTTGTGGAGCACCTGGCAATAGTGGGCAACCCTCATGCGTGCTACATCACCGGGTTGGACCTTGTCTTCAAGGATGGTCGCGCGCAATCGGGCACCCAATTCCTTGCCCAGGCGGCTGTGAACAGCCACATGGTGGCGGTCTACGTTCTCGCTATGCTTCGCTACGACACCGACCACGGGGCGCGTGATGCCCTCGAGTATATCCAGGAGGTCGAAGGTGAGACCCACGTCGGATACAACACGATTGGGTCCATCGTGATGAAGTGGACCAACACGGAGTTATGCCGGTGTCAGCATGAAGCCATGGAGAGTGTTTATGGTGTCGCCTGGACATTCTTGGGCAGGCCTCCTCTGGGACCACCGCCGGTGGCGGTGCCCAACATTGACGATGATGCTTGGCGCTGCCCAACAAGGGGGGGACCAGGGAACTGCCCGCTGCGGCAGGCAAGGGTGGGAGGAGTGTAGTGTCTTCTGTGCTGAGAACTGTAGGAGTAAGCACGAGCATGACCAGTTCTGCCGTGAGGCGTTGTACTCTATGGGTTATATTCCCTCCATTCCCCTTTGGATATTATGCACCCCTAATTATCCTGACGCCAATTAAAAGATAACAGAGGGAGTATATAAAATAGACTTGTATAAGGCATGTTGATGTGTTTCCCCTATGCACGCTCGTCTCTGATGAATGATGCACTTATCGTGTTTCCCCTATGCGCGCTCGTCCTTTGTTTAGCCCCGTTTGCATCAAAGGAAAGTCACAGGACAGTTTAAAGAAATGGATTCCTACGGAAGTGAAATACATTCAATCATAGTTTGGAACAAAGGAAATCAGTGTTCCCTTCCGGAGTAAATACATTCAGACTATTCCTTATTTTTCTTCGCGATTTCGCCATATATGTGGCACAACGGACCTCCATCTTCTGGGATCATCAGCTGCAGGCAAAACCGACGGGGGTCGACGGAGAAGTTTGCCATTAATAAGCGAAGAGTCGCGATGAGACAAATATGCCCGAGAGGAACAAAGGGTGTACTACTTAGTATTTGGAGGTTGTTGTTTCTTTTGAGTCACCAAAGTATTATATTATCAAGCGACACAACATGGATACGGGATGCACCATGGGGCACGTGCATACCGTTCTCAGATGGTGCCACCTATTTCTGGCAATTCAATCTCAACTAGCGCGCTTCTAAGCTCAAACGCAAGCTAAAATATCTCATCTGCCACGATCAGGGAACGGCGATTGAAGACCCGAAGGAAGAACGTGGCACAATCTAAGAACAGTATGCACTTGCTCTCTGGTGCATACCGTATCTAGAAATTTTGAATCCCACAACAGAGTAGTGGTATCTAGAGATGACACGTTATGGAACCGTCGTGTATAGGAGTAGTGGTAATGATGACACCGTGTATAAGAGCATAGGGCCAGTGGTAAAACTTCCCAGCCTGTTCCAATCCTTGCAATAATAACATCATGACTGTTCAGATTTTAGCAGGAAAACAAGACAAAACGTGACAAGAAAAACATCAAAAAACAAGAACAAAAACACATCATCACGACTTTGTTAATCTGCGTCAATCGATTTCCTATTTTATAGTTTCATTCTCCAGGTTCTTTCACCTTAAATCTCGTATGTAGTACCTATTTTTTCTAACATTTTTCTCTTCCTTTCTTTTCTTTTCTGGAGTTCATTGTCTCCACATTTCTTCTCTTTTCTGGAGTTCATTGTCTCCATTCTAGGGGCCCCTGGTGTGGATGGTCACACAATTTGATCCACGCACGAAGTGGGTTAAAGGGAAAAATTTTGTGTCATTAAAGGAGAAATTCTTAGTTGCACACGCAAAGGGCCCACTGTATGTGGGGAAAAACAATTTATGTTTATAAAAAACTGCGGTTTGCATCCCTTTCGGTTATAGCAACGGATCGACGCGTCCCATCGGCATCACTGACAGTTTTTTAATTTGACACGAAAAGGGCCCATGACTCGTATAAAAAACATCCTCCACATTCCATTTGATAGCGTCCGCTCGCTATCGAATGGAGCGGGGTCGAGTCTTGTACAACATCTTTTTTCAATCGGATGTGTAACAACAATAGTGCGCTTTGCCTTATATTCTCTTTCCAACGAGCTCAACTTTCCAAGGTGGGACAAATTGTTCACACCTTATCAAAATCGCTTGCACGAATTCGTTACGGACACCGCGGGTGGGGGCAAACGCAGGGAATATGCCTGGTGACCAGTGCATAACCTGGGCCTAGGTACCAGAATGAAAGTGACGAGGATACGATTCCTGGAATTAATCGTGGCATTATCCCAGTCATGTCCGGCCATCATACGACCTCGTTTGGATAGGAGTGGATCCACTTCAATCTAAGTGGATTGGAGAGTATTGAGATAAAAATTAGTACATTTTCCACTTCAATCCACTCCAATAAAAGTGGATTGAAGTTACCCAAACAAAGCCTACATGATCATCACGACAAATAATGCAATTATGCTCAGATGTGTCATACACGTCTTAATTTTCTCTTATATATTTTTGTTTGAGGCTCGAAATCATGTTTTGGGGCATATAGCATGTGCATAGACAACTAGCAGAGTATGAAAGACCTCAATCATGTATGTTTCATTTCGATGTGAATTATATACTGCGTGTAATTTCTCTTTTTGATGTTGGATATCGTCCAGAGTTGTAGGCTCGTTGATCATGCATCATTGGGGCATAGCATGCATGGACAAGGCCTCAAACTCTGATGGTATCCATCATCCAAAGACAAAACACGTACGTATTGGTTTATCTGTTTTGGGGTGCATGCATGTTAGACATAGAAGAACCCTCGGTCGTGTTTGACAAAACTAACATGCATACCTCATCTATGATATGTACGTATGTATGATTAATAACTTGCGTACCTCATCTATGATATACCGGGGTAGATGATATAGCTTATGTGGCATGCCAATGTGGATGTCCAAATCGGACTAAGGATGAAAGTGAAACGGTTGTTTGAAGTTGATAAACTAAATAATTGACCCATTTGAAAGTTCAAGGACCAAACTGAGTTTTGATTAAAAGTTTGAGGATGAAGTTGAGTATTGTGCCAATTTTAAATGAGCCAAACTTGAGCTTGCCAGCTTGCTGAGCTCAAGCTCAAAAAGTTCGAGTAAGCTCATTTATTGTTGTCATATATGATATGCGTACCTATTTTTTTCTAACACTTTTCTCTACCTTACATTTTTCTCTTCCTTTCTTTCCTATTCTGGAGTTCATTGTCTCCACTTTTCTTTTATTTTATGGAGTTCATTGTCTCCACTCTAGAGGCCCCCCGTGTGGAGAGTCACACAATTCGATTCACGCACGAAGTGGGTTAAATGGGAAAATTTGGCGTCGTTAAAGGAGATGTTTTCTGATAAAAGGAGAAATTTTTAATTTACACGCAAAGGGCCCAGCGTATGCGGGGGAAAACAATTTATGCTTATAAAAAATTGCGGTTTGCATCCCTCTCGGTTATGGCAATGGGTCGACGCATCCCATCGGCTTCACTAGCAGTTTCTTAATTTGACACGAAAAGGGCCCAGTGCTTATATAGAAAACATCTGCCCCGTACACGCCTCCTCCACGTTTCGTTCGACAGGGTCCGCTCGCTGTCGAACGGAGCGGGGCCGAGTCTTGTACGACATCTTTTTTTAATCGGATGTGACTACAATAGCGCGCATTGCCTTACATTCTAGTTCAACAAGCTCAACTTTCTGAGGTGGGACAAATCGTTCACACCTTGTCAAAATCGCTCGCACGAATCCGTTACGGACACGGCGTGCGGGGGCATGCGTAGGGAGTATGCCAGCTGACTAGTGCACAACCTGGGCCTAGGTACCAGCATGAAAGTGATGAGGATACGATTACTGGAATTAATCCTAGCGTTATCCTGGTCATGTCCGGCCATCATACAACCTCGTTTAAATAGGAGTGGATCCACTTCAATCTAAGTGGATTGGAGAGTATTGAGATAAAAATTTGTTCATTTTCCACTTCAATCCAATCCAATGAAAGTGGATTGAAGTTACCCAAACAAATCCTACATGATCATCACGAAAAATAATGCAATTATGCTCGGATGTGTCGTACACGTCTTAATTTTCTCTTATATATTATTGTTTGAGGCTCGATGATCATTTTTTGGGGCGTATCGCATGTGCATGGACAACAAGTAGAGGATGAAAGACCTCAATCATGTATGTTTCATGTCGATGCGAATTATATACTATGTGTAATTTCTCTTTTTGATGTTGGATATCGTCTAGAGTTGTAGGCTCGTTGATCATGCATCGTTGGGGCGTAGCATGCATGGACAAGGCCTCAAACTCTGACAATATCCATAATCAAAAAGACAAAACACGTAGATATTTGTTGATTATGTTTGGGGTGCATGCATGTCAGACCTAGAAAAACCCTTGTTCATGTTTGACAAAAATAACATGCATACCTCATCTCTGAGATGTACATACGAATGATTAACTAACATGCATACCTCATCTATGATATAACGGGGTAGATGATGTACATGGCATAATAGCTTATGTGGCATGCCAATGTAGATGTCCAACTCAGACTAAGGATGAAAGTGAAACGATTGTTTGAAGTTGATGGACTAAATAATAGACCCATTTGAATGTTCAAGGACCAAATTGAGTTTCAATTGAAAGTTTTAGGATGAAGTTTAGTATTGTGCCAATTCTAAACGAGCCAAGCTTAAGCTTGCCAGCTTGATGAGCTCAAGCTCAAAAAGTTCGAGTAAGCTCATTTATTGTTGTCATCTATGTTATGTATGTATGATTACTAAACTATATAATTCTATTAAAAATGTTTTATAGGACACATTTTTATATATGATAGAAACAAATAATGTAGGTTGGTCCAACGATTGAAGATAATTGATTGCACGGTTGCACCAAACATCTGATTATATTATAGTTGAACCTAACTTTAAAACAGGAAATCTTTTGACACAGATTAATCCAGTCATGATGTTTTCTCTTCTTGTTTTTGTGATGTTTTATTTTTTCTTGTTACGTGTTGTTGTTTTTCATGTTTGGTACTTCCTCCTTCCAATATTACTTGTCGTTAATAATTAGGACAAGTTTTCTAGTTCAAATATGAACTAAAAAACTTGTTCTAACGACAAGTAATATAGGAAGGAGGGAGTTATGTTTTATGATAATGGACTCATTGTTGTTAGTCTGTCCCATCTATTATTCTGTTTTCTATTTGGTGTTTAGTGAACTATCTGTTTATCTATATTCTCTGTTAATAAATGATCCTCCACACCACCGGTGGCCTCTAAAGTGGCCTATACGATACTTTAGCTGTTGGAGGTGCCAGGAGATCGCCCGCAGCGGGGCCTGCAAAGCAGTATGTAAAGTATTATAAAGTACTAACAGGTAGCGACGACTGGAAAGAAAAGTGGAGACAATGAACAGAGAGAAAAGAAAAGAAAGTACGAGAAAAATATTAGAAAAAGATAGGTAGAACTCCAACGTACCACTGGCCCTATGCCCCTATACGCTGTGTAATCATTACCACTGCTCCTATACGAGGCCAGTAGTTATTTCCACTGCCTGAAGGGAAGTGCTGCGGACTAGATGTGTTGATTAGTTTATTTTGTATTTATTTGGGATTATGTAACAACTAGTTCTGTCGATTAGCGACGACTGGAATGAAAAGTGGAGACAATGAACAGAGAGAAAAAAATAAAGGGCAAGAAAAATGTTAGAAAAAGATAGGTAGTACGTATGTAAGAACTAAGGTGAAAGAGCATGGAGAACAAGACTGTAAAACAGGAAATGTTTGGTGCAAATTACTGTCAAACATTATATGTTATCTCTATTGATTACAGGATATTATTCTTGTTCCATTGTTGAGCGGTTCCATTACTTCGCGCATCCCATCAATGCATGCGAGAGGCATAGGTCCCATATGATGTAGGTTCACATGTCAGCCACCCTTAATCCACCTGCAGTACTGCAGAGGATGTGGAATCTGCCACCGCAAGAAGCCGAACCATCACTGTGCGTGGCCCCCATCAGTACGCGAGGAGAAGACGATGGCGTGTGTATTTATATACTATCTCCATCGTCTTCTCTGCGCGTACTCTGTAGACACACCACCGTCTTCTCCGCACGTACTCTAGCTTCTTCTTTATCTCTGCCGCGTGCACCCTCATTTGTTCCCTTCGCAGCACGGTGACGCTGAAGCCTATGGAGTTGCCGTTCACGCACGATATTGCGGTCGAGATCATGGGGCGCGTCACCTAAAGCTCCCTGCAACCCTTGGACGACCTCTCCAGTATGTGTGCCACCTGCAAGGCCATGCATGCGGCGTGCCGGGATGGCGTTGTGGGAAGGCGCATGGCACTAGAGCGGGTGACCCGGATGATATGGAACGACCCGGGGTGGTACAAAGCCCTCGTGGAGAACCTGGCCATTGTCGACCACCCTCATGCGTGCTACGTCACTGGGCTCAAGCTCGTCTTCGCAGTCGATCGCATGCAGCAGGGCGCCCAGTTTCTTGCCCGGGAGGCCAGGGCGGGCCACATGGAGGCGGCCTACGTCCTTGGCCTCCTTGGCTACAACACCGACCGTGGGGCCCGCGACGCTGTCGTTTATATCTGACAGGTCGAAGGTGAGGTCGATGTCGGTGAGAAAGCGGTCGGGTCTGTTGCCATCATGAGGACCAACAATGAGTGCAGGCAGTGTCGGATTCAATCCCTGGATGAAATCCATAATCTGACGTGGGCACATTCGCGCCCACCTCCGAGACCGCCACTGGTGTCGCTGCCCACAAGGAGGGCGACCCGTGTACGGCTACCGGCTGCGGGAAGCAAGGATGGAGCGGCTTCAGAGTCTTCTGTAGTGAAGACTTTAGGATTAGATACGAGCATTTCACATTCTGCCGTGAGTGTTATCTAGTATGGGCTATATATAAAAGACTTATAAAGCTATGTGATGTTGTTTTTCTTGTTTCATGATGTCATTTTTCTTGTTTGTAGTAATGTTTTATGTTGATGAACTCAATGTTGTTCATCTGTTCCAACTGTTATTTTATTTTCTATCTGTTTATTTAGTGAACTATCTGTTCTATCTGTATTCTCTGTTAATGAACGGCCCTCCACACCGCCGGTAGCCTCTAAAGTGGCCGGCACAGTACTTTATCTACTGGAGGTGCCAGAGGAGATCGTCCGTAGCGGGGCCTGCAAACCGGTCTGTAAAGTAGTATATAGTACTAACAGGAAAACACAACAGGTAGCCACGACTGGAAAGAAAAGTGAAGACAATGAACAGATAGAAAAGAAAAGAAAGGACTAGAAAAATGTTATTAGAAAAAGATAGGTAGACCTCCAACGTAGCTGAAAGGCGGCCTAGAGGGGGGAGGCGGGTCAATAGGCGATAATCGATAATTGAAACTTAAATCAGAGTTCTAAAAACAGAGAAGTCGGACTTGTCTGACTTCTAGTCGGACTTGCCTGACCTAAGTCGGACAAGTCTGACCTGGGTCGGATAAGTCCGAGATTATCTGCACGATCAGACCAAAAATCCAATTTTTAAGCGATCTAGTGAGAGATATCGTTCCCTAGCAGTTCTATACGAAGTATGGAGTAGAAAGAAAGCTAAGGGAGAGATAGCACGTGGAAAAACACTAGAATCAAAACTTGCGAGAACGAAAAAACAACAAGAGACAAACGATATTATCCCGAGGTTCGGAACCACAAAGGATCCTACATCCCCGTTGAGGAGTCCACAAGGGACCAGGCCTTCTCTAGCCTTTCCCTCACGAGTTGCCACAAGGGCCAACTCCCGATCTTCCACTATCACAAAGATTGTTACAAACTCCCAGATTACAAGAGATCATAAAGAAATCGCGGGGCGACGCCTAACCGTCTAGGGGAGAACCCCAAGAGCAACAAACACGCAATCACGAAGAAACTTAGCGAATCACACGTTGCTCAACCCCTCAATAAACCGTTTCTCCCAATCCTCACAAAGCACTCTTCACTCTCCCAAAAATTCGAATTTGGGCTCTAGAGGTGAAGAACAAGTGGAGAGAAGTTCTTGAGTTCAAATGGGCATTTAGAACTGTTTTGGGATGTTAGACATGGTTGGTGGGTCGAAACCACCCACTATTTATACTCCAAAAAGTCATCAGAGCCGTTTGACACAGCCCACGTCGGACATGTCTGACACAATGTCGGACATGTCTGACCTCAAAGGTCAGGCCTTTCACTTCAGACTTGTTTGACCAAAACCACTTCAGACATGTCTGACATACAATCTCGGACATGTCTGAAATTTTGCAGAGAGAATTCGGACAAGTCTGACTCTCTGGGACTTAGAAAATTCTTCTTAGTCCCTGGGAACAGATCCATCTTGGACATGTCCGACCCCAGGTTCGGACAAGTCGGAAACTTCCCTGGAACTCTCACTGGAACCCTTCCAGTGCCAATTCGGACATGTCTGACTCGCAGTTTCGGACATGTCCGACTTCCAACAGAGGGAATTCGGACATGTCTGACACCACAAGTCAGACAAGTCCACCCAAGCCACAAAGGCCCTACTAAAATCTTCTACTAAGGGCTTGAGCACCCGAATGACTCACTAAGTGTCTACGCGTCGTGTCCCTCTTAATAGTACGGTTTTTCCTACGACTCGAGGAGAAAATAGAAAACCCTATTTCTATTCTTCTTTGCCACAACTTTTCTCCTTTTGTCGTCTTTCTTCAAAGCTCCATTCCGTACTTCGAATCTGCGCTCATGCTCAACCAAGCTCATCAGCACTTTAATGGTTCATCATCAATCCACCAAAACCCACAAGGGACCTAGATGCACTTACAATCTCCCCCTTTTGGTGATTGATGACAACCAACTAAAGTCTTCAACAAAAATAAGATTTGATAGAAGTTTTGAGTCTCAAGTGTATATGAGCTTTTGGAATAACAATAAAAACAACTCATATACACTCAATCGTCGTGGGGTGCCTATATGCTCGTGTGTGTGCAACAACGTGATACAAATGAAGAAATGCACACGAGATCAATGAAGCATCATAATGATCATTATAAGGCATCAATAAACATCATCATAAGGTATCAACAGTCATAAACGAGTAACAAATAAGTACAAGACACAAGACACACGACGATAGAAAATATGACTAGATACATGTCCATGTCCAAGAATAAGCACTAGAGTCTAATACTTCTCCCCCTTTGGCATCAAGGCACCAAAAAGGAGAAAAGTGGACACTAAGACCTAGTCTACTCGGTGTCGTCCTCGTCGTCGTCGCTGTCCTCGTCGCCGCTCTCCTCCTCGTAGTCGCTCTCGTCGCCGGAGTCACCGTGAGCTGCAGGAGGTGCTGAGGAAGAGGCGCCGGTGCCGGTGAAGAACGCCATCTCTGCCTCGGTGAGCTCCGGAAACTCCGGTGGCTCCTCGTCTAAGCTGGTGTCGTCGACTGGAGGAAGCTGGAGGTGCTCCCTGATGGCTGCGAGGTCCCTATGGTTCCTCTTTGACAAGCGCTGAGTCGACTGGCAGACGGTGAAGATCGACTTCAGGATCTTGGGCAGACCTGAGGAGCAGGACGGCTGCTGCTCGGGCACGGAGGATGAGCTGGGAGGCTGAGCAGACTTCCTCCTCGAGGAGTTGGGTCCTCCCTCTGCTGGTGCCGGTGCTCGAATCGGGTGGTGAAGCTTGGAAGGCTTCTGAGGCACAAGGCGCCTATGAGGCACATCCTTCACAAACTTCTGCCCAGACATCGTCTCAATGAGCTTCATCAAGTACGGGGCGTAGCAGCAAGACCTAGTCGGTGTCTCCGAGGTGAGGTAAATCTCCTCGTAGATATAGTCAAAGGCGTTGAATTGCTGCTCCCCTGCCAAGAGCTGGATCAGATTTCTGCTGTTGTGATTGATCCTGTTGGCATCCCCATCCTTGGGCGAGAGGGTCTTTCTTATCATACGGTTCACCACGGCATGGAATGGCTTGAGGCCGTGGATATGAGGAGGGTCGGCTGGATACCCATCCTCATAGAAACTCTCCATCTCCAGGAGGTTCACTATATCCATCTCATGGATCTTCAGTGAGTGTTGTAGGCTGTCCACCATCCCGAGAATGCGGGCAAACTCCTCATAGCTGACTTCGTACTTCACCCCATTGGTCATCCAGGTGAAGCCGTGCTTGTCAACCCAATAGAACACAATTGCATAAAACTGGAGTATAACTTCCTTGTTCCATGGGTATTGGAGACCCATGATCTCGCTGAATCCATGGTGCTTGCAAGCTTCGAGCACCCCCTTGAAGAGAAGATAGGAGTCCTTCTTCTACAATGCAGCCTTCCAATCAAACCATTGCATCTCCGTGACTGGGTTCTTCTTGGTCGTGAGGACTGACCGGTAGTAATCCATGTGGAAGAAGCACCAGAAACGGGGATCCTTGCTCTCCCTTGGCATGTCATAACATCGCACGTCTCTCATGTGCATGGTGTCGTGGATGTTTCTCCGGTAGTTTACCCTGTCGGCCGTGCGTCGAGTGTCACCAACTGGAGAGTGCACGACCAACGGCCCGATCTCTTGCTGCCCTTGGGAGCTCGAGCTGCCCCCTTGACCACTGTGAATGGTGAGCTGACCGCTTGCGGGTCGCTTGGCAACCACCTTCTTTGGTCGCTTTGATGGTTGAGCCGAAGAATCGGGACACGCGGGCTCCTTGCCTCTTTTGTCGTGACCCATAGCTAGAAAAAGATACAAGGATAGGTAAGAGTCAAAGCAAGAGAGATAGAGCAATTAACTTGATAGTTTCGATAGAAATTAGGTCTCAGAGTTATACAGGATCGGACATGTCTGACTGGAAAGTCAGACTTGTCTGACTCAAGAATTTCGAACATGTCCGAATTTCAGAGTCAGACTTGTCCGACCTGTATAGAACTGACCCTAATTGCTAAGGAAACTAAGCAAATCAATTTTTCTACCGACCAAATTTTGCACCAAGGTTGTAAACATGCCTAGGATCAATTTCAAGGGCATAAATTTGCAAACTTGCCGCTAGATTTAGAATTGAGAGGAAAGATGCAGAAAATACCTTCGGATGGAGAAAAGATTGAAGAACTCCGAAGGGGATGTGAATCCTCCAACTACGAGGGAGATTTTCCCTCAAGAACTCCTCACAAGAGCCTCAAAAGCAATGTGGATCGCCTTGGGAGGTTTGAGAGAGATGGAGATTAGGGTTTGAAGTGAGGAGAGAGGGAAGGAAAGGAAACCGTCGGCCTCTTTGGAGGGGTTCGGACTTCCAACGTCGGACATGTCCAAATTTGTACTTCGGACAAGTCCGAATTCTCTCTGCAGACTTAAAACCCACTTCGGACATGTCTGACTTTTGTCAGACTTGTCCGACTCCCCCTGAGTGTATGCAATGTGCAAACACTTGGGGATCTAAATATAGGTATATATGGACATTTTGGACAAGTTTTTGCAAATATCTTTGACAAAAATGATCAGTAAGCAACCAACACTCAAACTATGATCATTTTCACCAAAGAGAAGTTTAGAACATAGTTTTCAAGAAAAATAGATGAGATTTTCGAAAAACACACAACATTTTGAAGTGAAAACTAATAGCAATCAGATCTGCACGACTCAAGCAATGTTTCGAGGATCCAAGATATTTAGCTCACTCCTTAGGTCACAAAAGCGTCTCTCATCAAGGGGTTTGGTGAAGATATCCGCTAATTGCTTCTCACTTCTAACATGAGAGATAACGATATCTCCCTTGATAGAGTGGTCTCGTAGGAAATGGTGACGGATGTCTATGTGTTTGGTTCTAGAATGCTCTACGGGGTTGTGGGCAATCTTGATGGCACTCTCATTGTCACATAGGAGAGGAATATGGTTCAGATTGTAACCATAATCCCTAAGAGTTTGTCGCATCCAAAGACGCTGCGCACAGCAACTTCCGGCTGCAACGTACTCCACTTCAGCTGTGGAAAGGGCAATGGAGTTTTGTTTCTTGGAAGACCACACAACCAAGGACCTACCAAGAAATTGGCATGTCCCGGATGTGCTCTTCCTATCTACGCTACATCCCTCATAATCCGCATCGGAATAACCGACGAGATCAAACATGGATCCTTTAGGGTACCAAAGACCTATATTAGGAGTGTGAACTAAATACCTAAGGATCCTCTTAACCGCTGTCAAGTGACACTCTTTTTGAGTGGCTTGGAATCGAGCACACATGCACACACTAAGCATAATGTCGGGTCTAGAAGCACAAAGATAAAGCAAAGAGCCAATCATAGAACGGTATACCTTTTGGTCCATGCTCGCTCCTCCTTCATTTAGTCCTAGATGCCCGTTTGTTCCCATAGGTGTCTTGATGGGCTTCGCCTTATCCATGCCAAACTTCTTGAGAATGTTATGAGTGTACTTGGTTTGGCATATGAAGGTCCCTTCCTTGAGTTGCTTTACTTGGAAACCTAGGAAAAACTTCAACTCCCCCATCATAGACATCTCAAATCTCTCCGTCATGATTTTGGAAAACTCATCACAAAAAGTCTTGTTAGTAGAACCAAATATGATATCATCAACATAAATTTGGCATATGAACAAGTCATTATCAAAATGCTTAGTGAAGAGAGTATAATCGGCCTTCCCAATCTTAAAACCATTTTGAGTGAGAAAATCCCTAAGGCACTGATACCAAGCTCTAGGTGCTTGTTTGAGGCCATAGAGAGCCTTACACAACTTGTAGACGTGATCGGGATACTCTTCATCTTCAAATCCGAGCGGTTGCTCCACATATACTTCCTCCTTGATTGGACCGTTGAGGAATGCACTTTTCACATCCATTTGATATAACTTGAAATCATGGTGAGTATCAAAGGCCAATAATATGCGAATAGATTCAAGCCTAGCTACGGGAGCAAAGGTTTTATCAAAATCCAAACCTTCGACTTGAGCGTATCCTTTTGCTACAAGTCTTGCCTTGTTTCTTGTTACCACCCCGTGTTCATCTTGTTTGTTGCGGAACACCCACTTAGTTCCAACAACATTTGCATTTGGTCTCCTCACGAGTTCCCACACCTTGTTCCTCTTGAAGTTGTTGAGCTCTTCTTGCATCGCCATTACCCAATCCGGGTCTTGTAGAGCTTCTTCTACTTTCCGTGGCTCTAAATAGGAAACAAAAGAGTAATGTTCACAAAAGTTAGTCATACGTGAGCGAGTAGTTACCCCTTTGGAGATGTCTCCAAGTATGTTGTCAACGGGATGGTCCCGTTGAACGCTTTGATGAACTCTTGGGTGTGGTGGTTGAGCTTCTCGATCATTGTATTCAACTTGATCATTTTCTTGGTCTCCCCCTTGATCCATGCCTCCTCCTTGATTTTGATCTTGTTGAGATTCATCTCGAGTATCATGATCTTGTTCATGTGGGGGATTTGCATCTTCTTCGCTTGCTTGAAGATCATTTGGATCATGTGGTCAAACATCTCCAAGTGCCATTCTCCTAAGTGCTTCTTGTGGAGTCTCCTCTTGATCTAGCACACACTTATCAACTTGCTCCACTTGAGAGCCATTAGTCTCATCAAACACTACGTCATGTGCTACTTCAACAATCCCGGAGGACTTGTTGAAGACACGATAGGCGTAGGTGTTTGAGTCATAGCCAAGCAAGAAACCTTCATCGGATTTCGATGCGAACTTCGAATTCCTAGGCTTCTTGTTGAGAATATAGCACTTGCTCCCCAAAACACGAAAGTATGAGATGTTGGGTTTGTTACCGGTTAGGAGTTCGTATGAGGTCTTCTTCAAGAGTCGATGAAGATACAACCGATTTATGGCATGGCAAGCGGTGTTAACCGCTTCCGCCCAAAACCGGTCGGACGTCTTGTACTCATCAAGCATTGTCCTTTACATCTCAATTAGAGTCCTATTCTTCCTCTCCGCTACTCCATTTTGTTGAGGGGAGTAGGGAGCGGAGAACTCATGCTTGATTCCTTCTTCATCCAGGAAGTCTTCAACTTGAGTGTTCTTGAACTCTGTCCCGTTGTCGCTCCTAATCTTCTTGATTCTTAAGGAGAACTCATTTTGAGCTCTCCTCAAGAACTTCTTGAGAACTCCTTGGGTTTCACCTTTGTCATGCAAGAAAAATACCCACGTGAAGCGAGAAAAAATCATCAACAATAACTAGACCATACTTGTTACCGCCAATGCTAATGTAGGTGATCGGTCTGAATAGGTCCATGTGTAGTAGCTCCAATGGTCTTGAGGTTGTCATGATGTTCTTGGACGGATGTTGAGCTCCTACTTGCTTTCCGGCTTGACATGCGCTACATGGTCTATCTTTCTCAAAGACAACATCTTTTAGTCCCCGGATATGATCCCCCTTAAGAAGTTTTTGCAAGTTTCTCATCCCAACATGGGCTAGCCTTCGGTGCCATAGCCATCCTATTTTAGTTTTTGCCATTAAGCACGTATCAAGTTGGGCTTTATCCGTGGAGAAATCCACAAGGTAAAGCTTTCCCTTGAGTACGCCCTTACAGGCGATTGAGTTGTTGCATCTTCTTGAGACGGTCACACCATTGTTAGTGAAAAGACAATCATAACCATTATCACATAATTGAGAAATAGACAAGAGGTTGTAATCAAGTGAATCAACATGAAGCACATTAGAAAGAGTGTGTTTTGTGGAGATAGCAATTTTGCCGGTGCCAAGGATTTTCCCTTGGCTATTATCCCCAAAGAAGATTCCTTCACTAGGATCTTCATTCTCCTTGTACTCTACAAACATCTTCCTCTCTCCGGTCATATGATTAGTGCATCCACTGTCAAGAACCCAATTTGATCCACCGGAGGAGTATGCCTACAAAAGAGTTATGCCTTTCCTTTAGGTACCCAAACGGAGTTGGGTCCTTTGATGTTAGTCACAAGACATTTGGGCACCCACACGCAAGGCTTTGGGCTCTTGCGGAGTGGCCCAACATATCTAGCATAAGTCTTGCCAAATTTGTTCCTCAATAAAACATAAGAAGCATCAAAGTCATGGAACAAAGGATGAGGTTCATTTTTAGGCATATAAGATGTTGAGACAATGTTCTTTCCTTTATCTTGGGTGGATGAACCTTCCTTGACAAAAACAATCAAGTCTTTGTTATTCTTGGGGGCTTTGGCATTTTGCCTCCGCTCCTGAGAATAACCAAGACCATCCTTGATATGGGGAGGTCTCACATTGGTGTATGCACTATGTGTTTAGGCCACCTTCTCCTTGTCAAAGATACCACATTTCGATGCTTGTTTGTTTTGTGCCAAGTAAAGTTCATCCTTAAGTTTTAGGATCAAGCTTGAGCACATGCAAGTGTGAACTTCCTTGGATGAAATCTTTTGAGAAGATGGGCTCTTTGAGGAAGAAGGTGCATTGATATTAAGTGACTAAACCTTTGTCTCTAGAATCTTGTTAACCTTTGTCAAGTTAACAAGTTCATCCTTGAGCTCAACGGTCTTGTCCTTAAGATTTGAGCATGCTTCCTTGCTCATGGCAAGGTCATGCTCTAATGCATTGCTTCCTTCTCTCTCGCGCTCGAGGAGCTCCACAAGCTCTTGACATCTCTCCAATTTTTGGATGAGCATGTCCTCTTGATGCTCAAGGAGATCCTCCTTCTCGGAGATTTCATCCATAAAAAAGTTCATCTTTCTCATGGCACTCTTACTTAAGCCTTTAAGCATGGATTCAAGTTCACTACAACTATCAAATTCATCACAAGAAGTTATAGAGGGAGTGGGTTTAGATTTGACCTTTATTCTTCCGTCCTTTGCCATGAAACATGTGGACTTGAAATCATCATGGTTGGGGAAAAGCTTGCTTGCACTTGAGCTCTTTCCGATGGCAGTGGTTGCCACCTTCTCTACATCGTCGGAAGATGAGTCTTCATTTGAGTCCCATTCTCTTCCAAGGTGGGCATGTCCCGATGGCTTCTTCTTCTTGAAGAGCTTCTTATCTTGGGTCTTGCCCTCCTTCTTCTTGCTTTCATTGTATGGGCAATCCGCAATGAAGTGCCCATGTTCACCACACTTGTAGCAAGTCTTCTTCTTTAGCTTCTCCTTGCTCTTGCCTTCTTGGTGATAGCCTCCCTTCTTCCTTTTCATCATCCTTCTAAACTTGTTGATGAAGAAAGGTTCTTCCTCATCGGAGTCCATGCTCTCATCATCACTTGCATCTTCATTGTAGGATGTGGAAGTTGCTTTGAGGGCTATATCTTTCTTCTTTGATGAGGCAAGCTTTTGGAGATCGTTGTAGAACATAGTTTCCTTCTCCATCATCTCATTGTTGATTATCCTCCCAAGCACTTCTTCCGGAGTCATCTTGGTGTAGTCGGGGCTTTCACGGATCAAGGAGCAAAGAGCGATGTTTCAAGGCATGAATGCTCAAAGCATCCTCTTCACCACTTCATGGTCCATCCATCGAGTGCTTCCATAGGCACGAATCTTGTTCACGAGCACCTTGAGGCGGTTGTACATGTCTTGGGGTGACTCACCATCCATGATGGTAAATCTCACAAGCTCTCCTTCGATCATCTCAATCTTCGCCTCCCGTATGACTCGATTGCCCTCGTGCGCCATCTTGAGTGTATCCCAAATATCTATGGCCACTTCCAAACGTTCGACTCGATTGAATTCATCCCGAGTCAAAGATGAGGTTATGACTCCCACGGCTTGAGCATTGCGATGAAGTAGGATAGCTTGTTGTGGAGTGACGTCTTCCTCATTCCTTGGCATATGAACTCCGGTTTGCACAATCTGCCACAAACTAGGATTCAAAGAGATTAAATGCATCTTCATATTGTGTTTCCACATTGAATAGTCATTTCCATCGAATTGAGGAGGTTTGCCAAGTGGAATAGACAAATAGTGATTGTTAGCATGAAGACGATCATAATCAAAGTGAGTTTGAGTATAGTCATCGTTACTCTTCTCCTTCTCTTTGTTGATCTTGGGTTGTTTCCCTAGCTTCTCCCGAAGCTTCGCCTTGAGTTGGCGAGTCTCTTCATCATCCTTCGGATCATCAAGAAGAACGTCATAGTTCTTGTCATTTGAGCCTTCATCCTCGACATATGAGGTATCATCCTTGTTCCTTTCTTCCGCCATCGATTCTTCGAGATGTTAGTCTCTTTCGGAGAAACCTGCTCTGATACCAATTGAAAGGCGGCCTAGAGGGGGGGTGAATAGGCGATAATTGATAATTTAAACTTAAATCAGAGTTCTGAAAATAGAGAAGTCGGACTTGTCTGACTTCTAGTCGGACTTGTCTGACCCAAGTCGGACAAGTCTGACCTGGGTCGGATAAGTCCGAGATTATCTGCACGATCAGACCAAAAATCCAATTTTTAAGCGATCTAGTGAGAGATATTGATCCCTAGCAGTTCTACACAAAGTATGGAGTAGAAAGAAAGCTGAGGGAGAGATAGCACGCGGAAAAACACTAGAATCAAAACTTGCGAGAACGAAAAAACAACAAGAGACAAACGATTTTATCCCGAGATTCGGAACCACAAAGGATCCTACATCCCCATTGAGGAGTCCACAAGGGACCAGGCCTTCTCTAGCCTTTCCCTCACGAGTTGCCACAAGGGCCAACTCCCGATCTTCCACTATCACAAAGATTGTTACAAACTCTCCTATTACAAGAGATCACAAAGAAATCGCGGGGCGACGCCTAACCGTCTAGGGGAGAACCCCAAGAGCAACAAACACGCAATCACGAAGAAACTTAGCGAATCACACGTTGCTCAACCCCTCAACAAACCGTTTCTCCCAATCCTCACAAAGCACTCTTCATTCTCCCAAAAATTCGAATTTGGGCTCTAGAGGTGAAGAACAAGTGTAGAGAGGTTCTTGAGTTCAAATGGGCGTTCAGAACTGTTTTGGGATGTTAGGCATGGTTGGTGGGTCGAAACCACCCACTATTTATACTCCAAAAAGTCATTAGAGCCGTTTAACACAGCCCACGTCGGACATGTCCGACACAAAGTCGGACATGTCTGACCTCAAAGGTCAGGCCTTTCACTTTAGACTTGTCTGACCAAAACCACTTCAGACATGTCTGACATACAATCTCGGACATGTCTGAAATTCTGCAGAGAGAATTCGAACAAGTCTGACTCTCTGGGACTTAGAAAATTTTTCTTAGTCCCTGGGAACAGATCCATCTCGGACTTGTCCGACCCCCAGGTTCGGACAAGTCCGAAACTTCATTGGAACTCTCACTAGAACCCTTCCAGTGCCAATTCGGACATGTCTGACTCGCAGTTTCGGACATGTTCGACTTCCAACAGAGGTAATTCGGACATGTCTGACACCAGAAGTCAGACAAGTCCACCCAAGCCACAAAAGCCCTACTAAAATCTTCTACTAAGGGGTTGAGCACCCGAATGACTCACTAAGTGTCTACGCGACGTGTCCCTCTTAATAGTACGGTTTTTCCTACGACTCGAGGAGAAAATAGAAAACCCTATTTCTATTCTTCTTTGCCACAACTTTTCTCCTTTTGTCGTCTTTCTTCAAAGCTCCATTCCGTACTTCGGATCTGCGCTCATGCTCAACCAAGTTCATCAGCACTTTAATGGTTCATCATCAATCCACCAAAACCCACAAGGGACCTAGATGCACTTATAGTACAACTGGCCCAATGCCCCTATATGCGGTGTAATCTTTACCACTACTCCTATACGCGGTCAGAAGTTATTATCACCGCTTGAAGGGGAGTGCTGCGGACTAGATGTGCCGATTAGTTTATTTTGTGTTTATTGAGGATTATGTAACAGCTAGTTTTGTCGTATAGTTTGTTGCCTGGAATTATACGTTGAACATTACTGTTTGGTTCCGTCGATGTTTATATCTACTTTAGTATTTAATCCTAGTTTATATCACTGTGTTGTTGCGGTTCAAGGCATTTTATGCGTATGCTTTATTTTGATCGGAATACCACCCGTATTTTTACATTAACTTATTTAGATAACAAATTGCCAGAGCGAGACGCACGCCCGTAGATGGGCTCACACATCATGGGGACGAACACCAAACGTCCCAGCGCAGTTTCGGACCAAGAATACAAAGTGACTCAGCGCGGTTTCAGCCCACGAATAACAAGCGGCCCAGCGCAGTGTTGGGCCTACTCTGATAGCTTCACGTACGCTTTTTCTTGGCTGCCTGCTCGCGGGAGCCCTCGATCCACAATGGCCCCTCCCCCAGTTGTATGAAACGCTCTTGGAGGAGCATCCGCCGGCCACCACGCTCTTGGAGGAGCATCCTCCAGCCGCCACGCTCTTGGAGGAGCATCCGCCGGCCGCCACGCTCTTGGAAGAGCATCCGCCAACCACCGGCGCGGAGGACCATCTGCCAGCCGCCACACGTGGAGGAGTGACAGCGCTAGGTACAACTGCTCACATAATGTTATTTTAGTTCTATCCTCTTATGAATATGCTGATTGAATTGTAGGAAGCGATGTCAGAAGATAAGACATGGATGGGAGAAGACAGGCGTACGAAGGAGTGGCCGGATGGAATGAAGTCATTTTTAAATTTAGCATTCCACGGCACTCGTGAAGAAGAAACTAAGCCTTGTCTTGCACAAAATGTCGTAATATTTGCCACGAGACACACAAGAAAGTTCATCTTCGCTTGCTTCGTAATTGGATGTCGTTTGATTGTACTTGTTGGATACACCATGGAGAAAAATGAGTTGAGAAAAATAATATTGAGCAATCAGCAAATAATGAGGAGATAATTTTTGATGATGCTGCTATGGAAAATATGTTGTCCAGTCTACTTAGAGACACTGACCATGGTAGTACTTTAGCAGATGTTGATGATCCAAAAAATGCTATAAACCAGCAGGAGCCAACTGGGTGTGCGAAGGCATTCGATGACTTATTAAATGATGCAAAAAAGGAGTTGTATCCAGGTTGTGAGAACATGACCCAATTATCCTTTATTGTCAGGTTGTATCAGATAAACTGTTTAACTGGTTTGAGCAAAAAAGCGTGTGAGTTGATCCTTGGACTATTCTCATATGTGCTTCCAGAGGGCCACTGCATTCCTAATACACTTGATAAAGTTTAGAAGGTTGTTCGTGACCTCAGGCTGGGATACGAAAAGATCAATGCATGTGTCAATGACTGTGTGTTATTCTGAAAGGACTATTCTCTGCTGGATCGATACACAAAATATGGTGAATTAAGATGGAAAAATAGTACTGGCAATACCAGGATTCTGGGTTATTGTGATGAAAAAAATCGTTGCAATAGGTTGAAATTCGTCGTGATAGGTTGTTGTCGCAACGAAATAGAATGTCACAATAGTTTTCCGACTCGTGGCGATAACAGCCGTGGCAATAGGTTATTGCAATGACTTGACATCCTGGCAAATAGTATGGTATTGCGACGGCTCCACGTTGGTGGCAAATAGTATGGTATTGCAACGGTTTAATGTATTGCGACGATTTAATGTATTGCGACGAAAATATCGGTGTTGTAACGATGTCACATTCGTGGCAAAAAGTATGGTACTGCAACGACTCCACGTTCGTTGCAAATAGTATGGTATTGCAACGGTTTAACATATTGCGACGGTTTAACGTATTGCAACGAAAATAACAGTGTTGCAACGATGCCACATTCGTGGCAAAAAGTATGGTATTGCAACGACTCCACGTTCGTGGCAAATAGTATGGTATTGCAACGTTTTAACGTATTGCGACGATTTAACGTATTGCAACGAAAATAATGGTGTTGCAACGATGCCACATTCGTGGCAAAAAGTATGGTATTGTGATGACTCCACGTTCGTGGCAAATAGTATTGTATTGCAACAGTTTAACGTATTGCGACGATTTAACGTATTGCAACGAAAATAATGGTGTTGCAACGATGCTACATTCGTAGCAAAAAGTATGGTATTGCAACAACTCCACGTTCGTGGCAAATAGTATGGTATTGCAACAGTTTAACGTATTGCGACGATTTAACGTATTGCAATGAATAGTACGTTATTTGTGACGATTTCACATCTGTGGCGATAAGTACGGTATCGCGACGATTTCATACTCGTGGCGAATAGTATGGTATCGCGATGTTTTCACATTCGTGGCGAATAGTACGGTGTTGCAATGATTTCACATCCGTAACGAATAGTACGGTATGGCAACGTTTTTACATTCGTGGCGAATAGTATGGTGTTGCAACGATTTCACATCCGTGGACAATAGAACGGTATCGCGACGATTTCACATGCGTGGCGAATAATATGGTATCACGACGTTTTCACATCCGCGGCGAATAGTACGGTATCGCGACGATTTCACACTCGTGGCGAATAATATCGTATCGCGACGTTTTCACATTCGTGGCGAATACTACGGTGTTGCAACGATTTCACTTCCGTGGCAAATAGTACGTTATCGCGACGATTTCACACTCGTGGCGAATAATATGGTATCGCTACGATTTCACAGCCGTGGCCAATAATACGGTAATGCAACGATTTCACATTCATGGCGAATAGTACGGTACTGCAATGATTTCAAAACCGTGACAACAGTATTGTATTGCAATGATTTCTGATGTGTGGCAATAGGTTCGTAATGCAACATATTCAAATCTATTGCAACAGGGTCGTAATGCGACGTTCTCTGGGTGGTGGCAATAGCAGTCTAGTGCAACGCTTTTTTGGTCGTAGCCAAATGTTTGTAGTGCAATATTTTATAATTTGTGGCAATAGCTAGCTTCCTATTGCAACAGTTTATTTTCGTCGCAATAATCTGTTAATGCCACGTTTTATAATTAGCGGCACTAGAATCCTAATGCACCAGGTTTGAAAATTAGTGGCACGTCTGTCGACTTAACAACAAACATCCAGGAATTTTGCAACGCTCAAGGACCCTTGCGTCGTTGCGAGACGATGTTATTTATAGTTTTTTCAGGTTGCAACATTGTACCCATTAAAAGAGCACCGCGACGAGTTTTAGTATTAGGAATAGTTTCTCGAACATCCAACTTCGACTTGGTGCGAGCAGAAGCCTTTTGTGGAGTTGCTGCTAGCCGTTGTTGATTTTGCAAGCTCTCCATCATTCTACGCATGTCTACTAGCTCCTTTTCTTGCCGTGCAGAATTGGCTGCCATCTGATCATGTAAAGCCTAGACTTCCTGGTTGAGTTGTTCAATTGCCTGGACGAAGCCATCCATCTTGCAGGTCATATAATCATTTATTCCTTCCAACTCTTGCACCTGAGAGTTGTGGTCTTCATTTCAATTTTGCAAGGATCGAACTTGTTGGCCGAGCTGGTCAGACATCTGGATACGCAGTCTTTCAGAAATATTAGGTTTAGCCATATAACCACGCCCCCAAAACTGTGATCCTCCAGAACCGGTTGCGGATATATAAGTAAGCTGGAAGTTGTTGTTTCTTTCCTCATCTAGGATTGGGACTCCCAGCTCACCTTCCTTGACGTTGATTTGGGCACGTGTCTGGGTCTATATACAAAAAGAAAAGTCACATGTACATTGCAAATATTTATTTAAATGGGGACTGTTTGAAGTGTTTCTCACATGTACAGCTTCTGCCTGCTCGTTTGCCCATTGACCGTTCTTCACATGGCTTGCCTCCCATAGTTCTATGTCATCGGGTTCTATTCCGGTCTCTGGATCTCGCTACATCAAATACAAGTAAAATTTGATTGAATGATTGCAGTGCAAAATAAAATCATGATTTAGTTTTCATACCTTCACGTAACTAAGTTGGGTGTAGGATTTCGAGCCAAGCAAGTGTTTTATCTTTTGAGTACTTCGATTTCGTGAATTGGTTCTGCTTATTGACTGCAGTTTTAAGAATTAATTTCACAAATGGGTGTTATCAAATAGTTTTTGTAGGATATGAAGGTATTAGAAAGCTAGCTGACCTTGAATCGCTCGGACCCTAAATAGTCCATAAGCGCCAACCAATCGGAATCTGCTACGTCAACAGGCTTGTTTTGTATACGTTCCTCATCGATCGAATACTTCTTATAGGTGGCATGCAATGTTGATCGCCACCCCTTGTAGCGCTCACCAGCAATCTTCAATATTTTTCTTCTGGTATCATCTGTGTCCTCCAAGTCCTAGGCATTCTGTACATTGTATATCACACTGTTATAAACGTACAAGATGGAGGTCGCTAGAAAAAAATACTTATGTGGGGTGTCACAACATTATCCAGAATGTCTCTCACTATATCGCTCTTCGAAGTATCGCCAACCTCTGCCCACTTCCATACACCAGCGAGGGGTGCATTTTTTTTGTTGTAATAACCACATCATCGACAAAGTGCCGACAATTAGGACCAACCGCAGCACCCAACCAATCGGACCATTGAATTTGTAGCTTCCGATTATGATCATTCGTTCTATTTGCAGATGCTAGATAGCGCAATTTAGCAACCTTAAGTCCTTTAGAAACCCCTCTTCCAAACTTCTTTCCTTCTGTTAGTGTCATTTAAACGGTAAACATTTAAAGCAAATTAGCAACTAACCAGGCCTAGTATCATGTACAAATAGTGTGAAAGAAGAAGAAGTCTGATGTTTTACCATCTTCAGGACGAGTGCGGCAAATACGAGCGTGGGAACACCGCGTCGCAACAGCATTTTGCTCCATATTGGGCGATGCATCGACTTGTTGACTTCTTTGTTGCTGTTCATACCCTACAATCAGGCATCAGGCAGTAGTCAGTGGCGCTACAGCACCCGTAGTACTGCAGGGGATTTTCAGTCTAGCTGCGGAGCAGGCGAGATAGTAGCTGGCGATGCTGGAGAAAGAGAGGGTTCGCCGGGTGCTCATCCTCTGCAGTACTGCCGGTTCGGTCTGACCGACATCAGTAGGAGCGCGTCTCGAGGCGAATTGGTGGCAGGGCGAGTCATGGACCTCAGCGGTGTTAGCAGAAAGAGGATGCAAGACAGATGAGGCGGGCAGCTTGCGACGTTTAACAAAGCTAGGGTTCGGTCTGGCAGTGCAGTTACCACATTTAAGTCAGAGGATCGACGTCCAGATTACACTGGTGATCTCACGTGACTTACATTTTTACTGCAGGCGCTGCAGTAAATATCCAATGGTGTGATTCCGTTGGATCTTTACTGCATCGCGTGTAGCAAAACGTATAAGTCAGGTGATCTGCGTCCATTGATATCACCCCGGAGCAAGTCTCGAGGCTAGGAGGACAGTGTGGCGGATCTAGGAATTAAATTTAGGTGGATTGCATACTGATATTTTGCTCTGCATGTTAGCATCTCGCCCTAAAGTGCTACTAGAACGAATACATGAATATAATCTTGCGTTAATTACCAAACATCAGCAGCGCATTTGGCAGTGTAAAAACCGGATTTGAGATCATATAAGAAGCAATGAACCCTCATGTACATGCATCTATAAACTATATGATGCTAACATTTCTTAGTGGATAGGGGTTAATGATATTGGACTATTTTTTCCAGTGTATGCCATGTCATATGGGGCATAGCATGTAGGTACGCCGTAATGGCCAGGGGTTTGCGGGCGGCGGGGTCATCATGGCACGAGAATGATGGGACATGAAGATGGAGGGAGACGCGTCAGAGACGACATTGAAGTGACCACCAGCAGGGCGTGGGCGCCGGCTGGTGCCGGAGTGACCGACGGCGACATGGGTTTGCGGGCGGTAGGGTCATCATGACACGCGAAGGATGGGACATGGCGATGGTCGAGGGAGACGCGTTTCTGAGGACACTGAAGTGAGCAGCAGCAGGGCGTGGTCGCAGGTGCTGGAGTGGCGTTGGCGAGAGAGCCCAGCGTGCGCGTGTAGGCATCAATAAATCACGCCATCACATATACTCACCAGCAGGGCGTGGGCGCCGGAGTGACCGGCGGCAACAGGGGTTTGTGAGCGGCGGGGTCATCATGACACGTGATGGATGGGACCTGACGATGGTGGAGGGAGACGCGTCGGGGAGGACACTGAAGTGAGCAGCAGAAGGGTGTGGTCGCCAGTGCCGAAGTGGCCGGCGGCGAGAGAGCCCATCGTGCGTGTGTAGGCATCAATAAATCACGCCATCACATATACTGATTAACTGTTAACTGGGACTAGGAAACTATAATCGCAATGCTAAAATATTTAGTAGAGCCCGGTACATATTTATACTCGTAGTACCAGCATCGGATGATGAATCTCGGGGTTCCTGAGCATCAGGCCGCAATATTCTCTGCATACGATGCAAAGGAATTAATGTGTTATAAATATGTGTATTTTGATAGTAAACACATTTATAGTTATACCAGGTGCTTGTTGCCCATCACGATTACTTGTAGACGACATGACGGTTTGGTGTCTTGTTCCTAAAGTAAAGAGTATATATAGTAAGTAACAATGATAACGTCAGATTAGATGAGGATGTGTATTTTAGATAGGGCGGTGTGGTTGCTATGAACTGAAAATGTTTGTTTTGGATGGAGGAATTAGAAATGAAGGAGTAGGAAAAAAACCGTACTATCCGAGAAAGAAAAACAAGAAAAACGTGTATAAACCGTGGGAACTGAAAATCTTAGGAATACAAGTTTGGAACACAGGAATGAGAGTACAACATTGGGAGTGGTTGATAAGATAACCCTGGCGTCATTTACTTCTAAATCAAAAAATTACATAGTACATGCGATTTTTAATAGTTATCTTTCCTGACATGGAAATGTACTAGAAATACACTACCATAAACTGTCGGAGCGACATTTATTTCGGGGCGGAGGTGTAGTGTATTTTATATATGGAAAAAAGTAGAATGCAATCAGATGCTAGGGGAAAATAAAAAGAAGAATCGACTGTAGGATGTAGATCTAACGATTGAGGATAGTTGATTGCACGATTGCACCATTAATCAGATTTTATACTAGACATTCATGAAACATAAGAGCATATAAGGAGAAGGAGTTGGGACGACAACTAGGAATGAACTGGCTGCAGCTGTTGGGACGACAACTAATGCGATAAGGAGGGAGTAGCTCTATAATAAGACGGCATAGATCATGTAGAACTTACGTAGCATAAAACTGGAGTCCGGGATGTCGCAGGGCGGGGTCGGCGACGAAGAGGTTCGGTAGAGCCCGTCAAACTTGGTCGCTCTACGTTGTACCCACAGTCACCACCACCACTCACATGGGAATTTCTTAGGAATGCAAAGTTTGGAACACAACACTAAGAGGAGAACATGTGTGCCGGGAACGGAAGCCACTGCGGGATTAGAGGGAGACGCACATTTATATTCGTCGTGGCTAGCTACAAATGGGCAGGACTGGAACTTTGGGCGCACGGAGTGAAGTTTCAATTGTGAAAATCTCAATTGTGCGCGCCAAGAAGAACGAAAAATTTTCGAGGGACCGCTACCTGCCGTTCATCTTTGTTTTCATGGAGATGTAAAAGCAGTCATGTGGTAGTGGGACATTCCAAAAAAAATACGAACAAAAATATGAATTGCCAAATGTATCATTGTGCTAATGCAAACGACATGCAAATACAGAGAACACCCAAGTCCACGAAAGGAGGACGGCAAATCCATGGTCTAGTAAAAGGTAAACAATCAGCATTTTATATATACCATTCGTTGCAATAAAATGATAACATATACATAGTATATACTACTACTACAAAAAAAACATTTTCCCCTATGATGTCTAATCTTCAGGCCATCGATCCAAAGCCACCTGTGATACCAGTATCATAGGTACATACAATATATATCAACAATGTCATCGGATCTTAGTTACAACGGATAAAGTACTTTTCATGCACCTGTTACATCAGGCGATGGACTAGTTAGCAATTTAGATGGCATAATTTCCTAATCAAGTTAATTATGCATCATGTCTGTTGTTAGTTCTATTACTTGTAAGGATAATGTTTACCGGATTTCATTCATTCAGCCACAAGAAATATAGACGGTCCTAAGTTACAAACATATAGGAGATATTTTCGATAAAAGAAGTTTTTTGATACTGCATATATAGAACACATTGTTCATGAACATAAAGACATATTTCATTAACAAACAAGTAATTGGAAAACACATAGTAGACAACAAGAACAAGATAAACTACACCTAATACTACTCTACTTAGAGATCACGAAATAGATAAACTACTCCTAATACTACTCTACTGGGAGAAAACCACGTCCTCCTCCTCCGCTGCTGCCGCCTCCTCCTCCTCCTCCTCCGCTACTGCCGCCGCTGTTGCCGCCTCCGCCTCCGCCTCGGCCGCTGCTGCCGCCTCCTCCTGCTCCTCCTCCACCGCTGTTGCCGCCTCCATAGCCGCGTCCACCCCCGCCTCAAGAGACGCCTCCTGCTCCGCCTCCTCCGCTGCCGCCACTGCCCAAGCCGCCTCATAATCCTCAACCTCCGTCACAGTCCGAAGCTTCCTGGCGATGCGGCGCTTAATCTTCAGGAGGCCCTCTACCCCAGCAACCTCCGCAATCGTCTCGTGGAGGGCGTCGAGACGATCGGCCACAGTCATCAACCCGTAGCAGTAGTGGCCCGCGGTGTCCATGCTCGTGTGGAGGGGAAGGGTCCCAAGACCCAGACGGCGACACGAGCGATCTGTGTCGGAAAAGACCTTCCGCGCCACTGCGTTGAGCGCTAGTGCGCTATGAGCGGCAGCGGACTTGGTGTCGGTGGCCACCTTAAGGCGCCGATCGACTTCGTCGATGCAGTCGGTGAGGAGTCTGAGAGTCTGCTCAACCCAACCGGGATGAGGATGTGCAGGCGCCGCGGGCGAAGATGCGAGCGCTGCCATCAGTTCCACCAGCATTGCCGACGGCGATGGAAACAAAGAAGGAGGTTCGGAGGATGTCGATGGCCTAGAGCGCTTCGGCGCGGGGCTACCCATTTGTGTGGCGACGGAGGTGCAGAGAAAGAGCAAGAGGTGGTCGATGGTGGCGGGGGGATAAGTTTAGAGGCTAGGATCTAAGGAGTGGTGCGGCGGAGAAGCAAGAGGACGGTGAGCCTTTATAGCGGGTCGTCGTCTAAGCGGGCGTGTGGAGATGATCGGATGCTAGAGGAAACCGCGCTTAATTATGAAACGGTCGGTGGCCCCGGTTTCCTTGAAACCGCGGTTTGCATCCTCTCAGTCCCAACGGCTCGACGCGTCCCATTAGGAGTAAATTTACACGCCTAAGCCAACTCGTGACCGCGCGTCCGTACTAGGGGACGCCTTGCAGTGAACATGGGCCTAGTCCTGCACGCATTACCGAGGTTTTAGGTATATATATATATATATATATATATATATATATATATATATATATATATATATATGCATGCATGTTAGTGTTGTTAAACATGACCGATGTGTTTTAATTCTAGCTATGTCTAACATGCACGTACCGCAAACATGATCAACCAATTACACTACGTAAGAAACCCAAATAGGAGACAACGATGGGCGACAGATTGGA
Source organism: Tuctoria greenei (assembly GCA_036927565.1). NCBI lineage: Eukaryota > Viridiplantae > Streptophyta > Magnoliopsida > Poales > Poaceae > Tuctoria > Tuctoria greenei. The sequence continues at coordinate 12,654,937 of JAYESD010000007.1, forward strand.
TGTCCATCGATCACAAAGTGACGCGAGATGCGCTTAAAGTTATTGTTTGTCTCCTTTAACTGTGCAATTACAAATCGAGACGAGCTTCAAACCCTAAGATCTTTTGTTTTTGTCCAATTTGCTCGGTTCACTTGTGACAGATTAACACATCACTAAACTTAGAGCACATTCACTTGATTGAAATCCAGAAGTTCTAACACACCAGTATTCATTGACACGAATGAACACATATATATTACAAAACACAAGAAATACATACAAGAACAAAATTGAAGCTAAACATGTACAAGAACTCCTAAAACTACAAAAGAAATATGTACAAGAACTCCTAAAACTACTATGCCGGCCCCGCCTCCTCTGCCCTCTCCCCCAACTTCTTAAACCACGACAAGCGGTCCTCCTCATCGTCGTCGTCGTCGTCGTCGTCGTGGTGGTCGCCGTCGTCATCGCTGTCGTCATCGTCATTGCCGTCGTCATCATCGTCGTCGTCGTTGTTGTCATCATCATTGTCGTCGTTGTCATCGTCGTCGTCGTCCTCCTCCTCCTCCTCCTCCTCCTCCTCCTCCTCCTCCCCCTCCTCCTCCTCCTCCTCCTCCTCCAGCGACGATGCAGCACGAGAGTGGGCTGGCTGCTCCGGCTGAGCCGATTGCTCCGGCTGCACCGGTGGCTCTAGCTGCACCGGCGGTGGACCCCGCCGTGACGGAAGTTCCTCTCCGTTGCTGCCACCAGGGCACTACAGCCCTCGGCGCTGAGCTCCTGGGCCATCGTCCCGGACAAGATGTCCAGGCGATCGGCCACACCCGTGAGGGCGTAGAGGTAGCGGTCGGTGGTATCCATTCCCGGAAACTCGGGAAGGGTACCAAGACCCAAGGCGTCCAAGGCCCGAGACGTACTGTTGTACGCCTCTCACGCCACAATGAGGCGCTGGTCGTTGTTCACCCTCTCGGGGGAGCTGCAGCATATCCTCTTGTAGGGTGGCTGCCTTGGCGGGCTAGAAGGCGGAAGGTTGGCCATGGCTGTGGTGGTTCGTCGGCGCTGGGCTAGGAGGTGGAACGATGGAAGAAGAAGAAAGGAGTGCAAAAGTTCTTTGCTTGTACATAACCGAAAATGCGCCTATATGGTCTGTGCGGGGTAGATGAGGGAGCGGTTCATTTCCCGCGCATTGAACTCTTTGTAGACCTAGTGCGGTGCAATTAAACCACTGTGGAAGATGATCTTCACAGATCCTTCCGTCTCACTTGTGGAACCGAATCCCCTGTAGTACTGCAGGTGCACTAGAGGTCACTGACATGTGGGCCCTATGCTCTGTGGGACCCACATGCGTCCCTGCACCACGGCTTCTTAACTTTTCCACAGACCTCGTGCAGCGCATCAGTTACTTGGTGCACTGGAAAGGTCAGCGGCAAGATCTATGGGCCCGGCGAGCCCCACCACGGCAGCGCTGCGCGTGCGCCCTCGGCAAGAGGAAGAAAGGGTTTGTGATGTTGGTTTTCTTGTTTCGTCATGTTGTTTTTCTTGTTTTGTAGTAGTATTGTTTTATGTTAATGAACTCAATGTCATTGTTCCTCTGTGAAGGCCTTTTACCATAGCCGGTTTCTACCATAAAAGTAACCGCCTGTGATAATTAGGTTATCACAGATGGTTCTTTACTTGTATCTAGCCGTCTTTGATAATTGTTTTTCACAGACATGCCTAGTCGTTGGTTAATAACCGCCTATAATAAGGTATAACCTATGCAGTACTACTGCTGTTGTTTCTAATTTCCAGGTCAATTCAATATAATCATAGAATAAAAATCAATAATATCATCACAGAACAAAAGTCAACAATATTATCATCACAGAAGTCAATTTCACTAAAACAATATACATATGTACAAGTTACAGATACAATTCATCTCATAGATTACAAGTTTTCACTAAAAACTGTTTCTATTGGCATAGTCGCAAAGTTCTGGCACATCAGCTGCTGCACCATCCTCATCAAAGAACTCCCCTCTTTTGTGCAAAATTTCATGACGAATGAATTGACATAGTTCAGCAGCAATCCTGTCGGCTCCTCCACTAGGAATACTTCTACAAACCGGTTATTCTTCGTTCAGATTCTTCGTGTGCTGCAATATAACACATAACAATGTTTAGAATGTATTGGTTTGAACAATCTCAAAGTATAGATCAAAGTGAGAGTATACAAGAATTTAATTGGTATTTTTGGAGCAGTTGTACTGTGAGCAATTGAATTTTGAAGTTGGAATCAAAATATTAAAATAATGTTTCTGGTAATATTGAACAGCAGAGAATACAAGTATTAAACTATGCTAGTTACAATGAAAATGAAACACAAAAGTAAGAAAATAAGGTATCGACATTAAGGATAACTTACATCCTCACGATTCACTCTATATATGCCGGCGGTCCGAAGATGCTCGCATACGTAATACCCGCATAAGACACTCCCAGCAGGCTGCTTCGGACAAGCATAATACATTTTAATGTCCAATGCATTCGTATTGGAATGTCTCTCACCGCCAAGCCGTTCCGCGTAAAACCACCAAGCGCTGTAATACAAGAAATGTCATATAAAATTTGTCAACACATTCTAAATGTGTGTAAATTAAAATTATTGAATAAACGTATGATTTCAAAATGGAAAGGAAATCTTTGTAACGATCTGGTGAGAAATCGGCCGAGTCCAAGACTGTTGCCATTCCCTGTGTTGGCTTGATGAAGATCATTATGTAGTGATTACTGCAAACATACTGTCGGTGGTTTGGAACCGGCAGATCTCCCTACACTGCTAAAGTGATAGGGGAGTTTGATGTTAGGTGTGGGCGCGCGGAGATTCAAGAAGGTGAGTAGGAATTGACACAGGAGACACAAGAGTTTATGTGGTTCGGGCCGCCTGAGCGTAATACCCTACTCCACGGATGTGTTGGTGTTGTATTAGCTTGTGTTGAGCGTCAATGGCGTATGTGTCTGTGTGTCTCGAACGTGTCGTCGACCTGTCCTTTTATAGTACAAGGGCAGGCCGTTACAAATTAGCCTGGCCCGACATGTGGCCCCGGCGGTTACTAGTATTGATACACGTTTAATTGCACTTAATGACCCTGTAACGGGCTTTGACAGCACCTTTACTGGTGTTAAGATCGTCCTTTAAGTGTCATTAATATGGTATTAATGACACTTAATCGGGTCTTGAAGTCCTTGATTCCCCTTTGAAGATCCGGAGCCGTTGCGGGGTCTTCCGGAGGTTAGGGTTGAAGATCCGACGATTGGACACGTGGCAGCTCCGGAGCATACTGTGGGAAACAGGGAGCTCCGGAGCTACCTGACACGTGTCAGGTCCGGAGCTTCTCTCGGTCTGGGGTTAAGTCCGGAGGTGCTATTTTGGTACGTGGTCCAGAGCTTCCCCCTTGTGGGCGGTAGCTCCGGTTTGATAGTACACGTGGCGACCCTGGGATTAACCATGTTGGAGAAGTGGGTCCGGTTATATCTGACATGTGGGCCTTCGAAGGTCTTCAAATCAAGTAGATTACTTTTCTTGGAGATCTTTGTAACCTCAAGGGGTGTACGGTTTTTAGGGTACCGACAGTGGCCCCCTGGACCTACCTCCGGGGAAGACCACTGGGGTGAAGTCATTCCGGTGGAGGTGGGTCCATCCTGGCAACTTTTGAACTGAGTCTTCGGGGGTCTTTGAAGGTGCCGTTGGCGAGGACTTGGAGTTAAATCCTCGCCGCATGGCGTATCCCGAGTGGGGCAGATGAGATCTTTGGCGTGCGCATCTCATGCAATTGAAGGTCGCCGGTTCCCGATACGAAAACTATCGGTTCCGCGTGCCTTGTCAGGCTGCCGCCTTCGGGTTTCCCGCCTCATGATGACAATCGTTCGCCTGGGTAAGAACCTCGACTTGATCGTCGGGGTGGTCCCGGGCCCCCTTGTCATCGGCTGGGTGGAATTTTTGGGTGGTATCTTCGACTTCCTTGCGGTTTCCATCCAAGCGTTGCGAGGGCTTACTTAAGAAAGAAAGCGCGCACCGTCGGGATTTCTTCACACCTCCCATCTGATCTTGCGCTTAAACTCCCAACTTGTGCTTCGCTTTTCTTCTCTTGCCTAGCTGTGCCGCGATGGAGTTGGGTCTCTGTGAGAGTCGCTTGAAGACCGACGGCGACCTGAAGAAGGTTCGAGCCCTCATGGTATGCTCCTCGGACTTCTTCAACAACTCGGTCCGCGCCGGTGGAGAGCTCCCATTCGAGAAGGAGCACTCCGGCGAAATGCTGTATTTCTCCTCGTGCGCCATGGTGGGGTTGATCCCACCTTTTTCTTCCTTTTTCTTGATGCTGCTAGACTTCTATGGTCTGCAGTTGTATCATCTCGGCCCCCACTCCATTCTCCTCGTGTCCATTTTCGTCCACTTCTGTGAGATGTGGGTGGGCATCCCCCCTGCATCGAGCTCTTCCGGACCTTCTTCACCGTCCACACCACCGGTAGGAGCAATGAGTACCTTGGCTTCTACTACTTCGTGAAGCGCAAGAAGTGCCCATTCAAGTACCTCTGGTCGTTCCCCTCTGGGAAGTGGGATGACTGGAAGAAGGACTGGATAGTCATCCGGGTGGAGGAGCACGAGAGGCTGGAGCTGCCCGAAGGCCTCCCCAACATTGACACAACAATCTGGAGTGAAACTCCGGTGTTGGCGGATGTCTTCGACCCTGTTCTGACCAGGATTCGCCAGTGCGTGGAGGGGGGATTAACCCCTCAAGCGGTGTTTTGTAACTTCCTGGTCAATAGGTGGGCACCGCTGAAGAAGAGGGAGAAACTCGCTTGGGCCCTCAACAGCGTGATGGACGACGACCGGGTCGAGACCGGGTTGAAGTCCAACATGGTGGGGAAAACCTTGGTGTTCTACCTCAAGAAGTTCCAGCACGGCATCGACGTCGAAGGCGATGACTTGACTCCGCCATCAGCTTTTCTTCCTCTGAACGTGGAAGTGGAGTTCAGCAGGGAGCTCCGGCAGAAGATGCCCATGCTTGATGACCTTGGTGTCGTCGAGAGAAGACCAACCTCCGGGGTAGCGATCCCCAGAGTACCCAAGAATGGCTCCGGCTCTGCTCCTAAGATGAGGGGAGAAGTCGTCAGCAAAGGCAAGGAGCTGGCGGATGAACCAATGAGCCGGAAGAGGAAGTTGCAGTACGCCGATGGAAGGTCCGTCGGGCCTGCTACTTCTGCGTCGGCTCCTTCTCCCCGGAGGGGAAGGTCCTCTGCAGCTGCGGCGACTGTTCCTGTAGTGGGGTCCTCCCGGAACGCGACTGTTCCCGCAGTGGGGTCCTCCCGGGGTGTTTGCTCTGGGCGTGCGACTCCAGCGCCTGGGCCGGTGGAGGCCTCCAGGTCTAGGGGTTCTTCACGATCGAGGGGGGCCTCGCCCCGAGAAACAACCGTGGTCGCGACGAGTTTCGGGGGTGAAAGTGCATCTAGGACTCCCTTGTGGGTTTTGGATGATTTATGACAAGCAATTGGGATCCTAATCCTTTTGTTGAGATGAATGCAGGAAAATGATGAAAAATGAGTAAAATGCCAAAAAGTGGGAAATTAAGAAGGAGAATGAATTTGAGCTCAAGAAGAAGAAATTAGTAGATTAGAATGTATGGAGTGTGTTAAGGAAACACACCCAAGAGCTCAATCTTACTTAATCACACACACACAATGCACAAAACCATACAGGACCGGACTAGTCCGATATCAACCGGACTAGTCCGATATCACATTCTGCACAAGATCGGACAAGTCCGGTCTCCACCGGACTAGTCCGATATCTTTCTGTTCCACTTCGGACTAGTCCTCCCCAGTGCGGACTAGTCCTCAACACAATGCACAAGTCACTAGATCGGACAAGTCCGGTCACCACCGGACTAGTCCGATTCCCTTTCTGATCCACTTCGGACAAGTCCGGTGACTACACGGACTAGTCCGATTTACACTCTGATCTAAATCGGACAAGTCCTCCAAGTGCGGAATTGTCATTCTAAACACTTAGGGTTTCACAGGTCCGGACAAGTCCGATGTCAACCGGACAAGTCCGAAGATTTCCAGCAGCGAAATCGGACAAGTCTGTTTTTCAATCGGACTAGTCCGATATTCCTGGACACTTAGGGTTTGCTTCACACAGCACACCGGACTAGTCCGGTCTCAACCACGGACTAGTCCGATCTTTCTAAACCCTAACGGTAATTTCTAGAAACCCCATATAAATAGAGGTGCATGGCCCACTTTTACTCACTCTCGAACCCTAGCGCCGTCACACCTCCCAAGAGACTCAAAAACCATCTCTCTCCACGAAGTTGAGTGCAAAATCGATCAATCCTTTGAAGATCACTTGTAGATCATTGGAGAGGCACTTTGCACACGATTGAGCTCTTGGTTTGAATCTCTAACACACTCTTGCATCTCAATTTGTATATTTCAAAGTGTGTTATTGGTGGTTTTGAAACTTGTAATCAAGGGAGCTCTCAACTTGTGAGATCGCCCCTTCAACTTGGTGATTTACCCCTGTGTGATTAGTGGAAGAGGATTGGCCTTCGTGGCGATCCGACGAGGGAAGGGTTGGTGAAGACCCGGTCCTTTTGTGGGCTCCTCAACGTGGACGTAGGCTGCCTTCGTGGTAACCGAACCACGGGATAAATCTTGTGTCTTGTTCGTTTGTGTTCATCATTCTAGTTGATCAACATCATCTAGGGTTTGATTCATATTGTTGAATTGAAGTTAAATAGTGAACAAGAATCATACTTGCAATAAAACTTAACATACAACTATTGAACTGTCATTATAGTTTATATTTCCGCTGCAAACGACAACGAAACAATCAAATTGACCTAACTTGATCAACCTAGCCCGTGAAATCCGGACTAGTCCGCACTTTACCGGACTAGTCCGATATATCTGGATTTGACCTTTTTGTTGAAGTGCTACAGGAACCGAGAAATTCAAGAAGGCCTATTCACCCCCCCCCCTCTAGGCCTACATTCAATTGGTATCAGAGCAAGGTTCTTCAAGAAAGAGTGCAACCACTCGAAGAGATCATGTCGGACATGAAGGAAGTCCAGAAAATCAACAACCAGGAAGAAATGAACAATGACAAGCACCAAAAGCTCAAAAGGTTTCTCGAAGCCATTCAAGACTTCGATGATGATGATGAGGAGACATTGGAGCTGAAAGCTCTGCTCCGAAAGAAAGCACTTTCCAAAGGGAAAGCTAAAGTTGAAGAAAAGAAGAGGGGGAGTAGTCACACCGACTACTCCCGATATCCTTTTAATTATGACCGTTTAAATTCTAACAGCAGTCATTATCTATCCATTCCTCTCGGAAAAGCCCCACACTTCGATGGGAGTGATTACTCCATGTGGAGGCAAAACATGAAGATGCACTTGATTTCCCTTAACCCAAGTTTATGGCATATTGTGTGCACAGGAATAAACATCCCTGATGACGATGAAGAACTCACGCCAAGTCAAGAGCAAGCCATCCACAGGAATGCCCAAGCCGTAGCCGTTATCACCTCATCTCTAAGTAGAGATGAATTCACAAAGGTGGACGGATTGGAAATTGCCAAAGAAATCTGGGACACGCTACAGACAGCACATGAAGGTGACCGGCATGTGCGGGAGGCAAAGATTGAAATGATTGAAGGCGAACTAGGAAGGTTCGCGATTGAGGAAGATGAATCTCCCCAGGACATGTACAACAGACTAAAGACTCTTTTGAACAAGGTTCGATCGTATGGTAGCAAAAAGTGGAATGACCACGAGGTTGTAAAGCTCATCCTTAGAGCCTTTATGCCTCGCAACGTCACACTCTGTTCTATGATCCGAGAAAGTCCCGGGTACAAGAAAATGACTCCGGATGAACTGCTTGGCAAAATCATCAACTTTGAGATGATGGAGAAGCAAGCCAAGCACGTCAAAGAAATAGCTGACCTCACATCGGCCAAGAAGAAGGGAGTTGCCTTAAAATCCACACTCAAACCTCTATCCAAAGAAGCAAGAGAAGCTCAGTTTGAGGAGGACAGCGATGATGAAAGCAGCGAGCTGGACGAAGAAGATATGATTCTGTTCATGAAGAAATTCAAAAGAATTATGAAGAAAAGACAAGGAGCAAAATCGAGTGAAGGAAAATACAAGGAGAAGACAAAACCGAAGATGAGGCGGGCATGCTATAATTGTGGTGAGTACAATCACTTCATAGTTGATTGCCCATATGAGGACAACAAGAAGAAGAGTAAAGAATCCAAGCCTCAACCGAAAAAGTTCTTCAAGAAGAAGAAACAAGCTGAACAAGCACACATCGGAAAGGAGTGGGATTCAAACGATGAGTCCTCATCGTCCGATGAAGAAGAAATGGCTAGCATAGCCATTGAAAGCATGCCCAAGAAACTCACACTCTTCCCCACGCTCGGTGCAAAGAAGGCAAATGGAACTTGCCTCATGGCTAAGGAAGGTAAACGCAAGGTAAACATCAAAACTCCTTCCTTGCATTCTTACTCAAGTGATGATGATCTAGATAGTAATGATGAAGACATGCTAATTGGTTTAGATAGAAAAACTGCTGCAAAAATGAAATTCTTGCTTAACCAACTTATTGAGAAGGAAGAGCTAATTGATCGTCAAGAAGACATGATTATCTCCCAAAAGGAGAAGCATGTCGAACTTGACAATCTTCTAGTTCTTGAAAAGGAGAAAAATCACACACTAGAGCTTGAGCTAGCTTCAAGCAAGAAAACTTGCTTGGAGTTAACCAACTCAAATGCTGCAATCAAGAATCAACATGATGACCAAATCAAGGTCAACAAGATCCTTGAAGTGCAGATTGAGTCACTCAAGCTTAGTGAACCTTCCTCCTCTTCAATCCTACCTTCTCAACCCACTTTAACTAATATCGCTCATGTTTGCAAATGTGATAAAACTAACACCAGGTTGAAGGAAAACCCTACCTCCACGAAGGACAAAAATCCTACCCAATGTGTAATATTTGACAAGGAGAGGATCAACTATGCACGTAGTGCATATTTGGTCCAAAGACCTCCAAATGTCAAGTATGGCATTGGTTACTCTTGTGATGGAAAGCAAAGAGCTGGAAATCATAAGAATAACAAGGGAAGGATCACCTTTGTGAAGGGAGGACCCTCACAACCTGGTAACTCGAAAACAAAAAATCTGAATTCTCATGAACATCGGACTAGTCCGGTTGTGGTCCGGACAAATCCGATCATCCGGACAAGTCCGGTCACACAGACTAGTCCGACCCATAATCAACAGCAACTTCTGTTTAAAACATTTGATGCCTCCTATGTTTTAATGAAAAATAATGTTGGTAAAGTGTATGCTTATTATGCTGGGCCACGCCATGGGAACACAAAATCCCATGTGTGGGTGCCCAAATGTATTGTTACTAACCTCCAAGGACCCAAGCAAGCTTGGGTACCTAAAACCAAGGCGTAATTTGTTTTTGCAGGCCTACTCCTCCGGTGGATCCAAATGGGTGCTAGACAGTGGATGCACCAACCACATGACCGGAGAAAGGAGGATGTTTGTGGAGTATGAAGTGAACCAGGACCCAAACGAAGGCATCTACTTTGGGGATAACAGTCAAGGAAGGGTCCTCGGTACCGAAACACAAGGAACACTCAAGAAATTCTTCAAGCGAGCGCAAAACGAATTCTCACTATCAATCAAGAGTATTCGGAGCGACAATGGCACGGAGTTCAAGAACATACAAGTGGAGGAGTACCTTGATGAGGAAGGAATCAAGCACGAATTCTCAGCGCCATACTCCCCACAACAAAACGGAGTTGCCGAAAGGAAGAACCGAACGCTCATAGAGATGGCAAGAACAATGCTCGATGAATACAAGACTTCGGATCGATTTTGGGCGGAAGCAATCAACACCGCCTGCCATGCCACAAATCGACTCTATCTTCATCGACTACTAAAGAAGACCCCCTATGAGCTACTCACCGGTAACAAACCGAACATTTCATATTTTCGAGTTTTCGGTTCTCCTTGCTATATTTTGAACAAGAAGCCCAGGACTTCAAAGTTCGCTTCGAAGTCCGATGAAGGTTTCTTGCTTGGTTATGATTCGAACACTTACGCCTATCGTGTTTTCAACAAGGCCTCCGGACTTGTTGAAGTGGCACGTGACGTAGTGTTCGATGAAACTAATGGCTCCCAAAAGGAGCAAGTTGATCAATGTGAATTAGGTAATGAGGAAGCCCCCTATCAAGCAATAAAGAGGATGGCGCTAGGCGAAGTACGACCACAAGAGTCATCGGCACAAATACAAGAGGAAAGTGAACCACAAGAGGAGATCAACAATCAAGGGGGAGCCTCGATACAAGATCAATCACAAGAATATGAACATGATCAACAAATCAATGAGGACAACAACTCAGGGGGAGAAGAAGATGATCACCAACATACGACCCCCCAAGTGCCACACCCAAGAGTACACCAATGCATTCAAAGGGATCATCCAATCGACAACATCATCTGCGACATTCAAAAAGGAGTAACCACTAGATCTCGTATAGCAAATTTTTGTGAACATTACTCGTTTGTCTCTTTTTTGGAACCCCGCAGGACTGAGGATGCATTAAAGGATCCGGACTGGGTGGTGGCAATGCAAGAAGAGTTGAACAATTTCAAGAGAAACGAGGTTTGGGAACTTGTGGAAAGACCCAATGCAAACATAGTCGGCACCAAGTGGGTCTTCCGCAACAAACAAGATGAACACGGGGTGGTGACAAGAAACAAGGCACGACTTGTGGCCAAAGGTTACTCACAAGTCGAAGGTTTGGATTTTGATGAGACCTTTGCTCCAGTAGCTAGGCTTGAATCAATTAGAATATTACTTGCATATGCTACTCACCATGATTTCAAGCTGTACCAAATGGACGTAAAAAGCGCCTTCCTCAACGGACCGATCAAGGAAGAGGTGTACGTGGAGCAACCACCCGGATTTGAAGACGAAGAGTTCCCCGACCACGTGTATAAACTGCGTAAGGCTCTCTATGGCCTCAAACAAGCTCCTACAGCTTGGTATGAGTGTCTTAGAGATTTTTTAATTGATAATGGATTTCAAATTGGCAAAGTAGATTATACACTATTCACGAAAAATCTGAATAATGATCTTTTCATTTGCCAAATCTATGTTGATGATATAATTTTTGGATCAACTAATCAATCTTTCTGTGAAGAGTTTAGTAAAATCATGACAGACAGATTTGAAATGTCAATGATGGGAGAATTGAAGTACTTCTTGGGATTCCAAGTGCGGCAACAAAGGGAAGGAACATTCATAAGCCAAACCAAGTATACACAGGACATCCTCAAGAAGTTTGGCATGGACAAGGCAAAGCCCATTAAGACTCCCATGGCAACGAATGGTCACTTGGATCTCAATGAAGATGGACCGAGCGTCGACCAAAAGGTATATCGCTCCATGATTGGATCTTTACTTTACTTATGTGCATCTAGGCCAGATATTATGTTGAGTGTATGTTTGTGTGCAAGATTTCAAGCCAACCCTAAGGAATGTCATTTGACAGCCGTAAAGAGAATCCTAAGATATTTAGTTCATACACCCAACCTTGGTCTTTGGTACCCAAAAGGTTCAAAATTTAATCTCATTGGGTATTCCGATGCAGATTATGCCGGGTGCAAAGTTGATAGAAAAAGCACTTCTGGCACCTGCCAATTCCTAGGAAGATCCTTAGTTTCTTGGTCATCCAAGAAACAGAATTCCATTGCATTATCCACAGCCGAAGCGGAGTATGTTGCAGCCGGGAGTTGTTGTGCACAACTCCTTTGGATGCGACAAACTCTAAGGGATTACGGTTACAATATGAACCGTATTCCTCTTCTTTGTGACAATGAGAGTGCCATTAAAATAGCCCACAATCCAGTTGAGCACTCTAGAACTAAACACATTGACATAAGACACCATTTCTTGAGAGACCATTCCATGAAAGGAGACATATCCATCTCTCATGTCAACACCCAAAAACAATTGGCCGACATATTCACCAAGCCACTTGATGAAAAACGTTTTTGTGAACTCTGAAATGAGCTAAACATCCTTGATTCTCGGAGTGTGGCTTGAAAAGTTGCATACCTGTATGATTGCTTCAAAATATTGATTGAATTGTGAAAATTTTTCCTCCCCATTTTTTTCTCTCGAAAAACTATGTCAATTATTAGATCTTGATGAATTTTTGATCATAGTATGATTGTTGTTTGCTTACTGATCAAATTCATCAGGATTATTTGAATTGTTTTGCCTCTCTACCCTCAATTATTGGACCTTCAAATATATATGAATGGGCTATGCAATTCTCTCCTGGTGACCACAGACAAGTCCGTGGTTACCCGGACTAGTCCGCCATTGCAGACTAGTCCGCAGTGTGCCGGTTAGGCCGGACTAGTCCGACAGACCACGGACTAGTCCGATTTAGGTTTCTGGAGGACTTCGGACTAGTCCGGTTATGTCCGGACTTGTCCGATTTTTCGTGTCCATAACCCTAGCCGCCACCAAACCCTAATCTCTTCACCCCACACTCTCCTCCAAGCTTTCTCTCTCTTGCGCTCGAGCTCCCAAGGCGAATCTTTGATTCCTCCGTCGAAAAGCCTCAAACTTGGGCGGAAATTAAGCTTGAAGACTCGGGGATTGAAGTTAGCGGACAAGTCCGGCCTCCAACCCCCACATTTTCAAGCTTCCTTGGATTTCTTGATCATGTCGAGCTCCGACAATGAAATCTCCGATTTCGAGGCCGAGTTGGACCACGAGGTGGCACCTCGGCCCTCGACGGGTCTTGGCAAGAAACGCCAAGAGAGACCCTCCGAGCCTGCTCCCTCACCTCCCTCACCTTCTCTTGATGTTCATGATTGAGAAGGTCACAGGAATCGAGTTTGTGAAGGATGTGGAGCACACTCCACTGAGGCCTCAGAAGCCTCAGTCCGTGAGTGTCCAGGCTGCTCCATCGCCGGCCTCAAGCCCCGAGGTGCCGGCAAGGCAAGGAGAAGCTGCTAGGGCTACTCCTCCCTCCAGGGAAGCCCCTCAGAAAGGATCCGCCAGTGGGATCCTCAAGTACTTGGCTGCAATCTTCTCCTCCTGCAAGAAAACTGAAGTGAAGCTTCACAAGCTAAATCAAAAGAGGAAGGAGGACATGAGATACATAAAAGCCAATGTGAAGCAGCTGAGTGAGAAGCTGGAGATCAATCCAATTGGATCTCCAGTACTTTCTGAAGATTCTGATCCAAACATCACCGAGCTGAGCCCCTTGACTCCTTTCGAGCTTGCCTATTTTGGCATTGGGGGCTCGAGCAGCTCCGCTCCTCCTCCTACCTCTCAACCTCGTCAAGCCGAAAGCGATGAAGATGATGAAGACGACGAGAGGACTGACAGCGAAGAGTGAAGCCCTAGGATCTTCCTCTCTCTCTCTTTTTGGTGTCTTGATGCCAAAGGGGGGGAGATTGAGGGGGAGTCTCTAGTCTAAGCTTTAGCTGAATAGGATGTGAGGAGAGAGCTCTCTATGTTTTTTAATTGTGATTGTATTTGCTTAACTCTCTTTTCATATCATGTTTGGTCCTGTGATGAATTGCTCAATTAATTTGCAAGTGTGTGATGAAATCTGAGCTTTTGCTCCTGAAGTGCCATATTCACTTGATATTAGTTGGTAAATGAAAATTCTGTCATTCTTAATGCAATCATGCTCTTAGTATGCATCCCACCATAAAGAATGCACATATGAATAATTATCTTGTTGCCTGATGCATTTTTGAGTCATATGTGCATACTTTATGAAAATCTCATTTTATACCTCATTTTGTGAAATCTCAATTGGTTGTCATCAATCACCAAAAAGGGGGAGATTGAAAGTGCATCTAGGACTCCCTTGTGGGTTTTGGATGATTTATGACAAGCAATTGGGATCCTAATCCTTTTGTTGAGATGAATGCAGGAAAATGATGAAAAATGAGTAAAATGCCAAAAAGTGGGAAATTAAGAAGGAGAATGAATTTGAGCTCAAGAAGAAGAAATTAGTAGATTAGAATGTATGGAGTGTGTTAAGGAAACACACCCAAGAGCTCAATCTTACTTAATCACACACACACAATGCACAAAACCATACAGGACCGGACTAGTCCGATATCAACCGGACTAGTCCGATATCACATTCTGCACAAGATCGGACAAGTCCGGTCTCCACCGGACTAGTCCGATATCTTTCTGTTCCACTTCGGACTAGTCCTCCCCAGTGCGGACTAGTCCTCAACACAATGCACAAGTCACTAGATCGGACAAGTCCGGTCACCACCGGACTAGTCCGATTCCCTTTCTGATCCACTTCGGACAAGTCCGGTGACTACACGGACTAGTCCGATTTACACTCTGATCTAAATCGGACAAGTCCTCCAAGTGCGGACTTGTCATTCTAAACACTTAGGGTTTCACAGGTCCGGACAAGTCCGATGTCAACCGGACAAGTCCGAAGATTTCCAGCAGCGAAATCGGACAAGTCCGTTTTTCAATCGGACTAGTCCGATATTCCTGGACACTTAGGGTTTGCTTCACACAGCACACCGGACTAGTCCGGTCTCAACCACGGACTAGTCCGATCTTTCTAAACCCTAACGGTAATTTCTAGAAACCCCATATAAATAGAGGTGCATGGCCCACTTTTACTCACTCTCGAACCCTAGCGCCGTCACACCTCCCAAGAGACTCAAAAACCATCTCTCTCCACGAAGTTGAGTGCAAAATCGATCAATCCTTTGAAGATCACTTGTAGATCATTGGAGAGGCACTTTGCACACGATTGAGCTCTTGGTTTGAATCTCTAACACACTCTTGCATCTCAATTTGTATATTTCAAAGTGTGTTATTGGTGGTTTTGAAACTTGTAATCAAGGGAGCTCTCAACTTGTGAGATCGCCCCTTCAACTTGGTGATTTACCCCTGTGTGATTAGTGGAAGAGGATTGGCCTTCGTGGCGATCCGACGAGGGAAGGGTTGGTGAAGACCCGGTCCTTTTGTGGGCTCCTCAACGTGGACGTAGGCTGCCTTCGTGGTAACCGAACCACGGGATAAATCTTGTGTCTTGTTCGTTTGTGTTCATCATTCTAGTTGATCAACATCATCTAGGGTTTGATTCATATTGTTGAATTGAAGTTAAATAGTGAACAAGAATCATACTTGCAATAAAACTTAACATACAACTATTGAACTGTCATTATAGTTTATATTTCCGCTGCAAACGACAACGAAACAATCAAATTGACCTAACTTGATCAACCTAGCCCGTGAAATCCGGACTAGTCCGCACTTTACCGGACTAGTCCGATATATCTGGATTTGACCTTTTTGTTGAAGTGCTACAGGAACCGAGAAATTCAAGAAGGCCTATTCACCCCCCCCTCTAGGCCTACATTCAGGGGGGCCTTTTCGAGCTTCCACGCCAGCTATGGCTAGCCCAGAATGCTCGGGAAAAAGGTTCCGCGCAAGATGGTGCGGAAGCCTCCTAAGGTAATTTTTGATTTCTACCTTGGATAGTTGTTTTAATTGTAGCAACTATTTTTTTATTTTCTTCGTTCATCATCTGCAGCGTCCCCAAGAAGGGGAGTGAGGCTCCACCCTCAGCCACAGTGGCTGAAGCCGTGAGGGTGGGACCTTCACCTCCTGTCCCGATGTCGCCCCAAGTGGTGGCTAAAGCTGCGACAGCTCCGGCGCCGGCTGTCGTGGTCATGGACCTCGACTCATCCCCAGAAGTTCTCGTGGTAGCGCCGGACCACGGGAGTGAAGATGCACCAGCAGCATTTGTCCCGGAGGTTGAAGCTCCGGGTCCTGGTGCTGAGATGATGGAAGCTCTGGCTGTTGAGCCGGAGGAAGCAGTAATCCCGGCCTCTGAGCCGGAAATTGTTGAAGCTCCGGCGGTTGAGCCAGAGGTGACTGAAGCTCCGGCGTGCGCGCCGGAAACTGAGGTAGTTCTGGCAGTTGGGCCGGCTACCTCTGAAGCACCGGCCGCTGAGCCGGTCATTGTTGGAGCTCCGGCCACAGGGCCGGTCAATGTTGAAGATCTTCCGGCTCCTGAGCCGGTTGTTGAAGAGGTGACGGAGCTTGAGCCCCCATCGGAAGAGGTGTCCAGACCGGAGCCAGTAGCGGCTCCTGCTCCGGAAGCGACGACGTCGTAGGTACCTGCGGCCGAGCCAGTGTGCCCAGGCGAAGTTGCTGGCCCCCTGCCTGAGGGGGTGAACGAAGACCTGGCGGCAGGGCCTTCCTCGATGACGACTGAGGCCATCCCAGAGGACGTACCTAGTGCCATGGAGACTCAGGGGACCACTCTTGTAGAGTGGGACCCAATTTTTGTATGCGAAGACCCGCTGGAACCAGCAGAGGAGACCCCAGCAGGTCCGGAACCCATCCCATTGTCACTGTCCATTGACAACGCATGTTCCAGTATGCATCAAGTCCAACTGGCCTTCTTCCACGACAGCAAGGCTCTTGAATTGGAGCGCCAAACCCTTAGGCGGTGGCGTAATCGGCTCTACTTTGAGACCAAGCTGGCGTAGTCGAGGCTAGCGGATGACAAGGAGTGGATTAAGCGGGAGAAGATCCGCCTGGAGTACTGGGGCAAGTTGCTGGATGACAGGGAGAGTATGACTCGTGCCCTCGACGTTCAATCCCGGAAGATCTACGATCAGGCCAAAGCAGCCAATAATGCTGCGGATGCACGCCACGAACAGCTTGAGGCCATTAACAATGCACTCATCAAGCACCGAGAGGCACTTGAAGAGAGGGAGTCATGGCTCGAAGATAAAGAGCAGAAACTCCTAGAGCTGCGGGATGACGTCCTGAGGAGGGAGGAGGAGCTCACCGAAAAGGTGGCTCTGGCTGACAAGGGCCTCGAGGAGCGCGCCAAGAAATTGGAAGAGCGCTGCCATGAGGAAGAGGAGAAGGCCTGGGTGCGAGGGTAGAAACTCTACGAACAAGAGTGTGCCCTTACTGCCAGGGAGAAGAAACTGAGGGGTAGAGAGAAGGACCTGGTTGACCACCGGAACAAGATCCACCTCCGGGAGGAGGAGCTCGGAAAACTCGAAAAGCGGGTTGCTGAGAAGATTCAGCAAAACGCTAAAGAAGTTGAGTGCCTTGCCCGCGAGAATTCTGAACTGGTGGCGGCCAGAAGATCCCTGGAAGAGATGAAGGGCTTGAGGGCTGAAGACTCCCTACAGATTTGGGAGTTATTGAACAAGGCCAACGATGCACTGACACTGATGGGTTTCAGCCCCGTGCGCCCGGATGATCTGGAGCCGGAGCCGGACCTAGCGCTGCAGGCGTTGAGCTCAGCAGGTAGCAAGCTCTCCAAGGTGGGCGATATCATCGTGAACCAGTTGGAGGTTGAGGGGAAATCCCTGGTGAAGAACGTCGCAGAATATGTGCTGACGTGCTACACCAGCCGGAACTCCCAATTTCCTATGGACCCGGTGCTTGAAGGTCCCGTCGAAGGGGAAGGCAAAGCTACCCGAGCCAACGTATCGGAGGTTGCCCAGAAAGTCGTCCAATTCTTCCATAGGGTCTAGGACCATCTCTATAGTTCTCACTTGTATTTTCTCTTCTTCTTCCTCAATTTTGTAATCCCTTGTCTCCAGATGTAATCCCTTGTCTCTAGATAAATGAAATCCGCAAAATTTTTGTGAATTTCAATTTTTGTCTTCAACACTAACACTTTTATCTTCACTTGGCCCCCTGGTAGATGTACACAATTTGATTGTGAACATGTACCAAGAGGATATTGTGTTTTGTTGAAGACTCATTTGCTCCAAACTTGTAGAATTTAGGTCCGAAGTCTTCGATTGTGAAGGCCTCCTGAGGTTGTCGGAGCTTAGGAGCTCCAGCATTGTCCATCGCTGGAGCTTGATAGCTCCGGCAATAGTCTCTATCAACGCGTAAAGCATCGATAGTTAGTCCTCCGGAGTGTCGGAGCTTAGTAGCTCCGGCAGCGACCTTCGCCAACACTTAGTTTGTTGGCAGCAGACTCCATTTACGGGGTCTTCTCACCATCTTTTATTCAGCATCGACGGCTGGCCCCCCTAGGGGAGTCGGAGCTTAGTTAGCTCCGGCTTTTCTCCATCAACGTAGATTTGATTTTTCCAGCACAATTAAGCCAAGAAAAATAATAAAATCCGTTTCTTGTCTATAATTTCGTCGCGGCTTACGACTCTCAAGAAGATTTTAAGTTGAACGCGATTCTAAATACAACCGAATGTGTTGTCTTTTCTTCCAGATCCAACTGTACACGGATCCGCCTTACTTCGGCCTGCCGGGGTGTAGGTAGAGTGGCGTACTTAGGGTGCTTGACCAGGCTAAGTCGATAGCACACTCCAGCCCTAGGTTGGCTTGGCGGCTTTCAGGCGAGTTGGCCATGAACAATATTTGAATCCAAAAGAATTGACAATACAACTCAAATCGTATATAAACCGGTTGAACTAAAATTTCTTAAGAATTGCACGTCTTTGTTATAGACAAGAAAGCAAAAAATAAAAATGTTGAGCCTGTACAAAATAAATGCACGTGGAGTCTATTTCACATGAAAATGTCTTTCATTATAGGTCCAGGGTACAGGGGAAACAAGTACACTCTTAGGGTACAGAACCAGGCTAAGCGTGTTTTATTTCTCGTTTGACCCAGGGTAGTTAGCCACACTTTTAGTCCTGAGATTGTGACAAGCGTTGCATGAGCTTTGCGGACCTTTCGGGAAAGGTCCGGCTGCTCTCCTGGAGGAACTACCCGACTATGTACAATGACTCTATAACATACACCTCAAGTTACTCAAGACTCACCTCCGTGGTATTAAGTGTAGAACTTACGGAGGTGCTTGATGTTCCAAGGATTTGGGAGAGGTGTCCCATCCTCAGTAGCCAAGCGAACGCTTCCGGGACGGGATACTTTAATCACTCGGAAGGGCCCCTCCCAGCCGGGGGAGAGTTTGTTTAACCCTTCTCTGGATTGTATTCTCCGTAGCACCAGATCGCCTTCATCGAGCTGTCGGTTGTGTACATGCCGCTGGTGATAACGCCATAGAGCTTGGCGATATCGGGCATTCCGAACAGCTGCTTGGCACCTTTGCTCCTCAAGGAGGTCTAGGTCTTCACGCCGGAGCTGGTCCTGTGAAGCTTCATCGAAGGTCCGGACCCGGAGTGAACCCAAGGTGATTTCTGGAGGAAGGATTGTTTCAGCTCCGTACACCAGAAAGACGGGTGTCTCTCCAGTTGACCGATTTTGAGATGTCCTGTTGGCCCATAAAGTGGGCAGAAGCTCTTCAATCCAGTTGGCTCCATGTTTTTTCAAGCGCTCATAGGTGCGCATTTTAAGTCCTTTAAGGATTTCAGCATTTGCTCTCTCGGCTTGGCCATTGCTGGCTGGGTGAGCTACTGAGGCGTAGCAAACTTGTATGCCGAGGTCTTCGCAATATCCTTGGAATGCGGAGCTTGTGAATTGGGTCCCATTATCAGTGATGATTTTGTTTGGGACTCCAAATCTGCATACAATGGAATGTAAAATGTTGATAGCAGATTGCTTGTTGATTGTCACGACTGGAGTGGCTTCCGGCCACTTGGTGAACTTGTCAATGGCGATGTACAGGAACTTGTAACCTCCGACGGCTCTTGGGAAAGGTCCCAAGATGTCCATCCCCCACACAGCGAAAGGCCATGTAGGAGGTATCATTTGTAAGGGCTGAGCTGGTGTGTGAATTTGCTTTGCATGAAATTGGCATGCTTCACATTTCTTCACCAGCTCAGTTGCATCCTGGAGTGCTATAGGCCAGTAGAAGCCATGCCGAAAGGCCTTACCAACCAGCGTGTGGGAAGACGCGTGGTTCCCACACTCGCCTCCATGGATTTTTGCGAGGAGTTCATAGCCTTCTTCCCTTGTGATACACCGCATTAGGATGCCGTTGGCACCGCGCCGGTAGAGATCCCCTTCTACCAGCGTGTATCTTTTAGCCAATCTGACTACCCGGTCAGCGGATACATCATCGTCAGGAAGGATGTTGTCTTTCAAGTAGCTCCGGATCTCCGAGATCCATGCATCGGAACTAGCTTGAGCTTTTGAGTCTTGCGTGCTGGGTTGCTCGGAGCTCCCGGCAGCACCTACGACCCTTGATGGCTGCCATGGTAACAGGGCCATCGGGACTGTCAGCTTCGGGATGCTGATCTCGCCCCCTTCGCTCAGTTCGGCAGGCTGATCTGTTGGTTTTGACAACCTCCGGACAAAGATTCCGTCAAGAGCCGGAGCTCCGGTTGACGCTTTGGTCGAGAGTTCGTCAGCTTCAGCGTTATGGGCACGCTGAACATGGTGGAGATCTAGGACTTCGAAGTCTTTCTGAAGCTTCTGGACTGCTAGGAGGTAAGCAGCTAGCTGGAGATTATTGGAGGAGCATTCACCCTTCACCTGCTTAATGATGAGCTGTGAATCTCCCTTGACCAGCAATTGCTTGACACCATATGACAGTGCCACCTTTAGCCCGTAGATGAGTGCTTCATACTCCGCCATGTTGTTGGTTGCCTTAAAGTCAAGGTGTACCATATATTTCACCTTCTCCCCAGTCGGTGCAAGGAGAAGGAATCTAGCTCCGGCCCCCTGCTTCTGCATGGAGCCGTCAAAGTAGAGAGTCCAGTGAGGCTCGGTGAAAGTTGGAGCTTGATGCTCCATCTTCTACTCACTGGGGCGCCCAGGGTTTGATGGAGAGGGAGTCCATTCTGCCACAAAATCTGCCAATGCTTGACTCTTGACTGCTTGTCTTGAAATAAATTCAAGATCAAATTTAGCCAATTCCGCTACCCACTTTGCAATATTCCCAGTTGAATTGGGATTATGCAGGATTGCTCGAAGTGGGTAGGAGGTCTCCACTGAGACTTTGTGAGCTTGGAAGTAATGGCGAAGCTTTCTAGAGGCAATAAGAACTGCATAGAGCAGCTTATGCACCTCTAGGTATCAAGTCTTGGCATCATGTAATACTTCACTAATGAAGTACACCGGGCGTTGAATGGTCCGGACCTTCCCGGAGGGGTCCGGAGCTTCCTCTTCACTGACCCAGATCCTCTTGGAGGAATCCGGATTTTCTTCGGGGACCTCAGGGTTCTGGCTAGAGGAAGCCGGAGCTTCTTCAGAAGTGACCTGGATCCTCCCGGAGGGGTCTGGGTCTCCTGAAGTAACTTCTTGTGGATCTGAATCTGGGAGCTGGGACCCAGACTCGCTTTCAGGAATCTCCGGACCCTCCCGAAGGGGTCTGGATTCCTGAGTATGGGGTAGTTCTGGTCTCTCCGCAACCAGAACCATACTGACGACTTCGTCAGTAGCTGAAATATAAAGCAACAAAGGCTCACCAGGGTTCGGAGCTACCAGAATTGGTAGGGTGGTGAGGAACTGTTTCAGCTCCTGGAATGCCTTTTCTTCTTCTTCGGACCATTGGAATGGTCCGGACTTCCTCAATAACTTGAAGAAGGGGAGTGCCCGTTCCGCCAGTCTTGAGATGAACCGGCTGAGGGCTGTTAGACATCCAGTTAACTTTTGGACGTCCTTGATGCGGGTTGGTGGCCGCATGTCTTCAATGACCTTAATCTTCGCCGGATTAGCTTCTATGCCCCGGTGACTTACTAGGAGACCAAGAAGTTTTCCGGAGCTAACCCCGAAGACACACTTGTCTGGGTTTAGCTTTGTGCGGGTGGCCCGTAGCTTGTCGAAGACAGCCTGCAAGGTGTCAAGGAGTGACTCCTTGTTCCTGACATTGACCACGATGTCATCGACGTACACTTCCACTATGTCTCTAATGAGTTCTTCGAAAGTTTTGTACATAGCTCGTACAAAAGTTGAAGCTGCATTCTTGAGACCAAAGGGCATGGCTGTGTAATAGTACAATCCATCTACTGTGATGAATGAAGTATGCTCTTCATCTTCCCTAGACATCCTGATTTGATGATATCCGGAATATGCATCTAGGAAACACAATAATTCACACCCGGAGGTGGAATCCACTATCTGATCTATTCTAGGTAGTGGGAATGGATCTTTTGGACATGCCTTATTTAGTGTGGTGTAGTCGATGCACATCCGAAGCTTCCCGCCGGCCTTGGGCACAACGACTGGGTTGGCCAGCCATTTTGGATGAAAGACTTCTCGGATGAATCTGGCTTCGAGTAACTTCTTCACTTCTTGTCGGATGAAGTTCTGTCGCTCTACGGATTGCTTCCGAGGCTTCTGATGCACAGGCCGGGCATCGGGGTAGATCTTCAGATTGTGCCCAATCACTTCCCTGGGGATCCCAGGCATTTGTGACGGTTGCCAAGCAAACATGTCGATGTTAGCCCGGAGGAAAGTGATGAGCGTGAGTTCCTATTTGTCGTTCAATCCCCCCGATATATGGGTGGTTTGAGCGGCATCGGAACCAATTTGAACGACTTTGATGGGAATGTCGGTGTCGCCGCTTGGCTGCACTCGAGGTGCAGAAGTCGAGCCTCGTTGACGAATGCTCGGGGGTTTCGGAGCTTGCTCCTGCCAGGAGTCCTCCTCTTGCGCCGTGGTGAGTGCATGAAGTTCTTCCAGTGCAGTTACTCCGGCGGTACGATCTCCACAGATCCGGAGAACGCCTACTAGTGTTGGCATTTTCAACACCAGATAACCATAATGAGCGGCTGCCATGAATTTGTACAGGCCAGGCCTTCCCAAGATGGCATTGAAGGGCAAGTTGATCTGAGCGACGTCAAAGACCAACTTCTTGGTGCGGTATTTCTCCCATGTCCCGAAGGTAACGGGGAGAGTAATAGCTCCGAGTGGGGTAATGGCCCCCGGACCTACTCCGAAGAAAGGTCGAGAGGGGTGGAGATCCGAAGGTCGGAGCTGAAGCTTAGTGAAAGCTTCGAAGCTGATGAGGTTAAGCCCCAAACCTCTGTCTACCATGACATGGTGGAGCTAGATGTTATTGATGGTAGGAGATACCATTAAAGGTAACTGACCTGCTCCAACCATGCTCTGGGGACAATCCGAAGCATCAAAAGTGATGGCTGTGTCCATCCAATTCCGATGAGGTTCTGGCCTGACTGTAGGAGCTACAGCGGCCATATCCCGACGCATAGTCTTGATGACGCGGCGGGAGGTGATATCCCATGATCCACCAAAAATGGTGTTCATGGTCTTCCGACGCTCGTTGTCAGAGACGTCAGAATCATCGTCGACGGAGGTGTAGACGGCCTTTAGGACCTTTTTGGGATCCTGAAACCCTAACTCCTCTTCAGCCGGAGCTTCGTCGACTTTTTGCTTTCCTTCCCTCTCCCGGAAAGGAGATTCTTCCCGGCGCTTGTTGTAGCGCTCAGCAAGGTTTTGGACCTCCCGGCAGTCTTCCAAACTGTGGCTGACCGTTTTATGAATGGGACACCACACTTTGGGTTTGCCACCGTCTTCAGAAGACGGTCGAGGTTGCTTCTCGGGGCATGGCCCCCGGCCACCCGGAGTTGTAGCAGCTGCAACGTTGGATGTGCCCACCGACGGCTTCTTCTTGCCGTTGGTCTTCTTTTTCTTCTTGCCACTCCCGGAGGTAGCGGCTTCTTCTTTGGAGGATTTCTTGTGACCCTCCGAGGTTGGTTTGGAGTGCATCTCACGGCCTTCCGTAGCTCTGGCACACTTGTCAGCCAAGCTGAAGAGTTCCGTGACACTAGTGATCTCCTTGATCGCCAGTTTCTTCAACATCTTCTTGTCCCGTACACCCTGTCTGAATGCCACAATGATAGAGGCGCTAGAGATAGAAGGGATAGTGTTTCGTACCTGAGAGAACCTCTGGATGAATGATCGCAAGGATTCTCATCCTTTTTGCACGACCGCAAAAAGGTCTAGTTCAGTGCCTGGTCGGGTGTATGAACTCCCGAAGTTGGCAGTGAACTGCCGGCACAGCTCCTCCCAACTGTTGATAGAGTTGGGTGGAAGGCTCATAAACCAGGACCTGGCGGTCCCAGTTAAGTCCACTAGAAAATAATTGGCCATCACGGACTCGTTTCCTCCAGCTGCCAAGATTGCAGTGGAGTAAATCTGAAGAAATTTAGCGGGATTGACAGTCCCGTTGAATTTTTCTAGCAGGTGAGGTCGGAACTTCTGTGGCCACCTAACCATGCGCAGGTGCATGGCCAGGGCTGAACAACCTCCTCCCACTCCTTCAGGAGCAGAAAGGTCCTGAGCTTCCCGTCTTTCACGGGCACGCTCAATATGGACTCGGCCGTCCTGCTGACGGTATCGGCGATCAAGCTCCGCCCAAAGGTCATGAGTCGAAAGCCTGGATACCATGTGAGTGCGTCGTGCCCCGGAGGGCAATGACATCACTTGTTGTGACACAGCACGTCTCCTGCTATTGGAAACGTGCGGACCAAGTCTTCCAGACAAAGTCCGCCACTGCGACGGGGCTCTTCCTGAAGGAGGAGGACCCTGGTTTTGAGGCGTTCGGCTGCTGCTGCAACCAAATGCTCCACATCGGCCCTCCACTGCTCCAGTGCATCCCGGGATGCATCTGGAGGTGGTGGGCGTTGGAGAAGAGCACGCGCTTCATGGAGCGCGTGTTCCGGGTTGTCATGATTTGCTGACGCAGTAATTGACGCCGGCGCACCATCACGTTGCCCAGCGCGATTTGCTGGAGGAGACGGTGGTGGTGGGAGTGTGACTCCTGCTGGTGCTGAGGCTCCTGCTGGTGGCTGCCTATTGGAGGGATTGCCCCCAACAGCCTGAGCAGCAGGTTGACCGTTGGATGATCCAGCAGCTGAGTTCACCATTCTCAATATCTTAGGCACCCCCTTCCTGGTGCGCCAACTATCGGTGGTTTGGAACCGGCAGATCTCCCTACACTGCTAAAGTGATAGGGGAGTTTGATGTTAGGTGTGGTCACACGGAGATTCAAGAAGGTGAGTAGGAATTGACACAGGAGACACAAGAGTTTACGTGGTTCGGGCCGCCTGAGCGTAATACACTACTCCACGGATATGTTGGTGTTGTATTAGCTGTATGAGCTTGTGTTGAGCGTCAATGGCGTATGTGTATGTGTGTCTCGAACGTGTCGTTGGCCTGTCCTTTTATAGTACAAGGGCATGTCGTTACAAATTAGCCTGGCCCGACTTGTGGCCCCGGCGGTTACTAGTATTGATACACGTTTAATTGCACTTAATGACCCTGTAACGGGCTTTGATAGCACCGTTACTGGTGTTAAGATCGTCTGTTTAAGTGTCATTAATATGGTATCAATGACACTTAATCGGGTCTTGAAGTCCTTGATTCCCCTTTGAAGATCCGGAGCCGTTGCGGGGTCTTCCGGAGGTTAGGGGTTGAAGATCCGACGATTGGACACGTGGCAGCTCCGGAGCATACTGTGGGAAACAGGGAGCTCCGGAGCTACCTGACACGTGTCAGGTCTGGAGCTTCTCTCGGTCTGGGGTTAAGTCCGGAGGTGCCATTTTAATACGTGGTCTGGAGCTTCCCCCTTGTGGGTGGTAGCTCCAGTTTGATAGTACACGTGGCGACCCTGGGATTAACCATGTTGGAGAAGCGGGTCCGGTTATATCTGACATGTGGGCCTCCGAAGGTTCTCAAATCAAGTAGATGACTTTTCTGGGAGATCTTTGTAACCTCAATAGGTGTACGGTTTTTAGGGTACCGACACATATAAACACACATGTTAACAATTACCAATAATTGCTATTTCAATGTCATGTGTCGAACTTACTCGAACTGGTACGGAGCCTTTACGAGGTCCTTGCCGTCTCTGACAAAGTTAAACATCGCATGTTCTATGTAAGCTGCAACTTCTGTCCTTTTATCCTTCTTATGTTTTGCGATTGCTTTTTCAAAATCTTTTCTTATCATGTGTTTGAACTGTGCTGAGTCTTGATCCGCCTGGATGTCGAATAGCACCTTTGCAATCCTAGTAGGGTCAAGGATACCTGTCTTGCGCTCCAACTTTTCATTATTCATGTATTGCATCCTATTGAAGAAGTTCAGAATTATTATAATCTCATGAAATGCGTATGCGTGTAGTAAAAAAAGCAAATACAAAATATTAGAGCACTTACAAGCACCAGACGAGCAGCAGGTTGATTTCGAGCATGCCCAGATAGAAAAGGGCATGCAGCTCTTCAAATAAAATGACTCGTCTATCCACTCCAGCGCTCCATAATGCTTCTTTTGGAATACGAAATGTGACGCAATTAAGACCATATTTTGTGCTGCCAACGATGTACCACTCATGCATTCTTCTGAGCTGGACGAGTTGTTTGCTAAGTTGTACGGATGTCATGACCGACTTCCCATTCTTAAATTCAGGAGGAACATCCTCAAGCTTGTATATTGGAACTCCTGGTTTAACTAAAGCCATCCGCCGATTATAAATGACACCGTCTTCTTCCCACTCCTCGATATCTCCTAATGATGGCCCATGAGAAGAACGAGATGCACTCGATTTTATAATATTTTCCTTCATAGTTTCCAAATATTTTGACACTTCTGATGAAGGTTTCTTATTTTCATATGAGGTAACTTTGATAGGCACTAATGATCGAGGAGTAGTCATCGGAAGTTGGATACTGGCTTGTTGTTGAACCTGTGGTTCAACTAATTGCTCTTTACTCCCAGCAGTTGGCTCTAGTACTACTTCAAGCTGTTGCTCAACTGGTTGCTCTCTACTAGCAATAGCTTGCTCTGGTACTGCTTGAAGCTGTTGTCCAACTTGTCGCTCTTGGAGATCATCCTTGCTGAGACATAGGGGGAGTGGATCTTCCTAGGCTGGGAGTGGATCTTCATGCACTTTCGCCTTAGAAGATGGGGTTGCAGTATTTGTAGATGCGACGGGGCTAGAAATTAGCTCATCGTCCAACACGATATCGCGTTGGTGCCAAAGGATTAATTGGTTGACAGCCTGCCCCAGAGTCGCGATCCCCTCAGGTGTGATGTGGTCTATTTCATAATCTTCATAATCATTATCAATGATCTGAAGAACTTGCACCACAGCATAATACAACAGAAGTGGATTCCCGTTGAAGTCACGATCAGGCTTTGCCATAGCAGTGACAACTTGTTTGGTTTTGTTCCCTGCTCTCCCTATCGGGACAAGAAGACGACAAGATTAGTCATTAGCAATATTATCGACAGGGAACTTATGGGTTGACCCTGCGCCTGGCACGGAACCAACGCTGCTAGGGTAGGCAGTTGGAGATACTAATTGCTCCTTTTGCACCGGAACCATCACTGTACTCGGTGCCACTAATTTTCCTGATTGTCTAAGTTGTTCCATTATTTCTTGCATATTTTCTTTACCTTTTAAGCAATCGTTTCATCAAGTGTTTTCTTAAACTTCTCACGTCTTCTATATGTGTCTTTATCTTTAGGGAAACCATCTAGCCAAGACATTTGAGAAGAGACCGCTCGAACCCGTCCGCTGTGTTCAGGGTTTCCTAAGATAGTGGTAAGTTGGTCATTCTCCCTCTTCGTCATGAAGAGACCCTTCTGTTGTTTTTCAATTACTTCTTTCATTTTATCCTCTACTTCATTCAGAGAGTTGGACTTTTCAAGTTTGCCCTCGCTGGTCAAACCTAACCGAGCAAAGACCCAGCGTTGAGTTCGCTCATCGCACCCTTCTAATGGGTGAGGATTGCCCTTATTGTTAATTTCGTCTAATATCTTATTCCATTTCTGGACTTTGGGGGCATATCCGGCAGACCCCAAGCGATGATTGTATTTGTTCTTTTTTGCAAGCTCTGACCTAGTTGCACTTAGAGATTTAGCATCAGGTGTGCTCTTTTGACGAACAACCTCTTGCCACTGAGCTTGTGTGATTTTTCCCATCTTCCTCGGGCTATGGACCTTATCGGCCTTAACATAAGCATTCATTTCACTCTTCCAGCATCGAAACTTCTTGCCGCAAGAGACCAATGTTGGTTTCTTTACAGCTTATTTTGTGCCTTTTGGGAACTTGAATTGTTTCTTGATCCTTTCGCACAACTCATTCTTGGTCTGCTTGGGTAATTTCCTCCAATTCTCGGTTGTGATTGGCACAACCTCCCTAACAAGAAAACTGCATGCATTACATTACTTGGTAACTGAATCCAGTGGTTCTTGGGGAAGCCCACCTGGACCGACCCTTGTTATGTACATGATGCGGTCCAATGGACCCTTATTGGGACCTCGTTGCCCTCGTTTCCGCTTGAGTGATGTTGAGGATTCATCCATTGGAGAACCTTCTGCGGTTTTAGGAGCCGATGTCACCTCATTGTCTTCGCGATTAATCTAGGTAGAAAAAAATTATAAGACTTCATATACTTGACAACCAACATTAACTTGAACTGCTGAAGTTAAGATTCATGATCCATACCTCATTGGCAGGATCATATTCCGGGTCTAGATCCACTGAAGTCCTTTTAATTTTTATATTCGGAAAAGGATCCGATGGACTGTGATAGGAGCCTGAACTGCTGGAGTCAGTAAAGTCCATGTTGTCTTCTTTATTGTTACTACTAGGACCAGTCTTCTTAGGGCTTTCCATGCTAGAACCAATAAGACAAAAAATCTAATAAATGGCATATTAACTCTACATGAAGTGTTGCATGAAGAAAAAGATGGAAGCATTCTAGGATTTGATAAGGCATTCTAGCATTTAAGGCGACTGACCAAAAGGTTCCTATACATTGCGAGGGTGACAAGCATGTTAAAGTTGCTCACCAGCAATGGCAATTTTATCTTCTTATTCTAAATAGGCTAGCTTCGTTCAGAGTGGCGACCACGTTCTTGAGGTTTACTAGGCGGCGCCTAGCTCCAGACCTATAACTGATCAAGCAAGGGACAAAAAGCAAATCCTTCAGCCTTTTTCTAGTATCAAGAATCGCAAAGTGTGTCACTTGGATTTGGATGGTGAGGTGAGGCGAGGCGAGGTAGCTGCAGGCGAGAAGAGACACTCTTTTTCAGCGATGAGGGCATACCTGGAAGTGACTAGGGCAAAGCTCGGCGGCGACGGCGAAGCTCGGCGGCCTACCTGGAAGTGACGAGGGCGAACACTTGACTGCCGAGGGTATATATAACTCCAATTTTCTCAGGCGGATTTTAAGTACCGACCGTATGAGAAGATGGTTACCTCAGGCAAATTTTACTTACCAACCGCCTAAGAAGATAAAATTATCTTAGGCGGTTGGTTAGTAACATCCGAGATAAACATCTTCTCGGGCGGTTATTAAGTACCAACCGTCTATGAAGATATTTACTTATTCTTAATTAATATTCTTGATTAAATGTGGGTCCTTTAAAAAGGCAAAATTCCACTTTCTTGTAATATTATTGATATGTAAAGGTTACCATTAAATTTCACTTCATAAATCATTTGAAATTGGTCAGAACATAAAAAACATACAACAAATGCTATTTTTCATTTTTCTACCTTGATGAATATAATGCTTTTTTCATTTATTTTTTCATGGACATTTTTACTCATCATACCAACCTCTATTAATTTTTTCAGATTTTTACAAATTTTTTTAATCAATGTGTGTTCATAATTTGATGAATGCCTACATAAAGACGCCTCACCAACCTCTTGTGAAGACGTGTCGATGACCGTGCGCGACCTTTCTTTTCCTCGAGGCGCGACCTTTCAATGCGCGGTAAACCAACTGCTCCATCTTCCACTCCGCGCGGCCTTAAAGACGCGCTATCACCCGTTAGTTCTCCACAAGCGCGTCGCTCACTTTGAATCCTCTTCTTTTCTTCGTCTTCCTCCGCTCCGACGAACCAACACCACTATGGACGACCTTCCGCCGCCAAGCCCTCCGAAGGAGCCACCTTGCAAGAAACTATGTTGCATCTCCCCCGAGAGGTTCAACACCCAGCATCGCCTCCTCATGGCGCGAGAGGCGTACAACAATATGTCTCGCTCCATGAGTGACTTGGGGCTGGGTACCCTTCCAGAGTTTAATGGAATGGGTACCATCGGCCACTACCTCTACGCCCTCATGGGGGTGGCTAATCGTCTCGACATTCTGTTCGCGATGATGGCCCAGGTTCTTGGCCCCGAGGGCCGCATAACGCTGGTGGAGGCGACGGCTAGCAACCTCGGGGTTGCACCGCCAGTACAGCCGGTGCAACCGACCCATATTGCACTGGCGCCGGAGGACGAGGAGGAGGAAGAGGAGTAGGAGTAGGAGTAGGATTTAATTAGTCTTTCTTTGTTGTTTTTAGTTGCTTCTGTTTTGTAAATATTGTTAATGAATGAAATCTATCTTTGTTCATCTATGTGACTGAATATTACTTGTGTATCTTGTGTTCTTTTGTGAGATGCGTGACTGGATATTGTTAATGAATCAGTATCTTGTGTGTTCTTCAATTGTGTGAATGAATGAATGTGTAGTGTGTTCATCGTGTTCCTCAGACTCGGGTATCATAAGGTAATTATCTTAGGCGGTTGGTAATTCAAACTCATCTGAGAAGAAGATTATCTCAGGCAGTTGGTAAGTAATACCCAACTGAGATAAACATCTCAGAAGGTTATTAAGTACCAACCGCCTGTGAAGATATTTACTTCTTCTTAATTAATATTCTTGATTAAATGTGGGTCCTTTAAAAAGGCAAAATTTCACTTTTTTGTAATAATATTGATAAGTAAAGGTTACCATTAAACTTCACTTCATAAATCTTTTGAAATCGGTCAGAACATAAAAAAACATACAACAAATGATATTTTTCATTTTTCTATCTTGATGAATATAATGCCTTTTTCATTTATTTTTTAGTGGACATTTTTACTCATCATACCAACCTCTATGAATTTTTTTCAGATTTTTTTAAATTTTTTTAAATCAATGTGTGTTCATAATTTGATGAATTCCTCATATGTATATGAGCATTTAGTTAGAATGATGGATAATTTGAAGTTTGACATGTTGGAATGCTTTTAAATAAAATTAACAAAATTCATACATGTATAAATGATACAAAGATGTTCATACAAACAAATTTGAGTGAAGGATCTTTTCTTTTTACGAGATACACAAATGTGAATAATATGTGAGTAGAAATTAATTTGATATTTACCAAAACATTACAATGTCAGCTATACAAGTTTTTAAATTTTTTGTTCAGGTGGTAGATGTTAATTTTATACAAATGTAGAAGAAAGAATCATATAATTTGGACACAATATACAGAATCTTAACATGTTTGAGTATTTATATTGGAATCTAAATAAAAAAGAAGCAAGGGATAAGGAAACTGAAGAACAGTATCGGGCATTATCTCAGGCAATTGGTAAGTAATAATCGACTGAGATAAAAATCTTCCTTGACGGTTATTAAGTACCAACCACCTATGAAGATATTTACTTCTTATTAATTAATATTCTTGATTAAATGTGGGTCCTTTTAAAAGGCAAAATTCCACTTTCTTGTAATATTATTGATAAGTAAAGGTTACCATTAAATTTCACTTCATAAATCTTTTGAAATCGGTCAGAACATAAAAAACAAACAACAAATGATATTTTTCATTTTTCTATCTTGATGAATATAATGCCTTTTTCATTTATTTTTTCAGTGGACATTTTTACTCATCATACCAACCTCTATGAATTTTTTCAGATTTTTTTTAAATTTTTTTGAATCAATGTGTGTTCATAAATTGATGAATGCCTCATATGTATATGAGCATTTAGTTAGAATGATGGATAATTTGAAGTTTGACATGTTGGAATGCTTTTAAAAAAATTAACAAAATTCATACATGTATAAATGATACAAATATGTTCATACAAACAAATTTGAGTGAAGGATCTTTTTTTTTACGAGATACACAAATGTGAATAATATGTGAGTAGAAATTAATTTGATATTTACCAAAACATTACAATGTCAGCTATACAAGTTTTAAAATTTTTTGTTCAGGTGGTAGATGTTAATTTTATACAAATGTAGAAGAAAGAATCATATAATTTGGACACAATTTGCAGAATCTTAACATGTTTGAGTATTTATATTGGAATCTAAATAAAAAAGTAGCAATGGATAAGGAAACTGAAGAACAGTATTGGACATTATCTCAGACGGTTGGTAAGTAATACCCGACTGAGATAAAAATCTTCCTTGACGGTTATTAAGTATCAACCGCCTGTGAAGATATTTACTTCTTCTTAATTAATATTCTTGATTAAATGTGGGTCCTTTAAAAAGGCAAAATTCCACTTTCTTGTAATATTATTGATAAGTAAAGGTTACCATTAAATTTCACTTCATAAATCTCTTGAAATCAGTCAGAACATAAAAAACATACAACCAATGATATTTTTCATTTTTCTATCTTGATGAATATAATGCCTTTTTCATTTATTTTTTCAGTGGACATTTTTACTTATCATACCAACCTCTATGAATTTTTTCAGATTTTTAAAATTTTTTTGAATAAATGTGTGTTCATAATTTGATGAATGCCTCATATGTATATGAGCATTTAGTTAGAATGATGGATAATTTGAAGTCTGACATGTTGGAATACTTTTAAAAAAATTAACAAAATTCATACATGTATAAATGATCCAAATATGTTCATATAAACAAATTTGAGTTCAGGATCTTTTTTTTACGAGATACACAAATGTGAATAATATGTGAGTAGAAATTAATTTGATATTTACCAAAACATTACAATGTGAGCTATACAAGTTTTAAAATTTTTTGTTCAGGTGGTAGATGTTAATTTTATACAAATGTAGAAGAAAGAATCATATAATTTGGACACAATTTGCAGAATCTAAACATGTTTGAGTATTTATATTGGAATCTAAATGAAAAAGAAGCAAGGGATTAGGAAACTGAACAACAGTATCGGGCATTATCTCAGACGTTTGGTAAGTAATACCCGACTGAGATAAAAATCTTCCTTGACGGTTATTAAGTACAAACCGCCTATGAAGATATTTACTTCTTCTTAATTAATATTCTTGATTAAATGTGGGTCCTTTAAAAAGGCAAAATTCCACTTTCTTGTAATATTATTGATATGTAAAGGTTACCATTAAATTTCACTTCATAAATCTCTTGAAATCGGTCAGAACATAAAAAACATACAACAAATGATATTTTTCATTTTTCTATCTTGATGAATATAATGCATTTTTCATTTATTTTTCAGTGGACATTTTTACTCATCATACCAACCTCTATGAATTTTTTCAGATTTTTTAATTTTTTTTGAATCAATGTGTGTTCATAATTTGATGAATGTCTCATATGTATATGAGCATATAGTTAGAATGATGGATAATTTGAAGTTTGACATGTTGGAATGCTTTTAAAAAATATTAACAAAATTCATACATGTATAAATGATACAAATATGTTCATATAAACAAATTTGAGTGAAGTATCTTTTTTTTACGAGATACAAAAATGTGAATAATATGTGAGTAGAAACTAGTTTGATATTTACCAAAACATTACAATGTCAGCTATACAAGTTTTAAAATTTTTTGTTCAGGTGGTAGATGCTAACTTTATACAAATGTAGAAGAAAAAATCATATAATTTGGACACAATTTACAGAATCTAAACATGTTTGAGTATTTATATTGGAATCTAAATAAAAAAGAAGCAAGGGATAAGGAAACTGAAGAACAGTATCGGGCATTATCTCAGACGGTTGGTAAGTAATACCCGACTGAGATAAAAATCTTCCTTGACGGTTATTAAGTACCAATCGCCTGTGAAGATATTTACTTCTTCTTAATTAATATTCTTGATTAAATGTGGGTCCTTTAAAAGGGCAAAATTCCACTTTCTTGTAATATTATTGATAAGTAAAGGTTACCATTAAATTTCACTTCATAAATCTTTTGAAATCGGTCAGAACATAAAAAACATACAACAAATGATATTTTCCATTTTTCTATCTTGATGAATATAATGCCTTTTTCATTTATTTTTCAGTGGACATTTTTACTCATCATACCAACCTCTATGAATTTTTTCAGATTTTTTAAATTTTTTTGAATCAATGTGTGTTCATAATTTGATGAATGCCTCATATGTATATGAGCATTTAGTTAGAATGATGGATAATTTGAAGTTCGACATGTTGGAATGCTTTTAAAAAAATTAACAAAATTCATACATGTATAAATGATAGAAATATGTTCATATAAACAAATTTGAGCGAAGGATCTTTTTTTTACGAGATACACAAATGTGAATAATATGTGAGTAGAAATTAATTTGATATTTACCAAAACATTACAATGTCAGCTATACAATTTTTAAAATTT
Source organism: Tuctoria greenei (assembly GCA_036927565.1). Classification (NCBI taxonomy): domain Eukaryota; kingdom Viridiplantae; phylum Streptophyta; class Magnoliopsida; order Poales; family Poaceae; genus Tuctoria; species Tuctoria greenei. The sequence continues at coordinate 12,689,293 of JAYESD010000007.1, forward strand.
TTTGTTCAGGTGGTAGATGTTAATTTTATACAAATGTAGAAGAAAGAATCATATAATTTGGACACAATTTGCAGAATCTACACATGTTTCAGTATTTATATTGGAATCTAAATAAAAAAGAAGCAAGAGATTAGGAAACTGAAGAACAAAATCGGGCATTATCTCAGATGTTTGGTAAGTAATACCCGACTGAGATAAAAATCTTCCTTGACGGTTATTAAGTACAAACCGCCTGTGAAGATATTTACTTCTTCTTAATTAATATTCTTGATTAAATGTGGGTCCTTTAAAAAGGCAAAATTCCACTTTCTTGTAATATTATTGATAAGTAAAGGTTATCATTAAATTTCACTTCATAAATCTCTTGAAATCGGTCAGAACATAAAAAACATACAACAAATGATATTTTTCATTTTTCTATCTTGATGAATATAATGCCTTTTTCATTTATTTTTTCAGTGGACATTTTTACTCATCATACCAACCTCTATGAATTTTTTCAGATTTTTTAATTTTTTTTTTGAATCAATGTGTGTTCATAATTTGATGAATGTCTCATAAGTATATGAGCATATAGTTAGAATCATGGATATTTTGAAGTTTGACATGTTGGAATGCTTTTAAAAAAATTAACAAAATTCATACATGTATAAATGATACAAATATGTTCATATAAACAATTTGAGTGAAGGATCTTTTTTTTTACGAGATACACAAATGTGAATAATATGTGCGTATAAATTAATTTGATATTTACCAAAACATTACAATGTCAGCTATACAAGTTTTAAAATTTTTTGATCAGGTGGTAGATGTTAACTTTATACAAATATAGAAGAAAAAATCATATAATTTGGACACAATTTGCAGAATCTAAGCATATTTGAGTATTTATATTGGAATCTAAATAAAAAAGAAGCAAGGGATACGGAAACTGAAGAACAGTATCGGGCATTATCTCAAACGGTTGGTAAGTAATACCCGATTGAGATAAAAATCTTCCTTGACGGTTATTAAGTACCAACCGCCTGTGAAGATATTTACTTCTTCTTAATTAATATTCTTGATTAAATGTGGGTCATTTAAAAAGGCAAAATTCCACTTTCTTTTAATATTATTGATAAGTAAAGGTTACCATTAAATTTCACTTCATAAATTTTTTGAAATCGGTCAGAACATAAAAAACATAAAACAAATGATATTTTTCATTTTTCTATCTTGATAAATATAATGCCTTTTTCATTTATTTTTTCAGTGGACATTTTTACTCATCATACCAACCTCTATGAATTTTTTCAGATTTTTTAAATTTTTTTGAATCAATGTGTGTTCATAATTTGATGAATGCCTCATATGTATATGAGCATTTAGTTAGAATGATGGATAATTTGAAGTTTGACATGTTGGAATGCTTTTAAAAAATTAACAAAATTCATACATGTATAAATGATACAAATATGTTCATATAAACAAATTTGAGTTAAGGATCTTTTTTTTTACGAGATACACAAATGTGAATAATATGTGACTAGAAATTAATTTGATATTTACCAAAACATTACAATGTGAGCTATACAAGTTTTAAAATTTTTTGTTCAGGTGGTAGATGTTAATTTTATACAAATATAGAAGAAAGAATCATATAATTTGGACACAATTTGCAGAATCTAAACATGTTTGAGTATTTATATTGGAATCTAAATAAAAAAGAAGCAAGGGATTAGGAAATTGAAGAACAGTGTCGGGCATTATCTCAGACGTTTGGTAAGTAATACCCGACTGAGATAAAAATCTTCCTTGACGGTTATTAAGTACAAACCGCCTGTGAAGATATTTACTTCTTCTTAATTAATATTCTTGATTAAATGTGGGTCATTTAAAAAGGAAAAATTCCAATTTCTTGTAATATTATTGATAAGTAAAGGTTACATTAAATTTCACTTCATAAATTTTTTGAAATCGGTCAGAACATAAAAAACATATAACAAATGATATTTTTCATTTTTCTATCATGATGAATATAATGCCTTTTTCATTTATTTTTTCAGTGGACATTTTTACTCATCATACCAACCTCTATGAATTTTTTCAGATTTTTTAAATTTTTTTGAATCAATGTGTTTTCATAATTTGATGAATGCCTCATATGTATATGAGCATTTAGTTAGAATGATGGATAATTTGAAGTTTGACATGTTGGAATGCTTTTAAAAAAATTAACAAAATTCATACATGTATAAATGATACAAATATGTTCATATAAACAAATTTGAGTTAAGGATCTTTTTTTTTACGAGATACACAAATATGAATAATATGTGAGTAGAAATTAATTTGATATTTACCAAAACATTACAATATGAGCTATACAAGTTTTATAATTTTTTGTTCAGGTGGTAGATGTTAATTTTATACAAATATAGAAGAAAGAATCATATAATTTGGACACAATTTGCAGAATCTAAACATGTTTGAGTATTTATATTGGAATCTAAATAAAAAAGAAGCAAGGGATTAGGAAATTGAAGAACAGTGTCGGGCATTATCTCAGACGTTTGATAAGTAATACCCGACTGAGATAAAAATCTTCCTTGACGGTTATTAAGTACAAACCGCCTGTGAAGATATTTACTTCTTCTTAATTAATATTCTTGATTAAATGTGGGTCATTTAAAAAGGCAAAATTCCACTTTCTTGTAATATTATTGATAAGTAAAGGTTACCATTAAATTTCACTTCATAAATTTTTGAAATCGGTCAGAACATAAAAAACATACAACAAATGATATTTTTCATTTTTCTATCTTGATGAATATAATGCCTTTTTCATTTATTTTTTCAGTGGACATTTTTACTCATCATACCAACCTCTATGAATTTTTTCAGATTTTTTAAATTTTTTTGAATCAATGTGTGTTCATAATTTGATGAATGCCTCATATGTATATGAGTATTTAGTTAGAATGATGGATAATTTGAAGTTTGACATGTTGGAATGCTTTTAAAAAAATTAACAAAATTCATACATGTATAAATGATACAAATATGTTCATATAAACAAATTTGAGTTAAGGATCTTTTTTTACGAGATACACAAATGTGAATAATATGTGAGTAGAAATTAATTTGATATTTACCAAAACATTACAATGTGAGCTATACAAGTTTTAAAATTTTTTGTTCAGGTGGTAGATGTTAATTTTATACAAATATAGAAGAAAGAATCATATAATTTGGACACAATTTGCAGAATCTAAACATGTTTGAGTATTTATATTGGAATCTAAATAAAAAAGAAGCAAGGGATTAGGAAATTGAAGAACAGTGTCGGGCATTATCTCAGACGTTTGGTAAGTAATACCCGACTGAGATAAAAATCTTCCTTGACGGTTATTAAGTACAAACCGCTTGTGAAGATATTTACTTCTTCTTAATTAATATTCATGATTAAATGTGGGTCATTTAAAAAGGCAAAATTCCACTTTCTTGTAATATTATTGATAAGTAAAGGTTACCATTAAATTTCACTTCATAAATTTTTTGAAATCGGTCAGAACATAAAAAACATACAACAAATGATATTTTTCATTTTTCTATCTTGATGAATATAATGTCTTTTTCATTTATTTTTTCAGTGGACATTTTTACTCATCATACCAACCTCTATGAATTTTTTCAGATTTTTTAAATTTATTTGAATCAATGTGTGTTCATAATTTGATGAATGCCTCATATGTATATGAGCATTTAGTTAGAATGATGGATAATTTGAAGTTTGACATGTTGGAATGCTTTTAAAAAAAATAACAAAATTCATACATGTATAAATGATACAAATATGTTCATATAAACAAATTTGAGTTAAGGATCTTTTTTTTACGAGATACACAAATGTGAATAATATGTGAGTAGAAATTAATTTGATATTTACCAAAGCATTAAAATGTGAGCTATACAAGTTTTAAAATTTTTTGTTCAGGTGGTAGATGTTAATTTTATACAAATATAGAAGAAAGAATCATATAATTTGGACACAATTTGCAGAATCTAAACATGTTTGAGTATTTATATTGGAATCTAAATAGAAAAGAAGCAAGGGATTAGGAAATTGAAGAACAGTGTCGGGCATTATCTCAGACGTTTGGTAAGTAATACCCGACTGAGATAAAAATCTTCGTTGACCGTTATTAAGTACAAACCGCCTGTGAAGATATTTACTTCTTCTTAATTAATATTCTTGATTAAATGTGGGTCCTTTAAAAAGGCAAAATTCCACTTTCTTGTAATATTATTGATAAGTAAAGGTTACCATTAAATTTCACTTCATAAATCTCTTGAAATCGGTCAGAACATAAAAAACATACAACAAATGATATTTTTCATTTTCTATCTTGATGAATATAATGCCTTTTTCATTTATTTTTTCAGTGGACATTTTTACTCATCATACCAACCTCTATGAATTTTTTCAGATTTTTTAATTTTTTTTGAATCAATGTGTGTTCATAATTTGATGAATGTCTCATATGTATATGAGCGTATAGTTAGAATGACGGATAATTTGAAGTTTGACATGTTGGAATGCTTTCAAAAAAAATTAACAAAATTCATACATGTATAAAGGATACAAATATGTTCATATAAACAAATTTGAGTGAAGGATCTTTTTTTTACGAGATACACAAATGTGAATAATATGTGAGTAGAAATTAATTTGATATTTACCAAAACATTACAATGTCAGCTATACAAGTTTTAAAATTTTTTGTTTAGGTGGTAGATGTTAACTTTATACAAATGTAGAAGAAAAAATCATATAATTTGGACACAATTTGCAGAATCTAAACATGTTTGAGTATTTATATTGGAATCTAAATAAAAAAGAAGCAAGGGATAAGGAAACTGAAGAACAGTATCGGGCATTATCTCAGACTGTTGGTAAGTAATACGCGACTGATATAAAAATCTTCCTTGACGGTTATTAAGTACCAACCGCCTGTGAAGATATTTACTTCTTCTTAATTAATATTCTTGATTAAATGTGGGTCCTTTAAAAAGGCAAAATTCCACTTTCTTGTAATATTATTGATAAGTAAAAGTTACCATTAAATTTCACTTCATAAATCTTTTGAAATCGGTCAGAACATAAAAAACATACAACAAATGATATTTTTCATTTTTCTATCTTGATGAATATAATGCATTTTTGATTTATTTTTTCAGTGGACATTTTTACTCATCATACCAACCTCTATGAATTTTTTCAGATTTTTTAAATTTTTGGAATCAATGTGTGTTCATAATTTGATGAATGCCTCATATGTATATGAGCATTTAGTTAGAATGATAGATAATTTGAAGTTTCACATGTTGGAATGCTTTTAATAAAAATTAACAAAATTCATACATGTATAAATGATACAAATATGTTCATGTAAACAAATTTGAGTGAAGGATCTTTTTTTACGAGATACACAAATGTGAATAATATGTGAGTAGAAATTAATTTGATATTTACCAAAACATTACAATGTCAGCTATACAAGTTTTAAAATTTTTTGTTCAGGTGGTAGATGTTAATTTTATACAAATGTAGAAGAAAGAATCATATAATTTGGACACAATTTGCAGAATCTAAACATGTTTGAGTATTTATATTGGAATCTAAATAGAAAAGAAGCAAGGGATAAGGAAACTGAAGAACAGTATCGGGCATTATCTCAGACGGTTGGTAAGTAATACTCGACTAAGATAAAAATCTTCCTTGACGGTTATTAAGTATCAACCGCCTGTGAAGATATTTACTTCTTCTTAATTAATATTCTTGATTAAATGTGGGTCCTTTAAAAAGGCAAAATTCTGTCCCCAAACCGGTGGAGTTGCCAGGAGATCACCCGCAGCGGGGCCTGCAAAGCGGTCTGTAAAGTAGTAGTAACAGGAAAATGCAACAGGCCGGTAGCTAGGACTGGAAAGAAAAAAGTGAAGACAATACAAGGAAGAAAATGTTTGAAAAAAGAAAGGACAACTGGAATGTTAAACAAGAAATCTTTTCACAGAAATTAATCCAGTCGTAATCCTCTCAAACATAGGCTCCCTTCGAAGGATAGGATATGTAAAGGATTTTTAGTTTCCATAGGAAACGTAACACATGAGCTAGGACACTTTGGTAGCCATACTAAAAGAGCTGCTTATCTGCCTCATCCACTTCCCCACGCCGCCAGTAGAATCTATTCGGCCGCGGGAAGGTGTCCACCGAAGAGTTCGAGGACACCAAGGAGTGTCCGTCAGAAGAGTCGCCTGATGACGAGGAGGCCGGGGAGTTGGGGTGGACCGGCAGCTTATAGTCGAGGTAGTGATCCAGGTGGATGATGAGCTTCGTCGTGAGGCTGCCAGGCCGGACCACTGCAGCATGGTTGAAAGGTTCCGCCGGCGGCCCGTCGTCACTCACAGTCCGGCCATCACTTCCTGCAAAGAAGGTGGCCATTTTGGCCCAAGGCATGAGGCTTGGGTCTTTCATCCACCCAACGACCATGCACAGGTCAGCACGCTCCCGGTGGTAAGTGGAAGCATCGAAGTGATCAAAGAGGAAGACGTCACCCAGAACCTGTCTGATGCCCTCCGCAAACCAGACATGCAGAGGGAGGTTTTCGATGACAACCTGCATTTGTAAGAACCACCTGACGATCGGCACACCGACGCCTAAGATCCATGGCCGGAAGTAGTGGTTATCATCCGACATGGAGATGATTGTTGTCTCAATGGCGAGCTCCCGATAGTCATCACGGGTGAACTGCACTAGGAACTCACCATCCCCAAATGTGGACACGGTGAAAGCCCAATGCGGGATTTCAAGTTGGTGATGGATGGCCAGGGTGATCTCCATGGGCGTCGCCTCGCTGCGACCTCCTCTGTGTCCCATAACATCTTCTTGGCAGCGCAAACGGATAAACTCCATCGTCATGAGGCAGTTGTTGACCACCTTGCATTGCCCCTCACGAGGGTACAGGGACGGTGAGCCTGCAAGTACCTGCTCGCGTCTAACATGGTTGCGAGGCATGGCGCTGCGACAACAGAGGCAAAGGACTTCTCAGGCAACACACGGGAGCATGGATGGGAATCAGTCGGGAACTCGAGCCTGGAAGCAATAGGGGGGGGGGTGGTTTAAGAAGGCGAGGATGAAGAGGCCAAACATCGGAAGCAGCGTCCCTTGAGGATCTTACAAAAATCCGGTGATAGGACCGGACCTTTCGAGGCCTTCGGCTCTGTGTAAGCGTCATGAATGCAGGAAGGCCCAGCTTGAATATAAAGTGAATCAGCACAGTTTCAGCCCACAAATAACAAGCGGCCCAGCTTTTTCGTCCTGCCTGCCCGCGGCGGGAAATTTTTGTCACGCCGAATGAAGAAGGAAAATAAGAAACGAAAATAATATTTTATTACGGTACCCTTCGACCTGCAATGCCGGCCCCCTCTCCGCAACGCGCTTGTAGGAGCATCCGCCGGCCACCACGATTGTAGGAGCATTTGCCGGCCGCCACGCTTGTAGGAGCATCCGCGGGCCGCCACGCTTGGAGGAGCATTCGCCGGCCGCCACGCTTGGAGGAGCATCCGCCGGCCGCCACGCTTGGAGGAGCATCCGCCGGCCGCTATGCTTGGAGGAGCATCCGCCGGCTGCCACGCTTGTAGGAGCATCCGTCGACCGCCACTCTTGTAGGAGCATCCGCCGGCCGCCAAGCTTGGAGGACCAACTGCCGGCCGCCACGCTTGGAGGAGCATCCACCGGCTGCCACGCTTGTAGGAGAATCCGCCGGCCGCAGCAAGTGGAGTAACAACAGCTAGGTACAATTGCTCACAAAATGTGTTCTTGTACATCTATCCTCTTATAGATAGGCTGATCGCTAATTGAATTGTAGGAAGCGATGTCAGAAGATAAGACATGGATGGGAAAAGACAGGCATACGAGGGAGTGGCGGGATGGAATGAAGTCATTTTTAAATTTTGCATCTCAGGGCACTCGTGAAGGAGGAACTATGCCTTGTCCTTGCACGAGATGTCATAATATTTGCCACAAGACACGCAAGGGAGTTCATTTACACCTGCTAAGAAATGGGATGTTATTGGATTATACTTGTTGGATACACCATGGAGAAATACGAGTTCAGGAAAATATTGCTGAGGAATCAGCAAATAATGAGGAGATAATTTATGACAATGGTTCTATGCAAAATATGTTGTCCAGTCTACTTAGAGGCACTGATAATGGTGGTACATCAGCAGATGTTGATGATCAAGAAAATGCTATAAACCAGCAGGAGCCAACTGGGGATGCAAAGAAATTCTATGACTTATTAACTGATGCCAAAAAGGAGTTGTATCCATGTTGTTCGCAGCTGACCCAATTATCCTACATTGTCAGGTTCTACCAGATAAAGTGTTTAACTGGTATGAGCAAAGTAGCTTGTAAGATGTTTCTTGAACTGTTCTCATTTGCGCTTCCAAAGGGCCACTTCATTCCTAATACACTTGATAAACTTCAGAAGGTTGTTCGTGACCTCGGGCTGGACTACCAAAAGATCGATGCATGTGTCAATGACTGTGTGTTATTCCGGAAGAACTATTCTCTGCTGAATAGTTGCCCAAAATGTGGTGAATTGAGATGGAAAATAGTACTGCTGGGGATGCAAGAGAGGCTTTAACTTGTGGAAAATCCAAGAATCTTGTAGCACGCAAGGTTCTACGTTACTTCCCTCTTATTCCCCGTCTACAAAGGTTTTATATGGGAGAATCAACAGCATCAAACATGCGCTGGCACAAAGAAGGTCATATGATGATGGAATATTACGCCATCCCGCCGATTCGAAAGCATGGAAGCATTTTGATAGCATTCACCCAAATTTCTCATCTGATCCTCTCAACATAAGTCTTGGGCTAGCATCTGATGGTTTCAATCCTTTTGGAGTAATGAATGTTTCTTACAGTACATGGCCTGTGATTCTAATCCCTTATAATCTACCACCTTGGTTGTGTATGAAGCAGTCTTATTGGGTGATGTCGATGATAATTCCTGGGCCGAAGTCACCTGGAAACAACATTGATGTGTATCTGCAGCCTTTGATTGATAAGCTACTGAAATTATGGTCTGATGGTGTTGAAACATATGACAGTTTAAAGAAAGAGACATTTGTCATGCAAGCTTTTTTATTGTGGACAATAAATGATTTTCTAGCATATGCAATGCTATGTGGATGGAGCACAAAAGGGAAGCTAGCATGTCCATACTGCCATATAAACACTGGCGCCTTCTGGTTGAAATATGGACGAAAGCATTGTTACATGGGTCATCGTCGTTTCCTACCTCAGGATCACATATGGCGTCGAAACAAAGGTTCTTTCAACAACAAGGCAGAGAATATAGAGTCTCTAACATCACTCTCTTGTGACGAAGTACTCCAACAATAGGAGTGTTTTGATCAAGTGAGTTTTGGACCGACGGATAATAAGAGAAAGCATACCGAGGAAAATAGATGGCATAATTGGAAAAAGAAAAGTATATTTTTCGACCTCCCTTATTGGAAGACATTGCTAATAAGGCATAACTTGGATGTCATGCACATTGAGAAAAACATTTGTGATAGCATATTAGGGACATTGCTTGCTATGAATGGTAAAACAAAAGATAGTCTACAAGCTCGTCTTGATATGAAGGATATGGGTATATGGCCAGATCAACATCCGAAGTTCATAAAGAGCAAGTACACATTCTCACCAGCATTATATACTTTGGGCAAAGATGAGAAGACCACCTTGTGCAAGTTTTTGGGCAATGTGAAGGTGCCCTATGGTTATGCCTCAAACATCAAGAGATATGTGGACATAAAAGCATGTAAGGTATTGGGTCTAAAAACTCATGACTGCCATATTATATTTCAGAAGATCCTTCCTATTGCAATACGTAACATATTGCCTGAAAAGGTTGTTGCACCTTTAATTGAGTTTAGCACATTCTTTTCTGGAAATTGTTCTAAAGAATTGGCGGAACCAGATTTGGACAGGATGAGCAAACAAATTCCTGAAACAATATGTAAGCTTGAGATGTTGTTTCCTCCCGCTTTCTTTGATATCATGGTACATCTTCCAACCCATCTTGCCGAAGAAGCACGGTTGGGTGGACCTGTTTCTTAAAGATGGATGTATCCAATTGAGAGGTACCTTGGTACATTGAAGAGATATGTATGTAACAAAGCTCACTCGGAGGGTTCTATAGCTGAGGGATATATTGCCGAAGAGTGTATGACTTTTTGTAGTCAGTTTTTGGATAACATCAGCACCAAGCGTAATAGGCCAGAACGTCATGAAGCTGCAACTACAAATGAACCTTCTGTTGATAATTCTAACATATTTACAGAAGTTGATAATTCTAAAAAAGGATATAAATGGGACCAACTTACTATGGTGGAACTACATAACATCATGCATTATCTTATTACTAACGTTGAAGAGGCCGCTCCATGGATCAAGTAATAACGTATAACTCAGATGTTGTATACTATATACATGGCTTATTGTATATGGCTAATTTAATTTTGTACCCTTTTCAGTGAGCATATTGAAGAGCTTAAAAAGATTCATTCTCGTGATGTTGATAAACGCCATAGAGATGAGTTTGTTGATTGGTTTTAGAAACGAGTAAGTACATGCAAGTTTGCACTTTGATGAAATATTGAACAAATATGTGTTCTGAAATTGGTTTGTCGTTGATAACCCCTGTTATGCTAATGTGTACAGATTACGACATTACACAAAGAAGGCAAAGCAACTGATTATTTGTATGCATTATCTAGAGGACCTGATCGTCGGGCACATTTTTTTAGTCGGTTATTCATCAATGACTTCTTCTTTCAAACTGCAGATGTGGAAAAAGATTTACGGACCCAAAGCAGTGGTATTGTTGTTCGGGGCAGTGATCATGATTGGTTTGGAGTAATCAAGAAAATCATTGTTGTTGATTTTGAAAAAAATCAAGAGGTTCTGTTATTTCAGTGTGAATGGTTTTATCAGCATTTTGGAAGCAGTCAGAACCAAAGCAGAGGCTACAAAAAGGATCAATACGGAATGATAGATGTTGACACAACTCTTTTTTATTCCAGTATGAGCCTTACATTCTAGCCACCCAAGCAGAACAAGTTTTTTATGTTCCAAGTGTGAAGCATCCTAAATGGGCTACAGTTGTTAAAATGAAGCCACGAAACCTTTTTGCCATGCCCCCTGGAGACAGTGAAAATAATGTGACTGAGATGATGGAGGCTGAGACATTTCATGATGATGTGCTTACTGATGATATCAATAATGAGGATACGACCGCATGGGCTAGGAATGACATTGAGGGAGCCAGCGGCGATGCTTCCACTCTTATAATGACAACGTCAGGTGATCGTTTTGAGGTAGATGGTGTTGCATCAGAAAATGAAGACGACGACGACGACGATACATATACCAATGATGGTCATGTAGCTCCATTGTGGGGGGGCGATAGCGAAGATGATGATTTTTAGTATAATTAAGTACATGACATGTAGCTCCACAATGAATTCATCCGTCCGAACCTGACATTTATTTTTCAGTTATTTATATTTGCTACCCAAAAAGTACCCAATACCCGATATTTTGGTCTTTTCAGTTCCGGTCTCGGTTTTATCGGTTTCAGTTTTTCGGTCTCGGTTCATTTGCCCACCCCTAATTTACGTAGTAGTAGCATATATATGGGATATACAGTATAAAACTTTTTCAAAGGGAAGTCTTAGGTTTCGTCAAATCTATCTTTCAGATTTACGCAATTTTGATCTGTTTTAACAATACAAGAATTGTACTTTTAGATTCACCATGAAAAATATTTCCATAATATACAATCTAATACTACATGTTATTGAAGTTAATGAATTCCATATAAATCATTTGTCGAAGGTAATTAGTTTGACCAAAACAGAAACAGAGTTGAGTTGGGGCGGAGGAAGTATTATACGTTGTTGTTTGCCGCATAAGGTTTCGTCCTTCGTTCAAGCCGTGGCCATTTGTACAGGCGGCTGATGCGATCGGGCGTACTGAGCTTACGTGCGCGCCAGTCATTGAGGCGCCTTAGACGTGCAACGCATTCGTTGAAATCACCTGCGGTACTTTTAAATCTGTGCGTTGGTATTCTCCCCCTCATATTTGTTGATGCATTAATACCTGATGTTTTACATCGTTGAGTATGTTACGGATCATCAGCGTCGTTAGTCCAGCACTGAGTCGTCAGGAGGCAAAAAGTAATGAACATCATTGATCAGCACTGTGCCTAGGAGAACGCGGAAATTGTTTGCTGATTCGTGGCAACAGATCCTAATGCAACGACTGTGTTCCGTGGCAATAAAGCTATAACGCCATGAACCAGTATTTCGTGGCAACACATCCTAATGCAACGATTCTGTTTCGTTGCATTACGGTCCAAATGCAACTGTTTGCTGATTCGTGGCAACAGATCCTAATGCAACTACTGTGTTCCGTGGCAATAAAGCTGTAACGCCACGAACCAGTAATTCGTGGCAACAGATCCTAATGCAACGACTGTGTTCCGTGGCAATAAAGCTGTAACACCATGAACCAGTATTTCGTGGCAACAGATCCTAATGCAATGACTGTGTTCCGTGGCAATAAAGCTGTAACGCCACGAACCAGTAATTCGTGGCAACAGATCCTAATGCAATGACTGTGTTCTGTGGCAATAAAGTTGTAACGCCACGAACCAGTAATTCGTGGCAACAGACCCTAATGCAACAATTTAGTTCCATGGTAATAAAGCTGTAACGCCACGAACCAGAGTATCGTGGCAACACATCCTAATGCAACGATCCTGTTTCGTTGCATTACGGTCCAAATGCAACTGTTTGCTGATTTGTGGCAACAGATCCTAATGCAACAACTGTGTTCCGTGGCAATAAAGTTGTAACGTCACTAACCAGTAATTCGTGGCAACAGATCCTAATGCAACGACTGTGCTCTTTGGCAATAAAGCTGTAATGCCACGAACCAGTATTTTGTGGCAACACATCCTAATGCAACGATTCTGTTTCATTGCATTACGGTCCAAATGCAACTGTTTGCTGATTCGTGGCAACAGATCCTAATGCAACGACTATGTTCTGTGGCAATAAAGCTGTAATGCTACGAACCAATATTTTGAGGCAACAGATCCTAATGCAACGACTGTGTTCCGTGGCAATAAAGCTGTAATGCCACAAACCAGTAATTCGTGGCAACAGATCCTAATGCAATGATTGTGTTCCGTGGCAATAAAGTTGTAACGCCACGAACCAGTATTTCGTGGTAACACATCCTAATGCAACGATTCTGTTTCGTTGCATTACGGTCCAAATGCAACTGTTTGCTGACTCGTGGCAACAGATCCTAATACAACGACTGTGTTTCGTGTCAATAAAGTTGTAACACCACGAACCAGTATTTCGTGGCAACAAATCCTAATGCAAAGACTGTGTTCCGTGGCAATAAAGCTGTAACGCCACGAACCAGTAATTCCTGGCAACAGATCCTAATGCAACGATTGTGTTCTGTGGCAATAAAGCTGTAACGCCACGAACCAGAGTATCGTGGCAACACATCCTAATGCAATGATTCTGTTTCGTTGCATTACGGTCCAAATGCAACTGTTTGCTGATTCGTGGCAACAGATCCTAATGCAACGACTGTGTTCCGTGGCAATAAAGCTGTAACGCCACTAACCAGTAATTCGTGGCAACATATCCTAATGCAACGACTGTGTTCCGTGGCAATAAAGTTGTAACGTCACGAACCAGTATTTTGTGGCAATAGATCCTAATGCAACGACTGTGTTGCGTGGCAATAAAGCTGTAACGCCACTAACCAGTAATTCGTGGCAACAGATCCTAATGCAGCGACTGTGTTTCATTGCAATAAAGCTGTAATGCCACGAACCAGTATTTCGTGGCAACAGATCCTAATGCAATGACTGTGTTTCATGGCAATAAAGCTGTAACACCACGAACCAGTAATTCGTGGCAGCAGATCCTAATGTAACGACTGTTTTCCGTGGAAATAAAGTTGTAATGCCACGAACCAGTATTTTGTGGTAACAAATCCTAATGCAACGATTGTGATCCGTTGCATTAGCATCCTGACGCCACGAACTAGTGGATCATGGCAACAGATCCTAATGCAACGATTGTGTTCCATGGCGATAGATCCTAGTGCCACGAACTAGTGAATCGTGGCAAAAAGCCAAGCTTACTGCAACGATTTAGTATTCGTTGCAGTACAATCATTGCAACGGGTCGAAATCCTTGTAGTGTGGTAGGGATGTAGGAGAGTCTATACCTTGTGGAAAAGCTAAGAAGCTTGTAGCACGCAAGATTCTATGATAATTCCCTCTTATTCCCCATCTTCAAAGGTTTTATATGGCAGAATCAACGGCATCAAACATGCACTGGCACAAAGAAGAACGTATTGATGATGGAATATTACGCCATCCTGCATAAGCATGGAAGCATTTTGATCACATTCACCCAAATTTCTCATCTGATCCTCGCAACATAAGACTTGGGCTAGCATCTGATGGTTTCAATCCTTTTTGGAATAATGAATGTTTCTTACAGTACATGGCCTGTGATTCTAATCCATTATAATCTACCACCTTGGTTGTGTATGAAGCAGCCTTATTTGTTGATGTCAATGACAATTCCTGGGCCAAAGTCACCTGGAAACAACATTGATGTGTATATGCAACCTTTGATTGATGAGCTATTGAAATTATGGTCTGATGGTGTTGAAACATACGACAGTTCAAAGAAAGAGACATTTCTGATGTGAGCTTCTATATTGTGGACAATAAATGATTTTCCAGCATATGCGCTATGTGGATGGAGCACAAAAGGTAAGCTAGCATGTCCATACTACCATGTAAACACTGACGCCTTGTGGTTGAAATATCGACGAAAGTATTGCTACATGGGTCATCGTAGTTTCCTACCTCAAAATCACAGGTGATGTCGAGACAAAGATTCTTTCAACAACAAGATAGAGAATAGAGAGGCTCCAACATCACTTTCTGGTGACAAAGTACTCCAACAATACGAGAGTTTTGGTCAGGTGAGTTTTGGACAGACGAATAATAAGAGAAAGCGCACTGAGGAAGATAGTTGGCATAGTTGGAAGAAGAAAAGTATATTTTTTAGCTCCCGTATTGGAAGGTATTGCTAATAAGGCATAACTTGGATGTAATGCACATTGAGAAAAACATTTGTCATAACATATTGGGGACACTACATAATATGGATGGTAAAACAATAGATAGTATACAAGCTTGTCTTGATATGCAGGATATGGGTATACGGCTGAAGCAACATACGGTGGATATGAAAGGGAAGTATGATTGTCCATCAGCATCATATACTTTGCATAAAGTTGAGAAGACCACCTTGTGCAAGTTTTTGGGGGATGTAAAGTTGCCTGATGGTTATGCCTCAAACATCAAGAGATGTATGTACATAACAGCACGTAAGGTATTAGGTCTAAAAACTCATGACTGCAATATTATATTTCAGAAGCTCCTTCCTATTGCAATACGTGACATATTGCCTAAAAAGGTTGTTGCACCTTTAATTGAGTTTAGCAATTCTTTTCTGCAATTTGTTCTAAAGAATTGGCGGAACCAGAGTTGGATAAGATGATTAAACAATTTCCTGAAACAATTTGTAAGCTTGAGATGTTGCTTCCTCCCACTTTCTTTGATATCTTAGTACATCTTCCAATCCATCTTGCCGAAGAAGCTCGCTTGGGTGGACCTATCTCTTACAGATGGATGTATCCAATTGAGAGGTACCTTGGTACATTGAAGAGGTATGTACGTAACGGAGCTCACCCGGAGGGTTCTATTGCCGAGGGATATATTATGGAAGAGTATATGACTTTTTGTAGTCAGTTTTTGGATAACATCAGCACCAAGCTTAATAGGCCAGAAAGTCATGAAGCTGCAGCTAGGAATGAACCTTCTCTCGATTCTAATATATTTATAGAAGTTGATAACTCTAAAAAAGGGTTTAAATGGGGCCAACATACTATGGTGGAACTACATAACATCAGGCATTATATTATTTCTAATGTTGAAGAGGCCGCTCCATGGATCAAGCACGTATAACTTAGATGTTCTATACTATATTGGATCATGCTTATTGTAGATGGCTAATTTAATTTTTGTACCCTTTTCAGTGAGTATTTTGAAGGGTTGAAAAAGATTCATTCTCGTGATGTTGAAAAACGCCATATAGATGAGTTTGTTTATTGGTTTCTGAAATGAGTAAGTACATGCAAGTTTTTACTTCGATGAAATGTTGAACAAATATGTGTTCTACAGTTGGTTTATCGATGACCCCTTTTATACTAATGAGTACAAATTACGACATTACACAAAGAAGGCAAAGTAAACGAATATTTGTATGCATTATCTAGAGGACTGATCGTCGGGCACGTTTTTTAGTCGATCATTCATAAATGTCTTCTTCTTTCGAACTGCAGAGGTGGAAAAAGATTTACGCACGCAAAATAGTGGTGTTGTTGTTCAGGATGGTGATCATGAGCGGTTTGGAGTAATCAAGAAAATGATTTCTGTTGATTTTGAAAAAAATCAAGAGGTTTTGTTATTTGAATGTGACTGGTTTGATCGGCCTCGTTCCGGTCAAAGCCAAAGGAGAGGCTAAAAAATGGATCGAAACGGAATGATAGATGTTGACACTACTCTTTCGCAATTTAAGTATGAGCCTTATATTCTAGCCACCGAAGCAGAACAAGTTTTTTACGTTCGAAGTGTGAAGCAATCTAAATGGGCTACAGTTGTAAATACGAATCCATGCCCCTGGAGACAGTGAAAATAATGTCACTGAGACGATGGAGGCTGAGACATTTGATGATCGACGACTTACTGATATAAATGAGGATAGGACCGCATGTGCTAGGAAAGACACTGAGGGAGCAACCGGTGATTCTTCCGCTCTTCAAATGAGAACATGTGATCATTTTGAGGCACATAGAGTTCCATCAGAAAATGAAGATGACGACGACGACGATGATACATATATCAATGATGGTATTGTACCTCCAATATTGGGGAGGGGACAACGAAGATGATCATTTTTTATATAAGTACTGTGTGAGCTAGCTGTACGTGAAATATTTGATTTTTTTTAAAAAGATAGAAGTCGCTATTCTATTTAGCAGCAAGCTTAGAAGCAAGCCGATATTGAATAATCCCACCTCTTTAGAAGATACCCAGAATTTGAAATGACGCTCCTGCAGAAATTCCTAATGCAACGAACTAGTGATTCCTTGCAACAGATCCTAATGCAACGAGTGTGTTATGTGGTGATAGTTCCTAAGTCCACGAACTAGTACAATTGTAGCAACATATCCTAATTCAATGATTGTACAAGCAAAATGGAGACGTGATTATTTAGCAGTGAAGTGCATTTCTTATATGAAAAGCGCATCCTCCTCACGACGTCTCCTTTTAGCTTCATGATTTTCTACATTTTGCTTCGGTTCACTGTTGATATCACACATCACTAAACTTAGAGCACATTCATTTGATAACTGAACCATTCACTTGTCTAGAAAATAAAAAAATCCGTCCTTATGATTCCTGAGAAACACGACTAAAAAAACCACACATTCATTCGTTCACACAATGGCCAACGTTTTGTAATCTATCGTGAGGCCAACAATTGTGTTCTGTGATGATAGATCCTAACACCACAAACTGGTGAATTGAGGCAACAAATCCTAATGCAATGATTGTAGTCTATGGCAATATATCCTAATGCCACAAACTGGTGAATCGTGGCAACAGATCCTAATTCAACGATTGTGTTTCGTGGCCATATATCCTAACGCCACGAACTAGTGAATCATGGCAAAAGTTTCTAATGAACCGTTTGTGTTTCGTGACGATAGATCCTAATGCCACGAACTGTGAATCGTGGAAAAAGTTCCTAATGCAACGATTGTGTGCCGTGGCGATAGATCCTAATGCCATGAAATGTTGAATCGTGGCAACAGATCCTAATGCAACGATTTTGTTCTGTGGTGATAGATCCTAATGCCATGAACTGGTGAATCGTGGAAAAAGTTCCTAATGCAATGATTATGTTTCGTGGCGATAGATTTTAATTTTACGAATTGGTGAATCGTTGCAAAAGTTCCTAATGCAACAATTGTGTTCCATGGCGATATATCCTAGCACCACAAACTCGTAATTCGTGGCAAAAGTTCTTAATGCAACAATTCTAATTCGTGGCGATAGATCCTAATGCCTTGAACTGGTGAATCGTGGTAACAGATCCTAATGCAACGATTGTGTTCCGTGGCGATATATCCTAATGCCACGAACTGGTGAATTGTGGCAAAAGTTCCTAATGCAACGATTGTGTTTTGTGGCGATAGATCCTAATGCCACGAACCAGTAATTCATGGTAAAAGTTCCTAATGCAACAATTGTGTTCCGTGGCAATACATCCTAATGCCACGAACTCGTAATTCGTGGAAAAAGTTCCTAATGCAACGATTTTGTTCCATGGCGATAGATCCTAACATCACGAACTGGTGAATTGTAGCAAAAGTTCCTAATTCAACGATTGTGTTTCGTGGTGATAGATCCTAACGCCACAAACTAGTGAATCGTGGCAAAAGTTCCAAAGGCAACGATTCTGTTCTGTGGCAATAGATTCTAACGCCACGAACCGGTAATTTGTGGCAACAGATCCTAATGCAACGATCATGTTCCATGGCGATAGATGCTAACGCCATGAACTAGTGAATCGTGGCAACAAATCCTAAAGCAACGATCGTGTTGCGTGGAGATAGATGCTAATGGCACGAACTAGTGAATCATGGCAATAGATTCATGGCGATAGATCCTAATGCCACAAAACTAGTGAATCGTGGCAACAGGTCCTCATGCATTGATTGTATTCTGTGGCGATAGATGCTAATGCCACAAACTAGTGAATCGTGGCAATAGATTCGTGGCGATAGATCCTAATGCCACGAAATAGTGAATCGTGGCAACAGATCCTAATGCAACGATCGAATTCCTTGGAGATTGATGCTAATGCCACAAACTAGTGAATTGTGGCAAAAGACCAAGCTTACTGCAACGATTTAGTATTCGCTGGTTTACAATCGTTGCAACAGGGCGGAATCATTGTAGTGTGCAGAGAAAGAGCGAGAAGTGGTCAACGGTGGTGCGGCGCAGAAGCAAGAGAAGAAGTTTAAGGGTTACGATCGATGGAGTGGTGCGGCGAAGACGCAAGGGGATGATGTGCCTTTATAGCAGGTCGTCGTCTAAGCGCGCGAGTGGAGATGATCGGACGCTTCAAAAGCTGTGCTTTCGAACCACGGGGTGGGTCGGAGTTACTCCAAACCGCGGTTTGTCTTCTCTAGGTTATCGCAACGACTCGACGCGTCCCATCTCTGCTTCACAGACAGTTTTTTAATTTGACACGCAAAGGGTCCAAGGTATGCAATGGCCCACCTGGCATACTTTGTAGGTCCGTCCCGCGGTGTTTCAGTTTTTCAGTTCATTATTTTCAGTTCGTCATGCAAAGGACCTCGATCATGTTTCATTACGTTACATGTTTTCTCTTTTTGTTGAAAGATCGTCATATATAGTTGAAAGATCGTCACAAAACACAATAAAATGTACAAGACATAAAAAAAAAAACAACAAAAGAAAACATAAATCCTCCTCCTCCTCCTTAGACACAACACATCACTGAACTTAGAGCACATTCACTTGGTAACTAAATCATTCATTTGTCCAAAAAATTAATCAAATCCTTCCTTATTAATTGTCATTCCTGAGGAACACGATGAACACACACTACACATTCGTTCATTAACACACACAAACACACACAAACACACACAGACACACACACACACACAGACACACACACACACACACACACACACACACACACACACACACACACACACAGATATATATATATATATATATATATATATATATATATATATATATATATATATATATATATATATATATATATATGACAAACCCTCGTTCATGTTTTTCAGTTTGACACGCAAAAGACCTCGATCATGCATGTTTGATGACGTTAGGTGTTTTCTAATTTTGTTGAAAGATCGTCATATATATATATATATATATATATAGTTTGAGGCTCGTTGATCGTATGTTTGGGTCGTAGTAGTATATATGCATGGACAACTATAACACATGCACATGAGGGAGACGTCGACGATCATTTATGATGACGTTACGCGTGTTCTCTCACTTTTATATTGAAAGATCGTTATGTTTGAGGCTCGTTGATCATATTTGGTGTGTAGCAAGCATGGACAAGTAACATGCACTTGAAAACCTCGCGATCATGTTTGATGACAACATTACGTGTTTTCTCTGCTTTTTGTTGAAAGATCATCATATATATATATATATATATATATATATATATATATATATATATATATATATATATATATATATATATATATATATATATATATATAAGTTTTTTCTTTCTTTTGAAAGATCGGCATATATATAATATATAGT
The DNA here is from genome assembly GCA_036927565.1 of Tuctoria greenei. Lineage (NCBI taxonomy): Eukaryota > Viridiplantae > Streptophyta > Magnoliopsida > Poales > Poaceae > Tuctoria > Tuctoria greenei. Next base: position 12,709,949 of record JAYESD010000007.1, read on the forward strand.
TCGAGGCTAAATGATCATATGTTTGGGGCATAGCATTCATGGACAACTATAACATGCATGTGAGAGAGACGTCGATGATCATGTATGATGACGTTACGCGTGTTTTTTTCTCTTTTTGTTGAAATATCATTATATATATAAGATATATTTTGTAGCCAGCTATAAATTACTTTATTCTATAGTCAGGTCAGAGGCTCATTGATCACATGCTAATTATTAGTTGCCGCATCAGAAGAGCTTGTTTGGCTCGTGGACAAGGAAAATTCTTTGTACGTAGTACAAAGTATATATAAGTTGGTCAGCGTTGTCGTTCGTACACGAAGGATGCGGCCAGGTAGTTGCTCTTGCAGGTGTCTGCTAATTACGTGAGTGTTTGCTGTTTGGCTGGGTCATGTGGTTAGTCCACGTACGATGAACCCTAAACCCGGTGTTATGGCCGTGTATGTGCGTACACTAGTGACATGTGACAAAGTGCTCAGTCAATCAATTGTGTTTGGTTTGACGTCGAAGTTTGTTTGGATATAGGATCATCCACTTCTCTATGTATTGGATCATCCAAATTGACGTTTGCATGGATGGACTGGATGATCAATTTTTTTGTTTGGTAGGTTGGATGAAACTTGGGTGGATTATTGAATCATCTAAGTTGATAATTTCATAATATTAATTAATTATATACTAATTATCATATTACTAGCAAGTATTAATGTTAATATCATAATTGTAATTATTAATCAACAATAAACAAGTTAATTTTCACTAATTATATTACTAAGAAGCATAATTAGATAAGGTGGATGTACTCATTCAACCAAATTTCCTAGACCATCTCATCCAGCATCTGCGAGGAATATTCCCTGAACCTGGATCACCCTGTTCGTCTGACCGTGAAAAAAAGAACACATGACTGGACCATCCAATTAATCCAAGTCAATCCAATCCAAGACAAGCAACCAAACACAGATTATTTTGGTCGCTTCGTGCTCGTGCGCATGATGGATCGTGCGCGCTGAGCACCAAGTCATTCGGATCGCTGAGCAAATTTTGGACATGGAGTTCGTGTGCTCTAAGCCTATAAATGGTGTTGTACTCATTTGTTCAAATGATAGTACGAATAATATAAAAAGTAGTGTTCGTCGCTGGCTAGCTTGTTACCTTTCAAACCGAGAGAGTGTTTTTTGTTTCCTCAGACTACCTCTGTCCCATGTGAACTCTATTTTTTTATTTGGTCAAATCTACCTTTGATTAATGATTTATGTACTTTTGATCAATTTTACCAATATAAAAATTGTACTTTTAGATTCATCATAAAAAATATTTTCATAATATACAATTTATATGTTATCATTAGTTCTAACAGTCCGTCGGCTTTTTTCATGTACGGGTCGCTTCACACTTTGAAACAACGTTCATCAATTGTTCGATTGTTGCGTTGTGCCCAAGCGAGCTGCAAGATTCGGGGCGGTAGCGTACGTGGCAATCATCAGGGCAGGGTGGCACAGTCGCGAGAACCGTGCAGTATGCCCTTTTGGCTGTATGCCTGTAAGATTCGGATCGTGAACGTACGTGGCAACCATCTGGGCAGGGTCGCACAAAGAGGGTTGTGCGGTCCTACAACAGAGAATTTGATTCCCGCACCAAGGGGTTAGACCATCCGCAGTGGTTCACTGTAAAGCTTACTGGACTGTAAATAGAGTAGATTACAGGAAGTATACAGTAAGTGTCCAGAGTGAAATGCTGGATGTATAGAGGATATACTGGAAGTATAGAGGGATAGAGACATAGAGTATGTTTTAGAGGAAACACTGCGGATGGTCTTAAAGGCAGGCCCGACTCTGGGCCTAGGCGGCAGGGGCTACCGCCTAGGGCCACGTCGCGGGGGGGGGGGAGGGGGGGGGGGACGATGACAGCTGTTAAAGAGAAAAGAAATAAAATGAATTAGTATTTGCATCATCCGTATGCGACGTATAGTTATAGTTTCCAGCTTTTTATTTTTGTAATTTTTGAAATATAATACTGCATCCTAATGTGTTTAATATTTATAATAAATAATACTACTAATGTGTTAATTTTCATATGTGATGTTTTTCAATAAAAGGATGAGTTTTTCCTTAATGCATATTGTAGGACACATTGTTCATGAACATAAAAGACATTTTTCATTAACACAAAAACAAAACATATATTACAAACAAGAAAAAAACACATACAAAACAAAAGAAAAAACTACTACTAATCGTACTCTACTCGGAGGTTTGTACACCTCCTCCGCCTCCGCTCCGCATCCGCTGGCGGTGCCTCCTCCATCGCCGCATCTGTCGGCAGTGCCTCCGCCTCCGCTGCAACATCCAGCGGCGCATCCGCCAACACCAGACCAAACTTCTGGCCGACGGCGTTCACCAGTTGCTCGCGAAAATCCACCCCAGCCTCCTCACCAATCGTCTCATAGAGGCAGTCGAGATGAGCGGCCACAAAGCCTAACCAGGAGATGTAGCAGCCGACGGAGTCCATGCTGGTGTGGTGGTAAAGGATCCCAAGTCCCAGACGGCGATAGGAGGGAGATGTATTGTCAAATACATCCTGGGTCATTTTGTCGAGCGCTCTTGCTTGCACGTCGACGGTGAACAGGTTACCGGTGACCTCCTTAAGGTCGTCCTCGAGTTTCTTGAAGGTTTTCGCATAGTCGCGGACAGTCTCATCATAGTCGAACCGAGGAGGTGCGGGCTCCGCCTCCAGTTCCACCACCATTGGCGGCGACAGAAATGGAGAAGGAGGTTTGGAGGACGTCGATGGCCAGGAGCACTTTGGTGCGGGGCCACCCATTTGTGCGGTGACGGAGGTGCGAACAAAGAGAGAGAGGTGGTCGACGGTGGTGCGGCAAAAAAGCAAGAGGATAAGTTTGGAGGCTAAGATCGATTAAGAGATGCGGCGGAGAAGAAGAGGACGATGTGCCTTTATAGCGGGTCATCGTCTAAGTGCACGAGTGGAGATGATCGGATGCCTTGAGAACTGTGCTTTTGAATCCACGATCGGAGTTACTCCAAACCGAGGTTTACCTCCTCTCAAAACGGCTCGACACATCCCATTGACCAGTTTTTTAATTTAACACGCAAAGGGCCTAGGGTATGCAATGGCCCACCTGGCATACTTTGTAGGTCCGTCCCGCAGTGTTCATAACATTTTGTGTGAACGATTTCAACAGGGTTTGGAAGATTGATGTGAACACGCGTGGCAATTGATCGAGAGTCCACATCTTTTTTTTTGAGGGATCCGACCTTTGCCGACCGAGAGTCCATATCGAACTGATGATAATTGTTGTGATAATATATGATGGTGGGCATGAATATAATGCATGTGAAAGAGACTCGCGATCAAGCCTGTTTGATCACGTGTTGAGGATTTTTGTGCCCCCTTATTGAGGATCACGTTAATTTGATGACATTGAGGATCGGTTGTGGCGTACGTGTTTTCACAAGTTTGCTCATTTGTTCCTAAAATCAGAACACGTAGCAGCTAGCGCCTACGACTGTCGTTTCTTCAAAAGACGAGTACAGCGATACATGGCAGCAGCATGCAATCGATTAATTTAATGAACCACGTACGTTGTGAGAGTTGTGTGCTTATTAGATGGTAGTCCACATCTATCATCGTACCCTCGAGGGAACATCCTTCCTATCAAATTTGTTATCTCTGTTGATGGCAGAATAATATTCTATCCTCGTAGCATGCATGGACAACTAACATGCATGTGAAAGACCTAGATGCATGTGAAATAACACGCATATTTTTAAAAGCCCTCGCCTCAACCCGCGCTGCTGATCTAACCGACTGTTGCGGCATGGAGGCTGAAGGCAGTGCGCCGAGACAGCGGCACGACGAGGCAACGGCGAGGCAGAGGCCGGACCAATGACGCTCGGTGCCGACCCTTTTCGCTCGTAGTTTGCAGCCTCACGGTGGAACGAACGCAGAGGTTCGTGGAGCTCGGGGCGGCAGCGCTTGAAGCTCGCAGATATTATCAAATAAAAAATTTCGAAAATTATCCAAAATTATAATCGCATCAAAAATTTTTGAAAATGACGTCGGATGATCCAGAAATTTACTGTACCGTTTTCATCCCTACCCAAGATATAGTGTTTCCTCAAGAAAAAAATATTTTTATGAGAGATTGAGCGCACAAGCCGAAAAGCTTAAACTTCAGCGCTGCACCAGCGAATTCCACATGTCAGGATGATCGACGGCAGCCCTTCCGCAAATTTGGTGGTTACATCAGTAGTCACCAAAGAGCAGCTTGCGGCCGACCTCGAAGGAGACGAAGGTGTCGATGCAGGCATAGCTGATCTGCCCGCTGGAGATGTTGTACATGTCCCAGTGGCTTGTCGTAACCCGGTAAGGCTTCTCCATGTTGGCGCCCATCACGACGCTCGCGATGTCCTTCAGCCCCACGTGGAGGAGGCTCGGACGCTCCATCTCCTCCGCCGTGAGCTCGACCAGGTCCACCGTTTTGGCCACCTTCAGCTGTCAGTCCTTCCAAAGTCAGTCGGCGTCACCTTCCCTGCCCATGCCGATGAGGTGGTAGTCAGAATCACCGAGGTAATCTTCTAGCTTGTCGGGGAAGTAGTCATCATGGATGAACTGGATGATGAGACAGCAGCAACCGACGCAGAGCTGCAGAACGGCGATGGGGTTCTGGTCGGCAAAGTAGCTGGTGCGCCACTCGAAGTTGAGCCCGACGATGAGCTTGTGAAGGCACTGACGATGGACGGAGATGACCTCGTCGAGCCAGTCTTCCACGGCCTTGCAGGAGGAAGTCACGGTGGTGGTCATTACATCATCCTCGAACGTCACGTTGTACACTTGAGTCCCCGCCATTGGGTCCTCTCTCCTTGTCGTCCATATAATTGTCATATGCGATTGCGCGATGCAACTTCTCTCTTGTGCAAACCTTCGTCCACACCTCTAGTTTGGATTTTGGAAACGGGCATGGATATATAACTGATGCAGTTACGATATGAGCGAAGGAGTTTCCGAATTTGACGGGCCCGAGTAATGAAAGTAATGAAAATTTTTAAATCTGATATACTCCTTCTATTTTTTAATTCTTATTGTTATGACCACAACTTGCATATTGTCTCGACCAAACACCACGTACAACAACAACAACTTTTCGCAGGGGCGCACCCATGCAGCCACCAGAGAGGAGATAGTGTTAATGCATTCTGGAGAGATCGGCGAAATCGGGAAATGGCCAATGAAGAAAAATATTTTATGGGACACAATTTTTATATATTATGGAAATATTTTTCATGGTGAATCTAAAAGTACAATTCTTGTATTGTTAAAACAGATCAAAATTACATAAATCATTGGTCAAAGATAGACTTAACCAAACCTAAAAATAGAGTTGACACGAAACACACGATGGGAGTTAAGGTGCACCGGCACCCTTGGACTATACATGTACCTAGCCAGCCATGTAGCTTCGTTTTATATTTTATTCCCTAGGTTTAAATGTTTGTTATTCCTCTTTGTTTGCTCTGTTTGCTCTTCCCTAGGCAATTTTATATTTTACAATATTTTTACATATGTAATATGACATAGGATATATCACTTGATAGTTTTGCAAAAAAATTAAATGGAGGAGAAATATGTATATCCACTGCAACTACATAAATCCACCATAATTAATTAGATAGTTATTTTTTAAATAGATACAAAATTATTATCTTTTTCTAAGTGAGGTGGCTGGGGTAGATGATGTGGTATAATAGCTTATGTGGCATACCAATGTGGACGTCCAACTGAAACTAAGGATGAAGACGCTTGTGTGAAGTTGAGGGACTAAATAACTGACCCGTTTGAAAGTTCAAGGACCAAATTGAGTTTTGATTGAAAGTTTGAGGATGAAGTTGAGTATTGTGCCAATTCTAAACGAGCCAAGAGCTTGCGAGCTTGATGAGCGCAAGCTCAAAAAGCTTGAGTAAGCTCATTTATTGTTATCATCTGTGATATGTACGTACGTATGATTAAATAAACTATATAATTCTATTGAAAATGTTTTATGGGACACAATTTTTTATATTATGGAAATATTTTTCATGGTGAATCTAAAAGTACAATTCTTGTATTGTTAAAACAGATCAAAATTACATAAATCATTAGTCAAAGATAGATTTAACCAAACCTAAAAATAGAGTTGACATGGGACGCACGACGGGGGTTAAGGTGCACTGGCACATCCGGACCTTACGTGTACCCAGCCAGCCGTGTAGCCTCGTTTTATATTTTATTCCCTAGGCTTAAAGGTTTGCTCTTCCTCTATGTTTGCTCTTCCATAGGCTTAAAAGTTTTATATTTTATAATATTTTAACATATGTAATATTTATGACATAGGATATATCACTTGATAGTTTTGCAAAAAAATGGAGGAGAAATATGTATATCCCATGCAACTACATAAATCCACCACAATTAATTAGCTAGTTATTTTTCAAGATGATAAAAAATATTATCTTTTTCTAAGTGAAGTGGCCGGGGTAGATGATGTGGCATAATAGCTTATGTGGCATGCCAATGTGGATGTCCAAATCAGACTAACGATAAAAGTGGAACGGTTGTGTGAAGCTGAGGCACTTAATAATTGACCCATTTGAAAGTTCAAGGACCAAATAGAGTTTTGATTGAAAGTTTGAGGATGACGTTAAGTATTGTGACAATTCTAAATGAGCCAAGATCTTGCGAGCTTGATGAGCTCAAGCTCGAAAAGCTCGAGTAAGCTCATTCATTGTTTTTATCTATGATCTGTTTGTTTAGTGAAATATATATTCTATCTGTATTCTCTGTTAATGAACAACCCTCAACACCGAGAGTAGGCTCTCAAGTGGCTTGTACGTTACCTTAGCTGCTGGAGGTGCTAGACGAGATAGCCGTAGCTGGGCCTGCAAAACGGCCTGTAAAGTAGTAGTACTAGTAACAGGAAAATGCAACAGGTAGCAACGACTGGAAAGAAAAGTGGAGACAATGTACAGAGACAAAAGAAAAGAATGGGCGAGAAAAATGTTAGAAAAAAGATAGGTAGTAAATAGTACGAATTAAGGTGAAAGAGCGTGGAGAACCAAACTGTAAAACAGGAAATTTTTTGCGCAGATTACTCCATTCTTAGGCTGTGTTTGGGAACACAGTTTTTAATATCAAAGTTTTTGTAAAGTACTACAGTTTTTAAGATGTCTTGACAACATCAAAGTATTTCAATACCACAGTTTTGTAATACCGCAATTTTGCAATACATAGGCTGTGTTTGAGAACACATTTTTTAATATCAAAGTTTTTGTAAACTACAGGTTTTAAGATGTCATTACAATATTGAAGTATTTAATTACCACAATTTTGTAATATCGCAGTTTTGCAATACATAAGACTATTTGGGAGCAAAGCAAATAGCATCAAGAGGAAGCAAGCAGAGAAAAAATGTGGTTCGGACCAAAGTTTTCTATACACCAAAAATACCGTAGTATAGACAAAACCATGGTTTTAAATAGATAATTTTTAAGTTGATTTCCAAACACCATTCTGTAAAACATATATACCATGGTAATCTCAAATACCAAAGTGTTGCTCTAAAACTCCAAAAATATTGTGTTCTCAAACAAAGCCTAAGACTATTTGGGAGCAAAGTAGTAAGCACCAAGAGGAAGCAAGCAGAGAAAAACTTTGGTTCAGACCAAAGTTTTCTACATGTACACCAAAAATACCGTAGTATAGACAAAACCATAGTTTTAAATACATAGTTTTTTACTTGGTTGCCAAAGACCATTCTGTAAAAAAATACCATGGTAATCTCAAATAACAAAGTATTGCTCTAAAACTACAAAAATACTATGTTTCCAAACAAAGCCTTAATCCTGTCAAACATAGTATGTTATCTCTATTGATGACAGGATATTATTCTTGTGCTGATGTTGAAAATTTAGCAGTTCCATTACTTCGCGCGTCCTATCAGTGCATGCAGAGAGACATGAGTCCCATAGGTTGTGGTGTTCACATGTCAGTCACCCTTAATGCTCCTGCAGTACGCGACCCCCATCAGTACGCGTATCCATCGTCTTCTTCGTGTGTACTCTAAAGACACACCACCATTGGTTCCCTTTGCAAGACAGGTAGTGACGACTGGAAAGAAAAGTGGAGACAATGAACAGAGAGAAAAGAAAAAAAGGACAAGAAAAATGTTAGAAAAAGATAGGTAGTACTCCAACGTACCATTGGCCCTATGCCCCTATACGTGGTGTCATCATTACCACTACTCCTATACGCGGCCAGAAGTTATTACCACTGTTTGAAGGGAAGTGATGCAGACTAGATGTGCCGATTAGTTTATTTTGTGTTGATTGGGGATTATGTAATAGCTAGTTCTGTCGATTAGTTTGTTGCCTGGAATGGTTACGATGAACAATACTGTTTGATTTCATCGATGTTTATATCTAGTATTTAATCCTTGTTTATATCTCTGTGTTGCTGCGGCTCAAGAGATTTTATGCGTATGCTTTATTTTGATCGGAATACCACCCCCATTGCTACATTAACTTGCCAGTAGATGGGCTCACGCATCATAGGGACGAACACCAAACATCCCAGCGCAGTTTCGGCCGACGAATACAAAGTGACTCAGCGTAGTTTTAGCCCATGAATAACAAGCGGCCCAGTGCAGTGTTGGGCTTACTCTGATAGCTTCACATACGCTTTGTCCTGGCTACCTGCCCACGGCGGTCAATGTTTTTCATGCCAAATAAAGAAGGAAAATATGAAATGAAAAGAATTTTTTATTACGATACTCTTCGATCCCCAATGTCATCTCTCCCAGCTGTACGAAATGCGCTTGGAGGAGCATCCGCCAGCTGCCATGCTCTTGGAGGAGCATCCGCCGGCCACCACGCTTTTGGACGAGCATCCGCCGGCCACCGCACGTGGAGGAGCATCTGGTGGCTGCCGCACGTGGAGGAGCAACATCGCTAGGTACAATTGCTCACATAATGTTATTGTAAATCTATCCTCTTACGGATAGACTGATTGAATTGTAGGAAGCGATGTCAGAAGATAAGACATGGATGGGGAAAAATAGGTGTACGAAGGAGTGGCTGAATCGAATGAAGTCATTTTTAAATTTGCATTCCAGGGCACTCCTGAAGGAGGAACTATGCCTTGTCCTTGCACGAAATGTCTTAATATTTACCACAGGACACTCAAGGAAGTACATCTTCACCATCTTCATAATGGGATGTCACAAGATTATACTTGAGTGGGTACACCATGGAGAAAAACAAGTTGAGAAAAATATTACTGAGCAATCAGATAATAATGAGGAGATAATTTTTGATGATGCTGCTGTAAGGACCGAATGCCCAAGAGGGGGGGTGAATTGGGATTTCTTCAAAAAATTCTAAGCAATGAAACTTAATTTCTAAAGCCCAATTCCCTACGCGACTATCTATGCATTCTAGTAGATAGAAACTTTGCGGAATATGAAATGCATAAAAGTAAGGGAAGGAGAAGGATGCAAACTCCCGAGGAGACAAGGATTTATCCCGTGGTTCGGCAAGATCTTCCTACATCCAAGTTGTGGCACCCACCAAAGGATTTTGCCACACCCAAGTCACCAAGACGAGGGATCTTCACTATTCCTCTCAGTTCGCCTCCCTTGGCAAGGTGGAGCTCAAGCCTTGTACAACTTCGACCTTCCGGGCTTCCACAAACGCCTTGGCAAGCTCCGAAAGTCTCCTCACGATTAAAAACACCAAGGGCACTCCCTTGAGGCTCTCACACTACCCTAGAGAGTCTACTCATCCAGAATGGTGGCACACAAGCTCTCTCTCTAGCTAGTTCTAGCCTAAACCTTGGTGTATGGATGATTGAAATGGTGTGGAAGTGATTGCTCTTGGTCTTGAATGCTTGTGGATGTGTTGATAGTGTCTGGTGATCAAGACTTGACGAAATGACAGGGTTAGGGGGTATTTATAGCCAGCCTCCCCGAAATAGCCGTTGGAAAAGTAGGCTGACAGAACTTTACTGTGAACACCAGATGATCCGATGTCTCCCCTTTAGTTATCATCGGTCTAATTACTTTGGCTGACGTCGTTGTGTCAGATATGACCGTTGTTAGACCGATGTTGCTCCTGTCTTCTCATCGGATGACCCGGTGGCTCTTCCTCCAGAATTTGCTTAATCTTGATGCTTACTGGAGTGATTGACCGATGTGTGTAAGACTGTACATCGGATGATCCGGTGCTACACATGGTCCAATGGTATTGCAAACTATACAGATGGACCGATGTCACTGAGCCATTCACATCGGATGATCCGATGAGTACATTGTTCTGAGGTCTTCTTGAACCAACTCGACCGATGTGTACATTTCTGAAATCATCGGTTGATCCGTTGAGTTGATTTTGTTTGCTTCGAGTTGTTTTGAGTGAATCTTTTGTGTCTTGCTCAGATGACCTATTAGACATTTGTTTCATAATCCTCTCTGATGATCTTCAAGCATTGTATGTTTTCAACTTATGGTTGAGTGACTTAGACATAAGAGCTTTCACTTCTTGTCTTTATCTCATTGATTTGATCTAAAAAGTTGATTTTATATGGGTCTCCAATGACATATTCATTTCATTTTATTGAGTGATTATGGGGACCTTGCATTCATAAATTCATTAGTAAAGTTCAATGGTTGTCATTAATCACCAAAACCGTACTTCATGGGGGGGGGGGGCTAGATGCTTTCAATCTCCCCCTTTTTGGTGATTGATGACAACACAATAATCAAAGCGCAATAGTAATGAATTTGATAGAATGAAACTTAAAGGAATATGCAATGAATACAGGATGTCACACTTGAAGCTTAAGCATCAATTAATAACTCAAGTGTGAATAATAAGTGATCATAAACATAGATAAACACCAAATGAGCCCAATCGATTAATAACTCATGGAAATAAGTTCATTAGAGCTCAATAAGTAGCAAATGAGTAGCAAACACACTGAATTACAAGAATGATAAACGATAAATGATAAATGAGACTCCCCCTGACACTAAGACGCTCCCCCTGACTCCTCTAACTCTTCTCCCCCTTTGGCATCAAGACACCAAAAAGGGATCCGAGCGCCTAAGGACCCTGAGTACTGGGCGCGATGACGAACTGGTCACCGTCGCTGTCGTCGGAGCTGCTGGCTGGAGTAGCGGTGGAGGGAGCTGCCGGAGCCGTAGGAGCCACCGTCGGTGCCTGCTGTGGAGGAGTTGCTGGAGCAGGGGCACTGACGACAGAGGCCGGCAACTGCTGGAACAGGGTCGTGGCCGGCAGTGGGGAGTGGATCGGAGCACCAGGAGCCATAAGTGGAGACATGCTGAAGGAGGGAATTGGCATAGAAGGTACTGGGGCCACGGAGCGGCAGCTGGAGCCAGGACAGGAGGTGGTGGAGCGACTCCTGGCAGCTGCGACGGGAGGGCAATCCCGGTCTGGGTGTAGAGGTTGGTGATCAACCCCAGGATGCCCATCATCGTCTGATGCGTCTGCTGCTGCTGGTCGAGAGTGTGCTGGTGCATCTGGTCGATAAGCCCCGTCAGCCTGTCAGTGTCTTCACGCCTCTCACGGGCGATCTGACGCTGCATCTCCTCCTGCTGCTGCTAGAGCTCAAGGAGACGGGTAGCCTGCTCCGCTCGGGCCTACTCGGCTGCCAGCCTGTCCAGACGCTGCTGCTCAACCATCTGCTGGAGGAGCGACGTCAGCTCTGACGACTGAGTGACCTGTGCCTCAGTGACGGGAGGTGGAGTAGGTGGTGGCACTGTAGAGCCTCCAGCCTCCGCGTCGTGCTGCCTGGGTGAGGGAGGAGGAGGGAAGTACTCCTCGACACTGTCGTCGGTGTCGCTCTCGGACCATATGTGCTGCAGGTCCTCCCCCTGTGCCTCTGCTTCAGCTAGCCTCTCCTCCTCCTTCTCCAAGTCCGACCAGTCCTCCTCAGAAAGATGAGCCCTGACCTGACGCTCGACTGGACGGCCAAGGCGGCGGTCTCCAGGAGCCGGGGCACGATAGTGACCGAACCGTGTGACGCCCTCGTCAGTGAGGCGGTCATGCACGGCGGACCCCTCAGGAACCATCATGGTGAGCAGGTAGCTGATCCAGTGTCCATATACGAGCTGCCTCATCATGCCCACTCTGTCTGTGATCACATCCTCCATCTCGCATATGAGGACGTCCACTATGTCGAACTCCATCCCGTTCATGGTGTAGAACAGGAGAGTCTGCTGTAAGCTGGTGAACCCCTCCAAATAGCCAGACTTCGGCAGGAGCGTGCGGCGCAAGGCGAGGTGCACTGTGCGCGCAGCTGGAGTCAACAGGGCCGGTACTCTCGGCTGGTCAGGAGAGAAAGTGGGACCAAACAGGGAACAAATCTCCTCCAGCGGTGGTGCCACTCCTCCAGTGAGCGGCCTCCTCGGCGGGTCTGCCTGACCATAGACCCTCTCATGCACGCAGGAGTCGTGCAAGTCCACTCCCAGCAGCCAGTGTCTGCCTCGTCAAGTGGTAGTGCTGACCCACGAACATGAAGTCAATTGATCGTCTGCCCTCAGAGACATAGAGGGTGGCGTAGAAGACGCGAACCCAATCTTCCACATAGGCACTCCGCTCATATGCCATTAGCTGCACCAAACCTCGGTACCTCTCAAAATAAGGACGGATCTCCGTCTCTGCTGCCAAAGCTAGCTGACCCCAATCTAGGTAGTTGTGTTGAAACAGCTTGTGACCTCGGCGCCTGTAGGTCTCATAGAGTGACGCCTGGGTCACAGTCCCGAAGCGACTATCCACTAGAGCCTCTCTGGGCTGCGGGTACCACTCCTCAAGCAGCACATTCCACCTGAGTTTGCGAAGTTGCTTGGCCTTCATCTTCCGGTAGTCCGTCAACCGGACTCCTTCAGCAACATGGACAGTGGTGTCCATCTCGTAGATAGCACGCTGGGCTTCCCTGTCCTCACGACGATCGGCAGCTGTCGGTCTCGGACGTGGAGCTGCCGCGGGATGACCTCCACGGGTCCGGGCTGAGCGCCGACAGACGAGAGGCTCAACCGGCTCTTCTTCGGCCTCGGAGTCATCGATCACAGGAGGCTGCCTCGGACGAGCCTCGCGGATCCTCAGCGACCCTCCTCGGCCACGCTCATGCTCCTCAGCGGCGCGAGCGGCCATCAAAGCCTTCTTCTCCTCCTTTGACAATTTTTGCTTCTTCGCGGCCGGCTCCGCGATAGCCATCCCCTTGTTCTTCTTGTCGCGAGCCATTGCGATCGCTCGATTGAATGGAGTCGACGAAGGTGATGCGGAGATTGACGGGGTTGGGAAACCCTAGCGGCGATGGATGCACCGCGATGGCAATGTGCTTGACAGAGGTGAGGGAGAGCGATGGTGGTGCTCCGGTCGAGAGGCGGCTGCGGCGGTGATTGGAGAAGTGGCGGCCGCGAGTGGTGGAGGCGGCGGCGCTTGGAGGCGGTGGCGCTTGGAGGCGGCGGCACTTGGAGGCGGCGGCGCATGGCGATGAAGGTGGTGTGGCGGCGGCGGCTACAGTGGTGCTGCAGCGACGGCGGCGGGACCATGGCGGCGGCAGCCGGAGATAGTGGCGGCAGTTTGTGGTGGCGCGGCGAGAGGAACGGCGGTGGCGGCGTCGGGATCGAGAGAGAGAAAAGGAGAACGAACGGCCAGTTTAAATAGTGGGTCCCAAACCCTAGCCGTATATTTATCACCGGATGGACCGATGTTGAACATAAGAAGCATCGGTCGAATGATACAGAAAGGTTTTTCAGAAAAAGTACTGTTGTCACCGGATGGACCGACGTTGAGGGTTTTGATCATCGGTCGAATGGCACAATAAGGGTATTCAAAAGAGGAATGTTGACAACGGATGGTCCGACGATGGAGGAAGTAGCATCGGTGGAGTTTGGCACAGTTCCAGAAGAGTGAGCATCGGATCGACTGATGTTTTTCAGAATGAACTCGTCGGATCATTTGAGATTCTAACTGAACTGGCCCTTGGAAATTGAACACCAATTGATCCGATGAGGGATTGACCTAGGCATCGGATAATCCGATGACTACAGAACAATAACATCCCATATATGTCCTTTGACCAAACAAACAAGCAAAGAGAAACACTTGTCTTAGGACTTTTTGGGCAACCCCTTACCCCTCAAAAGTACTAAGTTGCCAATAACTTGGCTAGTCCTTAAAGCACATAGAGCATTAAAGAAAAAAGGGAAGGAATTTATCCAAATAAAATGTAAGGCCCATGCTTTATGAGCTAGAGTACGAAGACTTCTATCTCTTTGAAGCATGTTCCTCTAGGCATTAACGCACCTAACATTTTGTTCTTTCCACCTTATACGAGTTGAGATATTGCATTTCAAACAAGTATCTTTCTCATGAGGTGGGTTCCCCTTTGTGACAATCTACCGTATGCAATGCCAAACATTTTATAATGCAAGAAATTGTAAGTCTATATGGCAGGCATCATGCAAGGCATAAAATAAATCTATCTTGCCAAGTTTGAACCTTTCAAAGGCTTTTTCAGGGAGAACCACTCTCCAAACCATGGGAAACCCAAAGGAACCACCATTCCAAGCTAACCCTTGCTCACCCCTATCCTTTGAGAGTTAGGCAAGACCTATATGACATGCATTCTTACATGATCATGGCAACTTACATGACATTTGATGCATCTATCACATTTAATTCACTCCTTAGCCTAGAAAAAGTTTTCTCATCAAGTGGTTTAGTGAAGATATCCTCCAATTGTTCTTCGGACCTAACACTTCGCAATGAGATGTCTCCCTTAGCTTCATGGTCCCTTAAGAAATGATAGTGAATATCAATGTGCTTAGTGCGGGAGTGTTGAACGGGGTTTTTAGCTATCTTAACTGCACTTTCATTGTCACAAAGGAGAGGCACACAACCAAGTTTAATACCAAAGTCCAAAAGGGTTTGTTTCATATAAAGAATTTGAGCACAACATGCACCGGCCGCTATATATTCCGCTTCCGCCGTGGACAAGGCGATGGAATTTTGCTTCTTGCCAGACCAAGATACTAGGGAACGCCCAAGAAAGTGGCACCCACCGGAGGTACTCTTGCGATCCACGCGGCATCCGGCAAAGTCCGAATCCGAGTATCCCACAAGATGGAATTTTGCACCTTTAGGGTACCACAAGCCCACACTAGGGGTATGCTTAAGATATCTAAGTATCCTAAAGACCACCTTCCTATGCGATTCTTTAGGTGCCGCTTGAAAGCGAGCACACAAGCATACACTAAACATGATATCGGGCCTAGATGCGGTAAGGTAAAGCAATGAACCAATCATAGAATGGTAGTTAGATTGATCAATAGGTTTACCGTCCTTATCCGCGTCGAGATGACAATTGGTTGCCATTGGAGTGCTTCTTGAGCTGCAATCTCCCATCTCAAATTTCTTCAAGAGGTCCTTGGTGTACTTCTCTTGATAGACGAAGGTCCCCTCTTGAAGTTGCTTGATTTGAAATCCAAGGAAGAAGTTGAGCTCTCCAATCATTGACATCTCGAATTCCCTAGACATCATTTTGCCAAACTCATGGCTAAAAGCTTCGTTAGTTGAACCAAAAATAATATCATCAACATAAATTTGACAAATGAACAAATCTCCGTTGATGTCCTTGGTGAAGAGTGTAGCGTCCACCCTCCCGATCTTGAATCCTTGCATGATGAGGAAATCCCGTAGTCGTTCGTACCACGCCCTAGGTGCTTGCTTGAGCCCGTAGAGCGCCTTGTGCAACCTATACACATGATTAGGATTCCTCGGATCTTCAAACCCGGGAGGTTGTTCAACATAAACAAGCTCGTTAATGTAACCATTAAGAAAGGCACTTTTCACATCCATTTGATAAAGTCTAATACTATGATGTGATGCAAAGGCAAGGAGTATACAGATGGCTTCTAGCCGGGCGACTGGGGCAAATGTCTCCCCAAAATCTAGTCCTTCAACTTGTGAGAACCCTTTGGCCACAAGTCTTGCCTTGTTGCAGACCATAACGCCATTCTCGTCTTGTTTGTTGCGGTACACCCACTTTGTTCCGATGACGTTCTTGTCCTTGGGTTGCTCCTCTAACACCGAAACTTCATTGCGGATGAAGTTGTTGAGTTCTTCTTGCATGGCCATCACCCAATTTGGGTCTTGGAGTGCTTCCTCAATATGAGTGGGTTCTACACATGAAACAAACGAGTAGTGCTCACAAAATGAAGCGAAATGGCGAGAATGTGTACTTACACCCCTTGACGGACTTCCAATGATTTGGTCCATTGGATGCGCCTTGGAGATGCGTCCATGCCTCATAAGTGGTTGTGAAGCACTTGGCAATGGTGATGTGTGTTGCTCCTCTTGTAGTTGGACTTGATCATGGACTTCTTCTTCTTCTTGATGTTGTTGTGCTTGTGAGTCTTGAGTCGGCAATGGATCATCCTTCTCTTCTTTGTCAACTCGAGGTGCCATAGAGGTGTTGTTGTTGGAACTTGAAGCCCCCCCCCCCTTGATCATGGCTCTCCTCAACTTCGGGCTTGATGTCTCCAATGGTCATGTTCTTCATGTCTTCTCGTAGAGGCTCATCATCTATTTCATCATGACCAAAACTCTCCTCTTGGGAGCCATTAGTCTCATCAAACTCAACATCACAACTTTCCTCAACTAAACCTGAGGTTTGGTTGAATACTCGATATGCTTTTGAGTTTGATGCATAACCAATGAATATACCAACATCACATCTTCTTTCAAACTTACCGAGCCTTTTCTTGCGGTAGATGTAGCACTTGCATCCAAAGACCTGAAAGTAGGAGATGTTGGTCTTTCTCCCAATGAGAAGCTCGTACGGGGTCTTTTGAAGTAGTCGATGGAGATAGACCCTATTTGCGGCATGGCACGCCGTGTTGATTGCTTCGGCCCAAAACTTCTCCGACGTGCCGTAGTCATCAAGCATTGGTCTTGCAAGAGTGATGAGTGTCTTGTTCTTCCTTTCAACGACACCGTTTTGTTGAGGGGTGTATGTGGCCGAAAACTCATGTTTTACTCCTTCACGGTCACACCACTCCCCAATGTTGTAGTTCTTGAATTCGGTGCCATTGTCACTCCGGACCTTGACGATGGGAAGTTGAAATTCCCTTTGAGCGCGGTTGGAGAAGGTCTTGAACACTTCCGGAGTTTCACTCTTGTCACCTAGAAATAGAGTCCAAGCATAGCGAGAATAGTCATCAACAATAACGAGACAATAGAGGTTACCGCCAAGGCTTTGATATATGGACGGTCTGAAGAGGTCCATTTGGAGTAGTTCAAGTGGCTTGGAGGTTGACACCATTGTCTTCATTGGGTGGTGTGAAGCAACTTGCTTCCCGGCTTGACAAGCACTACAAAGCTTGTTCTTCTCAAATGTGACATCCTTCACGCCGGTCACCATCCCAAGCTTGAATGACTTCTTGAGTTTGCTCATCCCTATGTGCGCTATGCGTCGGTGCCATAGCCAACCCAAACTTGTCTTAGTGAAAAGACAAGTGGTCAAGCTAGCATTCTTGTTGGTGAAGTCCACTAGGTAGAGATGTCCATGCCGAAATCCTTTGAAGACTATGTCTTGGCTTGTTTCACTTTCCCTTAGAGTTATCACCAAAGGTGACTTGTTCATGATTGCTGGGGTTTTCTATGGTGGTGAACATACCATCATTGCCAGTCATATGTTGAGTGCACCCGCTATCGAGTACCCAATGCTTTCCTCCGGCTTTGTAGTTCACCTACACACATGAATTCAATTTTTGACTTTAGGCACCCAAGCCAACTTAGGTCCTTGTATGTGTGATACAAGTGTTTTTGGGACCCAAAGTTGCTTGGGGAGCTTCCCCTTCATGCCCTTTGTGTCTTTGCCAATGAACCTTGCCTTCACCTTGCCATGTACTTTACTCAAGAGATAATAATGATCATTGAAAGTAGATTTATAGTTAGTAGGCAATTTTTGGAGAAGGTCGGTTAGGAAGAGGACACTCCCTTGTGTGGTGACCGGTGACCTCACAATGTTGGCAATAAGAACCAACTTCCTTGATGAAGCTTGTTCTTAGCTCCGGTGAGGGCACCTTTCCTTTGTTAGGCACCGGGAAGGATCCAAGTCCTCTCTTGTTGAAGGCCTTTGCTTGTTGGAAGAGAATTTCCTTGTGCTTGTCTTCTCCTTTTGATAGTCTAGCCACACTAGTGCAGAGACTCTGAATTTCTTCCAACAAGTCCTTCTCCCTAGCATTAGATTACAAAGGCAAAGACTTGTGCAAAGCATTAGTGGCATGAGAAGTAATGGATATCTTATCATTAAGAGTTTGCTTCTTCATATTTTTCAACTCTTGATCAAGCATGTCATGAGCAAGGTTAAGTGTTTGATGTTCTTGTATTAACTTGTTGTGCTCTTCCAAGAGTGTTTGGTGTGCTAAGTTAAGTTCATGATTATCTATCTTGATTTTAGCCTTTTCTTCCTCAATTTGCTTGACATGGGATTTGAGCGTGTCATGCTCTTTGAGTATGATTTCATACTTGTGAAGCAAATCAAGGTTAGCACTCTCAAGTTTAGCACGAGTTTCTTCAAGCACTTTAACCTTACTCTTTTCCCTCTTAATGATAGCATGATATTCATTTATCAATGACGTTAAATCATCGGGGGAAAGCTCATCATCGCTAGAGTCATCACATACCTTGGTGTTACCTTTCGCCATGAGGCACATGGGCGGTAGATGAAAAGGTGCATCATCATTGTTGGCGATGGCGAGGCCGGCCAAGCTTTCTTCTTCCTCTTCACTCTCTTCATGACTTGTTTCTTCGTCGGTGACCCATTCATTTGCCTCACACATGACTACCTTTTGTGGGCCATTTCTCTTCTTTGGGAAGAGCGTTGCCTTCTTGCCCTTGTCATGTTTCTTCTTCCCAAAGGCTCTTGGTTTGGGTTTGGCCTCTTCTTCATCATCATCACTCTCTTCAAGCTCGCGATGCTTGCCTTTGTAGTTCTCTCTTCTTTTGTCCAGTTTTGGACAATCATAGGAGATGTGGCCTTGATCACCACAATTGTAGCAAGTCCTGTGATCATCTCTCCTTGGTAGAAATGCTCTCTTCTTGGGATCAAATGTGTATCCCTTCTTAGTGATCTTGGAGTTCAAGCGTGAGAACTTCCTCATCATCAATGCAAGCTCATCATCTTCATCTTCGCTTGATGCTTGTTCTTCTTCACTTGAACTAGGCTCAACCACCTTCTTCTTCTTGTGGCTTGTTTTCTTGGTGGAGGCCTTTAGAGCAATTGTCTTTGAAGATGATTGCTCCATCATCCCAAGTACACTCATCTCATGAGCGTGTATTTCTCCAATGAGCTCCAAAACTTCAATGTGGTCGAGTGACTCTTTTTGGAGCATGGAGTTGATGATGTTGTACTTTAGCTTGGGGAGGAGCATGAGGATCTTGCGGTTGATGAGTCCCTTGCCAAGAGAACCAATGTCAAGAGCATTTATTTCTTCAATAAGCACATTTAAGCGAGAGAACATCTCATTGACATTTTCATGAGGTAGCATCTTAAATTCATCATATTTTGTTTTAAGCATGTGATATTTAAGTTCCTTGACCCTTGAAGAACCCTCATGAATCTCTATTAAGCAAGCCCAAATTTCACAAGCCTTTTCCTTGCTAGCAATCCTAGAAAACACATCTTGACTAATGCATTCATAAATAGCATTCCTAGCTTTAGCATCCCACTTAATTTGATCACCAACATAATTGTGTTCTCCAAACCCCGCGTGGGTCGCTTCCCATACTTCGGGAGCAATAGCCTCAAGGTAAGCGCACATGCATGCTTTCCAATAGGCAAAGTTCTTGCCCTCGAAGATAGGAACCGAACCCCCAACCTTGGCCATTTTAGCTCTCTAGCGGTGAAGCTAGAATGATCCTATGAGCAACCTTACTCTAATACCAATTGTAAGGACCGAATGCCCAAGAGGGGGGGCGGGGTGAATTGGGCTTTCTTCGAAAAATTCTAAGCAATGAAACTTAATTTCTAAAGCCCAATTCCCTACGCAACTATCTATGCATTCTAGTAGATAGAAACTTTGAGGAATATAAAATGCATAGAAGTAAGGGAAGGAGAAGGATGCAAACTCCCGAGGAGACAAGGATTTATCCCGTGGTTCGGCAAGATCTTCCTACATCCATGTTGTGGCACCCACCAAAGGGTTTTGCCACACCCAAGTCACCAAGACGAGGGATCTTCACTATTCCTCTCCGTTCGCCTCCCTTGGCAAGGTGGAGCTCAAGCCTTGTACAACTTCGACCTTCCGGGCTTCCACAAACGCCTTGGCAAGCTCCGGAAGTCTCCTCACGATTACAAACACCAAGGGCACTCCCTTGAGGCTCTCACACTATCCTAGATAGTCCACTCACCCAGAATGGGGGACACAAGCTTTCTCTCTAGCTAGTTCTAGCCTAAACCTTGGTGTATGGATGATCGAAATGGTGTGGAAGTAATTGCTCTTGGTCTTGAATGCTTGTGGATGTGTTGATAGTGTCTGGTGATCAAGACTTGACGAAATGACTGGGTTAGGGGGTATTTATAGCCAGCCTCCCTGAAATAGCCGTTGGAAAAGTAGGCTGACAGAACTTTACTGTGAACACCGGATGATCCGATGTCTCCCCTTTAGTTATCATCAGTCTAATTACTTTGGCTGACGTCAGTGTGTCAGATATGACCGTTGTTAGACCGATGTTGCTACTGTCTTCTCATCGGATGATCCGGTGGCTCTTCCTCTAGAATTTGCTTAATCTTAATGCTTACTGGAGTGATTGACCGATGTGTGTAAGTCTGTACATCGGATGATCCGGTGATACACTTGGTCCAATGGTATTGCAAACTGTACTGATGGACCGATGTCACTGAGCCATTCACATCGGATGATCCGGTGAGTACATTGTTTTGAGGTCTTCTTCAGTTGAACCAACTCGACCGATGTGTACATTTCTGAAATCATCGGTTGATCCGATGAGTTGATTTTGTTTGCTTCGAGTTGTTTTGAGTGAATCTTTTGTGTCTTGCTCAGATGACCTCTTAGACATTTGTTTCATAAGCCTCTCTGATGATCTTCAAGCATTGTATGTTGTCAACTTATGGTTGAGTGACTTAGACATAAGAGATTTCACTTATTGTCTTTATCTCATTGATTTGATCTCAAAAGTTGATTGTATATGGGTCTCCAATGACATATTCATTTCATTTTATTGAGTGATTTTGGGGACCTTGCATCCACAAATTCATTAGTAAAGTTCAATGGTTGTCATTAATCACCGAAACCGTACTTCATGGGGGGGGGGGGCCTAGATGCTTTCAGCTGCTATGGAAAATATGCTATCTAGTCTACTTAGAGGCACTGATCATGGTGGTACTTCAACAGATGTTGATGTTCCATAAAGTGCTATAAAGCAGCAGGAGCCAAGTGGGTGTGCAAAGGCATTCAACATTCTATGACTTATTAAATGATGCCAAAAAGGAGTTGTATCCAGGTTGTGAGAAGGTGACCCAATTACCCTTCATTGTCAGGTTGTACCAGATAAAGTGTTTAACTGGTTTGAGAAAAAAAGCATGTGAGGTGATCCTTGAACTATTCTCATATGTTTTTCCAGAGGGCCACTACATTCCTAATACACTTGATACAGTTTAGAAGGTTGTTCGTGACTTGGGGCTGGACTACTAAAAGATCGATGCATGTGTCCATGACTGTGTGTTATTCCTAATAATGTTGAAGAGGCTGCTCCATGGATCAGGTACGTATAACTTAGATGTTCTATATTATATTGGATCATGCTTATTGTAGATGGCTAATTTAATTTCGTACCCTTTCCAATGAGCATATTGAAGAACTGAAAAAGATTCATTCTCGTGATGTTCAAAAACGCTATAGAGATGAGTTTGTTTATTGGTTTCAGAAATGAGTAAGTACATGCAAGTTTATACTTTGATAAAATATTGAACAAATATGTGTTCTGAAGTTGGTTTATCGATGACCCCTTTTATACTAATGTATACAGATTACGACACTACACAAAGAAGGCAAAGTATCCAATTATTTGTATGCATTATCTAGAGGACCAGATCATCAGGCACATTTGTTTCGTCGATCATTCATAAATGGCTTCTTCTTTTGAACTGTAGAGCTGGAAAAAGATTTACGGACGCAAAACAGTGGTGTTGGTGTTGATGATGAATGGTTTGGAGTAATCAAGAAAATTGTTTCTGTTGATTTTGAAAAAAAAATCAAGAGGTTCTGTTATTTCAATGTGACTGGTTTTGATGAGATCAAACATAGTGTCAATGCACATACAAGCATGGCACGATGTTTATTAGTTTGGGATCCTGGCTCGAGTGAATGTGCATGTGTATTTTATGACGAACTTGGAGATGGTGCACTATGTCGTCCACCACATTGGCCACCTCCTTTGATGCACAGAAGAGGATTTGATGACGTTGCACATATGGACCCACACATGAGAGAAGATGAACTTGTGTCAAGGACGACTCCAATTCAAGATAAGGATGATGAGGACATCACTGCTATGGATATACACAACACTCCGTTGAACATACAAGATGCAATCAATAGAATTCGCACACAACAATTAATTTCAGAGGTGAGCTCCTTCTTATATGTTTCCTTATATATTTTTGAGAATAGAATGCTACCTAATAATTTAATTGTGACTAGGATACATTGATTGATTGAAGGAGTAACTGGAGTAAGGTTTAGGGGCGTGGAGGACCAGAGGATACATTCAAAGAAGATGGAAACCGACCTTAACTCAAAACCGTGTCCAACTCGGAGTCTAGGAGCAGTAGGCACTAAAACGGATGCCCATGATGCATATGAACTCCGTTTTGGACGTTCTACATATGCACGGAAAGTGGAGAAGATAACCTTTACAATGGAGCTGGTCCCATGTCAAAATCATCCGGAGTCATTGGGAATCATCGAAACAAGTCGATTTCAGATTTCTGTCCGGTGCTGCGCTACCGAATCGGGCCTTTGGGCCTTGTATCCCGTAAGAGTACATTAGGGACGCGTATAATTGTGTTTTGGCCGAACCCTAGCCTTTAAATACTGCAGCCGCCGGTCATATTCGGTGGGTTTTGCTTAGAATAACAATTTTGACGTTCTACGGTTTTTGAGACCCCAACTTCTCAATTTCAGATTGTGTCACTTCTACCTTGTTCTTGCTTGTGTTCTCAGTTGCACGGTCGATAACCAACGGAGCAGTGGTGTAGTTATTGCAGGGGTTTTTTAGATTCTAATCGAGAGCCTCGGATCATCAACGTCGAGATCTCCATCAATCGACTTATCCATTACCTTTCGAAAGATCGGGACTCATCCTACTCATCACTAACGCCACAAACTCGTGGATCGTGGCAACAGATCCTAATGCAACGATTGTTTTCTATGGCGATAGATCCTAACGTTACGAACTTGTGAATCATGGCAATAGTTCCTAATGCAACGATTGTTTTCTGTGGCGATAGATCCTAATGCCACGAACTTGTGGATCGTGGCAACAGATCCTAATGCAACGATTGTGTTCTGTCGCGATACATCCTAACGCCACGAACTTTTGAATCATGGCAACATATCCTAATGCAACGATTGTGTTCCGTGGCGATAGAACCTAACACCACAAACTTGTGAATCGTGGCAATATATCCTAATGCAATGATTGTGTTCCGTGGCGCTAGATCGTAATGCCACGAACTTGTGAATCGTGGCAACCGATCCTAATGCAATGATTGTGTTCTGTGGCGATAGATCTTAACGCCACGAACTTGTGAATCATGGTAACAAATCCTAATGCAACAAGTGTGTTCTGTGGTGATAGATCCTAACGCCACGAACTTATGAATCATGGCAACAGTTCCTAATGCAACGATTGTTTCCCGTGGCGACAGATCCTAATGCCATGAACTTGTGAACCGTGGCAACAGATCCTAATGCAACGATTGTGTTCTGTCGCGATAGATCCAAATGCCACGAACTTTTGAATCATTGCAACATATCCTAATGCAACGATTGTGTTCTGTGGTGATAGATCCTAACACCACGAACTTGTGAATCGTGGCAACAGATCCTAATGCAATGATTGTGTTCCATGGTGATAGATCCTAACACCACGAACTTGTGAATCATGGCAACAGATCCTAATGCAACGATTATTTTTTGTGGCGATAGATACTAACACCATGAACCATATAAACGTGGCAACACATCTTAATGCAACGATTGTAGTTCGTGGCGATAGATCCTAATGCCACGAACCAGTGAATCGTGGCAACACATCCTAATGCAATGATTGTGGTCCATGGCGATAGATACTAACGCCATGAACCAGTGAATCATTGCAACACATCCTAATGCAATGATTGGGTTCCGTTGCTTTAGTATCCCGACGCCACAAAATAGTACAATTGTGGCAATAGATCGTAATGCAATGATTGTATTTTGTTGCATTATGATCCTAATGCAACTATTTACTGATTCGTGGCAATAGATCCTAATGCAACGATTGTTTCCGTGGCAATAAAACTCCAATGCCACGAACCAGTGTTTCATGGCAACAGATCCTAATGCGACAGTTGTGTTCCGTGGCGATAGATCCTAATTCCACGAACTAGTTAATTGTGGCAAAAGACCAAGCTTACTGCAACGATTTAGTATTCATTGCAGTACAATCGTTGCAACAGGATGGAATCCTTGCAGTGTAATATTCATTTTCACAGGCGGAAAGCAAAACCGATTTTGATATGGGTTTATCACAGGCGGTTCTTTACCTATGACTAGACGCCTATGAAGACAATTTATCACAGGCGGTTCTTTACATGCGACTAGCCGCCCGTGAAGACAAATTATCACAGGCGGGTTGTACATTATTGGTAACCTCCTATGATAATCTATTTATCACAGGCGTATTTTTACCTATGGCAAGCCGCCTGTAGAGACAATTTATTGCAACCGGTTTGTATTGTAATAGAAACCGCCTGTGATAACAGAGTTATCACAGATTGTTCTTTACCTATTTTTAGCCGCATGTGATAATATAATTTCACAGGCAGGTCTAGCGGTAGGTAAAGAACCGCTTGTGATAAAGTATACCCTATGCAGTACTGCCTGCTGTTATTTCTAATTTCCAGGTCCTTTCAATATAATCACAGAATTCAACAATATAATCATAGAAGTAAATAGAATAATCACAGAAGTCATCTCACAGAAGTCAATTTCACTGAAACAATATACATATATACAAGTTACACATACAAGTCATCTCATAGTTTACAAGGTTCACTAAAAACTTTCTTGTCATAGTCGCAGAGTTCTGTCACATCATCTATTACACCATCGTCATCAAGGAACACCCCTCTTTTGTGCAAAATCTTGCGACGCATGATGACACAATTCACCGGCAATCTTGTTGGCTCCTCCATCAGGCATACTTCTACAGACCGTACAATATTGCTTCACATTCATCGTGTGCTACAATGAAACACGTAACAAGATTTACAATGTGTTGGTTTGAACAATCTCAATGTATAGGTCAAAGTGATTATACGTGAATTTATTTGATATTTTTGGAGCAGTTGTACTATGAGCAATTGAATTTTGAAGTTGGAATCAAAATCTAAAAATAATGTTTCTGGTAATATTGAACAACAGAGAGTATAAGTATTAAAATATGCTAGTTACAATGAAAATGAAACTCGGAAGTAAGAAAATAAGATATCGACATTAAAGATAACTTACATTCGCACGATTCACTCTCTATTCGCTGGCGGTCTGAAGATGCTCGCATACATAATGCCCGCATAAGACACTCTCAGCAGGCTGCTTCGAACAAGGATAATATGTTTTATTGTCCAATGCATTCGTATTAGGAGGCCTCTGACCGCCAAGCCGTTTCGCGTAAAACCGCCAAGCGCTGTAATACAAGAAATGTCATATAAAACTTGTAAACAAATTATAAATGTGTGTAAATTGAAAGTATCAAATAAACATACACTTTCAAATTGAAAGGAAATCTTTGTAACGATCTGGTTGGTAATCGGCTGAGTCCAAGACTATTGCCAAACCTTGCGTTGGATTGATGAAGATCATTATGTAGTGTTTACTGCACACATATAAATACACATTTTAAATTAACAATTATCAATAATTTCTATTTCAATGTCATGTGTCGAACTTACTCAAAGTAGTACGGAGCCTTTATGAGGTCCTTGCCATCTCAGACAAAGTTGAACATGGCATGTCCTATGTAAGCTGCAACCTCGGTACTTTTATCCTTCTTTTGTTTTGCGATTGATTCATCAAATTCTTTCTTTTTCATGTGCTTGTACTGTTCTAAGTCTTGATCCACCTTAACATCGAATAGCGCCTTTGCAATCCGTGTAGGGTCAAGGATACATGTCTTGCATTTTATCTTTTTATTATCCATGTATTGCATCCTATTGAGGAAGTCTAGAATTGTTATAATCTCATCAAATGTGTATGCGTGTAGTAAGAAAAGCAAATGCAAAATATTAGAGGCACTTAAAAGCACCAGACGAGTAGCAGGTTGATTCCGAGCATGCCTCGATGGAAAAGGGCATGTAGATCTTCAAAGAAAAGGGCTCGTTTCTCTGCTCCAGTGCTCCAGAATGCTTCTTCTGGAACAAGAAATGTGACGTAAGAAAGTCCATACTTTGTGCTGGCAGTAATCTACCACTTGTGCATTCTTTTGAACACGATAGGTTGTTTGCTAAGTTGTACCAATGTCATGAACGGCTACCCATTTTCATATTCAGGAGGAACTCTCAAGCTTGTATATTGGAACTCCTGGTTTCACTAAAGACGTCCGCTGATTATACATGACACCGTTGTCTTCCCACTCCTCAATATCTTCTAATGCTGCCTCATGAGAAGAACGAGATGCACTCAATTTTCTTATATTTTCCTTCATATTTTCCAAATACTTTGACACTTCTAATGAAGGTTTCTTATTTTTGTATGAGCTAACTTTTATAGGTATTGATGATCGTGGAGTAGTCGTTGGAAGATGGACACTAGCTTGTTATTGAACCTGTTGTTCAACTGGTTGCTCTTTACTACCAGCACCGTGCTCTAGTACTACTTCAAGCTGTTGTTCAATTGGTTATTCTTTACTAACATCAGCTTGCTCTGGTACTACTTGAAGCTGTTGTTCAACTTGTTGCTCTTGGTAATCTTTACCAACAAGGTTACTATCATCCTTGCTGAGACATAGCGGGAGTGGATCTTTCTGGACTGGGAGTGGATCTTCCTGGACTTTCGCCTTAGAAGACGGGGTTGCAGTATTTTGAGATGCGACGGAGCTAGAAATAGGCCCATCGTCCAACACCATATACCGTCGGTGCCAAAGTATTATTTGGTTGACAGCTTGCCCCAGGGTCGCGATCCCCTCATGTGTGATGTGGTCTATTTCATAATCTTCATAATCATTATCAATGATATGAAGAACTTGCACCATGGCATATAAAATAAAAGTGGATTGCCGTTGAAGTTACGATCAAGCTTTGTCATAGCAGTGGCAACCTGTTTGGTTTTGTTCCCTGCTCTGCTGATCGGGACAAGAAGATGACAAGATCTGTCCTTAGCAATATCATCGGCAGTGAACTTATGCGTTGACCCTAAGCCTGGCACAGAACCTACGCTGCTAGGATAGGCAGTTGGAGATACCAAATGCTCCTTTGGCACGGGAACCATTGCTGTATTCGGTGCCACTAATTGTCCCGATTGTCTGAGTTGTTCCATTATTTCTTGCACATTTTCCTTGACCTTTTGAGCAATCGTTTCATCAAGTGTTTTCTTGAACTTCTCACATCTTCTATATGTCTCTTTATATTTCAGTAAACCATCTAGCCAAGACATTTGAGAAGAGATTGCTCGAACTCGTCCACTGTGTTCAGGGTTTCCTAGGATAGCGGTAAGTTGGTCATTTTCCCTCTTTGGCTTGAAGAGACCCTTTTGTTGCTTTCCAACTACTTCTTTCATTTTGTGCTCTACTTCATTCACAGAGTCGGGCTTTTTATGTTTGGCCTCGCTGGTCAAACCTGACCGAGCAAAGACCGACCGTTGAGTTCTCTAATCGCAGCTTTCTAACAGGTGAGGATTGTCGTTACTGGTAATTTCGTCTAATATCATATTCCATTTTGGGACTTTGGGGGCATATCCGGCAGACCACAAGCGATGATGGTATTTGTTCTTTTTGGGAAGCTCTGACCTAGTTGCACTTAGGGCTTTAGCATCAGATGTGGTCTTTTGACGAACAAATTCTTGCCACTGATCTTGTATGATTTTTTCCATCTTCCTCGGGCTACATACCTTATAGGCCATAACATACGCATTCATTTCACTCTTCTAGCCACGAAACTTCTTGCTGCAAGAGATCAATGTTTCTTTCTTTACAACTTCTTCCATGCCTTCCGAGAACTTGAATTGTTTCTTTATTGTTTCCCACAACTCATTCTTGGTCTCATCAGGTAATTTTCTCCAATTCTCAGTTGTGATCGGCACGAGCTCTCTAACAATAAAACCTCATGCATTTGGGTACTTTGTAACTGAATCCAGTGGTTCTTGGGGAAGCCCACCTGGACTGACCCTTGTTATGTACATGATGCATTTCAATGGACCCTTATTGGGACCTTATTGCCCTTATTTCCACTTGAGTGAACCTGAGGATTCATCCATTAGAGAACCTTCTGCGGTTTTAGGAGCCTAAGTCACTTCGTTGTCTTCATGATTAATCTAGGTAGAAAAGAATTATAAGACTTCGTATACTTGACAACCAACATTAACTTGAACTGTTGAAGTTAAGATTTGTGATCCATACCTCGTCGACAGGATCATATTCCGGGTCAAGATCCTCTAAAGTTGTTTTAATTTTTATATTCGAAAAAGGATCCGATGGATTGTGAAAGCAGTCTGAACTGCTGGAGTCACTAAACTCCATACTGCCTTCTTTATTGTTACTACCATCAACAATCTTCATGGGGCTTTCCATGCTAGAAATAATAAGACAAAAAAATATAATGAATGTCATATTAACTCTATATGAAGTGTTGCATAAAGAAAAAGATGGAAGCATTCTTGGGTTTGATAAGGCATTCTAGGGTTTAAGGCGACTGACCAAGGTCCATTATAGGGTTTGAGGCGACTGACCAAGGCATTAGCTAAGCATGTGTATTGCTTGTATCAAAAGACGACAACAATTTGCATTTATTAAATCAACAATTAAACAATAACCAATATTCTCAAGTTGCCTAGTCAACCCTAGTCGCCTGCCCACCGACTAGGTCGACTAGGATGACTAATCGATCCTAGTCGAACCTAGTGGGTCCTCTAATCGTCCAGGCCATTTTTTATGGCAATGTCTAGTCAACCATATATATATATCAACATATATAATTATATATTAGGAGTATAGCACACATACCTTTAGTGTAGCAATTAGCAAACAAAATTCATAAGGAAATTAATTCAAATATAGCAATTCACAATGCATAATTCAATCAACAATTAAACAATATTACATAGCATAATCGGGTGGGGTGGGAGGGGGCGCTGAGTAGGCCAGGTGGGAGGGGGACTCGGTTGGGGGGAGGAGGGGGGAGGGGTGCTCGATTGGAGGCCGGCATGGAGGAGAGCTCGGGCGTCGTCCATGGAGGGGGCTCGGGTGAGGCCAGGTAAGGGGGGGGGGGGTCGAGTGAGGCTGGGTGGAGGCTGTTGTGCAGGAGGTTTAGAGGGAGATGAGCTTACTTGGCATGGAGGAGGAACAGAGGGCAGCGGTGAGTGCGGGCGCAGCGGCGGGCAAGGGCAAAGCTCGGCGTACCTGGATGGAAAGGAAGAAAGCAGCAAGGGCGAAGCTTGGCAGCGAGATCGAAGCTCGGCGATGACGGCGAAGCTCGACGACGACGGCGAAGCACGGCGGCGAGGGCGGCGAAGACTTGGCAGCAGACGAAATTTTGGCAGCTTGACGGCATCTAAGTGATTTCGCCCATGTTAGGTTTTTCAAACGCGACCTAGGGCTATATATAGATGGATATTTTCTCAGGCGGTTATCAAGTACCAACTGCCTGAGAAGAGGATTATCTCAGGCGGTTATTAATTACCACCCGCCTGCGAAGATGAATTTATCTTAGGCGGTTGGTAAGCAATATCCGCTTGAGATAAATACTTTTCTCAGACAGTTATTCAGTACCAGCCGCCTGAAAAGATCTTTATGTAGGCTTCATTAATATTCTGATTTAATGTGGGGCATTTTAAAAGCCCAAATTCCACTTTCTTGTAATATGATTGAGTATTAAAGTATACCATTAAATTTCACTTGGGAAAACCTTTGAAATTAGTTAGAACTTAAAAAACAAATACCACTGGTTATTTGTCATTTTTCTATCTTGATGAATATAATGATTTTTCATTTAGTTTTTCAATGGAACTTTGTAGTCATCATACCAACCTCTATGAATTTTTTCAGATTTTTATAAATTTTTTTGAATCAATGTGTGTTCAAAATTTGATGAATGCCTCATATGTATATGAGCATTTGATTAGAATGATGGATAATTTGAATTTTGACATGTTGGAATGCTTTAAAAATTAAAAAAATTGATACATGTTTTATAAGACAAATATGTTCATGCAAACCAATTCTAGTGAAGGGTCCCTTTTTTAGGAGATAAAGAAATTTGAGTAATATGCGACTATAAATTAATTTGATATTTACCAAAATATTATGATGTTAGCTATACAAGTTTTAAAATATTTGGTCCAGGTGGTAGATATTAATTTTTAAAAAATATAGAAGAAAGAATCATCAAATTTGGACTCAATTTGCAGAATCTATACATGTTTGAGTATTTATATTGGAATCTTAATAAAAAAAATAAGGGAAAAGAAAACAGAAGAACAGGCTCTGGCCATTATCACAGGCGGTTGCTTAGGAACAACCGCCTATGAATACGTTAAGAACCGTCTGAAAAAATATATGGGGTTTAGGCTTTATTAATATTCTTGTTTAAAATGTGGGGCCTTTTAAAAGCCCAAATTCCACTTTCTTGTAATATGCTTGAGTATTAAAAGTTGCCATTAGATTTCATTTCGGAAAACCTTTGAAATTGGTCAGAACTTAAAAAACAAATAACACTGATTATTTGTCATTTTTCTAT
Source organism: Tuctoria greenei (assembly GCA_036927565.1). Taxonomy (NCBI): domain Eukaryota; kingdom Viridiplantae; phylum Streptophyta; class Magnoliopsida; order Poales; family Poaceae; genus Tuctoria; species Tuctoria greenei. Next base: position 12,741,260 of record JAYESD010000007.1, read on the forward strand.
CTTGATGAATATAATGATTTTTTTCATTTATTTTTTCCATGAAACTTTGTAGTCATCATACCAACCTTTATGAATTTTTTTCAGATTTTTTATTTTTTTTTGAATCAATGTGTGTTCAAAATTTGATGAATGCCTCATATGTATATAAGAATTTGATTAGAATGATGGATAATTTGAATTTTGACATGTTGGAATGCTTTAAAAAAATTAACAAAATTCATATATGTTTTATGAGACAAATATGCTCATACAAACCAATTTCAGTGAAGGGTCCCTTTTTTAGGAGATACGGAAATGTGAACAATATGTGAGTATAAATTAATTTGATATTTACAAAAACATTACAATTTTAGCCATACAAGTTTTAAAATATTTGGTCCAGGTAGTAGATATTAATTTTTGAAAAATATAGAAGAAAGAATCATCAAATCTGAGTCAATTTGCATAATCTACACTTGTTTGAGTATTTATATTGGAATCTAAATAAAAAAGAAGCAAGGAAAAGAAAACTAAAGAACACGGTCTGGTCATTATCACAGGTGGCTGTTTAGGAACAACCGCCTATGCAACTTTTAAAAACCGCCTGAAAAAAACCGTCTGAACATAATTATTTTTTATCACATACGTTTTTATCGTTAAAACCCACCTGTGAAAAGGACACCTATATAAAGGGCCCCTCGGGCAGCACAGAAACCTAACCCGGGAGATTTTTCATCAACACCGCCAGGCTACATAAATTTTCCACCGTGCGTGGGCCACTCCTGTATTCATCAGTTGATGAAGCTTCGAATAGGGAAAAAGTTTGTAGAAGATACTTCTTCTTCACTGTCATATTTTCAGTTTGTTGTCCTGTTTTCGGTTTCATTTAGTTGAGTTTGCATGCATCCAGCCCCTCTCCCCCCACCCCCTCCAATTGAGATTTGTAGTAGATTTGAATTGTTAAAGGTTGAAAGATGTAGTTGAGTCTCCCCATGAGATCACCCATGAAATTTGTAGAAAAAGAAGTAGATTTGAAGGATTAAAGGTTGAAGATGAATACAAGCACATCACGTGTTCAATGAAATGTTTCAATGAATAAGCCTAACTTTTAAAATCCATTATGGACACTAGAAAGCTGAGGAAATTATGAAGCAAATTTCTTTGGAACCCCTTATGAACAGACCTACATGATACCAGTATTCACTCATATGATACAGGCTGGTTATGTCTATGTAAATTCATTTTAAAGAAGACCTTTAGGAAATATTTGTGGCCAGTTTTTGTAAATCTTACAAAAATTCTATTACTGAAGCATGGACCATCGAGCGTGGATGTATAACATGCCAAGACTCGATCCTATGTATATTCATAATGTTGCAAATTTTATTGAAGCATCCAAGAGACATACGAAGTTGCAAAAAATAGATGACATATTATGTCCATGTATCAACTGCGAAAATAAGATTGCTTGGATAGATACTATAGTAATCCAATCTCATTTGGTGAAAAGAGGTTTAAAAAACTACATAATATGGACACGGCATGGTGAGTTAGATGCACATGAAGTGGATAAAGATGATGAGAGAGGTTTAGATGACGATAATGTTCATATCGATGGTGGTAGTGACAATCAAGATGGTGATGATGATGATGATGATGATAAGTTCGATTGTGAGGAGATGTTGCATCACATTGAACCATATGTATTGAGTTCTATGGGAGAAAGTAAAGGTTTAAGTTAAATGGAGACATTGCAGAACACGGCGACGGAGCTTTTATATGATGAATCAAACGGTTGTGATAAAGAGTTTACTACATTGCGTGCAGTCCTAGAACTGCTAAAGTTGAAAGCCACACACGGACGGTCTGATTGTAGTTTTTCTGATCTTTTGAATCTTTTGGCAGAAATTCTTCCAAATCCAAATAAATTGCCCTGAAGCACTTATCAAGCGAAGAAATTTCTTTGCCCAATGACACTAGGTGTGATAAAAATACATGCTTGTGTGAACCATTGTATTATGTATCGCAAATAGCATGAGCTTGCAACTAGATGCCCCAGCTGTGGTGTAAGTAGATACAAGAAGGACTACAATCACCAATATGTTACCAACATGAAAATGTCTGAGAAGACTAAGAAGTTTATTATTGGCCCTAAAGGTGATGATGACAATACTTCTTCTGATGCAGACGGGAAGCATAAGAGAAAATATCCTGCCTTGGTGATGTGGTACCTTCCAGTAATTGATCGCTTGAAGTGTTTTTTCTCAAATCCTAGGCAGGCTGAACTTATTTGTTGACATTTCGAGCAGCGCAAGAAGTATGAAAAACATATTCGACACCCTGGTGATGCAACACAGTGAATTTTTTTTTATATTCAGTGTACAAAATTTGCAGAGGAAATCAGAAATGTAAGGTTTGCCTTGGGTACAGACAGAATGAATATGTTTGGTGAAAAAAGGTGCATACGCAACATATGGCCCGTGGTCTTAATGATGTACAACCTACTGACGTTGTTCTCTCACAAAAGGAAATATATCTTGTTATCTGTTCTTATCCAAGGTCCGAAACAACCCGGTATAGAAGTAGATATGTTCTTGGAGCCTTTAATGGAAGATATGGCAAAATTATGGAATGAAGGGGTACGTACATGGGATGATTACAATCACTACGTAAGAAAGGCTCATACAACATGCGCCCGAAAGAAGAAGGGAGACGAACAAACTGTGCGTCTCCGTCATCGCGTCTCGCATTATGTTGTCATCAGAGACGGGCGGCAAGGCGCATCACCGATCATACTATGTGCGAGACATGCTTAAAAGAAGCGCGTCTTCTTTCTTTGTGTCATAACAGACGAACTTTACGGGGTCACTGGAGACGCCCGTGGCACGTGTCGTCCATCAGCATACATGTGTGAAAGGCCATTACAAAATGCGTCACAAATATATTGGCTGATCCAAGACGATCTATATTGTAGCACGCCGCAGATTTAATAACTTATCTGAGATGGGCTTTATGGAAGCTTGTCTCCTTTATGTATGTTATCTGAGACGCTCTCTGCTACAGCTCATCGCGACTTGTTTACCGGAAGGGTCTACTTTTAGGTGCCCCCCACTCCTGATTATCCTAATTGTCAGCTGCATCATTGAGCTAGCCAGGATTTGGCAGCCATATTACCAATGTCAGCAACATACTGTTCATACTGTTCATAAACATAGGTATAGGCAAAAAGATCACACGTTAAATTATATCGACCAATCAAATATTAATAAAGTATCAATCGTGGTTATCAAGTATACTAATTACACAACAAAGACTGTTCATCTTGATAACAATATAACTAATTACGCACATCATAACTGCCATCATCTAATCATGTATACCGTAATGAAAATTCTCCCAATCAATGACTTTGTTAACGATGAGCCTTCATAACCTCTAATGCTCAACCCAAGGCATCCTCAAATTCAATAAAATCACTGAAATCATAGAAAACATTATCAAATTGCTATCACATTCACTTAACCAGTCACATAAGGTACCAAACATCTGTTAGTGAATGGAAAACCAAGCTTACTTGTAGCACAGGCAGTTGGTGAGCATCTGCAAAGCATCACCAGAGAAATTGTTGTAATGGTAAAGGACATGGTAGTGAGATGTTGTGCTTGTCCCCTGAAAAAACAAAAAATTTACATTCCACTGATGCATTTATAGCCTGATTCCAACATAAGTACCTTGATTCAAGGTAGAAATCAAACTCACTGGGATGGCAAATGCTAGTGTCAACCACAGTTCTTGCAGTTTCAAGGGTTTGCGAATCAGAATTCATTATTTACATTGATAGTCAAAACAAATACATTACTTCTGCATTGGACATAAACAAGGAAGATGAATGTATATTGTAATGAAAATTCTCCCTTTGGATCAATGACTTCATTAACGATGAGCCTTCATTGGACATCCACAAATTCAATAAAATCACATGGGACGCGGCAGCGTGCTCCAGGACGAGCTGGCAGAGGCGCCAGAGTGGCGGTTCCTCGACTTTGTAATGATAGCAGGCCCGCGTTCTCTGGGGATAGGGAGAACATTTCCACTTATGTGAACGTGGCGGCATGCTCATACGAATTACCGAGGTTGGTGTCGAGGCAGCGGCGTGCTCCGGGGATAGGAGACAGGCGACGTGCTCCAGCATGCTCAACTCTCTGATGACGAGGGTTGACGGCGGGGTAGGGGTTGACGGTGGCAACGCGACAATGACGAAGACGGAGTTGATAAAGAGGGACAGCGATAGCGTGCTCCGGGGACATGGGACGAGCTTGCGTTCTCCAGCGTGCTCAACTCTCTAATGATGCGAAGGTTGGGGTCGACGGCGGCGGCGTGCTCAGGAGCTGTGGTTTCTAGGTCGAGAGAGCGCGCGAGAGCTAAAAATTTTTGCCAAATTTTGGCAGAGAGCTTGCGATGGATAAAAGTAGCACCTGTCTCTCACATTTCAGCATTCTTTGGTCGAGAGAGCGCCAAATTTTTGCCATAGAGTGCTCAAGGAGTTTAAAATAAAACTTGTACACACACATATATAACGCACGTCTCGCATGATCATCTTTCGAATCAGGGCATTTTCCCACATGCAAAAGACGAGCCACGGTATGTTGAAGGCGGGAACATCTTTCGCATGTGGGGATGTACCACTGGCAACTGTGTGCAATGCCTTATATGATTGTTGCATTGCGCTCAGCTTTCTGAGGTGGCACAAAAGATCTTCGGCGTAAATTGGAGACGCGCCAATGTATGGCGCGTCTCTCATTATTTTGTGGCTCCGGACACACTGGAGTGTCCTAGATGTGCCATGGTGTGCTGTAGCCAGGAACAACATCCAGGACATTCGGCTTGTCCCACTGGCAACTGTGTGCAATGCCTTATATGATCGTTGCATTGCGCTCAGCTTTCCGAGGTGGAACAAAAGATCTTCGGTGTAAATCAGAGACGTGCCACTACAAGGCTCGTCTCGCATTATTTTGTGGCCCCAAAAATGCTGGACTGCCCTAGATGCGCCATGGTGTGCTGAAGCCAGAACATCCAGGACATTCTGGCATTTCCAACTGGCAATTGTGCGCAATGCCTTATACAATCATTGCAACATGCTTAGCTTTACAAGGTAGGACAAAAGATCTTCCGAACAAATCGGAGACGATCCTGAGTAAGGCGCGTCTCCCTTCTGCCGGATCTCAGGTATCTGAGACGCACATTTCTAAAGTTCGTCTCTCATGGACTCCTCACCCTATTGCCAATCGCACGACATCGTGATTGTCTGTTGCAGGGATAAACAAACATAATAACATTGCAATTCATAGATTAATTGGAATTCAGGGATAAACAAACGCAATGACATTTCAATTCAGAGATAATTTGCAACTCAATGAATTTGATTGTTCATACATTGCATGCCCTATAAATTAATTTTGAATCTAAACTTATTCCTAAAGCTCCCATCAATCAATCGAAATTATACCATCCAGCTTGCTGCCAAACACATCTCTGATATTCCCCTGGATCCTAAAAATATTGACATTCTTTAAATTAACAAATGTCGAAGGAGGAATGAATAGCCTACGTTGGTCACTAACACAAAGTGTCTAACCTTGATAATATAGCAATCATTTTCAACATCGGGCGCATTTGGCTGATATAGCAAACGTTGAACTTCAAGTAGTAAAGTTTTGATTGTAAAACCAGTACACCACCCCTATAAAATATCAATTTAAGCAACATAAGAAACCAGTTCAAATAAGTTCAGCAACAATTACTAATTACATGAGCAAAATAGGTCTATCTTACAGAATCTTGATCAAGAATCCCAATGCAGAGTGCTCCTGAACGATGGACATTTGGGTGGAAGAAAAAACTTGGAAAGGCGCATCTTGAAGGCACCAATGGATAGTCCTCTGAGAAGGAGATTGTCAGGGGGTAGTAACCACCTTCCCAGTCAGTGTACAAAGGAAAATCATTATTAGGAGGATGATGATTAAACTCATATTGTGCTCGTTCTTCATGACTTAACCCTTCTTTACCGGGGACGATGCACTGTCACTTCAATAAATCTCCCAATTCAAGCTTTGCAGAGAAACCCTACGCAGGGAAATTGAAAATACCAAAAAAACAAGATGAAAAAAAACTACAATTAAGTTTATCAGTTCATTGCAGATCTATAATACAACCATGCGACCAATGTGCCATATGTACATACATGGGGATAGTTGTTGCGCCACGTCAAGCACTCCTCCTTCAGTCGGCTACGCACCAAGCCGATACTAGCCATGAACAGTGACGACAACAAGGAGGACGGGATGACGACAATGACGAGGACGGCGACGATGATGATGACGACGACGATAGCACGGGAGTTGGTCGATTAGTAAAGGACCATTGGTTGATAGGTAATAAAGGAGCACCGAAGGCGAAGAAGAGACGAGGGAGATAAATGTGAGACGCGCGTTAAGTTAAAGAGCGACTTCCATTGTCGAAGAGACGAGGGAGATAAATGCGAGATGCACTATAACAAAGAGAGACGAGCGTTAATCTAAAGCGCGTTTTTCATTGTCAAAAGAGAGATGTGCGGCTCGAGGTCTGCAAGGAACATAATTTCAGCGGCGTTTTGTAGAGACGCGTGCAATGTCCGTGCGCGACCTTTCATTTTCCCGAGGCGGTATCGATGCGTCCAATCGTTCCATCAATGTGAGGAAAACAAACCGCTCCATCGACGACTCCGCGCGGACCTTATTTAAGACGTGTCATCACCAGTGAGTTCTCCACAAGCGCGTCTTTCACTTTGAATCCTCTTCTTTTTTTCGTCTTCTCCGCCCCGATGACCCACCACCACCATGGTCGACCTTCCGCTGCCAAGCCCTGCGAGGGAGCCTCCGTGCAAGAAACTATGATGCACCTCCCCCGAGGGGTTCAACACCGAGGAGCGCCTCCTTATGGTGCAAGAGGCGTACAAAAATACATATCATTCCATGAGTTCATTGGGTCTGGGTACCCTTTCCTAGTTTGTTGGAATGGGTACCATCCACCACTACCTCTTCGCCCTCACGGGGGTTGCCGATCGTCTCGACATTCTGTTCGAGATGATGGCCCAGGTGCTTGGCCCCGAGGGTCGCAAAAACCTGGTGGAGGCAACAGATAGAAACCTTTTTTTCGGGGTTGCACCACCGGTGCAGCCGGCCCAGGCTCCTATTACACCAGTGCCAGAGTCACCGCCGGAGGAGGAGGAGGACGAATAGTAGGAGTAGGATTTATTTTTTCTTTGTTGTTTTTAGTTGCTTCTATTTTGTAAATATTGTTAATGAATGAATTCTATCTTTTTTCATCTATGTGAATGAATATTATCTTGTGTGTTCTTCAACTGTGCGAATGAATGAATGATTGGTGTGTTCATAGTGTTCCTCAGGTGTCATAAGGAAGGATTTGAATAAATTCTGGACAAGTGAATGATTTAGTTATCAAGTGAGAATGTACTCTGAGTTCAGTGATGTGTGATATCAATAGTGAACCAAAGAAAAATGGATAAAATCACGAAGCTAAAGGTGACGTGTGGAATCGGAGACGCGCTTTCCATTAGTGTCCATGTGTCTTTTAGCTGAGGAGAGGGAGACGTCGATCATAGGAGACGTCCAAATTTGTCTCCTATTTGGGTTTTTTACGTAGTGAATCGGCAGTATTTCACGCTAAGAGCAATGATATTCTTTACCGTGCATGATTATCCCAGACTTTTTACATTATTGGTACAAGTGAAAGGGAAGAAATGTTGTGAAAGTGCGTGAATAGAACTAGTTTTCTACTGCATCCAGAAATACAGTGTACATGAGACACCGGTGGTTCTTGATAGATACACACAAGTATAGGAAGACGAAAAAACAATTTGATAACAAAGTCAAATAAGATACTGCACCAAAACCTTACAGTGGAAAACTCGTGTTCGAAATGGTCAAGAACATTCATATTGCTTTCGGTAAGGGCAAAAATGTAAAGGAACAAAGAGAAAGAAAAGTACATCTTCGGGTGATGCAACTGACATGGCTTTAATACAATCAAATTTTTTCATGTATCTTCCGTATTGGAAGAATATGGAATTTTGCCATAGTATTGATTTGATGCACATTACAAAGAATATATTTGGCAGCATCATTGCGATCTTGCTGGACATGTCGAGGAAAATAAAGAACGGATTAAATTCACGTATGGACCTAGTAAATCTTGATATGAGACCAAAGCTTCACCCAGTAGAAAAGGCGAACGGGAAGCATTACCTTCCCCTAGCCAGATACAACTTGACACTAGAAGAGAAAAAAGCAATTTGCGAATGCTTGCGTGGGACCAAAGTGCCAACGAGTTTCTCATCCAATATCCTTAAACTTGTCTCGATGAAAGACTTGTCTTTATTCGGCTATAATTCTCACAACTGTCACATGATGATGACAGTGTTCCTTGCCATTGCAATAAGAGTCATCAAACCCGAGCATATAAAAGTTTTCATCACACGTTTGTGTTATTTCTTCAATGCAGTATCGCAAAAGGTGATAGCACAAGAAGAGTTAGACTATTTGAAAACGTACATCGTCGAGACTATGTGCAAGCTTGAGATGTGTTTCCCACCATCCTTTTTTGATATGCAAAAACACCTAATCATACATCTTATTGATCAGATAAATGCATTAGGGCCACTATATTTACATCATATGTTTCCGTTGGGGAGATATTTAGGAGTATTAAAAGGTTATGTGCGAAACCGTACTCACCCAGAGGGTTCAATTATGGAAGGATACATCACTGAAGAAGTGATTGAGGGTTGCGATGATTACATCAAAGATGTAACACGGATAGGTGTACATATAGCAGTACATGAGGTTAGACTACGTGGGAGAGACAAAGTGGGTAAGAAAATTTTTATTACTCAAGATTACAAGAATGTACACCGCGCACATTTTACAATAAGGAAAAAGACGGTAAGAGTGCTACACAAAATAGTGATGTTCGTATGGAGGCTTATGATCCACAAGGGCAGAAGACCACATACTTCGGGTTCATAGAGGAAATATGGGAACTCGATTATGGCAAAAGAAAGGTAATGCCCGTATTTAAGTGCCAATTGGTCAAACATCCTGATGGTGTGAAAGTGGACAACTACGGGCTGACACTGGTAGACTTGAACAAAGTGGGTTATAAAGACGACCCGTGGGTTCTCGCCGATTGTCTTGCACAAGTTTTTTATGTACAAGATCCAAAAACTGGAAATATGCATGTAGTTTTTTCTAGAATGCAAAATATTGTTGGGGTTGAGAGTGTGAGAGATAATTAAGAGGAATATAATCAGTATGAAGAGATGTACCTTTTCACCGAACCAGAAAACATCAAGCGTGTAGAGAGAAGCATTATAAAGGATTTGGAACCCTATATGCGAGAAGATGTCAATGTTGGAAAAAATGTATGATATATATTGTATAAGTTTGTATCTTCTGAAATCAACTTAGAACATTACTCTATTTCAGCTTTAGATAGCATGTTTCGAACATTATTAAATTCATCTTCTGTAGAGCAGACTAATTTGGACAAGTGATCCTTTTCGGCTTGATGACTATCATATTTATCACCTTCACCTGTTCTATAAGTTATCAAATTGTATGTGTATATAAATTTTATTTGACCTATGATGATTAGGCTTGCCTTACAATAGCTTGGTTCCAAACAACATCTAGAAGCACGACCCTTGAAGCTCCTGTCAAGCTAATCCCTTCACAGCAAGCTCTTGTAGATGCAATTAATGCTCGAGACTCATCATTTGGATTGTTAAAATCTTCAGTTGAAGTCTGATGATACTTCTCATACATTTGAGGGTTTGTTTGGATAGGAGTGGATCCACTTCAATATAAGTGGATTGAGGTGGATTGAGGAGAAAATTAGTTTATTTTCCACTCCAATCCAATTATATTGAGTACACCGAAAAAATCCATGAAGGGGTTATTTCTCTTCTCTCCATTTTAAAAAATTACGAAGATGCTACTTTATCAGTTCTAACGGCTGAATACTAAAAATCAGTACTATCTCTCTTAGTGCTTCACACAAGCGACGAATTGAACAACTTCAATCACAAATCTTGTTTTTCCCTTTTTCCTAGGAATTTGACTTTAATCATTCAAGCATAGGTTTATCAATAAGTGAAGCTTCCTCATCAGACATGTTAATGGCAGTTACAAGCGAAGGGTGTGTCTAAGCTAATGAAATCTCAATGGGGATGAAGACAAAGAGATGCTGCATATGAGTGGCAATGTCCAGGTTAGACAGGATGAAGCTATGATGGCATCCTTCAACAACATGAAAAGTGATGCCAAGGTTATGCTTGTTGTGAGATCTATGTTCGCTGAATACATTGGCTTTGACAATAAAAGTTTTGAATGCTGCTATAACATCTTTTTAGCAAGGTTCCACTGTAGCTCCAAACTTCTGCAAGGTCCGACGTAAGGTCCGACTTGCTTTGTCTAGGTACGACATGGTTTTGGGTAGCTCCGGTGAGCTTTGTCTTTAGCTCTGGCATGTCCTTGTTAAGCTGTGATATGTTTTGCTAGGTCCGACTTATGTTGGTTAGCTCCGACATGTTTTTCTAGCTATGACTTTTGGGATGACTAGTTCCGACTAGCTTTGATATGCTCCAGCACTAGTTTGTACTAGCTTTGGTAAGCTCTGGCGCTAGGTTGTACTAGCTTTGGTAAGCTCCAGCGCTAGGTTGTACTAGCTTTGGTAAGCTCCAGCTCAAGCTCCGGTTAGCTCTGGCTAGGTTCGGAGCTTGATCGCAATGTTCCTGCTTTTACTATGAAATGTTTCAAACTTGCTTTACATTGTTGGAAAGATTGCTTAGTATTCATTTGCTAAGTTTTTGGCGTGTTTTGGTTGATATGGCTGATATCGTTTTACTGTGGTTTTGCAACATGCTTATGTGAGGTGCTCACGTGTGGTGTTGTGTTCGGAACTAATTTGAGTCAAGTCGCGGACTTGGGCTCGTACGGATTGATTTTTTATTCATGTGCAGGTGTTGCTTGAGTTCAAGACATGGCTGCTGACGGGATCCATTGAACTAGTCTTAGGGAGAAGATGAGGTTCAACAACCAAGTTCCTGAGGAATTGTGGTTGAGTTGATTGGGAGGTTGCGCATCATGTTTGAATCAAGAAAACATATGAAGGTGTCATGGACGTCATTGGAAGATGTTTGCATGTGTGCAAGGAGTGCATGAACGTGGATACATGGTTTTGAGGCATGATGAAGAGATGTGGACGTAAAGAATTGGTGGGAAAGTTCCAACCGACTAGGTTATGGACTCAGGCTGCGGCTGAGTCGGGTTTGACTCAAATATGGAAAGATTTGAGTTGGTTATGATAATATTTCATTTGGGTCACGAATTTTAGTTGTTTTAGGAATGTGGGATATGTTGCTAACGTGTTTGGAAGTCTTAAGATTGCTTCTATCTGCGTATAGAAGAGTCCTAAACAGTTATGGAAAGTTTCGATTCGTGATCTGAGTAGGATTAGAGTCCTAGTTGAGATTGGGTTGGCCTAAGGGCTGGTTATATAAGCAAGGGAGACCAGAGCTCGTGGTGCACGACTTTGGGGCTGTTCCTCTTGTGTTTTATAGAATAAAATTTTTTGTTTGATGGAACTTTTGTCCCTTGTTCGTCCGACTTGTTCCAAACAAGTTTTACTCGTCGAGTTTCTGGACAGCACTACCTTTCGTCGGTGGTTTTATCATCACTCGAGTTTTATAGATCCAATTGACGTGATTCTTTTTGGGTTGTATTCACTACTTGATTATGTATCATCTGTAAAAATGTCACGGTCATTGGATTTGTGGTTTGTTATCTACACGAGTTTCTTTGCAGCGTTCCAGAACTGTTTTTCTCGAGTAGGACAGATTGACATTTGTTCGATCTTTCGGTCATAACTTTAGTTTCTCTCGACGGATTTGAGTGATTCTTCTTGTGTTTTATTCGTGACTTGATTCTCTCTGATATATATCACTTTTGTCCTGATGAAACACGTTTAAATTAGTCTCACACACAATTTCTTTAATAGATCATTTTTCTGCCGAAGGGGTTGCGATTTAATTGTTTCCGCTGCATAAGATTTTTTAAATCTACCATTAACCCCCCCCCCCCTTGGTAGTTTTTCACGTGCTCTTTGATCCTAGAATTGGTATCAGAGCCACGTTGCTCCAATCATTGTGATTTGCACGTGTTTTTGACTAATCATCATGAAGAAATACTCCACGAAACCTTGTGTGTTTGCTGGTATTGATTTTCAGGTTTGAAAGGCACGCATGGAGGATTTCATCCAGGCGCAAGGCTTCACAATATGGGAGAAGGTGTAAAAGCTTTACAAAGTGCCACCTAATGATCAAGTTACGGCTACAAACCTACGGGACATCGACAACAACAAAGAAGCCCAAAACTTGATCATCCAAGGACTCATTCAGAGCGACTTCGACCGCGTTGCACATCTCCGATCGGCATACGATGTATGGAGAGCACTTTGTGACTATCACGAAGGATCCAACACGATCAAGGAGGTAAGGCAAGACATGTTCAAGAAAGAATAGATGTGCTTCGTGATGCCACCCAGTGAGTCCATCGATGATCTCTTTGCTCGCTTTAACAAAATTCTCAGTAACTTGCGTAGTGTCAACATTAATTTTGCTGATGCTAAAAATGCTAGGCAACTTCTTAGTGCATTAGACATGTCAATCTGGGAAATGAAAGTTAAATCTATTCATGAATCTACTATCATGAGTACACTTACTTTAGATGTGCTTTACTCTAAACTAAAAAATCATGAAATTGACATCTTATCACGTAAGAACCCAAATAAGTCTATTGCATTTGTCTCACAACGTGATATGCCTAGCTCCATCCAATCATCATCTTGCAATACTCTTGCTTTGTTGTCCTCACTAACCCTGGAGGAGATCGAGGAATTTCCAGAGGAGGAGCTATCACTTCTCTCTACTAGGTTCTCAAAAGCATTGCAAAATGTGAGAACTAGAAGGAGAGGAAGCTCCGGACCCCAACAATGATTCGAATGTGGTAACACAGGACACTTTTGTACAGAATGCCCTAACCTTTCTAGTTCTACTTCCCGAGAAGAAAACAATCAAGGACAAAGCACTCCTCAATAAATGATAAGAAGAAGAAGGGTTTTACGGGTTGTCAACTGGTGAACAGTTTTATCTCCGCACTCCAGGAACTTGGCTCAAGCGATGTGGACATTGGAGTGATGAAGATGAAGATGATTTGGCCAACTTTTGCTTCAATGGCGGGCAAAACAAGATCAAGATCAAGTCAGGAGGATGCAGAACACAACAGTGATGACGATGAGGTATGTTCTACCTGTAATAAAATGTGTGATGCAATTTCTTGTGCAACTATTATTGTTAAGAAAAAAGGACAAAACGCTTAGGGATAATGCTGCTAAAATTGAATCACTGGAATCTGAAATCAACCATTTGAAAACCTTGATTCCTAGTGATGATTCTTGTCCCTCGTGTGATTTAATCTTTGAACAATTGTCCACAATAAGAGCTGCACATTCCTCTACTCTAGATAGACTTGAACTTGAAATGGAAAAGAACAAAAAACTTGCTGCACTTGACATTGAAAACTTAAAAGATGCTTCTTGTTCTACGATTGATTTGCATTGTTCTAGTTGTGATGATCTTGAAAAGAAACTAAAAGATGCTATGAATGAAATTTCAATATTGAATAATGCTTTACGTTCTCATAAAGTTAAATATTGTTCCAATTACAAATTAAAAGAAAAACTTCATGTGAAAATTGCCTTGATCTGTCCAATAAACTTGATAACATGCATAGGACATTAGATCGGTTTTGTAATGGAAATAAGAACATAAACTTGCTGCTCAATTCTTCCAAGTCTTGCAATGATAAAACTGGTTTAGGTTTTGATTCTCATGCTCATGCTAAGGCACATCCACCTAAAATTGTAAAGTCATTAGGAAGTGGTTTGATTCAAACAGTTCCTAAACAAAAAGAAGTGGTTTTCAAATCTGCAGGAGTATTGTCTCATTCGGTTTCAAATAAAAATATTGCTTGCTCATCTAGACATGAACACAAAGTTAAATTTCATTGTACCTACTGTGGTAGAGATGGTCATGTCATAGATTTTTGTTATAGACTAGCTAAACAACAGAAAAGGGGAAGAATGATTGCTAGATCTCATAACTTTCATGCAAAATTTGCTACACATATTAAACCGAATGCTAGAAACATGCAACATGCTGTTATGAGTCAAAAACATTCAAAGTTTACCTCCGGACCTTCTGTTTTTGCCTCCGGAGCTACTGATTTTTGTGCTACACGAGTAACACCTTATAGGTCAGTAGTTAAGAATAAAAAACCTCAAACTATGACTCATAAACCTACTGTTTTATCTCAGCTTTCACGTGTTTTTCCTGCTGCACGTCGTGTGACTCAGTACTGGATACCTAAATGCCTTTCGACTAACCCCAGTATTGAGTCATCGACGTATTGTTCTTCTATGTAGGTTACATGCTTGAGGAAGGAGAACATTTGGATTGTGGATTCAGGTTGCTCACGCCACATGACCGGTAACAAAGAATGGTTATCCTCCCTCTCTTTTGTGTCACGCGTAGAGAATGTTACTTTTCCCGATAATTCTTCAACTCCTATAATTGCTAAGGGTTCGGTTAGAGTAAATGATCACTACACTTTGAAGGATGTGGCACTTGTCAAAAATTTGAAATACAACTTGCTTTCTGTTTCACAATTACTAGATGAAAATCTAGAAATTATTTTCAATAAAAACTGCTGCAAAGTTGTAGGTTCAAATAGTGAGATTACTTTTAACATGTCTCGGTTTGGAAGAGTTTTTAAAGCTGATTTTGATATGTCTTCCTCTAAGCATAGGTGTCTAGTTACTAATGATTCAAAGGACTTATATTTTTGGCATCGTAGACTTGGTCACGTAGGCTTTGATCACCTAACACGTGCTAGTGCTCTTGATCGCATACGTGGGCTGCCTAAGCTTAAAGAGGACAAAGAAATTGTGTGCTCTTCTTGTAGACATGCTAAGATGGTTGCAGGTTCACATACTCCTCTCACAATGATCATGACAACTGAACCGGGTCAACTTTTGCACCTTGACACCGTAGGACCTTCACGTGTCCAATCCTCCAGAGGTAAATGGTATGCTCTTGTTATTGTTGATGATTATTCTAGATACTCTTGGGTTTACTTTATGGCATCTAAGAATGTAGCTTTTAGTCACTTTAGAACTTTATTTCTTAGATTATCAATTGATCACCCAGGATCTTTAAAAGCAATTAGGAGTGATAATGGAACTAAATTTAAAAATCAATCTTTTGATCACTTTTGTGCTGAAAATGGAATAGATCATCAATTTTCTTCACCATATGTACCTGAACAAAACGGTGTTGTAGAAATAAAGAACAGAACCTTAGTTGAGATGGCTAGGACTATGCTTGATGAATATCAAACTCCTAGGAAATTTTGGGCTGATACAATTGCAATCGCTTGTTATGCCTCAAATCGTGTTTTCTTGTGCGCTAAGCTAGGTAAAACATCATATGAGCTACGGTTTGGACATAGGCCTACTTTTACGCACTTTCGGGTCTTTGATTGCAAATGCTTTGTTAATAAATATGGTAATCTTGATAAATTTGAACCTCAATCCATTGATGGCATGTTTCTTGGTTATCCATCTCATACTAGAGGCTAGCGTGTGCTTTTACTTGAAACTAACAAAATTGTGGAGACTTGTGAAGTGTCTTTTGATGAATCTAGCCCAGGTACTAGCTCAAACATTGCAGGTACAGATCCATATCCGCAGGGGGAGAGCATTTTAGTTGAAGATGAGGGAGAGGTGGAGCTGCTGCCCGAAAATTCAGCAGCTAATGACATTGTTCTAGCTCCTAATTTTGATTCACAACCAGCACAGCCAACCACCACTGCTGGTCCAGATCCTCCTCAAGTCACAAGCTCATCAATTTGTGATGAACATGAAGAAGAATAATCTTGTGAAGTCTCCACTCCCCTCCGGGTTCTCAAAATTCATCCTCCACAACAAATTATTGGAAGCTTGCACGAATGAGTTACACGGTCCAGGTTTTGCGATCCAAACTCTCATGCTCATTTTTCTTTTATTGCTTCTTTTGAACCCAAAGATATATCACACGCACTCACTAATGAATCTTGGATTATTGCCATGCAAGAAGAGTTAGAAAATTTTGAAAGAAATAATGTTTGAAAACTTGTACCTCCTCCTCAAGGTCACACTTTAATTGGAACTAAATGGGTGTTTAAAAATAAACAAAGTGAGGATGGGGTTGTGATTAGGAATAAGGCTAGGTTGGTTGCTCAAGGTTTCACTCAAATTGAAGGTCTAGATTTTGAGGAAACTTTTGCTCTCGTTGCTAAATTAGAAGCCATAAGAATTTTGTTAGATTTTGCTGCATCTAAAGATTTTTAAGCTATATCAAATGGATGTTAAAAGTGCTTTTCTTAATGGCTACATAGATGAGGAGGTTTATGTCAAACAACCACCGGGTTTGAAAATTCAGATTTTCCTAATCATGTTTACAAACTGTCCAAAGTCTTGTACGGTCTCAAACAAGCCCCTAGAGTATGGTATGATACGTTAAAAACATTCTTACTTGAAAAGGGGTTTACCATGGGCAAGGTTGATAAAACTCTTTTTGTGCTTAAGCATGGCAATGACTCATTATTCGTTCAAGTGTATGCGGATGATATTATCTTTGGTTGTGCTTCTCATGATCTTGTGTCCAAGTTTTCAGCTATGATGAGTTTAGAATTTTAGATGAGAATGATGGGAGAACTCGCGTACTTTTTGGGGCTGCAAATCAAGCAAACCAAAGAGGGTACCTTTGTGCATCAAACGAAGTATACAAAAGACCTCCTAAGGCGCTTCAACATGGACAAATGCAAGCCTCTTCGGACACCAATTTGAACAAAAACAACACTTGAACTTGATGAAGATGGTGAACCCAATGATCAAAAAGAATATAGAAGCATGATCGAATCACTTTTGTACCTCACGACATCAAGACCGGACATACAATTCAGCGTATGTCTCTGTGCACTGTTTCAAGCCTCCCCACGTGCTTCACATCATCAAGCCGTCAAAAGGATTATCAGGTACTTACATGGAACTCAAGAATTTGATATTTTTCTTCCTTCTTCCTCAACCGTAACCTTGAAAGCTTTTTCGGATGCTGATTTTGGGGGCTGTAGGATTGATAGGAAAAGTACTTCCGGTGCTTGTTATTTTCTTGGTAATTCACCTGTTGCTTGGTCCTCTAGAAAACAAAATTCAGTTGCACAATCTACAACTGAATTTGAATATGTAGTTGTTGCTAGTGCTTGCTCACAAATTCTTTGGATTGTTCAAATGCTTAAGGACTATGAGGTTGATTTAGATAGTGTTCCATTGTTTTGTGATAACACTAGTGCCATTTGCATTGCTAAAAACCTTATACAACATTCTAGAACTAAGCACATTGATATTAGGTATCACTTTCTCCGTGATAATGTTGAAAAAGGAAACATTGTGCTTCACCATGTAAATACCGAACAACAATTGGCCCACATTTTTACAAAACATTTGTATTCACTCGTTTTTGTTACATTCGTAGTGAAATAGGGGTTCTGCATCCTCATGGCTTACATTGACGGGGAGTTTTCAAACTTGAGAAGTCTATGTGTGAATCCGAAATTAAAATAATATGAGCATAGTATTTCATACATTTATGACTTTGTGATTCCTTTTACATGCTAAAAGTTCTTACTACATTACTCGTGTTATACATTTTGTAGTTTTTGCCATGTCTAGTAATTGGAATAATTACTTACACTAAATCTGGTCATGGTCGAACTTTCTTGCTGTTTTGAACTTGTTGCATGCTCACAAGTGCTTTTAATCATAAAGAATTAATCAAGTAATCAACTCACTTGTTGAGTTTCTTTTTGTGAACAAATATAAGTTGAGAAAAGATCAAGAGAATATGCATGCATCGCACTTCTTCTTTTGAGATGGCTTATCATTGCACTTAGATATGAACTTGGAAGAAGTTGTGTATGACTCAAATCATGTCCTTAAGCTTCTGATTGTCAAATGACATAGGCTTGGCTTGGTTGGTTAGAATAAGGCAGATGCGCATATAATCTCTTGCAAATATCATATGATCTAAATTTGTGCCTTGAAAAATAATAAAATGCAGCAACAAGTGTCATGCTTTCATGTATTGAAATAGTTAAATTTGTGAGATCATGACTTGCTTAAATTGAAAATTACATTTGATCTCTAGCATGGCTTACACTACTTTATGTATCTCATTGTTGTGATAGTGTAAGTTACTTGATAGTATGACTTGAATGAGCTTTGGTTCATATGTATATGTTATAATATGCTCATAACAATTAAAAATTTTCTCTTTTGAACCTTGCTGAATATATTGTCAAAGGGAGAGAGATAATATGGTGAATTATGCAAGGGGGAGAAATATGTATAGAGGGAGAAATTGATTTCTATCTCATTTAATTTTCAAAGAGGGGGAAAATTGTTCTCAAAACTTTTCATGCCAATGTTCGGATTTAAATGGTGTTGCCAATGCATTCATCAAGGGGGAGATTGTGCGACCTATGTGTGTTGAATACATTGGCTTTGAATATAAAAGTTTTGAATGCTGCCATAACATCTTTTTAGCAAGGTCCGACTCTAGCTCTGAACTTCTGCAAGGTCCGACATAAGGTCCGACTTGCTTTTTCTAGGTCCGACATGTTTTTGGGTAGCTTCGGTGAGCTTTGTCTTTAGCTCCGGCATGTCTTTGTTAAGCTCCGATATGTTTTGCTAGGTCCGACTTATGTTGGTTAGCTCCGACATGTTTTTCTAGCTCCGACTTTTGGGATGACTAGTTCCGACTAGCTTTGGTAAGCTGCGGCGCTAGGTTGTACTAGCTTTGGTAAGCTCCAGTGCTAGGTTGTACTAGCTTTGGTAAGCTCCGGCGCTAGGTTGTATTAGCATTGGTAAGCTCCGGCTCAAGCTCCGGTTAGCTCTGGCTAGGTTCGGAGCTTGATCGCAATCTTCCTGCTTTTACTATGAAATGTTTCAAACTTGCTTTACATTGTTGGAAGATTGCTTAATATTCATTTGCTAAGTTTTTGGCGCGTTTTTGTTGATATGGCTGATATCGTTTTACTGTGGTTTTGCAACATGCTTATGTGAGGTGCTCACGGGAGGTGTTGTGTTCGGAACAAATTTGAGTCAAGTCGCGGACTTGGGCTCGTACGAATTGGTTGTTTATTCATGTGCAGGTGTTGCTTGAGTTCAAGACATGGCTGGTGACATGATCCATTGAACTAGTCTTACGGAGAAGATGATGTTCAACAACCAAGTTCGGGAGGAATTCTGGTTGAGTTGATCGGGAGGTTGCGCAGCATGTTTGAATCAATAACAATGCATATGAAGGTATCGTGGACGTCATTGGAAGATGTTTGCATGTGTGCAAGGAGTGCATGAACGTGGCTACATGGTTCTGAGGCGTGATGAAGAGATGTGGACGTAAAGAATTGGTCGGAAAGGTCCAACTGACTAGGTTATGGACTCAGGCTGCGGCTGACTCGGGTTCCACTCAAATATGGAAAGATTTGAGTTGATTATGATAGGATTTCGTGTGGGTCATGAATTTGAGTTATTTTAGGAATGCGGGATACGTTCATAAGGTTGTTGGAAGTCTTAAGATTGCTTCTATCTGCGTATAGAAGAGTCCGAAGCAGTTATGAAAAGTTTCGATTCGTGATCTGAGTGGGATTAGAGTTCTAGTTGAGATTGGGTTGCCCTAAGGGCTGGTTATATAAGCAAGGGAGGCCATAGCTCGTGGTGCACGACTTTGGGGCTGTTCCTCTTGTGTTCTATTGAATAAAATTCGTAGTTTAAAGAAACTTTTGTGCCTTGTTTGTCTGACTTGTTCCAGACAAGTTTTACTCGTCGAGTTTCTGGACAGCACTACCTTTCGTCGGTGGTTTAATCATAACTCGAGTTTTAAAGATCCAATTGACATTATTCTTTTTGGTTTGTCTTCACAACTTGATTATCTATCATCTGTCAAAATTTCACGGTCATTATATTTGTGGTTTATGATCAACATGAGTTTCTTTGCAGCGTTCCAGAACTGTTTTTCTCGGGTATGACAGATTGACCTTTGTTCGATCTTTCAATCATAACTTTTGTTTCTCTCGACAGATTTGAGTGATTCTTCTTGTGTTTTCTTCGTGACTTTTGTCCTGGTTAAACCCGTTTGGATTAGTCTCACACACGATTTCATTAACAGATTGTGTTTCTGCCGAAGGGGTTGGGATTTAATTGTTTCCGCTGCGTAAGATTTTTTTAAATCTACCATTCACCCCACCTCTGGTAGCTTTTCACGTGCTCTTCGATCCTACACTTGCATCAACCAAGGAATGTTGTGAGGGCATAACACTTGTTGGGACATCACGGTTATGCTTGCCCCAATAAGTGTTATGCCCTCACAACATGTCTTGGTTGATGCAAGCATAACCTTAGCATCACTTTTCATGTTGTTGAAGGTTGCCATCATAGCTTCACGCTGTCTAACCTGGATATTGCCACTCATATGCAGGGTCTCTTTATCTTCAATCCGATTCATATTTCGTTAGCTTCAACACATCCTTTGCTTATAACTGTCATTAACATGTGTGATATGAAAGCTTCACTTATTGATAAATCTATGCTAAAAAGATTAAGGTCAAATCCCTATGAAAGGGTAAAAACAAGATTTGTGATTAAAGATGTTCACTTCCTCACCTGTGTGAAGCACTAAGAGACAAGGTACTGATTTTTAGTCATCATATTCAAGCATTAAAAGTGATAAAGGAGAATATTCCATGTTTTCAAATGGACAGAAGGGAAAGAAATATTTCAAATGGATGGGAAAATCGTTCCAAGGGATCGTCATGCTTCAATAGAGGCTTTAAACAATCCAAATAATGAGTCACGGGTGTTACTTGCATCTACAAGAGCTTTTTGTGCAGGGATTAGCTTGACAAGATCTTTTCAGCATCACAGACGGTTCCTAATTAACAAACAGCCAGTGAAAACAATGACTTTGCCTAGGCGGTTCTTCAATAAAAATCGCTTGGTATGTTTGAACCAGTACATACAGTTCTTAAAAAATGACCGCCCGTGAAAATATTGTATTTACCTGGACGGTGGTGTCGGTATCCTAAAAACCGTACACCCCTTGAGGTTACAAAGATCTCCAAGAAAAGTCATCTACTTGATTTGAAGACCTTCGGAGGCCCACATGTCAGATATAACCGGACCCGCTTCTCCAACATGGTTAATCCCAGGGTCGCCACGTGTACTATCAAACCGGAGCTACCGCCCACAAGGGGGAAGCTCTGGGCCATGTACCGAAATGGCACCTCCGGACTTAACCCCAGACCGAGAGAAGCTCCGGACCTAACACGTGTCAGGTAGCTCCGGAGCTCCCTGTTTCCCACAGTATGCTCCAGAGCTGCCACATGTCCAATCGTCGGATCTTCAGCCCCTAACCTCAGGAAGACCCCGCAACGGCTCCAGATCTTCAAAGTGGAATCAAGGACTTCAATACCCGATTAAGTGTCATTAATACCATATTAATGACACTTAAACGGACTATCTTAACACCAGTAACGGTGCTATCAAAGCCCGTTACAGGGCCGTTAAGAGCAATTAAACGTGTATCAATACTAGTAACCGTCAGGGCCACATGTCGGTCCAGGCTAATTTGTAACGGCCTGCCCTTGTACTATAAAAGGACAGGCCAACGACACGTTCACACACACACATACGCCATTGACGCTCAACACAAGCTCATACAGCTAATACAACACCAACACATCCGTGGAGTAGGGTATTACGCTCAGGCGGCCCGAACCACGTAAACTCTTGTGTCTCCTGTGTCAATTCCTACTCACCTTCTTGAATCTCCGCGCACCCACACCAAACATCAAACTCCCCTATCACTTTAGCAGTGTAGGGAGATCTGCCGGTTCCAAACCATCGGCAGTTGGCGCGCCAGGTAGGGGGGCGCCTGAGATTTTGAGAATGGTGAACTCAGCTGCTGGATCATCCAACGGTCAACCTACTTTTCAGGCTGTTGGGGGCAATCCCTCCCATAGGCAGCTACCAGCAGGAGCCTCAGCACCAGCAGGAGTCGCACTCCCACCACCACCGTCTCCTCCAGCAAATCGTGCTGGGCAACGTGATGGTGCGCCGGCGTCAATTACTGCATCGGCAAATCATAACAACCCAGAACACGCGCTCCATGCAGCGCGTGCTCTTCTCCAACGCCCACCACCTCCGGATGCATCCCGGGATGCATTGGAGCAGTGGAGGGCCGATGTGGAGCATTTGGTTGCAGTAGCAGCCGAACGCCTCAGCAACCAGGGTCCTCCTCCTTCAGGAAGAGCCCCGTCGCAGCGGTGGACTTTGTCTGGAAGACTTGGTCCGCACGTTTCCAATAGCAGGAGACGTGCTGTGTCACAACAAGTGACGTCATTGCCCTCCGGGGCACGACGCACTCACACGGTATCCAGGCTTTCGACTCATGACCTCCGGGCGGAGCTTGATCACCGATACCGCCAGCAGGACGGCCGAGTCCATATTGAGCGTGCCCGTGAAAGATGGGAAGCTCAAGACCTTTCTGCTCCTGAAGGAGTGGGAGGAGGCTGTTCAGCCCTGGCCATGCACCTGCGCATGGTTAGGTGGCCACAGAAGTTCCGGCCTCACCTGCCAGAAAAATTCGATGGGACTGTCAATCCCGCTGAATTTCTTCAGATCTACTCCACTGCAATCTTGGCAGCTGGAGAAAACGAGGCCGTGATGGCCAATTATTTTCAAGTGGCCTTAACTGGGACCGCCAGGTCCTGGTTTATGAGCCTTCCACCCAACTCTATCAACAGTTGGGAGGAGCTGTGCCAGCAGTTCACTGCCAACTTCGGGAGTTCATACACCCGACCAGGCATAGAACTAGACCTTTTTGCGGTCATGCAAAAAGGGGGAGAATCCTTGCGATCGTTCATCCAGAGGTTCTCTCAAGTAAAAACACTATCCCTTCTATCTCTAGCGCCTCTGTCATTGTGGCATTCAGACAGGGTGTACGGGACAAGAAGATGTTGGAGAAACTGGCGATCAAGGAGATCACCAGTGTCACGGAACTCTTCAGCTTGGCCGACAAATGTGCCAGAGCTGCGGAGGGCCGTGAGATGCACTCCAAACCAACCTCGGAGGGTCACAAGAAATCCTCCAAAGAAGAAGCTGCTACCTCCAGGGGTGGCAAGAAGAAAAAGAAGACCAACGACAAGAAGAAGCCGTCGGCCGGAACATCCAACGTTGCAGTTGCTGCAACTCCGGGTGGCCGGGGGCCAAGCCCCGAGAAGCGACCTCGACCGTCTTCTGAAGATGGTGGCAAACCCAAAGTGTGGTGTCCCATTCATAAAACGGGCAGTCACAGTTTGGAAGACTGCCGGGAGGTCCAAAACCTGGCTGAGCGCTACAACAAGCGCCGGGAAGAATCTCCTTTCTGACAGAGGGAAGGAAAGCAAAAAGTCGACGAAGCTCCGGCTGAAGAGGAGTTAGGGTTTCAGGATCCCAAAAAGGTCCTGAAGGCCGTCTACACCTCCGTCGATGATGATTCTGACGTCTCTGACAACGAGCGTCGGAAGACCATGAACACTATTTTTGGTGGATCATGGGATATCACCTCCCGTCGCGTCATCAAGACTATGCATCGGGATATGGCCGCTGTAGCTCCTACAGTCAGGCCGGAACCTCATCGGAAGTGGATGGACACATGCATCACTTTTGATGCTTCGGATTGTCCCCAGAGCATGGTTGGAGCAGGTCAGTTACCTTTGATGGTATCTCCTACCATCAATAACATCCAGCTCCACCATGTCATGGTAGACGGAGGTTCAGGGCTTAACCTCATCAGCTTCGAAGCTTTCACTAAGCTTCAGCTCCGACCTTTGGATCTCCACCCCTCTCGACCTTTCTCTGGAGTAGGTCCGGGGGCCATTACCCACTCGGAGCTATTACTCTCCCCGTTACCTTCGGGACACCGGAGAAATACCGCACCGAGAAGTTGGTCTTTGACGTCGCTCAGATCAACTTGCCCTTCAATGCCATCTTGGGAAGGCCTGCCCTGTACAAATTCATGGCAGCCGCTCATTATGGTTATCTGGTGTTGAAAATGCCAACACCAGTAGGCGTTCTCCGGATCCGCGGAGGTCGTACTGTCAGAGTAACTGCACTGGAAGAACTTCATGCACTCACCATGGCGCAAGAGGAGGACTCCAGGCAGGAGCAAGCTCCGAAACCCCCGAGCATTCGTCAACGAGGCTCGACTTCTGCACCTCGAGTGCAGCCAAGCGGCGACACCGACATTCCCGTCAAAGTCGTCCAAATTGGTTCCGATACCGCTCAAATCACCCGTATATCGGGGGGATTGAACGACAAATAGGAACTCGCGCTCATCACTTTTCTTCGGGCTAACGTCGATGTGTTTGCCTGGCAACCGTCACAAATGCCTGGGATCCCCAGGGAAGTATTGAGCACAATCTGAAGATCTACCCTGATGCCCGGCCTGTGCATCAGAAGCCTCGGAAGCAATCCGTAGAGCGACAGAACTTTATCCGACAAGAAGTGAAGAAGTTACTCGAAGCCGGATTCATCCGAGAAGTCTTTCATCCAAAATGGCTGGCAAACCCAGTTGTTGTGCCCAAGGCCGGCGGGAAACTTCGGATGTGCATCGACTACACCACACTAAATAAGGCATGTCCAAAAGATCCATTCCCATTACCTAAAATAGATCAGATAGTGGATTCCACCTCCGGGTGTGAATTACTGTGTTTCCTAGATGCATATTCCAGATATCATCAAATCAGGATGTCTAGGGAAGATGAAGAGCACACTTCATTCATCACAGTAGATGGATTGTATTGTTACAAAGCCATGCCATTTGGTCTCAAAAATGCAGCTTCAACTTTTGTACGAGCTATGTACAAAACTTTTGAAGAACTCATTAGAGACATAGTGGAAGTGTACGTCGATGACATCGTGGTCAAGGTCAGGAACAAGGAGTCACTCCTTGACACCTTGCAGGCTGTCTTCGACAAGCTGCGGGCCACCCGCACAAAGCTAAACCCAGACAAGTGTGTCTTCGGGGTTAGCTCCGGAAAACTTCTTGGTTTCCTGGTAAGTCACCGAGGCATAGAAGCTAATCTGGCGAAGATTAAGGCCATTGAAGACATGCGGCCACCAACCCACATCAAGGACATCCAAAAGTTAACTGGATGTCTAGCAGCCCTCGGCTGGTTCATTTCAAGACTGGGATAACGGGCACTCCCCTTCTTCAAGTTATTGAGGAAGTCTGGACCATTCCAATGGTCCGAAGAAGCAGAAAAGGCATTCCAGGAGCTGAAACAGTTCCTCACCACCCTACCAATTCTGGTAGCTCCGAACCCTGGTGAGCCTTTGTTGCTTTATATTTCAGCTACTGACGAAGTCGTCATTATGGTTCTGGTTGCGGAGAGACCAGAACTAACCCATACTCAGGAATCCAGACCCCTTCGGGAGGGTCCGGAGATTCCTGAAAGCGAGTCTGGGTCCCAGCTCCCAGATTCGGATCCACAAGAAGTTACATCAGGAGACCCAGACCCCTGCGGGAGGATCCAGGTCACTTCTGAAGAAGCTCCGGGTTCTTCGAGCCAGAACCCGGAGGTCCCCGAAGAAAATCCGAATTCCTCCGTGAGGATCCGGGTCAGTGAAGAGGAAGCTCCGGACCCCTACGGGAAGGTCCGGACCATTCAACACCCGGTGTACTTCATTAGTGAAGTATTACATGATGCCAAGACTCGATACCTAGAGGTGCATAAGCTGATCTATGCAATTCTTATTGCCTCTAGAAAGCTTCGCCATTACTTCCAAGCTCACAAAGTCTCAGTGGTGACCTCCTACCCACTTCGAGCAATCTTGCATAATCCCAATTCAACTAGGAATATTGCAAAGTGGGCAGCGGAATTAGCTGAATTTGATCTTGAATTTATTTCAAGACAAGCAGTCAAGAGTCAAGCATTGGCAGATTTTGTGGCAGAATGGACTCCCTCTCCATCAAACCCTGGGGGCCCCAGTGAGCAGAAGACGGAGCATCAAGCTCCAACTTTCACCGAGCCTCACTGGACTCTCTACTTCGACGGCTCCATGCAGAAGTAGGGGGGCGGAGCTGGAATCCTCCTCCTTGCACCGACTGGGGAGAAGGTGAAATACATGGTACACCTTGACTTTAAGGCAACCAACAACATGGCAGAGTATGAAGCACTCATCTACGGACTAAAGGTGGCACTGTCATATGGTGTCAAGCAATTGCTGGTCAAGGGAGATTCACAGCTCATCATTAAGCAGGTGAAGGGTGAATGCTCCTGCAATAATCTCCAGCTAGCTGCTTACCTCCTTGAAGTCCAGAGGCTTCAGAAGGACTTTGAAGTACTAGATCTCCACCATGTTCAGCATGCCCATAACACTGAAGCTGATGAACTCTCGATGAAAGCGTCAACTGGAGCTCCAGCTCCTGACGGAATTTTTGTCCGGAGGTTGTCAAAACCAACTGCTCAGCCTGCCGAACTGAGTGAAGGGGGCGAGATCAGCATCCCGAAGCAGACAGTCCCGATGGCCCTGTTACCATGGCAGCCATCAAGGGTCGTAGGTGCTGCCGGGAGCTCCGAGCAACCCAGCACGCAAGACTCAAAAGCTCAAGCTAGTTCCGATGCATGGATCTCGGAGATCCGGAGCTACTTGAAAGACAACATCCTTCCTGGCGATGATGTATCCGCTGACCGGGTAGTCAGATTGGCTAAAAGATACACGCTGGTAGAAGGGGATCTCTACTGGCGCGGTGCCAACGACATCCTAATGCGGTGTATCACAAGGGAAGAAGGCTGCGAACTCCTCGCAGAAATCCATGGAGGCGAGTGTGGGAACCACGCGTCTTCTCGCACGCTGGTTGGTAAAGCCTTTCGGCATGGCTTCTACTGGCCTACAACTCTCCAGGATGCAACTGAGCTGGTGTAGAAATGTGAAGCATGCCAATTTCATGCAAAGTAAATTCACACACCAGCTCAGCCCTTACAAATGATACCTCCTACATGGCCCTTCGCTGTGTGGGGGATGGACATCTTAGGACCTTTCCCAAGAGCCGTCGGAGGTTACAAGTTCCTGTACGTCGCCATTGACATGTTCACCAAGTGGTCGGAGGCAACTCCAGTCGTAACAATCAACAAGCAATCTGCTATCAACTTTTTACAGTCCATTGTATGCGGATTTGGAGTCCCAAACAAAATCATCACTGATAATGGGACCCAATTCACAAGCTCCGCATTCCAAGGATATTGCGAAGACCTCAGCATACAAGTTTGCTATGCCTCAGTAGCTCACCCAGCCAGCAATGGCCAAGCCGAGAGAGCAAATGCTGAAATCCTTAAAGGACTTAAAACGCGCACCTATGAGCGCTTGAAAAAACATGGAGCCAACTGGATTGAAGAGCTTCCGCCCACTTTATGGGCCAACAGGACATCTCAAAATCGGTCAACTGGAGAGACACCCTTCTTTCCGGTGTACGGAGCTGAAGCAATCCTTCCTCCGGAAATCACCTTGGGTTCACTCCGGGTCCGGACCTTCGACGAAGCCGCGCAGGACCAGCTCTGGCGTGAAGACCTAGACCTCCTTGAGGAGGGAAGGTGCCAAGTAGCTGTTCGGAATGCCCGATATCGCCAAGCTCTACAGCGTTATCACCAGCATCATGTACACAACCGACAGCTCGAGGAAGGCGATCTGGTGCTACGGAGAATACAATCCAGAGAAGGGTTAAACAAACTCTCCCCCGGCTGGGAGGGGCCCTTCCGAGTGATTAAAGTATCCCGTCCTGGAAGCGTTCGCTTGGCTACCGAGGATGGGACACCTCTCCCAAATCCTTGGAACATTGAGCACCTCCGTAAGTTCTACACTTAATATCACAGAGGTGAGTCTTGAGTAACTTGAGGTGTATGTTATAGAGTCATTGTACAGAGTCGGGTAGTTCCTCCGGGAGAGCAGCCGGACCTTTCCCGAAAGGTCCGCAAAGCTCATGCAACGCTTGTCACAGTCTCAGGACTAAAAGTGTGGCTAACTACCCTGGGTCAAACGAGAAATAAAACACGCTTAGCCTGGTTCTGTACCCTAAGAGTGTACTTGTTTCCCCTGTACCCCGGACCTATAATGAAAGACATTTTCATGTGAAATAGACTCCACGTGCACTTATTTTGTACAGGCTCAACATTTTTATTTTCTCTTTCTTGCCTATAACAAAGACGTGCAATTCTTAAGAAATTTTAGTTCAACCGGTTTATATACGATTTGAGTTGTATTGTCAATTCTTTTGGATTCAAATATTGTTCATGGCCAACTCGACTGAAAGCCGCCAAGCCAACCTAGGGCTGGAGTGTGCTATCGACTTAGCCTGGTCAAGCACCCTAAGTACGCCACTTTACCTACACCCCGGCAGGCCGAAGCAAGGCGGGTCCATGTACAGTTGGATCTGGAAGAAAATACAACGCATTCGGTTGTATTTAGAATCACGTTCGACTTAAAATCTTCTTGAGAGTCGTAAGCCGCGACGAAATTATAGACAATAAATGAATTTTACTATTTTTCTTGGCTTAAGTGTGCAGGAAAAATAAAATCTATGTTGATGAAGAAAAGCCGGAGCTAACTAAGCTCCGACTCCCCTAGGAGGGCTAGCCGTCGACGCTGAATAAAAGATGGTGAGAAGACCCCGTAAATGGAGTCTGCTGCCAACAAACTAAGTGTTGGCAAAGGTCGCTGCCGGAGCTACTAAGCTCCGACACCCCGAAGGACTAACTATTAATGCTCTACGCGTTGATAGAGACTATTGCCGGAGCTATCAAGCTCCAGCGATGGACAATGCCGGAGCTCCTAAGCTCCAACAACCTCAGGGGGCCTTCACTATCGAAGACTTCGAACCTAAATTCTACAAGTTCGGAGCAAATGAGTCTTCAACAAAACACAATATCCTCTTGGTACATGTTCACAATCAAATTGTGTACATCTACCAGGGGGCCAAGTGAAGATAAAAGTGTTAGTGTTGAAGACAAAAATTGAAATTCACAAAAATTTTGGGGATTTCATTTATCTGGAGACAAGGGATTACATCTGGAGACAAGGGATTACAAAATTGAGGAAGAAGAAGAGAAAATACAAGTGAGAACTATAGAGATGGTCCTAGACCCTATGGAAGAATTGGGCGACCTTCTGGGCAACCTCCGATACGTTGGCTCGGGTAGCTTCACCTTCCCCTTCGACGGGACCTTCAAACACCGGGTCCAGAGGAAATTGGGAGTTCCGGCTGGTGTAGCACGTCAGCACATATTCTGCGACGTTCTTCGCCAGGGATTGCCCCTCAACCTCCAATTGGTCTGCGATGACATCGGCCACCTTGGAGAGCTTGCTACCTGCTGAGCTCAACGCCTGCAGCGCTAGGTCCGGCTCCGGCTCCGGATCATCCGGGCGCACGGGGCTGAAACCCATCGGTGTCAGTGCATCGTTGGCCTTGCTCAAGAACTTCCAAATATGTAGGGAGTCCTCAGCCCTCAATCCCTTCATCTCTTCCAGGGATCTTCTGGCCGCCACCAGTTCAGAATTCTCGTGGGCAAGGCGCTCAACTTCTTTAGCGTTCTGCTGAATCTTCTCAGCAACCCGCTTTTCGAGTTTTCCAAGCTCCTTCTCCCGGAGGTGGATCTGGTTCTGGCAGTCGACCAGGTCCTTCTCTCTACCCCTCACTTTCTTCTCCCTGGCAGTAAGGGCACACTCTTGTTCGTAGAGTTCCTGCCCTCGCACCCAGGCCTTCTCCTCTTCCTCATGGCAGCGCTCTTCCAATTTCTTGGCGCGCTCCTCGAGGCCCTTGTCAGCCAGAGCCACCTTCTCGGTGAGATCCTCCTCCCTCCTCAGGATGTCATCCCGCAGCTCTAGGAGTTTCTGCTCTTCATCTTCGAGCCGTTTCTCCCTCTCTTCAAGTGCCTCTCGGCGCTTGATGAGTGCAGTGTTAATGGCCTCAAGCTGTTCGTGGCGTGCATCGGCCGCATTATTGGCTGCTTTGGCCTGATCGTAGATCTCCCGGGATTGAGCGTCGAGAGCACGAGTCATACTCTCCCTGTCATCCAGCAACTTGCCCCAGTACTCCAGGCGGATCTTCTCCCGCTTAATCCACTCCTTGTCATCCGCTAGCCTCAACTGCGCCAGCTTGGTCTCGAAGTAGAGCCGATTACGCCACCGCCTAAGGGTTTGGAGCTCCTCTTCAAGAGCCTTGCTGTCGTGGAAGAAGGGCAGTTGGACTTGACGCAGACTGGAACATGCGTTGTCAATGGACAGTGACAACGGAATGGGTTCCGGACCTGCTGGGGTCTCCTCTGCTGGTTCCAGCGGGTCTTCGGATACAAAAATTGGGTCCCACTCCACAAGAGTGGTCCCCTGAGTCTCCATGGCACTAGGGCCGTCCTCCGGGATGGCCTCAGTCGTCATCGAGGAAGGCCCTGCCGCCAGGTCTTCGTTCACCCCCTCAGGCAGGGGGCCAGCGACTTCGCCTGGGCACTTCAGCTCGGCCGCAGGTACCTCCGACGTCGTCGCTTCCGGAGCTGGAGCTGCTGCTGACTCTGGTCTGGGCACCCCTTCCGATGGGGGCTCAAGCTCCGTCACCTCTTCAACAACTGGCTCAGGAGCCGGAAGATATTCAACATCGACCGGCCCTGCGGCCGGAGCTCCAACAATGACCGGCTCAGGGGCCGGTGCTTCAGAGGTAGCCAGCCCAACTGTCGGAACTACCTCAGTTTCCGGCGCGCACGCCGGAGCTTCAATCACCTCCGGCTCAACCGCCGGGGCTTCGACGATTTCCGGCTCAGAGGCCGGGATTACTGCTTCCTCCGGCTCAACAGCCGGAGCTTCCATCATCTCAGCACCAGGACCCGGAGCTTCAACCTCCGGGACAAGTGCCGCTGGCGCATTTTCACTCCCGTGGTCCGGCGCTACCACGGGAACTTCTGGGGATGAGTCGAGGTCCATGACCACGACAACCGGCGCCGGAGCTGTCGCAGCTTTAGCCACCACTTGGGGCGGCACCGGGACAGGAGCTGAAGCTCCCACCCTCACGGCTTCAGCCACTGTGGCTGAGGGTGGAGCCTCACTCCCCTTCTTGGGAACACTGCAGATGATGAACGAAGAAAATTAAAAAATAGTTGCTACAATTAAAACAACTATCCAAGGTAGAAATCAAAAATTACCTTGGGAGGCTTCCGCACCAGCTTGCGCGGAACCTTTTCCCGAGCGTTCTGGGCTAGCCATAGCCGGCGTGGAAGCTCCGGAAGGCCCCCCGGAACTCGTCGCGGCCACGGGTGTTTCCCGGGTCGAGGCCCCCCTCGATCGGGAAGAACCCCAGGACCTGGAGGCCTCCACCGGCCCAGGCGCTGGAGTCGCACGCCCGGAGCTAACACCCCGAGAGGACCCCACTGCGGGAACAGTCGTGCTCTGAGAGGACCCCACCGCGGGAACAGTCGCGTTCTGGGAGGACCCCACTACGGGAACAGTCACCGCAGCTGCAAATGACCTTCCCCTCCGGAGAGAAGGAGCCGACGCAGAAGTAGCGGGCCCGACGGACCTTTCGTCGGCGTACTGCAACTTCTTCTTCCGGCTCACTGGTTCATCCGCCAGCTCCTTGCCCTTGCCGACGTATTCTCCCCTCGGCTTAGGAGCAGAGCCGGAGCCATCCTTGGGTACTCCGGGGATCGCTACCCCGGAGGTTGGTCTTCTCTCGACGACAGCAAGGTCGTCAAGCATGGGTATCTTCCGCCGGAGCTCCCTGCCGAACTCCACTTCCACGTTCACAGGAAGAAAAGCTGACAGTGGAGTCAAGTCGTCGCCTTTGACGTTGATGCCGTGCTGGATCTTCTTGAGGTGGAACTCCAAGGTTTTCCCCACCATGTTGGACTTCAACCCAGTGTCGACCCGGTCGTCGTCCATCACGCTGTTGAGGGCCCAAGCGAGTTTCTCCCTCTTCTTCAGCGGTGCCCACCTATTGACCAGGAAGTTACAAAACACCGCTTGAGGGGTTAATCCCCCCTCCACGCACTGGCGAATCCTGGTCAGAACAGGGTCGAAGGCATCCGCTAGCACCGGAGCTTCACTCCAGATCGTTGCGTCAATGTTGGGGAGGCCTTCGGGCAGCTCCAGCCTCTCGTGCTCCTCCACCTGGATGACTATCCAGTCCTTCTTCCAGTCATCCCACTTCCCAGAGGGGAATGACCGGAGGTACTTGAATGGGCACTTCTTGCGCTTCACGAAGTAGTAGAAGCCAAGGTACTCATTGCTCCTACCGGTGGTGTGGACGGTGAAGAAGGTCCGGAAGAGCTCGATGCAGGGGGGATGCCCACCCACATCTCACAGAAGTGGACGAAAATGGACACGAGGAGAATGAAGTGGGGGCCGAGATGATACAACTGCAGACCATAGAAGTCTAGCAGCATCAAGAAAAAGGAAGAAAAAGGTGGGATCAACCCCACCATGGCGTACGAGGAGAAATACACCATTTCGCCGGAGTGCTCTTTCTCGAACGGGAGCTCTCCACCAGCGCGGACCGAGCGGTTGAAGAAGTCCGAGGATCATCCCATGAGGGCCCGAACCTTCTTCAGGTCGCCGTCGGTCTTCAAGCGACTCTCGCGGAGACCCAACTCCATCGCGGCACAGCTAGGCAAGAGAAGAAAAGCGAAGCACAAGTTGGGAGTTTAAGCGCAAGATCAGATGGGAGGCATGAAGAACTCCCGACGGTGCGCGCTCTCCTTCTTAAGTAAGCCCTCGCAACGCTTGGATGGAAACCGCAAGGAAGTCGAAGATACCACCCAAAATTTCCACCCAGCCGATGACAAGCGGGCCCAGGACCACCCCGACGATCAAGTCAAGGTTCTTACCCAGGCGAACGGTTGCCATCATGAGGCGGGAAGCCCAAAGGCGGCGGCCTGACAAGGCACGCGGAACCGATACGGTTTTCGTATCGAGAACCGACGACCTTCAATTGCGTGAGATCCGCACGCCAAAGATTTCATCTGCCGCACGCGGGACACGCCAAGTGGCGAGGATTTAACTCCAAACCATCGCCAACGGCACCTCAGAAGACCTTTGAAGACTCAGTTCAAAAGTCGCGAGGATGGACCCACCTCCGGCGGATTGACTTCACCCCAGTGTTCTTCCCCGGAGGTAGGTCCATAGGGCCACTGTCGGTATCCTAAAAACCGTACACCCCTTGAGCTTACAAAGATCTCCAAGAAAAGTCATCTACTTGATTTGAAGACCTTCGGAGGCCCATATGTCAGATATAACCGGACCCGCTTCTCCAACATGGTTAATCCCAGGGTCACCACGTGTACTATCAAACCGGAGCTACCGTCCACAAGGGGGAAGCTCTGGGCCATGTACCGAAATGGCACCTCCAGACTTAACCCCAGACCGAGAGAAGCTCCGGACCTGACACGTGTCAGGTAGCTCCGGAGCTCCCCGTTTCCCACAGTATGCTCCAGAGCTGCCACATGTCCAATCGTCGGATCTTCAGCCCCTAACCTCAGGAAGACCCCGCAACGGCTCCGGATCTTCAAAGGGGAATCAAGGACTTCAAGACCCGATTAAGTATTATTAATACCATATTAATGACACTCAAACGGATGATCTTAACACTAGTGTCGGTGCTGTCAAAGCCCGTTATAAGGCCGTTAAGAGCAATTAAATGTGTATCAATACTAGTAACCGCCGGGGCCACATGTCGGGCCAGACTAATTTGTAACGGTCTGCCCTTGTACTATAAAAGGACAGGCCGACGACACGTTCACACACACACATACGCTATTGACGCTCAACACAAGCTCATACAGCTAATACAACACCAACACATCCGTGGAGTAGGGTATTACGCTCAGGCGGCCCGAACCACGTAAACTCTTGTGTCTCCTGTGTCAATTCCTACTCACCTTCTTGAATCTCCGCGCGCCCACACCGAATATCAAACTCCCCTATCACTTTAGCAGTGTAGGGAGATCTGCCGGTTCCAAACCACCGACAGGTGGTTATGTAAAAATCGCATGTGAAGTTTGTTACACTACAATCGGTTTTTAATTTTATAGTTGTCCAAGAAAATCATGTATTTACCTAGGCGGTTGTTTTTTAAATTCCGCCTATGATGTTCTTTCATCACAGGCGGTTATTGTATCATTCGTCATCACAGTCGCATTTTTTTACGGACCGCCTGTGTTTGAAAAATCAGGCGCCTGAAAATATTTTTTTGTAGTAGTGTCTGGCCGAGAAAAAAGGAGAATACCAACTGATTAAGGTATGAAACAAAAGCGGTCTTCACCGTGTGAAAGTAGAGGTATGAGAGCTTCGTTATGATGAATGAAGCCGGTCACGGGACAGCCTGCAGCGCCTGGGTGACGAAGAACCAGAACCAGGCTTTCATGGCGGGGAAGCTTGACTCCCGCCAAACTTCCAAATCCCGACGTGTTAGCCACTGAAACGACGAACAAAAGGGTTGATAAGGTAGAGAAAAGGCTTGCACAACACAAAGCGGCTAGAGGAAAGGAAAAAATCAATGCCAAGTCCTTGCCGAATGGAAGAACAAAGAGGCGGTGGTGTTCGTGCATGCAGTAGAACAAAGGAAAAGTTTTTCGCCTATGTAGTGACTGGTTGAGCAGAGGGTGATAGACGGAGAGATTAGCTCGGCTTTAAAGCCATTGCAATGCAGGTCCTTGCTTGAGCGCGTGCTATCGATCTGGAGCATAGCGAGCAAGCATCGATCAGCGGGGAGAAGCGAAACAGAGTCGGCAACAGCAAGGTTATACTGTCAGGTGGGTCCCACAGCTACTCACCCTCATCTATTCTCTGGTTAATCAATTCTCCTAGCAGCTTTGGTCCAAAAATCCTAGATTTTGTGGGGAGGCAATATAAAATGTGGACAATATGATGCTGAAATAAAATCAGTGATTTGACCAAGTTTCATGCAATATTCAAATTTGAATTTGAATTCAAATGCGATTCAATGAACACATTGAATTAAATAGTAAATGTGCTCCAAAAATTATGAAATTTGACAGGTATGCTTTTTTAATTATAAGGGGACCATTTTTGAACTCAATGTTTAGATTTGACTTGGTTTGAGGAGAAGCTAAGTTCAGATTTTTGAATTCCTCACATCAGGGTTCTAAATGATTTTCCATTTGACATTTTTATTTCTTTTCTACACTCGTGTTCAGCTAACTTGTGTTTTAGAGCTCAGATGATCAGCTGCAATCTAGAACTTTTACATGTGAGGCCGGCAAGAGCCTGGTATGTCGGGCAACGCCTCCCCTAGCAACCTTGCTTTGGTAGGTTCCTCAACAGCATGGGGCGGTAATGGCAGAGCTTCATGCGCTTCATACCACCACACTCACCACAGGCGGCTCGGTGTTTGTGTGTTCCTCTACATCGCAGCTGGGCTCCCAGATGACAGAGAACCCGAACAAAGTGGCCTCCCAACCAAACGCCAAGGCCACTGCCGGGGTTAACCTCGGGCCATGTTTGGTTCTTGCGTTCGCGGTATCTCACTATGACGGCATTAACCTTCATGCCGTTGGGGAGTGTTTCGCAGGCGGGTGATCGGATGCTGAGCTTGAAGACCTTGCCCAAGAATGTGAGCCTACCGCATCGTCGCTATGCCAGCTCGTTCCCTTCAAGGTGGCAGGAGCGGATCTGTTGGAGTTCGGTGTGGGTGTTGAGATGGGCTGGAGGGTTGCTACGGGTATCAAAGTGAGCTTGAGTATAAAAAGTAGCATTTGAATATGAAGGGGTATTATCCATTTCGCATCAGAGGAATATGGTGTTATCTAATGTCCTTTCTCTAGTAGTTTCAGACGACAGCAACATTTGGAAAATATAAATTAACACATAACATGATTTCATTTTTGCGGCATCTCAGATCCTTCATAAGTATGACACAAAAAAGGATCACTAACACTACATGAATATCGATCACTTACGTCGGCCAAAGCCGACGTAAGTAAGGCATAAACCGACGTAAATAACTTAATTACGTCAGTTTTCCCTTAATTACGTCGGCTTCTGGCCGACATAGACATTTGTACGTAATTAAGGTGACTTACGTCGGCCTCCGATGTAAGTTACCTTAATTACGTCGGTCTGCAAAAGCCGACGTAAGTTAAGTGTCGAGATGGGCCTTGGGCTCGGTCGGAGGACTTACGTCGGCCTAGGCAAGCCGACGTAAGTAAAGTGCTCTAACTTACGTCGGCCAAGGCAAACCGACATAAGTTAAGTGGTTTAACTTACGTCGGTATGGTCTGACCGACGTAAGTTAAACTAGGCTAACTTACGTCGGCCTTTCCATAGCCGACGTAAGTTAAGTTTTCGAATTTTTTTTTTTAAAAACAGAAACTGACTACCTCACTCGATGGCGAGAACACAGAACAATATACAGATATACACAGATATACAGAACAGTATACAGAACCAAAGCAGTTGCAAATTAAGTTCCAAAACATCCTCCGGGCTACACGCTAGCCCCTCCACTGCCTCCGGGATCTTCTCAGCGCGTTCCCGAACCCTGCAAAAGAAACATAATCACTAGTAAGCATCAATGTCAACTCAGTGATAACATAAGAGACCAAGAACATCAGTGACAAAAGAAGGAAGCATGATGTAGTTTCAAATGAAGTAATGTTGCATATATAAATAGCAAACTAGCAGGTATCAGAGTTGGAGACTTTAGGTAACAGGTCAAGCTTATGAACCACTAGCCCTTTGTTAAATGGAAGCACTGACGACTTATTAACTGTCGGTACCCTAAAAACCGTACACCCCTTGAGGTTACAAAGATCTCCAAGAAAAGTCATCTACTTGATTTGAAGACCTTCGGAGGCCCACATGTCAAATATAACCGGACCCGCTTCTCCAACATGGTTAATCCCAGGGTCGCCACGTGTACTATCAAACCGGAGCTACCGCCCACAAGGGGGAAGCTCCGGACCACGTACCAAAATGGCACCTCCGGACTTAACCCCAGACCGAGAGAAGCTCTGGACCTGACACGTGTCAGGTAGCTCTGGAGCTCCCTGTTTCCCACAGTATGCTCCAGAGCTGCCACGTGTCCAATCGTTGGATCTTCAACCCCTAACCTCCGGAAGACCCTGCAACAGCTCCGGATCTTCAAAGGGGAATCAAGGACTTCAAGACCCGATTAAGTGTCATTAATACCATATTAATGACACTTAAACAGACGATCTTAACACCAGTAACGGTGCTGTCAAAGACCGTTACAGGGTCATTAAGTGCAATTAAACGTGTATCAATACTAGTAACCGCCGGGGCCACATGTCGGGCCAGGCTAATTTGTAACGGCCTGCCCTTGTACTATAAAAGGACAGGCTGGCAACACGTTCGAGACACACACACGCCACCGACGCTCAACACAAGCTCATACAGTTAATACAACAACAACACACCCGTGGAGTAGGGTATTACGCTCAGGCGGCCCGAACCAAGTAAAACTCTTGTGCCTCCTGTGTCAATTACTACTCACCTTCTTGAATCTCCGCGCGCCCACACCGAACATCAAACTCCCCTATCACTTTAGCAGTGTAGGGAGATCTGCCGGTTCCAAACCACCGACATTAACTATATACTAATCATTTCTACCATGGTCAAACACTACTAAAGCTTGATTAGATACACTTAACTTCCTCACCACTATAGGAATCAATATCTGACAAGTCATCAAGATCTACATCTATGTTCTACCTCCTTATCTCTCTATGTAAAATACTAAAATGGATACAACAATATTAAAGAGAGAGTTTATTACCTGCTCCGGTGTGTACACGCTAGCCCCTCTACTGCCTCCGGGATCTCGACGCGTTCCGGAACCCTGCAAAAGAATCATAATTAGGATAAATTAGAAGTCCATAATTAGAAGTCCATAAAACAACTAGTCAATAGTGTGAGTAACACATTTGCTAAATTAAATGTGATGCAAGTAACTTCTTTAACATAATGAAAAGGGAATCAAACTCCTAGGGATAGACAATATTACCTGCTCCGGTGTCTACTGCAGCGGAAGCGTAGGAATCTCGATGTCCTGACCGCTTTGTCGAGCAAGAGCCTACCATTGCAAGATATTACCAGATATATGTTATTAAGTGATGTGAAATTTAACTACGGTACTTTAAATTACTTACCGCCACCGTTGCTTGCATCTGGGCCATCATTAAGGCCGTCCTCTGCTGCTCCTCCCTTGCCTCCGCTCTTGTCCTCTCCAACTTGGCCTGAGTTTGTGTCAGCGAATCCCTCATGGCCTGGATCTCCAGCTGGGTCTGCGAGAGACGACCACTGGTCCCAACGGTCGAAGCCTGCGACGATGAAGCACCTCTCAAAGGTCGCGTCGACCTTGAGTCGACAACTCCATCGAAAATGGCAAACCTACAAAAGAATGAAAACACTAAGTAGAAGAAGATTAATTGGAAAAGAAATGAAACACACGAAGAACTCACCGTCCGTGGGCCTTCCCGCCTCCGCTTGCGTACGCGGCTTGGAGGTCGATCGGCGCGCTTTCCCAATCGTAATCCGCACCGTGTATCTTCGCGACCTCCTGCGCGTACTTTGTCTACAAAACAAATAAATCTTGTAAGCATGTCAATAATAGTATTAGTTATAATGAAATTGATGAATTTCGAAAACTTACCAGTCGGTCGGCTGCGACCTGACTACACTGCCCTGGCTGAGAAGGGTCACTTCCCTTGTGACCTCTCTTCCAAACCTGGGTCGGGGTCAGCTCATGACCCATCTCTCGCTCCTGTACAACCGTGTTAGTGAGATAAATAATATATTAGGAACACATAAGTAAAATAAAAAGGTACTTACCATGCATTTAGCCAAACGCAAGTAGCCGTCGTCGCCATAGTTGTGCTTGCCCTCGGACCCCATGCGACACTGTCTAGCCTTCGTGGACTTGTTGATAAAAGTGTCGCTAGCCCAGTACCGACAGAGAGCTAAGTATGCCTCGATGTTACCCTGTAACCAGGAAATACTAACCTACACATATTTCATTTTTCATGAATGCGGTTAACATACATAGATATTGTAAATATTTAACAATATTAAAAACTTACCTCCGCGTACTGCTCCTCTGTCAAGTAGGAGTCCGCGTCCTTCCTAAAGACACCCCTTTGCTGCTCCTGCTCCCGGGGGTGCCGCTTGTAGTACGCGTTGACGGCCTGAATCCTGGCGTACGACAACACCGCCGTCGTGAGCTTCCGAGCGTTGTAATGGAACACGCGTCTCGCGTGGTCCTCCATGCCCGGTTCCTCTACTTGGTACCTCAGCTTTAAGCAAACAAATATTTAAGTGATATGCAATTAAGAATTCAAACGAGTTGAAAAAATGAAACAGTTAAACTTACCATAAAATCGTGCCACACGGCTCCCTGAACCGTGTCGTGCACCGGGTGAGAGACCCGAGCGTAGTCATCCCATGACAGGGAAGGAAAACCGTCAATTACACTGGGGTAGTGCAACTTGACGATAGCACCGAGGACACTGTTAACCTGCCTGTGGTGCTTCTCGGCCCCCGTGACGAAAAGTCGTACCAACATCTACAAAATTTATTAAATCATTAAGTAAAGGAAAACAACATCTAATATTTAATATACTATATACAGTATTTATACCTG
Source organism: Tuctoria greenei (assembly GCA_036927565.1). Lineage (NCBI taxonomy): Eukaryota > Viridiplantae > Streptophyta > Magnoliopsida > Poales > Poaceae > Tuctoria > Tuctoria greenei. The sequence goes on from JAYESD010000007.1 coordinate 12,781,206, forward strand.
TCTCCAACAGAACGGATCGTGGTCCGCTGAGTAGTAACCGGAGGAGGAGCCGCAAAGTGGGTCCTCCTCGTCCGTCGCCTCTGCTGCGATGCTGCCGCATCTTGTGACCCTGAAGGCTCCGCGGACCCCCCGGAGCCTCCAAGAAGGCTAGTAGAGGGCTGCCCAGGGAGGCTAGCTCTAGCCGGCTCCAAAGGGAGGCTAGCGCTAGAGGGCTCCTATAGTGGCCCCCTAGCCTCTGAGTCGGGCTCCTGTAGCGGCCCCTTAGCCTCTGACTCTGACTTAGAAGTCTCTGTGTCAGACTGCACAAAAGGAAAAGATTGACAATTAATAATTAATAATAATTGCAATTTCAAAAATAACTTTATTGTAACTAAAGTTTACCTCTGTCCGCTGAAAGCACACGACAGCTGAGGGTGGAGCGTGTGCCAGAAAGAGCTCACGTCGGCTAGAAAGGAATGAGCTCCCTGAGCAAGGGTCTGCTGGCGGCTCAAACCCTCTCACTGGCTTCCCCTTCCCCTTCCCCTTTGACGTCATCCTGTTGCAAGGAATAAATGATTAATACGAAAAGATAATTTACAAAATTAATGTTAAATTAGTGAATAAAACGTTACTTCAAAATTCATCAATATCACGATCATGCACCCTACTCCTTAAACCAGCCCATCGATCTTCTTCTTGCGCATATCGTTTTCGTTTGCGCAAATCAGGAGGTTCGACTATGTCATCGATATCTTCAGTTTCTGATTCTGATTCTGTTTCCGCTTCCGTGCCAGCTGCGATATCTTGAGTGTCTCCAACTAAGTTATCAAGTCCTACATCGGGCTCGACTGAAAAGGAGTCTGGCAACTCTTCCTCTTGGTAGACACAATCAACCTCAGCTTAGTCGTGATAATCATCATCTCCTGGAGCGTATAACCGCTCACGAGGATTCACCTTATGTACCACCCACCAAGCTTTGAATTTATTGCATGGATAAGGTAGATAGTACACTTGCTCTACTTGGTGTGCAAGAACTAATGAATCGAATCCTTTCAACCGTTCCTTGTGTTTTACTTCGACCATGCCAAATTCCTTTACTCGAATTTAACGAATGGAATCAAACCATTTGCGGTCAAAGAATACCGCTCGAATTGGCTTGTTTGCGACAAAAGAGAATTCAAGGATTTTTTTAATAATTCCGTAGTACTGCGTTTCATGATCTTGCGAATCGATTGCCCTCATCACAACTCCGGTATTACATGTTGCCGCGAGAGGACGAAGAGATTCAAATTGAGTTGTACGGAATCAAAAGTTGTTGACGTCATATCGACCATAGCTTCTAACATTAACCACTCCACGGGATAGTTGTCGCAAATCTTCATGGACGTTGGCATCTTTTTGGCACTGTCCAAGATATGGAGTTATTAGAAAACGTAAGCATTCTTAAGTTATAAGAAAACATTGTTAACATTGATTAGTTAACGAGAAAACGTTACATGATCTCGAAACCAGGAGAGAAAGTTAGATCCCCCGTTTATTCCTTCCCGTCGAATATGTTCTATTTGCTTGCTCGTGGGTTGATGTCTATGTCTCCAATTTTTCTTGTCGAACATACTACACGACAAAGAGAACCTTTTAGAATACATGTGTCGGAAAAGATGGTGAAAAGCATAAGTGTAGGAGAAACACTTACTTGAAATATTCATTCATTTCTTCCATATTAGCGTACATGTAGAAGAATGCAGCATGCCTTTCTTTTTCGCTAACATCATACGAAGTGTAACTACCAACAGTAGTGCCTATTGTTGCAAAAATGGAGAGATCGCTACAAGGAGGTTGCTCATCTATATTTTATCGCATTACCGAAGTATTAACATTGTTTTCCTCTGCAAAGTAAACACTTGAGAAGTATCCTACTTCCTTAAGAGTAAAAGCTTCAGCGATGCAACCTTCAACCCTTGCCTTATTACCAACCATTGGTTTCAGATATCTAAGTGATCTTTCAATATGATACATCCACCTATATTGCACGGGACCTCCCACTTTCGCTTCAAATGGAAGATGAATTAAGAGATGTTGCATTGGATTGAAAAATCCCGGAGGAAAATTTTTTTCCATCTTACACAAAAGTACTGGAACCTCCTTTTCCAATTTAGTCATCATCTCTGGCGTGATTTCTTTAGCACAGAGTTGCCTATAGAAGTGGCTAAGCTCGGCTAACACCTTCCACACTGCATCGTCAAAATAGCCTCGAAACATAACAGGCATAAGTCTTTCCATGATTATGTGATAATCATGACTCTTCAACCCAATGAGCTTTCCCGTTTTCACATTCATGGCTCATCTCAGACTAGCCGCGTAACCACCTGGGAATTTCAACCTTTGCAACCATTCGAGAACTTCTTTTTTCTCTTTAGGTCGAAGACAGAAAGGAGCGCGTGGTTTACCACCATTTTCGGGGAGCTCAAGAGTTTGACGGTTACAAAGATCGGCAAGATCCTTTCGAGCCTTTAAATTGTCTTTTGTTTTGCCCATCATGTCCATGCATGTGCTTATGATACATTCGGCCATGTTACGCTCTTGATGCATAACACCAATGTTGTGCCTTAGAATCAACGACTTCACATACGGTAACTCCCAAAGTCCACATATGTGAGTCCAATTGTGTTTGTCTCCGTAACCTTCAAAATATCCAGGACGACCTTCATATGGCACCAATTTGTCCAACATATCAGATATTTCTGACCCGTCAAGATGTTTCGGTGGTCCTTTAGTGACAACGGTGTTCTTTCTGAAGACATTCCTCTGTTGTCTAAACAAGTGATTCGGAGGTAGCCAACGTCTATGACAATCAAAGTAAGATATCTTGCCTCCATGGGTAAGTCGAAAGCAATCGGTGTCCGAGGCACATATCAGACACGTCAACCGACCATGAGTGCTCCATCCAGAAAACATGCCGTATGTCGGAAAATCATGAACGAACCACAAATAAGCAGCTCGGAGGTTGAATTTCTGTTTCTTGTAACAGTCGTACGCTTCAACTCCTGTCCACAACATTTTCAACTCTTCGATCAATGGTTTCAACATCACGTTGAGACGTGACCCAGGATGATCTGGCCCAGGTACAATGAGGCTAAGAAACATAAACTCATTCTTCATGCAAAAAGTCGACGGAAGATTGTACGGAATGACAAAGACGGGCCAACAGGAGTATGGTGCAGCGTTTGTGCTGAACGGCGTGAACCCATCTGTCGCCAACCTGATGCGAACATTTCTCGCTTCACGAGCGAACTCTGGGTCGAACCGGTCCAGAGCCTTCCATGCCTCACCATCGGACGGGTGCGTCATGACTCCATTGTTCTCATGCTCACCTTCTTTGTGCCATCTCATGTGTCTGGCCGTTTTTTTGAAAGGAACAGCCGCTTCAACCTCGGTGTCACAGGTAAGTAACAAAGCTACTTACGTGCGACTTCTATCGTTACTGTATTACCATTGTTATTAACAACTTCGACAAACCTCGGTTGACCACATTTCAAACATTTGTTCTCATTGGCATGCTCTCTCCAGAAAAGCATGCAGTTGTCCGGACACACATCAATATTTTCGTGCTTCATCCCAAGACCAGAAAGAATTTTCTTCGAGTTGTACATATCCTTAGGCACTTTGTTGGGTTGTGGAAGGGCATCTTTGAACAAATCGATGAGCATGTTGTAACAATTGTTAGAAAAGAAGAACTTAGACTTAATTGCCATAAGTCTAGTCACAAAATTGAGGATTGACATTTTAGTGTGTTCATGCAGAGCCTCTTCTGAATCTTTGAGACGTTTGAAGAACTCTTTAACCTCTGCTGTTTGAGTATCTTCTGTAAGCTCTGGTCGTATAGCTTCCATCATCTCATCCATCATATCAACCTCTTGAGCATCATCATTGTCCGCTTCCACTTCTTGTACAGCTTGAGAAGCTGTCTCCCGTGGAAGTTCCACAACTCATAATGTGACACGTAACCATTTCGACACAAGTGCAACGTAAGTTCCACTTTGTCCAAAAACGTTCTGTTTCGGCATTTCGTACATAGGCACCGCGCCTTATCGCTATTTGACAACGAAAAAGCTCGTTCCACAAAAGCTTCTGTCTTGGCGTACCACTCATCTAAGTGACCACCAGTTCTGCTCTTTCAACCAGTGTACATCCATCTACTGTCTTCGCCCATGTTTGACTCTGTAGTTTAATGTGAAAGAAATTGTCGTTAATGTATTGTTATGTTATGTGTCACGGCCCTACAACCTAGGCAGATAGATCCTAAACCCACCCAAGAGTGACCGAGCAGAGCGTGCTCATGACGGGATGCATGATCCGAATTCGAACGAAATTTCGGCAGAAAAACCCCGCTGTTCTCCACTGTACGCCCAAAAATGGTGCAGTAGAGAACAACAGGGTTACACCACCGGAATCTCGTCCAAATCCGGACCCGCGTCTCGTCACAAGCCACGCCCCCTCGGTCACTCTGAGGCTGTCCAAAAAGGGACAATTCCGAACCTGCACGTCTCACATGCCAATGGCATGTGAGACGTGCCGATCCAAAACGGGTAATATATTGCTATAGGTTACGTTGCTCATTTTCATTTTGAGGTCATTTAAGAGAGAGGAAAGAACTAGAGAAAGACTGAGAGGAAAGTTGGTCTTAGATGACAATTCCACATCCATTTCCACTGTCCACACAATCGCGGGTCATTGACGTTCTTAAGGCGGTAGGCGACTTAAGGCGACGGATCCCCCTGCTCCCGCGGCGCCAGCTTTCCCTGCCGCCGCCGGCTTCCCTGGTCGCCGCCGCCTTACCCTAGAAAGCAAGGCAACAGGGACGCCTTACGATGTCGGAGCGCCTTACCGCTTTAGTGTCGCTAAAGCAACACTAAAGCGACGCCTTAATAACTATATACCGCGTTTCTCAGTTCACCGCCGGCGCGAGCTTCTTTTGCGTGCCGCCCACCGCCTCGGGGTCTGCGGCGGCGGTTGGGAAAAGGCGCGCGTGATATGAGAGCGCGCACCGCTCGTGCGGTTAGGTTAAACAACAACTTACGTCGGTCAATTTTACTTACGTCGGCCGACGTCAGGGCCGACGTAAGTTAGGTTTAACTTACGTCGGTCATTTAACTTACGTCGGCTATGGGCTGAGGCCGACGTGGGTACTTTTTGTTACTGTCGGTCCCTTTACTTACATCGGTCGGCCGACGTAATTTTTTTAACTTATGTGGGCTACCAGGCACCGACGTAAGTTACTTACTTACGTCGGCCGGCTGATGTAAGTTGTCCTGGCCGACGTAAGTGATCGATATTCCTGTAGTGTAACGAGGTTGCTGACCAATCATCATTGCAAAACGACCACGAACTTAACATCTAACCACGTAATCTCTTGATCACTTGGAAAAATAAGAAAAAAAATTAGACACTGCTCCTCAACCAACGAAAAGGTACTTCACTGCTAAAACAAGGTGATTAAAGTACAACATCTCTAGCGCCATCTAACTTGAGTCCAACAACCTCTGCAATAAAATGATCAACTACATGATTAGAAATTTTACCACCATATACTTAATTCCATCACAAATACATCATGATAGACACATAAACAAACAACTCAAGAGTTTTCATTTTGTTCAATTGTCAGTAACACAACAAGAGAGGCCATTGGTTTAGAACTCATTACTTGCACATCATATCCACAGAAACTGATCATCCATAAAACTTACAAAATAAAGGATTGTGAAGTAAATCACACACAAGTAACATGACATGTGAACTAAACTATCACAATTTACAAAATTGTGTGCACATATACCACAGGGAAATGAGAATAAAATGACACTGTTTGTAGCATGGTACAAGACCATATGCCAAATGCTATTATTTAATCTCCTTCAAATGGTTTATATTAACTAGAAGCTACAGGGGCTAGCTCCTGGTGGCATCACCACGGAAAAATTTGATCCTCCAATACCGTTGTATGTCTCACTACAGACTAGCTCCTGGTGGCATCATCACATCATCATTTGCTCCTCCAGTGCCATTGTCAGAAACCACAGGGCTAGCTCCTGGTGGCATCACCACAGAGACATTGTCTCCTTGAGTAGCGTTGGTAGTCGTTCTTCCTGTAAAGTAAAATGCAGGTGGATTTTGGGTTAATATAATTATAATATGCAGAATGTTGCTCCAAACTATCAACAGAAGTGGCATGGTTAACTCATCTCCAGGCAAGGTTAATTATCAAGGTACAATGTTATGAAAATAGGACTGTGTAGAGATCCAAATAGTTAAGTAATGTATACACTTTATCTGTATAGTAGAACGTACCAGTGCCTTGACCCTGTGGACCATCAGTCTCCTGTGCGAACAAAAAAAAAGAACAATATGAATAATTATAAATCCTCAAATTACCGAATACAATATGGGCTATCATACCTACACTTTATTCCTTAATTTAATTTAATGGATTTTTAGAACATGATGAACATACATGTACAACTATACTTTTGATAATGCACGCATGTACTTTTGAACTTCACAACAGGCTATAAATTGTGAACGTGGGGAATACAATATGAGTGGAAATAGCAAAACTGTGTTATAAATCATAAATACGCTACCTGTTTTTGTAGCTTGCCCCCACCAGTCATTGGGTTATTAGGTCTTTTCATGGCCTCCATGAATTTTTTCACTTCATTTTTAGAACGTAACTGCCTGGAGTGCTCCCTATGAACGTATATCTAAAAAGCAATTAAGTCGGAATTAGTATCAACTTTTATAAGTATCATCAATATAAGTGGTGCTGGTCCCATCCAATCATAAGAACAATCCATTGAAATCAAAGTTTCCAGTTTAATATTTAATAAATGGAAGGCATAGTGACAAAGTAATATCTGGTCGAACTATTTAGTGGGAAATCAAACTCGTGATTGGAAAATAATAAATCAGAAAGTCAGAATTCCAAGTAGGTTGTCTGCATATTATCCTTACTAATTTAATGTCTCAAGCTTTGGAAAATCAGTTACTAGAATCAATTATAAATATATCATAAGAGAAATTATAGCATCAAATCAAACAATGAAGATTTATGGAAGAAAAAATGCAGTTAATTAATTCTTGACGCAGGATAAGATACACTTGGGCAACCTAACACCGATACATATACATTGCTCGATCTATTTTTCAAGCCATGTTCACATATTTTGTATATTGTTTTTCCTTCTCGGATGAATTTTCACCGGGGATACATATTTTAACACTTTTACATTAGATAAAACTGGTACTCAATGTTTGATTGTATGTAATCAAATTCCAGATATTGTGGTGAGGTAACAGCTTGTAACCCTTCACGCATATGATACACACAAGATATAAGTTCAATTTAGAGAGAAGGCCAATCTTTCATGATACATTTATTATTATATATGGATGACAAAAATTCTTGGGGACTGTTAGGGGTCCAATGAAAATCCAATGAGACTCATCACTTAAAAAAAGGCATAATGTGAAATTATCAAGGGAACAGCAGCATGCAATGGGATGCAGTTTTGTGCCCTATTATTGGTAGCTAGCAACTTACCAACTTAAATGAGGGCTTTCAGAAGGGGCCATTGTATGTTATCAAAGAATTAATATATGAAATCACGAAGGCTGGACATAAAACATTATAAACTGCCTTAGTAGAAAGACAATTTAATAGAATGTCCCTACAGTTGATTATATTAATTATTTGCTATGTGGTTTCTGAAGAAACATTTCATCATCTCATGTTTGGTTGCCAGTTTGAAAGGTTCTGGAATGCCATATAGGTCGTTTGAAATACTCCTATGCCGCTTTTTTTCTAGTAAACCTATGCCGTTTGTGGAATGAGACAATATCAAAAACAGAATTTCCCATGTAATTGTTACATTATCATCAGAGCATAGACCAATATTGAAAATAATATTAATACCCAATTTGGGTGAGGATTTTGTGCCTTTAAGATAGCAAGTAAGTATCTTACTGATCATATACTGAACTAAGACTAGATTTAAGTTAAACACGAAGAACTGGTTATTTTACCTATATGTTATGCACTCTAAGCCTAACCCTTTAACTCTTACATAAAACAAAGTGAAGGAATCTCCACCTATTTAGATCCAAAAAGCTAGGCCTATATACATACAAGTGCTGGCCAGCACAGTAGTGGTTTGTCTGAAAGCAAAATATATGCATCAATTCATGGTGAAATAAACACTTTCACTTTTCAATGGCTTAGATTCACCAAAATCACTAGCACAAAATAACTTCTGTATGGAAACAGACACCGAATAATATTCGACAAAGAATTTTATTTACTTCTTTCCCCAACACAACATAAGAACTTGACTGGCAGTAAATATATGTAAATTAAATAAGTCACTTTAATACCAACACAACATAACATAGTTATCATTATAGATAATAAGGTGTGTAAATGATGCCTTCTTCCTAATATGATATCTTTAGTGTATTGCATTTTAAATTCCCTGCAAGGAACAATCATTGTGCTACTCGGTTATTTTTTATGTATAAATAAACAATATCAGCACTTTCTTTGTGGAACGATGTAAAAAATATTATAATATATACACAAAAGACCCCGATTTCAAACACACTAGTATCTTATAAGTAAGTTTTTAGCTAACTGAACAATCCGTTTACAGCATTTTTGGCAAATTATAAATTGACAGCATATTTCATGAACATAAACGCAAGACATCTCTAACAAGTCAATATCGTTACTTACCGTGATATAGCACAAGAGTAGAATATCAATGTTGACAAAATATGGTGATGATATAAAGAAACTGCCTTTGACAATTGATAAAAGGTACTAGCATGATTTTATTTCCCAGTATTAAGATTTCTGTGTTTGAGAGGGTATATATGCATGAATAGTCAGCGACTAGAGATTTACTTTATTCACATGAGTAGCAAGCATGAAGTCTAAGAGATTTCACATTTTCTTGTTTGAATCATCTGAAACTGTGGTTTCATTCAATAGTAAAACATTGACTACTATAAAATATATATAAGTTGTACTTGTCTGATATAGATCTAATGAGTGTCTACGATTTGGTCCGTTTGGTTCAGCTTCACATAGCATATTCACTGTGATTAATCTTAAATTTAGACCAAACAGGTTTTCATGTGAAGTTGATTTTTTAGGATTTGTAGATTTATATAGTACAAATTGGAATCTAAACCCCAGATATCATAGATTCTCATCCAACTATTACAAAAATTACCACATGCTATTGGTTACATACCCGAGTTCTCTCAGCTCATATAAACTTTTTCCACGATTCATAGCTAAAATCAGATTTTAAAGAAGTCACAATTGAACCAAACACACGAACGCATAATTTTTAGATGAATGGAAATTAGCACCCCCCCCCTTAAGATTCCTAGATGGGACTGATGTAAAAAAACTTGAGGTCGGATCTAAAAAAGTACTTGTGATGTGAATGGATTAGTCAGCTTCATAAGGACTAAAGGGTGGAAAGATGAACTATATGTACACTGCATCCATCTTTAGATCCAAAAAGATCATTTTCCAGAAGAAATAGAAATAAAGGTCAAAGATTAACTTACTGCATCCTTTTTATGTCCATCACTTCTCGTACGACTGAACGCCTTCCAATCTCCCTCAACATAATCACTACGTAACTTGAGCCAGTCTGGAATTGGGACTTCTTTTATTTTTGAGAGAGATTGCTCCTTCATCCTTAAGCGAGCAAGTATTTGCTCGCTGAAAGGAATCGGTTCAGTTCCACCATATGGAACTAGAACCATCCTCAAGGGAGCCACATTTAGTGGCTCATGGCTGATGTTTGCCTCATCCTTTTCACTGAGAGCTGCAAGAGGGATTTGGATTTCCTTGGAGTCCATGCTCAGATCCAGAGAATTTTTTCAACAGGGCGACGAATTGCAAGTGAGGCTTTGTTTGTGAACAATGGGTGCCTTATTTATGGTTGTGTGTCATACAGGTCAAAGACAAAAAACTGTGGGTCATGAGCTGTAAAGAAAAAACACAACATCACTGGGGATGTGCTTCCAGCCAAAAAGTAATCAATACTTGCCAAGTATATATGCAGGCATACTGCTGCCTCTGTTACTCCTCATATTAAAATGTGTAGCACCGGTCTTGTGAAGATATAGTCCTTAATACCTTCCAAAAAAATCTTTCATAGAAGTCAGCTTTATTTTCTCTGTGAACTGTAATGCAATTCAATGAAGCAATGGTCATAAAGGCAAGCTGTAGTTATTATGTGGCAAGCGAAATCATTTACCAATTCTCTCCAATGATTTTTTTCTCACAGGTGCGAACAGCTTTAGGACTTGTTTGGAAAGCTCCGAGTGTATTAAGGCACAATAACACCACAGTTGGTTTTATATACACGTCCAGCAAATATAAACACCATAGGCCATGAATACATTTTGGTGCATTGTGGGTTGGGCTGGCCCACTCCCGATCATCTCGAATCAGCATAGGAATCCACCAACTCCTCAACGGGCAGGGACTCATAGCCCTCCCCTCTCTCTCATGCTCGACTCATCCACCCCCAATGGTGGCGGCTCATTGTGATACCCGGTTCCAAAAATGAACCAAGTGTGACGCATATGTGTGTCCAGGATGTTCATCACACATACACAAGTGCATCACAAATGATATCCAGATAATAACCATATTTCGAATAATAAATAGTACCTTATTACAATATTCAAATAGTCTCAAATACATGTTCTAGTAATACTGCAGCGGAAAAACTAAACACTAATAGACTCCATCTTCAAAGGCAATTTGATGGCATCACGCATGACTAGTACTCCTCATATCCCTCTGGATACTCCAAATTATCACCTGCTACTGAGTTAATGTAGGAATAGCGAGGGTGAGTACATGGCGTACTCAACAAGTGTGGGAAAGTATGACATGTAGCTTAAACAAGGATGAAATAAATAGTTTATTGTGGAAAGGTACATTTCGTTCATAAAAGTAAGAAAATGCGACCTATGATTACTATGTGAGGTGAAATCCAGTAATAACCCAATACCAACAATACCATCTACAATGCCATCATTTTAACGTAATTAACCATAATAATCCATAATTTTCCATAACCATCCATATCCAACTCATCATAACAGAATTTATATCCCAATCTCAATTCCATTCATTATTCAATATCAAGTCCATACCTCTAATCATGTGGGGGTCCAGGTCGCTCGTAATCGGGAGCATGGCTATCATAATAGTTTTACACTCTGCAGAGGTGGCACCACTTTACCCACAAGTTCGTGATTTCATCACCTTTCGACGACTATGAACCTTTATGTTGCCCTGTCACACTTCCGACTGTGTGCGGCCAAGAAATCACAAAATAGTCTTTACAATATGACTAGCATGTTGCGGACCCACTAAGGTTTCACCGGAGGTGATGTCTCTAGCTAAGCACATCCATCCAAGGGCCCCCTCCTGTGCCGTTCGAATCCCAGAGCAGTCCCACCACTATTGCAAACCCAAACAACTCCCATTCCTCGAGCCTTCTATATGATTCGAACGATAGTGGCAATACACTAATTAATTGGCTAAGCGGCACCCATACATGGCCTTGTGATGGCATTGTATTCATGAGTGGTCACTCCACGAACTAGTCCTTAGATCTAAAGCAAGCAAAACCACCAAATCATCCAACCCATTCCACATAACCCTCTTTCTTAGATCCCTTGATTCCATGTTGCTAAAGGGTCGCTACCATCAATTCACATAGTTCATCTATTCCATAGTTCATAATTAAGTCATTTGGTTATTCCCAATCCCAATTAAGTAAAGCGGAGTAAAAATGTAAAATACTCTTCCCGACTCTCTACATTACCTCCCGAGTGACAAGGATGGACATACAAGTCCAGTAAACACCCATTATGGGTTTTCCCATAAATCTGACACAAGCATGCAAGTTCGAAATAAAACATTTCAAAACAAGATCAAAATGTTCAAAGGCACTTGCCTTGCTCTGGCGACTAGTTTGGATCAATAACTTCAACATTCTAATGTAGTACATGTTATTAGGTTATTGCTATAGCTTACTAACTGGTTACAATTGAGTTTTACGTGTTTGAGCAAGTTTTGAGTCTTTTTCACGAAAACCGGGGATGTTTCAGGATTACAGGAATTCAGAGTCGGACTAGTCCGCACAATGGATTGTACATGTCCGCTCTAGAACGAACTAGTCTGCTCTGGATTGGACAAGTCTGCAACGGTCCAGGGTTTTGCAAACTTCCCAACTAGGGCATGGTTTGAATCATGGGTGGGATCGAATTCGACGTCAAAAGTTGGATATAGGATAGTTACCATGAATGCAATGGTTCAATGGTCGAGGATTTGGCGTAGCGCGTGAAACTCAACATCTAGATCCATTGACGATGAATCGGCGACAAGACGTAGAAGAAAAATGATGACGATGAAGAATTGGTGAAGAAGATCGCACTAGCAACGACGATCTTGCTCGAGCCTCCTTCTTCCTTCTTCTTCTCGATCCTCTCCTCTTCGTTCTCCCTTCCCTTGCAGCGAGAGCTTCTCTTCTTGGATGGCGGGTCGCGACGAGGGATAGGCGGTGGGGTTTTCACTTATGTAGGCAGGGTGAGAGGTGGGTTGTGGTTGTTTATATAGGGGGAGTAGTGGTGGGATTAGGGTGGAAATTCTAGTAGAAATCAATGGGGACAAGTAGGGGCCTTGGTGGGGTCCCACTTGGGCTCCTTGGGGGTGGGGCACGACGTTCTAGGGCCCAAATAAGTCCATTACCCAATAACTCATCGTGGAGGAAAATACGAATCTGAGTTGAAACCCTAGAAACCGAACTAGTCCGTAGGAAGGCCAGACAAGTCCGTTTTCGGTTCTGATGTCACATCGGACCAGTCCATTTCTCAAGCGGACAAGTACATTGTTCCACAATGAAAAAGGGAAAGGCCGGACCATAATGCAAATATACGGACAAGTCTGTGGCTTAACAGTTTTATCATTGGAGTAGTACGTAATATTAACGAAAAAGTCCGGACGGGAACAGAAGCAAAATGGGACTAGTTTGTACCAATTGTTGGACCAGTCTATTGCTCTGAAGAAATTGAATTTGCCAGATCAGACGGGTATACCAAACTAGTCCGACGTGAGGACCAAAAAAGTTCGTACCCTAGGCTGATTTTAAATGTTCTTTTGCCTCTAATTCATTTAAATCTTGTTCCTTTTTATGTTGCATTATGTTAAACATGTATGGGAATGAATGTATTGCATGATGAATGAAAATGAGGGTGTTACAAAGCTACACCCCTTAAATTGAATCTCGCCCTAAAGATTCGACATGGAAGGAAAAATATAGGAAAAATCCTTCTTGAGATCATCTTCGCGCTCCCAAGTAGCTTCAGCTTCAGTATGATGTTTCCATTGTACTTTGCACCATCGAATCACCTTGCTCCTTATGACTCTCTCCTTTGTCTCCAAGACTTTGATAGGTTGCTCGACATAAGTCAAATCCTCCTCATGCTCCAATTCGTCCATTGGTACTTGTTCTTCTGGTACTTTTAAGCACTTCTTGAGTTGAGAAACATGAAATAAATCATGAACATCAAAAAGATGTGATGACATCTCCAATTGATATGCCATTTCTCCACGTTTATCCAAATTTCAAACTATCTGATGTAGCGAGGTGCCAACTTGCCTCGCTCTAACATTGGATCGCTTATGACTTCGCATAGGCAACACTTTGAGATATACAAAGTCTCCCAATGTGAAAGCTAAGTTTCTTCGCCTATTATCCGCATAGCCCTTTTGACATGACTGAGCAACCTTCAAGTTTTTACGGATCCTCTGGACTTGCTTTCCGACGTCTTGTATCACATCAGGCCCAAATACTGTGGTTTATCCTATGTCATTCCAAAAATAGGGGTGTTCTACATCTTCTTCCATACAATGCCTCATACGACGACATCTTCAAACTTTCTTGGTACCTGTTGTTGTTCGAGAATTCTGCATATGGCAGACTTTTGTTCCAACTTCCTCCATACCTTAGCCCACACGCTCTTAGCACATCTTCCAATATATGATTTGTCCTTTCGGGTTGTCCGTCCGTTTGGGGATGATATGCAGAACTAAAATTCAGCTGAGTTCCCATAGATTCATGCAATTTCTGCCAAAATCTAGAGGCAAATTGAGAACCTATGTCTGATACTATCTTCTTAGGTACTCGGTGTAAACACACTATTCTCCTCATATACAGTTCTGCCAGCTTCGCACCGCTATAAGTAGTCTTGACAGGGATAAAATGCGCAGACTTGGTCAACCAATCCACAATAACCCATATTGAGTCATATCCCGACGGGGTGCGCGGTAAACCAACTATAAAGTTCATACCAACTTTTCTCACTTCCATTCTGGTATCAATGTTGGGGAGGCCTTCGGGCAGCTCCAGCCTCTCGTGCTCCTCCACCTGGATGACTATCCAGTCCTTCTTCCAGTCATCCCACTTCCCAGAGAGGAACGACCGGAGGTACTTGAATGGGCACTTCTTGCGCTTCACAAAGTAGTAGAAGCCAAGGTACTCATTGCTCCTACTGGTGGTGTGGACGGTGAAGAAGGTCCGGAAGAGCTTGATGCAGGGGGGATGCCCACCCACATCTCACAGAAGTGGACGAAAATGGACACGAGGAGAATGGAGTGGGGGCCGAGATGATACAACTGCAGACCATAGAAGTCTAGCAGCATCAAGAAAAAGGAAGACAAAGGTGGGATCAACCCCACCATGGCATACGAGGAGAAATACACCATTTCGCCGGAGTGCTCTTTCTCGAACGGGAGCTCTCCACCAGCGCGGACCGAGCAGTTGAAGAAGTCCGAGGACCATCCCATGAGGGCCCAGACCTTCCTCAGGTCGCCGTCGGTCTTCAAGCGACACTCGCGGAGACCCAACTCCATCGCGGCACAGCTAGGCAAGAGAAGAAAAGCGAAGCACAAGTTGGGAGTTTAAGCGCAAGATCAGATGGGAGGCGTGAAGAACTCCCGACGGTGCGCGCTTTCCTTCTTAAGTAAGCCCTCGCAACGCTTGGATGGAAACCGCAAGGAAGTCGAAGATACCACCCAAAAATTCCACCCAGCCGATGACAAGCGGGCCCGGGACCACCCCGACGATCAAGTCGAGGTTCTTACCCAGGCGAACGGTTGCCATCATGAGGCGGGAAGCCCAAAGGCGGCGGCCTGACAAGGCGCGCGGAACCGATACGGTTTTCGTATCGAGAACCGGCGACCTTCAATTGCGTGAGATCCGCACGCCAAAGATTTCATCTGCCGCACGCGGGACACGCCAAGTGGCGAGGATTTAACTCCAAACCTCGCCAACGGCACCTCAGAAGACCTTTGAAGACTCAGTTCAAAAGTCGCGAGGATGGACCCACCTCCGGCGGAATGACTTCACCCCAGTGTTGTTCCCCGGAGGTAGGTCCAGGGGGCCACTGTCGGTATCCTAAAAACCGTACACCCCTTGAGGTTACGAAGATCTCCAAGAAAAGTCATCTACTTGATTTGAAGACCTTCGGAGGCCCATATGTCAGATATAATTGGACCCGCTTCTTCAACATGGTTAATCCCAGGGTCGCCACGTGTACTATCAAACCGGAGCTACCGCCCACAAGGGGGAAGCTCCGGGCCATGTACCGAAATGGCACCTCCGGACATAACCCCAGACCGAGAGAAGCTCCGGACTTGACACGTGTCAGGTAGCTCCGGAGCTCCCTGTTTCCCACAGTATGCTCCAGAGCTGCCACGTGTCCAATCGTCGGATCTTCAGCCCCTAACCTCAGGAAGACCCCGCAACGGCTCCGGATCTTCAAAGGGGAATCAAGGACTTCAAGACCCGATTAAGTGTTATTAATACCATATTAATGACACTTAAACGGACGATCTTAACACCAGTAACGGTGCTGTCAAAGCCCGTTACAGGGCCGTTAAGAGCAATTAAACATGTATCAATACTAGTAACCGCCGGGGCCACATGTCGGGCAAGACTAGTTTGTAACGGTCTGCCCTTGTACTATAAAAGGACAGGCCGACGACACATTCACACACACACACATACGCCATTGACACTCAACACAAGCTCATACAGCTAATACAACACCAACACATCCATGGAGTAGGGTACTATGCTTAGGCGGCCCGAACCATGTAAACTCTTGTGTCTCCTATGTCAATTCCTACTCACCTTCTTGAATCTCCGCGCGCCCACACCGAACATCAAACTCCCCTATCACTTAGCAGTGTAGGGAGATCTGCCGGTTCCAAACCACCGACAGGTGGTTATGTAAAAATCGCATGTGAAGTTTGTTACACTACAAGCGGTTCTTAATTTTACCTAGGCGGTTGTTTTTTAAATTCCGCCTATGATGTTCTTTCATCACAGGCGGTTATTGTATCATTCGTCATCACAGTCGCATTTTTTTACGGACCGCCTGTGTTTAAAAAATTAGGCGCCTGAAAATATTTTTTTGTAGTAGTGCCTGGCCGAGAAAAAAAGGAGAATACCAACTGATTAAGGGATGAAACAAAAGCGGTCTTCACCGTGTGAAAGTAGAGGTACGAGAGCTTCGTTATGATGAATGAAGCTGGTCATGGGACAGCCTACAGCGCCTGGGTGACGAAGAACCAGAGCCAGGCTTTCACGGCAGGGAAGCTTGACTCCCGCCAAACTTCCAAATCCCGACGTGTTAGCCACTGAAACGACGAACAAAAGGGTTGATAAGGTAGAGAAAAGGCTTGCACGACACATAGCGGCTAGAGGAAAGGAAAAATCAATGCCAAGTCCTTGCCGAATGGAAGAACAGAGAGGCGGTGGTGTTCGTGCATGCAGTAGAACAAAGGAAAAGTTTTTCGCCTATGTAGTGACTGGTCGAGCAGAGGGTGATAGACGGAGAGATTAGCTCGGCTTTAAGGCCATTGCAATGCAGGTCCTTGCTTGAGCGCGTGCTATCGATCTGGAGCACAGCGAGCAAGCATCGATCGGCGGGGAGAAGCGAAACAGAGTCGGCAACAGCAAGGTTATACTGTCAGGTGGGTCCCACAGCTACTCACCCTCATCTATTCTCTGGTTAATCAATTCTCCTACCATCTTTGGTCCAAAAATCCTAGATTTTGTGGGGAGGCAATATAAAATTTGGACAATATGATGCTGAAATAAAATCAGTGATTTGACCAAGTTTCATGCAATATTCAAATTTGAATTTTAATTCAAATGCGATTCAATGAACACATTGAATTAAATAGTAAATGTTCTCCAAAAATTATGAAATTTGACAGGTATGCTTTTTTAATTATAAGGGGACCATTTTTGAACTCAATGTTTAGATTTGACTTGGTTTGAGGAGAAGCTAAGTTCAGATTTTTGAATTCCTCACATCAGGGTTCTAAATGATTTTCCATTTGACATTTTTATTTCTTTTCTACACTCGTGTTCTGCTAACTTGTGTTTTAGAGCTGAGATGATCAGCTGCAATATAGAACTTTTACATGTGAGGCCAGCAAGAGCCTGGTATGTCGGGCAACACCTCCCCTAGCAACCTTGCATTGGTAGGTTCCTCAACAGCATGGGGCGGTAATGGCAGAGCTTCATGCGCTTCATACCACCACACTCACCACAGGCGGCTCGGTGTTTGTGTGTTCCTCTACATCGCAGCTGGGCTCCCAGATGACAGAGAACCCGAACAAAGTGGCCTCCCAACCAAACTCCAAGGCCACTGCCGGGGTTAACCTCGGGCCATGTTTGGTTCTTGCGTTCGCGGTATCTCACTATGACAGCATTAACCTTCATGCCGTTGGGGAGTGTTTCGCAGGCGGGTGATCGGATGCGGAGCTTGAAGACCTTGCCCAAGAATGTGAGCCTACCGCATCATCGCTATGCCAGCTCGTTCCCTTCGAGGTGGCAGGAGCGGATCTGTTGGAGTTCGGTGTGGGTGTTGAGATGGGCTGGAGGGTTGCTACGGGTATCAAAGTGAGCTTGAGTATAAAAAGTAGCATTTGAATATGAAGGGGTATTATCCATTTCGCATCAGAGGAATATGGTGTTATCTAATGTCCTTTCTCTAGTAGTTTCAGATGACAGCAACATTTGGAAAATATAAATTAACACATAACATGATTTCATTTTTGCGGCATCTCAGATCCTTCATAAGTACGACACAAAAAAAGATCACTAACACTACATGAATATCGATCACTTACGTCGGCCAAAGCCGACGTAAGTAAGGCATAAACCGACGTAAGTAACTTAATTACGTCGGTTTTCCCTTAATTACGTCGGCTTCTAGCTGACATAGACATTTGGACGTAATTAAGGTGACTTACGTCGGCCACCGACGTAAGTTACCTTAATTACGTCGGTCTGCAGAAGCCGACGTAAGTTAAGTGTCGAGATGGGCCTTGGGCTGGGCCGGAGGACTTACGTCGGCCTGGGCAAGCCGACGTAAGTAAAGTGCTCTAACTTACGTCGGCCAGGGCAAACCGACATAAGTTAAGTGGTTTAACTTACGTCGGTATAGTCTGAATGACGTAAGTTAAACTAGGCTAACTTACGTCGGCCTTTCCATAGCCGACGTAAGTTAAGTTTTCGAATTTTTTTTAAAAACAGAAACTGACTACCTCACTCGATGGCGAGAACACAGAACAATATACAGATATACACAGATATACAGAACAGTATACAGAATCAAAACAGTTGCAAATTAAGTTCCAAAACATCAAAAACAACAAAACATCCTCCGGGCTACACGCTAGCCCCTCCACTGCCTCCGGGATCTTCTCGGCGCGTTCCCGAACCCTGCAAAAGAAACATAATCACTAGTAAGCATCAATGTCAACTCAGTGATAACATAAGAGGCCAAGAACATCAGTGACAAAAGAAGGAAGCATGATGTAGATTCAAATGAAGTAATGTTGCATATATAAATAGCAAACTAGCAGGTATCAGAGTTGGAGACTTTAGGTAACAGGTCAAGCTTATGAATCACTAGCCCTTTGTTAAATGGAAGCACTGACAACTTATTAACTGTCGGTACCCTAAAAACCGTACACCCCTTGAGGTTACAAAGATCTCCAAGAAAAGTCATCTACTTGATTTGAAGACCTTCGGAGGCCCACATGTCAGATATAACCGGACCCGCTTCTCCAACATGGTTAATCCCAGGGTCGCCACGTGTACTATCAAACCGGAGCTACCGCCCACAAGGGGAAGCTCCGGACCACGTACCAAAATGGCACCTCCGGACTTAACCCCAGACCGAGAGAAGCTCCAGACCTGACACGTGTCAGGTAGCTTCGGAGCTCCCTGTTTCCCACAGTATGCTCTGGAGCTGCCACATGTCCAATCGTCGGATCTTCAACCCCTAACCTCCGGAAGACCTCGCAACGGCTCCGGATCTTCAAAGGGGAATCAAGGACTTCGAGACCCGATTAAGTGTCATTAATACCATATTAATGACACTTAAACGGACGATCTTAACACCAGTAATGGTGCTGTCAAAGCCCGTTACAGGGTCATTAAGTGCAATTAAACGTGTATTAATACTAGTAACCCCCGGGGCCACATGTCGGGTCAGGCTAATTTGTAACGGCCTGTCCTTGTACTATAAAAGGACAGGCCGACGACACGTTCGAGACACACACACGCCATCGACGCTCAACACAAGCTCATACAGTTAATACAACAACAACACACCCATGGAGTAGGGTATTACGCTCAGGCGGCCCGAACCACGTAAAACTCTTGTGTCTCCTGTGTCAATTACTACTCACCTTCTTGAATCTCCGCGCGCCCACACCGAACATCAAACTCCCCTATCACTTTAGCAGTGTAGGGAGATCTGCCGGTTCCAAATCACCGACATTAACTATATACTAATCATTTCTACCATGGTCAAAAACTACTAAAGCTTGATTAGATACACTTAACTTCCTCACCACTATAGGAATCAATATCTGACAAGTCATCAAGATCTACCTCTATGTTCTACCTCCTTATCTCTCTATGTAAAATACTAAAATGGATACAACAATATTAAAGAGAGAGTTTATCACCTGCTCCGGTATCTACACGCTAGCCCCTCCACTGCCTCTCGGATCTCGACGCGTTCTGGAACCCTGCAAAAGAATCATAATTAGGATAAATTAGAAGTCCATAATTAGAAGTCCATAAAACAACTAGTCAATAGTGTGAGTAACACATTTGCTAAATTAAATGTGATGCAAGTAACTTCTTTAACATAATGAAAAGGGAATCAAACTCCTAGGGATAGACAATATTACCTGCTCCGGTGTTTGCTGCGGCGGAAGCGTAGGAATCTCGATGTCCTGACCGCTTTGTCGAGCAAGAGCCTGCCATTGCAAGATATTAGCAAATATATGTTATTAAGTGCTGTGAAATTTAACTACGGTACTTTAAATTACTTATTGCCACTGTTGCTTGCATCTGGGCCATCATTAAGGCCGTCCTCTGCTGCTCCTCCCTTGCCTCCGCTCTTGTCCTCTCCAACTCTGCCTGAGTTTGCGTCAGCGACTCCCTCATGGTCTGGAGCTCCAGCTGGGTCTGCGAGAGATGATCACTGGTCCCAACGGTCAAAGCCTGCAATGATGAAGAGCCTCTCAAAGGTCGCGTCGACCTCGAGTCGACAACTCTATCGAAAATGGCAAACCTGCAAAAGAATGAAAACACTAAGTAGAAGAAGATTAATTGAAAAAGAAATGAAACACACGAAGAACTCACCGTCCGTGGGTCTTCCCGCCTCCGCTTGCGTACGCGGCTTGGAGGTCGATCGGCGCCCTTTCCCAATCGTAATCCGCACCGTGTATCTTCGCGACCTCCTGCGCGTACTTTGTCTACAAAACAAATAAATCTTGTAAGCATGTCAATAATAGTATTAGTTATAATGAAATTGATGAATTTCAAAAACTTACCAGTCGGTCGGCTGCGACCTGACTACACTGCCCTGGCTGAGAAGGGTCACTTCCCTTGTGACCTCTCTTCCAAACCTGGGTCGGGGTCGGCTCATGACCCATCTCTCGCTCCTGTACATCCGTGTTAGTGAGATAAATAATATATTAGGAACACATAAATAAAATAAAAAGGTACTTACCATGCGTTTAGCCAAACGCAAGTAGCCGTCGCCGCCATAGTTGTGCTTGTCCTTGGACCCCATGCGGCACTGTCTAGCCTTCGTGGACTTGTTGATAAAAGTGTCGCTAGCCCAGTACCGACAGAGAGCTAAGTATGCCTCGATGTTACCCTGTAACCAGGAAATACTAACCTGCACATATTTCATTTTTCATGAATGCGGTTAACATACATAGATATTGTAAATACTTAACAATATTAAAAACTTACCTCTGCGTACTGCTCCTCTGTCAAGTAGGAGTCCGAGTCATTCCTAAAGACACCCCTTTGCTGCTCCTGCTCCCGGGGGTGCCGCTTGTAGGACGCGTTGACAGCCTGAATCCTGGCGTACGACAACGCCGCCGTCGTGAGCTTCCGAGCGTTGTAATGGAACACGCGTCTCGCGAGGTCCTCCATGCCCGGTTCCTCTACTTGGTACCTCAGCTTTAAGCAAACAAATATTTAAGTGTATGCAATTAAGAATTCAAATGAGTTGAAAAAATGAAATAGTTAAATTTACCATAAAATCGTGCCACACGGCTCCCTGAACCGTGCCGTGCACCGGGTGAGAGACCCGAGCGTAGTCATCCCACGACAGGGAAGGAAAACCGTCAATTACAACGGGGTAGTGCAACTTGACGATAGCACCGAGGACACTGTTAACCTGCCTATGGTGCTTCTCGGCCCCCGTGAACGAAAAGTCGTACCAACATCTACAAAATATATTAAATCATTAAGTAAAGGAAAACAACATCTAATATTTAATATACTATATACAGTATTTATACATGTCTCCAACAGGACGGATCGTGGTCCGCTGAGTAGTAACCGGAGGAGGAGCCGCAAAGTGGGTCCTCCTCGTCCGTCGCCTCTGCTGCGATGCTGCCGCGTCCTGTGACCCTGAAGGCTCCGCGGACCCCCCAGAGCCTCCAGGAAGGCTGGTAGAGGGCTGCCCAGGGAGGCTAGCGCTAGCCGGCTCCGAAGGGAGGCTAGCGCTAGAGGGCTCCTATAGTGGCCCCCTAGCCTCTGAGTCGGGCTCCTATAGCGGCCCCCTAGCCTCTGACTCTGACTCAGAAGTCTCTGAGTCAGACTGCACAAAAGGAAAAGATTGACAATTAATAATTAATAACAATTGCAATTTCAAAAATAACTTTATTGTAACTAAAGTTTACCTTTGTCCGCTGAAAGCACACGACAGCTGAGGGTGGAGCGTGTGCCAGAAAGAGCTCACGTCGGCTAGAAAGGAACGAGCTCCCTGAGCAAGGGTCTGCTGGCGGCTCAAACCCTCTCACTGGCTTCCCCTTCCCCTTCCCCTTTGACGACATCCTGTTGCAAGGAATAAATGATTAATACGCAAAGATAATTTACAAAATTAATTTTAAATTAGTGAATAAAATGTTACTTCAAAATTCATCAATATCACGATCATGCACCCTGCTCCTTAAACCAGCCCATCGATCTTCTTCCTGCGCATATCGTTTTCGTTTGCGCAAATCAGGAGGTTTGACTATGTCATTGATATCTTCAGTTTCTGATTCTGATTCTGTTTCCGCTTCCGTGCCAGCCTCGATATCTTGAGTGTCTCCAACTAAGTTATCGAGTCCTACATCGGGCTCGACTGAGAAGGAGTCTGGCAACTCTTCCTCTTGGTAGACACAATCAACCTCAGCTTAGTCATGATAATAATCATCTCCTGGAGCGTATAACCACTCACGAGGATTCACCTTATGTACCACCCACCAAGCTTTGAATTTATTGCATGGATAAGGTAGATAGTAGACTTGCTCTACTTGGTGTGCAAGAACTAATGAATCGAATCCTTTCAACCGTTCCTTGTGTTTTACTTCGACCATGCCAAATTCGTTTACTCGGATTTCACGAATGGAATAAAACCATTTGCGGTCAAAGAATACCGCTCGAATTGGCTTGTTTGCGACAAAAGAGAATTCAAGGATTTTTTAATAATCCTGTAGTAATGCGTTTCATGATCTTGCGAATCGATTGCCCTCATCACAACTCCGGTATTACATGTTGCCGCGAGAGGACGAAGAGATTCAAATTGAGTTGTACGGAATCGAAAGCTGTTGACGTCATATCGACCATAGCTTCTAAAATTAACCACTCCACGGGATAGTTGTCGCAAATCTTCATGGACGTTGGCATCTTTTTGGCACTGTCCAAGATATGGAGTTATTAGAAAACGTAAGCATTCTTAAGTTATAAGAAAACATTGTTAACATTTATTAGTTAACGAGAAAACGTTACATGATCTCGAAACCAGGAGAGAAAATTAGATCCCCTGTTTATTCCTTCCCGTCGAATATGTTATATTTGCTTGCTTGTGGGTTGATGTCTATGTCTCCAATTTTGCTTGTCGAACATACTACACGACAAAGAGAACCTTTTAGAATACATGTGTCGGAAAAGATGGTGAAAAGCATAAGTGTAGGAGAAACACTTACTTGAAATATTCATTCATTTCTTCCATATTAGCGTACATGTAGAAGAATGCAGCACGCCTTTCTTTTTCGCTAACATCATACGAAGTGTAACTACCAACAGTAGTGCCTCTTGTTGCAAAAATGGAGAGATCGCTACAAGGAGGTTGCTCATCTATATTTTATCGCATTATCGAAGTATTAACATTGTTTTCCCCTGCAAAGTAAACACTTGAGAAGTATCCTACTTCCTTAAGAGTAAAAGCTTCGGCGATGCAACCTTCAACCCTTGCCTTATTACCAACCATTGGTTTCAGATATCTAAGTGATCTTTCAATATGATACATCCACCTATATTGCACGGGACCGCCCACTTTCGCTTCAAATGGAAGATGAATTAAGAGATGTTGCATTGGATTGAAAAATCCCGGAGGAAAATTTTTTTCCATCTTACACAAAAGTACCGGAACCACCTTTTCAAATTTAGTCATCATCTCTGGCGTGATTTCTTTAGCACAGAGTTGCCTATAGAAGTGGCTAAGCTCGGCTAACACCTTCCACACTGCATCGTCAAAATAGCATCGAAACATAACAGGCAGAAGTCTTTCCATGATTATGTGATAATCATGACTCTTCAACCCAATGAGCTTTCCCGTTTTCATATTCACGGCTCGTCTCATACTAGCCGTGTAACCATCTGGGAATTTCAACCTTTGCAACCATTCGAGAACTTCTTTTTTCTCTTTAGGTCGAAGACAGAAAGGAGCGCGTGGTTTACCACCATTTTCGGAGAGCTCAAGAGTTTGACGGTACAAAGATAGGCAAGATCCTTTCGAGCCTTTAAATTGTCTTTTGTTTTGCCCGTCATGTCCATGCATGTGCTTATGATACATTCGGCCATGTTACGCTCTTGATGCATAACATCAATGTTGTGCCTTAGAATCAACGACTTCACATACGGTAACTCCCAAAGTCCACATATGTGAGTCCAATTGTGTTTGTCTCCGTAACCTTCGAAATATCCAGGACGACCTTCATATGGCACCAATTTGTCCAACATATCAGATATTTCTGACCCATCAAGATGTTTCGGTGGTCCTTTAGTGACAACGGTGTTCTTTCTGAAGACATTCCTCTGTTGTCTAAACAAGTGATTCGGAGGTAGCCAACGTCTATGACAATCAAAGTAAGATATCTTGCCTCCATGGGTAAGTCGAAAGCAATCGGTGTCCGAGGCACATATCGGACACGTCAACTGACCATGAGTGCTCCATCCAGAAAACATGTCGTATGCCGGAAAATCATGAACGAACCACAAATAAGCAGCTCGGAGGTTGAATTTCTGTTTCTAGGTAACAGTCGTACGCTTCGACTCCTGTCCACAACATTTTCAACTCTTCGATCAATGGTTTCAACATCACGTTGAGACGTGACCCAGGATGATCTGGCCCAGGTACAATGAGGCTAAGAAACATAAACTTATTCTTCATGCAAAAAGTCGGCGGAAGATTGTACGGAATGACAAAGACGGGCCAACAGGAGTATGGTGCGGCGTTTGTGCTGAACGGCGTGAACCCATCTGTCGCCAACCTGATGCGAACATTTCTCGCTTCACGAGCGAATTCTGGGTCGAACCGGTCCAGAGCCTTCCATGCCTCACCATCGGACGGGTGCGTCATGACTCCATTGTTCTCACGCTCACCTTCTTTGTGCCATCTCATGTGTTTGGCCATTTTTTTGAAAGGAACAGCCGCTTCAACCTCGGTGTCACAGGTAAGTAACAAAGCTACTTACGTGCGACTTCCGTCGTTACTGTATTACCATCGTTATTAACAACTTCGACGAACCTAGGTTGACCACATTTCAAACATTTGTTCTCATTGGCATGCTCTCTCCAGAAAAGCATGCAGTTGTCCGGACACACATCAATATTTTCGTGCTTCATCCCGAGACCAGAAAGAATTTTCTTCGAGTTGTACATATCCTTAGGCACATTGTTGGGTTGTGGAAGGGCATCTTTGAACAAATCGATGAGCATGTTGTAACAATTGTTAGAAAAGAAGAACATAGACTTAATTGCCATAAGTCTAGTCACAAAATTGAGGATTGACATTTTAGTGTGTTCATGCAGAGCCTCTTCTGAATCTTTGAGACGTTTGAAGAACTCTTTAACCTCTGCTGTTTTAGTATCTTCTGTAAGCTCTGGTCGTATAGCTTCCAACATCTCATCCATCATATCAAACTCTTGAGCATCATCATTGTCCGCTTCCACTTCTTGTACAGCTTGAGAAGTTGTCTCGTCGTGGAAGTTCCACAACTCATAATGTGACATGTAACCGTTTCGACACAAGTGCAACGTAAGTTCCACTTTGTCCAAAAACGTTCCGTTTCGGCATTTCGTACATGGGCACCGCGCCTTATCGCTATTTGACAACAAAAAAGCTCGTTCCAAAAAGCTTCTGTCTTGGTGTACCACTCATCTGAGTGACCACCAGTTCTGCTCTTCCAACCAGTGTACATCCAACTATTGTCTTCGCCCATGTTTGAATTTGCAGTTTAATGCGAAAGAAATTGTCGTTAATGTATTGTTATGTTATGTGTCATGGCCCTACAACCTAGGCAGATAGATCCTAAACCCACCCAAGAGTGACCGAGCGGAGCATGCTCATGACGAGACGCGTGATCTGAATTCGAACGAAATTTCGGCAGCAAAACCCCGCTGTTCTCCACTGCACGCCCAAAAATGGTGCAGTAGAGAACAACAGGGTTACGCCACCGAAATCTCGTCCAAATCCGGACCCGCGTCTCGTCACAAGCCACGCCCCCTCGGTCACTCGGAGGCTGTCCAAAAAGGGACAATTCCGAACCTGCACGTCTCACATGCCAATGGCATGTGAGACGTGCCGATCCGAAACGGGTAATACATTGCTATAGGTTACGTTGCTCATTTTCATTTTGAGGTCATTTAAGAAGAGGAAAGAACTATAGAAAGACTGAGAGGAAAGTTGGTCTTAGATGACAATTCCGCATCCATTTCCACCGTCCACACAATCGCGGGTCATTGACGTTCTTAAGGTAGTAGGCGACTTAAGGCGACGGATCCCCTGCTCCCGCGGCGCCAGCTTTCCCTGCCGCCACCGGCTTCCCTGGTCGCCGCCGCCTTACCCTAGAAAGCAAGGCAACATGGACGCCTTACGATGTTGGAGTGCATTTCCACTTTAGCGTCGCTAAAGCGACGCCTTAATAACTATATACCGCGTTTCTCAGTTCACCGCCGGCGCGGGCTTCTTTTGCGTGCCCCCCACCGCCTCGAGCTCCTCCGCCGCCCCGATCTCCTCTGCTCACCCCTGCACACGACCCACGGTTTCTCTCTCTCTCTCTCTTGGAGCTACCGGCGATGCCGTGGCACCCGACAATGGGCCGGCCCCGACGTTGCCCTCCTCATGGTGCAATTAAGCACTTAATAATAAATAGATAAACCACTTCAGCATAATTAAATGAATAAGCAAATTAACAACTTAAATAAACCAATTAAGCATAATTAAACAAATTTAAGCAATTTAAGCATAATTAAACATAATTAAATAAACCACCTAAGCATAATTAAGCAAATTAAGCAAAAATAAGCAAATTAAGCATAATTATGCATAATTAAGCAAATTAATCATAATAAAATAAATCACTTAAGCATATTTAAGCAAATTAAGCAAAAATAAGCAAATTAAGCATAATTATGCATAATTAAGAAAATTAATCATAATAAAATAAACCACTTAAGCATATTTAAGCAAATTAACCACTTAACCATAATTAAATAAACAATTAAGCAATTTCAGCAAATTTAAATTAAGCAATTAAGCAATTTCAGCAAATTTAAGCAAAAAATTAAGCAATTAAACAATTAAGCAATTAAACAATTAAGCACATGGGGAGGGGAGGTCGAGGGGGAGGGGAGGAGGAGGGGGAGAGGGGGGCTCGGGATGGGAGGGGAGGGGAAGGGGGGTGGCGCTCGGCCGTGGAGGGGAGGGGGAGGGGAGGTCGAGGGGGAGGGGAGGAGGAGGGGGGCTCAGAAGGGGAGGGGAGGGGAAGGGGGGCAGCGCTCGGCCGTGGAGGGGAGGGAGAGGGGAGGTGGAGGGGGAGGGGAGGGATGGGGAGGCGGACGGCGACGGTAGGGCGGCGCTCGGGACGGCAGGACAGCGCTCGGGATGGGGAGGCGGACGGCGGCGGCAGGGCGGCGCGTGGGGGGGGTGTCGGGGAGGGGAGGGGAGGAGAGGAGGGGAGGGGAGTACCTTGTGGCGGCAGCGTAGGACGGCGGCGTCGGGTGGCCGGGCGGCGACGGCGGGGCGGCGTGCCGGCGGCGGGGCGGCGATGGGGAGCAGGCGGCGGGGGGTAGGCGGTGGCTCGGGGTCGGCGACGGCGGTTGGGAAAAGGCGCGCGTGAAATGAGAGCGCGCACCGCTCGCGCGGTTAGGTTAAACAACAACTTACGTTGGTCAATTTTACTTACGTCGGCCGACGTCAGGGCCGACATAAGTTAGGTTTAACTTACGTCGGTCATTTAACTTACGTCGGCTATGGGCTGAGGCCGACGTGGGTACTTTTTGTTACTGTCGATCCCTTTACTTACGTCGGTCGGCCGACGTAATTTATATAACTTATGTGGGCTACCAGGCACCGATGTAAGTTACTTACTTACGTCGGTCGGCCGACGTAAGTTGCCCTAGCCGACGTAAGTGATCGATATTCCTGTAGTGTAACGAGGTTGCTGACCAATCATCATTGCAAAACGACCACGAACTTAACATCTAACCACGTAATTTCTTGATCACTTGGAAAAATAAGAAAAAAATTTAGACACTGCTCCTCAACCAACGAAATGGTACTTCACTGCTAAAACAAGGTGATTAAAGTACAACATCTCTAGCGCCATCTAACTTGAGTCCAACAACCTCTGCAATAAAATTATCAACTACATGATTAGAAATTTTACCACCATATACTTCATTCCATCACAAATACATCATGATAGACACATAAACAAACAACTCAAGAGTTTTCATTTTGTTCAATTGTCAGTAACACAACAAGAGAGGCCATTGGTTTAGAACTCATTACTTGCACATCATATCTTAAGATAACAGAAACTGATCATCCATAAAACTTACAAAATAAAGGATTGTGAAGTAAATCACACACAAGTAACATGACATGTGAACTAAACTATCACAATTTACAAAATTGTGTGCACATATACCACAGGGAAATGAGAATAAAATGACACTGTTTGTAGCATGGTACAAGACCATATGCCAAATGCTATTATTTAATCTCCTTCAAATGGTTTATATTAACTAGAAGCTACAGGGGCTAGCTCCTGGTGGCATCACCACGGAAAAATTTGATCCTCCAATACCGTTGTATGTCTCACTACAGACTAGCTCCTGGTGGCATCATCACATCATCATTTGCTCCTCCAGTGCCATTGTCAGAAACCACAGGGATAGCTCCTGGTGGCATCACCACAGAGACATTGTCTCCTTGAGTACCGTTGGTAGTCGTTCTTCCTGTAAAGTAAAATGCAGGTGGATTTTGGGTTAATATAATTATAATATGCAGAATGTTGCTCCAAACTATCAACAGAAGTGGCATGGTTAACTCATCTCCAGGCAAGGTTAATTATCAAGGTATAATGTTATGAAAATAGGACTGTGTAGAGATCCAAATAGTTAAGTAATGTATACACTTTATCTGTATAGTAGAACGTACCAGTGCCTTGACCCTGTGGACCATCAGTCTCCTGTGCGAACAAAAAAAAAAGAACAATATGAATAATTATAAATCCTCAAATTACCGAATACAATATGGGCTATCATACCTACACTTTATTTCTTAATTTAATTTAATGGATTTTTAGAACATGATGAACATACATGTACAATATACTTTTGATAATGCACGCATGTACTTTTGAACTTCACAACAGGCTATAAATTGTGAACGTGGGGAATACAATATGAGTGGAAATAGCAAAACTGTGTTATAAATCATAAATACGTACGCTACCTGTTTTTGTAGCTTGCCCCCACCAGTCATTGGGTTATTAGGTCTTTTCATGGCCTCCATGAATTTTTTCACTTCATTTTTAGAACGTAACTGCCTGGAGTGCTCCCTATGAACGTATATCTAAAAAGCAATTAAGTCGGAATTAGTATCAACTTTTATAAGTATCATCAATATAAGTGGTGCTCGTCCCATCCAATCATAAGAACAATCCATTGAAATCAAAGTTTCCAGTTTAATATTTAATGAATGGAAGGCATAGTGACAAAGTAATATCTGGTCGAACTATTTAGTGAGAAATCAAACTCGTGATTGGAAAATAATAAATCAGAAAGTCAGAATTCCAAGTAGGTTGTCTGCATATGATCCTTACTAATTTAATGTCTCAAGCTTTGGAAAATCAGTTACTAGAATCAATTATAAATATATCATAAGAGAAATTATAGCATCAAATCAAACAATGAAGATTTATGGAAGAAAAAATGCAGTTAATTAATTCTTGATGCAGGATAAGATACACTTGGGCAACCTAACACCGATACATATACATTGCTCCATCTATTTTTCACGCCATGTTCACATATTTTGTATATTGTTTTTCCTTCTCGGATGAATTTTCACCGGGGATACATATTTTAACACTTCTACATTAGATAAAACTGGTACTCAATGTTTGATTGTATGTAATCAAATTCCAGATATTGTGGTGAGGTAACAGCTTGTAACCCTTCACGCATATGATACACACAAGATATAAGTTCAATTTAGAGAGAAGGCCAATATTTCATGATACATTTATTATTATATATGGATGACAAAAATTCTTGGGGACTGTTAGGGGTCCAATGAAAATCCAATGAGACTCATCACTTAAAAAAAGGCATAATGTGAAATTATCAAGGGAACAGCAGCATGCAATGGGATGCAGTTTTGTGCCCTATTATTGGTAGCTAGCAACTTACCAACTTAAATGAGGGCTTTCAGAAGGGGCCATTGTATGTTATCAAAGAAATAATATATGAAATCACGAAGGCTGGACATAAAACATTATAAACTGCCTTAGTAGAAAGACAATTTAATAGAATGTCCCTACAGTTGATTATATTAATTATTTGCTATGTGGTTTCTGAAGAAACATTTCATCATCTCATGTTTGGTTGCCAGTTTGAAAGGTTCTGGAATGCCATATAGGTCGTTTGAAATACTCCTATGCCGCTTTTTTTCTAGTAAACCTATGCCGTTTGTGGAATGAGACAATATCAAAAAC
This sequence comes from Tuctoria greenei, assembly GCA_036927565.1. Classification (NCBI taxonomy): domain Eukaryota; kingdom Viridiplantae; phylum Streptophyta; class Magnoliopsida; order Poales; family Poaceae; genus Tuctoria; species Tuctoria greenei. The sequence goes on from JAYESD010000007.1 coordinate 12,812,176, forward strand.
AGAATTTCCCATGTAGTTGTTACATTATCATCAGAGCATAGACCAATATTGAAAATAATATTAATACCCAATTTGGGTGAGGATTTTGTGCCTTTAAGATAGCAAGTAAGTATCTTACTGATCATCTTACGTCGGCCAAAGCCGACGTAAGTTAGGCTTAAACCGACGTAATTAACTTAATTACGTCGGTTTTTGCTTAATTACGTCGGCTTTCAGCCGACGTAGGGTTTTGGACGTAATTAAGGTAACTTACATCGGCCACCGACGTAAGTCACCTTAATTACGTCAGTCTGCAGGAGCCGACGTAAGTTAACCCTCGAGATGGGCCTTGGGCTGGGCCAGATGACTTACGTCGGCTTGGGCAGGCCGACGTAAGTTAAGTGCTGTAACTTACGTCGGCCAGGGCAAACCGACGTAAGTTAAGTGGTTTAACTTACGTCGGTCTGGCCATACCGACGTAAGTTAACCTGGGCAAACTTACGTCGGCATGCTCATAGCCGACGTAAGTTAAGTTTTCGAAATTTTTTTAAAAACAGAAACTGTCTACCTCGCTCGATGGCAAGTCACAGAACAGTCAAAAAATATATACAGATATATACAGATATATACAGTCACAAAACAGTCAATATAAGTTCGCCCATGGTTCAAAACATCAACAAACACCACAATTTTCCAAATAAATTACATCGGGCTACACGCTAGCCCCTCCATTACCTCCAGGATCTTCCCGGCGCGTTCCGGATCCCTGCAAAACAAACATAATCACTAGTAAGCATCAATGTCAACTAAGTGATAACATAAGAGGCCAAGAACATCAGTGACAAAAGAAGGAAGCATGATGTAGTTTCAAATGAAGTAATGTACTATATCACTAGTTAAATAGAAGCACTAGCCCTTTGTTAACTCAATGAACATCAGTTTCGACATAAGAAGGTAACATCAGTGATAATCACTAGCTCTTTTGTTAAATGGAAGCACTAACAACTTATTCACTATATACTAATCATTTCTATCATGGTCAAAAACTACTAAAGCTTGATTAGATACACTTAAAGAGAGTTTCTCACCTGCTCCAGTGTCTACACGCTACCCCCTCCACTGCCTCCGGGATCTCGACGCGTTCCGGAACCCTGCAAAAGAATCATAATTAGGATTAAATGTGATGCAAATAACTTTTTAACATAATGAAAAGGGAATCAAACTCCTAGGTATAGACAATATTACCTGCTCCGGTGTCTGCTGCGGCGGAAGCGTAGGAATCTGGATGTCCTGACTGCTTTGTCGAGCAAGAGCCTACCATTGTAAGATATTAGCAGATATATGTTATTAAGTGTTGTGAAATTTAACTACGGTACTTTAAATTACTTACCGCCACCGTTGCTTGCATCTGGGCCATCATTAAGGCCGTCCTCTGCTGCTCCTCCCTTGCCTCCGCTCTCGTCCGCTCCAGCTCTGCCTGAGTTTGCGTCAGCGACTCCCTCATGGTCTGGAGCTCCAGCTGCGTCTGCGAGAGACGACCACTGGTCCCAGCGGTCGAAGCTTGCGACGATGAAGCGCCTCTCAAAGGTCGCGTCGACCTCGAGTCGACAACTCCATCGAAAATGGCAAACCTGCAAAAGAATGAAAACACTAAGTAGAAGAAGATTAATTGAAAAAGAAATGAAACACACGAAGAACTCACCGTCCGTGGGCCTTCCCGCCTCCGCTTGCGTACGCGGCTTGGGGGTCGATCGGCGCGCTTTCCCAATCGTAATCCGCACCGTGTATCTTTGCGACCTCCTGCGCGTACTTTGTCTACAAAACAAATAAATCTTGTAAGTATGTCAATAATAGTATTAGTTATAATGAAATTGATGAATTTCGAAAACTTACCAGTCGGTCGGCTGCGACCTGACTACACTGCCCTGGCTGAGAAGGGTCACTTCCCTTGTGACCTCTCTTCCAAACCTGGGTCGGGGTCGGCTCATGACCCAGCTCTCGCTCCTGCACATCCGTGTTAGTGAGATAAATAATATATTAAGAACACATAAATAAAATAAAAAGGTACTTACCATGCGTTTAGCCAAACGCAAGTAGCCGTCACCGCCATAGTTGTGCTTGCCCTCGGACCCCATGCGGCACTATCTAGCCTTCGTGGACTTGTTGATAAAAGCGTCGCTAGCCCAGTACCGACAGAGAGCTAAGTACGCCTCGATGTTACCCTGTAACCAGGAAATACTAACCTGCACATATTTCATTTTCATCAACGCGGTTAACATACGTAGATATTGTAAATATTTAACAATATTAAAAACTTACCTCCGCGTACTGCTCCTCTGTCAAGTAGGAGTCCGAGTCCTTCCTAAAGACACCCCTTTGCTGCTCCTGCTCCTGCTCCCGGGGGTGCCGCTTGTAGTAAGCGTTGACGGCCTGAATCCGGGCGTATGACAACGCCGCCGTCGTGAGCTTCCGAGCGTTGTAATGGAACACGCGTCTCGCGTGGTCCTCCATGCCCGGCTCCTCTGCTTGGTACCTCAACTTTAAGCAAACAAATATTTAAGTGATATGCAATTAAGAATTCAAAGGAGTTGAAAAAACGAAACAGTTAAACTTACCATAAAATCATGCCACACGGCTCCCTGAACCGTGCCGTGCACCGGGTGAGAGACCCGAAAGTAGTCATCCCACGACAGGGCAGGAAAACCGTCAATTACACCTGGGTAGTGCAACTTGACGATAGCACCGAGGACACTGTTAACCTGCCTGTGGTGCTTCTCGGCCCCCGTGAACGATAAGTCGTACCAACATCTACAAAATATTTGACAACGAAAAAGCTCGTTCCACAAAAGCTTCTGTCTTGGCATACCACTCATCTGAGTGACCACCAGTTCTGCTCTTCCAACCAGTGTACATCCAACTACGGTCTTCGCCCATGTTTGACTCTGCAGTTTAACGCGAAAGAAATTGTCGTTAATGTATTGTTATGTTATGTGTCACGGCCCTACAACCTAGGCAGATAGATCCTAAACCCACCCAAGAGTGACCGAGCGGAGCGTGCTCATGACGAGACGCGTGATCCGGATTCGAACGAAATTTCGGCAGCATAACCCCGCTGTTCTCCACTGCACGCCCAAAAATGGTGCAGCAGAGAACAACAGGGTTACGCCACCGAAATCTCGTCCAAATCCGGACCCGCATCTCATCACAAGCCACGCCCCCTCGGTCACTCCGAGGCTGTCCAAAAAGGGACAATTCCGAACCTGCACGTCTCACATGCCAATGGCATGTGAGACGTGCCGATCCGAAACGGGTAACACATTGCTATAGGTTACGTTGCTCATTTTCATTTTGAGTTCATTTAAGAGAGAGGAAAGAACTAGAGAAAGACTGAGAGGAAAGTTGGTCTTAGATGACAATTCCATGACGGCTTTAGGGTTAGCTGCTGTAAATAGATTGGAGATGAAACCACTTCGTCGGGGTACGCCATCCACGCGCAGGTGCTTGCCATCCTCACCGTCGTCGTTCGCCTTCGTGCCCGTCTACACGCATACTTTATCTTACCACTAAATGGGCCTTGTCGGGCCTTGTCAAGCCGGTCCGAAGCCCATTTTTGTATATATAGTTCTTGAACACTCAAGCGATCAAAATTAAAATTGTAACCATAATTCAAAAAACTAAGCAATTCAAATAAAACTAAACATAACAATTATCCATTGTAATTAATCAATTTATCAACTCAATTCTAACATAAGCAATTGAATTCAATTAAATTAAACCTAAACATAAGCAATTCAATTCTAACCATAATTCTAAGCATAGCAAATAAGCATAAAAAATCATCAATTGTAATTCATCAATTTATCGATTTAATTCTAACATAAGCATAGTAAACATTATTTGTGTATCTATATAATTTCTAATCAATTTCTAACATAAGCATAGCAATTCATCAATTTCTAACATAAACATAGCAATTCACAATTTTCTATTAAGAGTAAACACTTGCAAATGAATGTGCAATCCACAATTCAGGCAAAATTTCAAGCAAATGCATGTGCAATAATTCAAAACAATGAGAGCAAGGGGAGAGGCGAGGAAATACTTGCAACGAGGATCGGCGGATGAGCCGGCGGTGGGGGCGCAGGGGCGGGGCCGGCGGCGGCGAGGTCTGGGGGCAGCGGTGAGGTCCGGGGGCGGTGGGCCGAAGGCAGGGCGGCGCGGCGGGGCCGGGGGAGGTCGAGGGCGGTGAGGGCCGGGGGCGGCGCAGGGGGCCGGGGGCGGCGCAGGGGGCCGGGGGAGACGGGGGCGCGGCGAGGCCGGCGGCGGTGTGGGCACCGCGGGTCAGCCGGAGCGGGAGCGGGGGCGGCGGGGCCGGGGCGCGGCGAGGCCGGCGGCGGTGTTGGTGCCTCAGGTCGGCGGGAGCGGGAGCGGGAGCGGGGGCGGTGGGGCCGGGGCGCGGTGAGGCCGGCGGCGGCGTGGGCGCCGCGGGTCGGCGGGAGCGGGAGCGGGGGCGGCGGCGGTAGGGCCGGGGCGCGGTGGGGGCGTCGTGCGCAGGCGGTGGGGAAGAGAAGAGAAAGTGGCCGGTAAGGAAGAAAAGAGAAGGGCACGCAGGCTAGGTTAAAATACATAACTTACGTCGGCTAAATACTCAACTTACGTCGGTGGACATAACTTACGACGGCCACCCTATTGGCCGACGTAAGTTAACACTAAGTTACGTCGGCTCTTTTATTTACGTCGGCCTGTTGCTCTAGCCGACATAAGTTAGTGTTAAAAGTTGTCGGTCTCATTACTTACGTCGGCAGCCGACGTAGGTTAACTTACTTATGTCGGTTCCATGGTGCCGACGTAAGTTATTTAACTTACGTCGGCCAGCCGACGTAATTTAAACTGGCCGATGTAACTCTTCGATATTCCTGTAGTGATACTGAACTAAGACTAGATTTAAGTTAAACACGAAGAACTAATTATTTTACCTATATGTTATGCACTCTAAGCCTAACCCTTTAACTCTTACATAAAACAAAGTGAAGGAATCTCCACCTATTTAGATCCAAAAAGCTAGGCCTATATACATACAAGTGCTGGCCAGCACAGTAGTGGTTTGTCTGAAAGCAAAATATATGCATCAATTCATGGTGAAATAAACACTTTCACTTTTCAATGGCTTAGATTCACCAAAATCACTAGCACAAAATAACTTCTGTATGGAAACAGACACCGAATAATATTCGACAAAGAATTTTATTTACTTCTTTCCCCAACACAACATAAGAACTTGACTGGCAGTAAATATATGTAAATTAAATAAGTCACTTTAATACCAACACAACATAACATAGTTATCATTATCGATAATAAGGTGTGTAAATGATGCTTTCTTCCTAATATGATATCTTTAGCGTATTGCATTTTAAATTCCCTGCAAGGAACAATCATTGTGCCACTCGGTTATTTTTTTTCGTATAAATAAACAATATCAGCACTTTCTTTGTGGAACGATGTAAAAAATATTATAATATATACACAAAAGACCCCGATTTCAAACACACTAGTATCTTATAAGTAAGTTTTTAGCTAACTGAACAATCCGTTTACAGCATTTTTGGCAAATTATATATTGACAGCATATTTCATGAACATAAACGCAAGACATCTCTAACAAGTCAATATCGTTACTTACCGTGATATAGCACAAGAGTAGAATATCAATGTTGACAAAATATGGTGATGATATAAAGAAACTGCCTTTGACAATTGATAAAAGGTACTAGCATGATTTTATTTCCCAGTATTAAGATTTCTGTGTTTGAGAGGGTATATATGCATGAATAGTCAGCGACTAGAGATTTACTTTATTCACATGAGTAGCAAGCATGAAGTCTAAGAGATTTTACATTTTCTTGTTTGAATCATCTGAAACTGTGGTTTCATTCAATAGTAAAACATTGACTACTATAAAATATATATAAGTTGTACTTGTCTGATATAGATCTAATGAGTGTCTACGATTTGGTCTGTTTGGTTCAGCTTCACATAGCATATTCACTGTGATTAATCTTAAATTTAGACCAAACAGGTTTTCATGTGAAGTGGATTTTTTAGGATTTGTAGATTTATATAGTGTGAATTGGAAACTAAACCCCAGATATCATAGATTCTCATCCAACTATTACAAAAATTACCACATGCTATTGGTTACATACCCGAGTTCTCTCAGCTCATATAAACTTTTTCCACGATTCATAGCTAAAATCAGATTTTAAAGAAGTCACATTTGAACCAAACACACGAACGCGTAATTTTTAGATGAATGGAAATTAGCACCCCCCCTTAAGATTCCTAGATGGGACTGATGTAAAAAAACTTGAGGTCGGATCTAAAAAAGTACTTGTGATGTGAATGGATTAGTCAGCTTCATAAGGACTAAAGGGTGGAAATATGAACTATATGTACACTGCATCCATCTTTAGATCCAAAAAGATCATTTTCCAGAAGAAATAGAAATAAAGGTCAAAGATTAACTTACTGCATCCTTTTTATGTCCATCACTTCTCGTACGACTGAACGCCTTCCAATCTCCCTCAACATAATCACTACGTAACTTGAGCCAGTCTGGAATTGGGACTTCTTTTATTTTTGAGAGAGATTGCTCCTTCGTCCTTAAGCGAGCAAGTATTTGCTCGCTGAAAGGAATCGGTTCAGTTCCACCATATGGAACTAGAACCATCCTCAAGGGAGCCACATTTAGTGGCTCATGGCTGATGTTTGCCTCATCCTTTTCACTGAGAGCTGCAAGAGGGATTTGGATTTCCTTGGAGTCCATGCTCAGATCCAGAGAATTTTTTCAACAGGGCGATGAATTGCAAGTGAGGCTTTGTTTGTGAACAATGGGTGCCTTATTTATGGTTGTGTGTCATACAGGTCAAAGACAAAAAAACTGTGGGTCATGAGCTGTAAAGAAAAAACACAACATCACTGGGGATGTGCTTCCAGCCAAAAAGTAATCAATACTTGCCAAGTATATATGCAGGCATACTGCTGCCTCTGTTACTCCTCATATTAAAATGTGTAGCACCGGTCTTGTAAAGATATAGTCCTTAATACCTTCCAAAAAAATCTTTCATAGAAGTCAGCTTTATTTTCTCTGTGAACTGTAATGCAATTCAATGAAGCAATGGTCATAAAGGCAAGCTGTAGTTATTATGTGGCAAGCGAAATCATTTACCAATTCTCTCCAATGATTTTTTTCTCACAGGTGCGAACAGCTGTAGGCCTTGTTTGGAAAGCTCCGAGTGTATTAAGGCACAATAACACCACAGTCAGTTTTAAATACACGTCCAGCAAAAATAAACACCATAGGCCATGAATACATTTTGGTGCATTGTGGGTTGGGCTGGCCCACTCCCGATCATCTCGAATCAGCATAGGAATCCACCAACTCCTCAACGGGCAGGGACTCATGGCCCTCCCCTCTCTCTCATGCTCGACTCATCCACCCCCAATGGTGGCGGCTCATTGTGATACCCGGTTCCAAAAATGAACCAAGTGTGACGTATATGTGTGTCCAGGATGTTCATCACACATACACAAGTGCATCACAAACGATATCCAGATAATAACCATATTTCGAATAATAAATAGTACCTTATTACAATATTCAAATAGTCTCAAATACAAGTTCTAGTAATACTGCAGCGGAAAAACTAAACACTAATAGACTCCATCTTCAAAGGCAATTTGATGGCATCACGCATGACTAGTACTCCTCATATCCCTCTGGATACTCCAAATTATCACCTGCTACTGAGTTAATGTAGGAATAGCGAGGGTGAGTACATGGCGTACTCAACAAGTGTGAGAAAGTATGACATGTAGCTTAAACAAGGATGAAATAAATAGTTTATTGTGGAAAGGTACATTTCGTTCATAAAAGTAAGAAAATGCGACCTATGATTACTATGTGAGGTGAAATCCAGTAATAACCCAATACCAACAATACCATCTACAATGCCATCATTTTAACGTAATTAACCATAATAATCCATAATTTTCCATAACCATCCATATCCAACTCATCATAACAGAATTTATATCCCAATCTCAATTCCATTCATTATTCAATATCAAGTCCATACCTCTAATCATGTGGGGGTCCAGGTCGCTCGTAATCGGGAGCATGGCTATCATAATAGTTTTACACTCTACAGAGGTGGCACCACTTTACCCACAAGTTCGTGATTTCATCACCTTTCGACGACTATGAACCTCTATGTTGCCCTGTCACACTTCCGACTGTGTGCGGCCAAGAAATCACAAAATAGTCTTTACAATATGACTAGCATGTTGCGGACCCACTAAGGTTTCACCGGAGGTGATGTCTCTAGCTAAGCACATCCATCCAAGGGCCCCCTCTTGTGCCGTTCGAATCCCAGAGCAGTCCCGCCAGTATTGCAAACCCAAACAACTCCCATTCCTCGAGCCTTCTATATGATTCGAACGATAGTGGCAATACACTAATTAATTGGCTAAGCGGCACCCATACATGGCCTTGTGATGGCATTGTATTCATGGGTGGTCACTCCACAAACTAGTCCTTAGATCTAAATCAAGCAAAACCACCAAATCATCCAACCCATTCCACATAACCCTCTTTCTTAGATCCCTTGATTCCATGTTGCTAAAGGGTCGCTACCATCAATTCACATAGTTCATCTATTCCATAGTTCATAATTAAGTCATTTGGTTATTCCCAATCCCAATTATGTAAAGCGGAGTAAAATGTAAAATACTCTTCCCGACTCTCTACATTACATCCCGAGTGACAAGGATGGACATACAAGTCCAGTAAACACCCATTATGGGTTTTCCCATAAATCTGACACAAGCATGCAAGTTCGAAATAAAACATTTCAAAACAAGATCAAAATGTTCACAGGCACTTGCCATGCTCTGGCGACTAGTTTGGATCAATAACTTCAACATTCTAATGTAGTACATGTTATTAGGTTATTGCTATAGCTTACTAACTGGTTACAATTGAGTTTTACGTGTTTGAGCAAGTTTTGAGTCTTTTTCACGAAAACCGGGGATGTTTCAGGATTACAGGAATTCAGAGTCGGACTAGTCCGCACAATGGGTTGTACATGTCCGCTCTAGAACGAACTAGTCTGCTCTGGATTGGACAAGTCTGCAACGGTCCAGGGTTTTGCAAACTTCCCAACTAGGGCATGTTTTGAATCATGGGTGGGATCGAATTCGATGTCAAAAGTTGGATATAGGATAGTTACCATGAATGCAATGGTTCAATGGTCGAGGATTTGGCGTAGCGCGTGAAACTCAACATCTAGATCCATTGACGATGAATCGGCGACAAGACGTAGAAGAAAAATGATGACAATGAAGAATTGGTGAAGAAGATCGCACTAGCAACAACGATCTTGCTCGAGCCTCCTTCTTCCTTCTTCTTCTCGATCCTCTCCTCTTTGTTCTCCCTTCCCTTGCAGCGAGAGCTTCTCTTCTTGGATGGCGGGTCGCGACGAGGGATAGGCGGTGGGGTTTTCACTTATGTAGGCAGGGTGAGAGGTGGGTTGTGGTTGTTTATATAGGGGGAGGAGTGGTGGGATTAGGGTGGAATTTCTAGTAGAAATCAATGGGGACAAGTAGGGGCCTTGGTGGGGTCCCACTTGGGCTCCTTGGGGGTGGGGCACGACGTTCTAGGGCCCAAATAAGTCCATTACCCAATAACTCATCGTGGAGGAAAATACGAATCTGAGTTGAAACCCTAGAAACCGAACTAGTCCGTAGGAAGGCCAGACAAGTCCGTTTTCGGTTCTGATGTCACATCGGACCAGTCCATTTCTCAAGCAGACAAGTACATTGTTCCACAATGAAAAAGGGAAAGGCCGGACCATAATGCAAATATACGGACAAGTCTGTGGCTTAACAGTTTTATCATCGGAGTAGTACGTAATATTAACGAAAAAGTCCGGACGGGAACAGAAGCAAAATGGGACTAGTCTGTACCAATTGTTGGACCAGCCTATTGCTCTGAAGAAATTGAATTTGCCAGATCAGACGGGTATACCAGACTAGTCCGGGGTGAGGACCAAAAAAGTTTGTACCCTAGGCTGATTTTAAATGTTCTTTTGCCTCTAATTCATTTTAATCTTGTTCCTTTTTATGTTGCATTATGTTAAACATGTATGGGAATGAATGTATTGCATGATGAATGAAAATGAGGGTGTTACAAAGCTACACCCCTTAAATTGAATCTCGCCCTAAAGATTCGACATGGAAGGAAAAATATAGGAAAAATCCTTCTTGAGATCATCTTCGCGCTCCCAAGTAGCTTCAGCTTCAGTATGATTTTCCATTGTACTTTGCACCATCGAATCACCTTGCTCCTTATGACTCTCTCCTTTGTCTCCAAGACTTTGATAGGTTGCTCGACATAAGTCAAATCCTCCTCATGCTCCAATTCATCCATTGGTACTTGTTCTTCTGGTACTTTTAAGCACTTCTTGAGTTGAGAAACATGAAATAAATCATGAACATCAAAAAGATGTGATGACATCTCCAATTGATATGCCATTTCTCCACGTTTATCCAAATTTCGAACTATCTGATGTAGCGAGGTGCCAACTTCCCTCGCTCTAACATTGGATCGCTTATGACTTCGCATAGGCAACACTTTGAGATATACAAAGTCTCCCAATGTGAAAGCTAAGTCTCTTCGCCTATTATCCGCATAGCCCTTTTGACATGACTGAGCAACCTTCAAGTTTTTACGGATCCTCTGGACTTGCTTTCCGACGTCCTGTATCACATCAGGCCCAAATACTTGGGTTTATCCTATGTCATTCCAAAAATAGGGGTGTTCTACATCTTCTTCCATACAATGCCTCATACGACGACATCTTCAAACTTTCTTGGTAGCTGTTGTTGTTCGAGAATTCTGCATATGGCAGACTTTTGTTCCAACTTCCTCCATACCTTAGCCCACACGCTCTTAGCACATCTTCCAATATATGATTTGTCCTTTCGGGTTGTCCGTCCGTTTGGGGATGATATGCAGAACTAAAATTCAGCTGAGTTCCCATAGATTCATGCAATTTCTGCCAAAATCTAGAGGCAAATTGAGAACCTATGTCTGATACTATCTTCTTAGGTACTCAGTGTAAACACACTATTCTCCTCATATACAGTTCTGCCAGCTTCGCACCGCTATAAGTAGTCTTGACAGGGATAAAATGCGCAGACTTGGTCAACCAATCCACAATAACCCATATTGAGTCATATCCCGACGGGGTGCGCGGTAAACCAACTATAAAGTTCATACCAACTTTTCTCACTTCCATTCTGGTATCTTCAATGGCTGCAATAATCCAGTTGGCCTTTAATATTCAGCCTTCACTTGTTGGCATACATCACATAATGCAACATATTCAACTATGCCCTTCTTCATTCAATCCAAGTAGCACGTCTTCCAGTCCTTGTACATTTTTGTACAACCGAGATGAATGGAGTAAGGTGAGTCATGTGCCTCCTTCAAAATTTCCTCCTGTATATCTTCACATTGGGCACGACAATTCATTTCCCAAGCCATATTTTGCCATTGTCATCTTCTTCACGCACTGGCGAATCCTGGTCAGAACAGGGTCGAAGGCATCCGCCAGCACCGGAGCTTCACTCTAGATCGTTGTGTCAATGTTGGGGAGGCCTTCGGGCAGCTCCAGCCTCTCGTGCTCCTCCACCTGGATGACTATCCAGTCCTTCTTCCAGTCATCCCACTTCCCAGAGGGGAACGACCGGAGGTACTTGAATGGGCACTTCTTGCGCTTCACAAAGTAGTAGAAGCCAAGGTACTCATTGCTCCTACCGGTGGTGTGGACGGTGAAGAAGGTCCGGAAGAGCTCGATGCAGGGGGGATGCCCACCCACATCTCACAGAAGTTGACAAAAATGGACACGAGGAGAATGGAGTGGGGGCCGAGATGATACAACTGCAGACCATAGAAGTCTAGCAGCATCAAGAAAAAGGAAGAAAAAGGTGGGATCAACCCCACCATGGCATACGAGGAGAAATACACCATTTCGCCGGAGTGCTCTTTCTCGAACGGGAGCTCTCCACCAGCGCGGACCGAGCGGTTGAAGAAGTCCAAGGACCATCCCATGAGGGCCCGGACCTTCCTCAGGTCGCCGTCGGTCTTCAAGCGACACTCGCGGAGACCCAACTCCATCGCGGCACAGCTAGGCAAGAGAAGAAAAGCGAAGCACAAGTTGGGAGTTTAAGCGCAAGATCAGATGGGAGGCGTGAATAACTCCCCACGGTGCGCGCTTTCCTTCTTAAGTAAGCCCTCGCAACGCTTGGATGGAAACCGCAAGGGAGTCGAAGATACCACCCAAAAATTCAACCCAGCCGATGACAAGCGGGCCCGGGACCACCCCGACGATCAAGTCGAGGTTCTTACCCAGGCGAACGGTTGCCATCATGAGGCGGGAAGCCCAAAGGCGGCGGCCTGACAAGGCGCGCGGAACCGATATGGTTTTCGTATCGAGAACCGGCGACCTTCAATTGCGTGAGATCCGCACGCCAAAGATTTCATCTGCCGCACGCGGGACACGCCAAGTGGCGAGGATTTAACTCCAAACCCTCGCCAACGGCACCTCAGAAGACCTTTGAAGACTCAGTTCAAAAGTCACGAGGATGGACCCACCTCCGGCGGAATGACTTCACCCCAGTGTTCTTCCCCGGAGGTAGGTCCAGGGGGCCACTGTCGGTATCCTAAAAACCGTACAACCCTTGAGGTTACAAAGATCTCCAAGAAAAGTCATCTACTTGATTTAAAGACCTTCGGAGGCCCATATGTCAGATATAACCGGACCCGCTTCTTCAACATGGTTAATCCCAGGGTCGCCACGTGTACTATCAAACCGGAGCTACCGCCCACAAGGGGGAAGCTCCGGGCCATGTACCGAAATGGCACCTCCGGACTTAACCCCAGACCGAGAGAAGCTCCGGACCTGACACGTGTCAGGTAGCTCCGGAGCTCCCTGTTTCCCACAGTATGCTCCAGAGCTGCCACGTGTCCAATCATCGGATCTTCAGCCCCTAACCTCAGGAAGACCCCGCAACGGCTCCGGATCTTCAAAGGGGAATCAAGGACTTCAAGACCCGATTAAGTGTTATTAATACCATATTAATGACACTTAAACGGACGATCTTAACACCAGTAACGGTGCTGTCAAAGCCCGTTACAGGGCCGTTAAGAGCAATTAAACGTGTATCAATACTAGTAACCGCCGGGGCCACATGTCGGGCCAGACTAATTTGTAACGGTCTGCCCTTGTACTATAAAAGGACAGGCCGACGACACGTTCACACACACACACACATACGCCATTGACGCTCAACACAAGCTCATACAGCTAATACAACACCAACACATCCGTGGAGTAGGGTATTACGCTCAGGCGGCCCGAACCATGTAAACTCTTGTGTCTCCTGTGTCAATTCCTACTCACTTTCTTGAATCTCCGCGCGCCCACACCGAACATCAAACTCCCCTATCACTTTAGCAGTGTAGGGAGATCTGCCGGTTCCAAACCACCGACAGGTGGTTATGTAAAAATCACATGTGAAGTTTGTTACACTACAAGTGGTTCTTAATTTTATAGTTGTCCGAGAAAATCATGTATTTACCTAGGCGGTTGTTTTTTAAATTCCGCCTATGATGTTCTTTCATCACAGGCGGTTATTGTATCATTTGTCATCACAGTCGCATTTTTTTACGGACCGCCTGTGTTTGAAAAATCAGGCGCCTGAAAATATTTTTTTGTAGTAGTGCCTGGCCGAGAAAAAAAGGAGAATACCAACTGATTAAGGGATGAAACAAAAGCGGTCTTCACCGTGTGAAAGTAGAGGTACGAGAGCTTCGTTATGATGAATGAAGCTGGTCACGGGACAGCCTGCAGCGCCTGGGTGACGAAGAACCAGAGCCAGGCTTTCACGGCGGGGAAGCTTGACTCCCGCCAAACTTCCAAATCCCGACGTGTTAGCCACTGAAACGACGAACAAAAGGGTTGATAAGGTAGAGAAAAGGCTTGCACAACACATAGCGGCTAGAGGAAAGGAAAAAATCAATGCCAAGTCCTTGCCGAATGGAAGAACAGAGAGGCGGTGGTGTTCGTGCATGCAGTAGAACAAAGGAAAAGTTTTTCGCCTATGTAGTGACTGGTTGAGCAGAGGGTGATAGACGGAGAGATTAGCTCAGCTTTAAGGCCATTGCAATGCAGGTCCTTGCTTGAGCGCGTGCTATCGATCTGGAGCACAGCGAGCAAGCATCGATCGGCGGGGAGAAGCGAAACAGAGTCGGCAACAGCAAGGTTATACTGTCAGGTGGGTCCCACAGCTACTCACCCTCATCTATTCTCTGGTTAATCAATTCTCCTACCAGCTTTGGTCCAAAAATCCTAGATTTTGTGGGGAGGCAATATAAAATTTGGACAATATGATGCTGAAATAAAATCAGTGATTTGACCAAGTTTCATGCAATATTCAAATTTGAATTTTAATTCAAATGCGATTCAATGAACACATTGAATTAAATAGTAAATGTGCTCCAAAAATTATGAAATTTGACAGGTATGCTTTTTTAATTATAAGGGGACCATTTTTGAACTCAATGTTTAGATTTGACTTGGTTTGAGGAGAAGCTAAGTTCAGATTTTTGAATTCCTCACATCAGGGTTCTAAATGATTTTCCATTTGACATTTTTATTTCTTTTCTACACTCGTGTTCAGCTAACTTGTGTTTTAGAGCTGAGATGATCAGCTGCAATCTAGAACTTTTACATGTGAGGCCAGCAAGAGCCTGGTATGTCGGGCAACGCCTCCCCTAGCAACCTTGCTTTGGAAGGTTCCTCAACAGCATGGGGCGGTAATGGCAGAGCTTCATGCGCTTCATACCACCACACTCACCACAGGCGGCTCGGTGTTTGTGTGTTCCTCTACATCGCAGCTGGGCTCCCAGATGACAGAGAACCCGAACAAAGTGGCCTCCGAACCAAACGCCAAGGCCACTGCCGGGGTTAACCTCGGGCCATGTTTGGTTCTTGCGTTCGCGGTATCTCACTATGACGGCATTAACCTTCATGCCGTTGGGGAGTGTTTCGCAGGCGGGTGATCGGATGCGGAGCTTGAAGACCTTGCCCAAGAATGTGAGCCTACCGCATCATCGCTATGCCAGCTCGTTCCCTTCGAGGTGGCAGGAGCGGATCTGTTGGAGTTCGGTGTGGGTGTTGAGATGGGCTGGAGGGTTGCTACGGGTATCAAAGTGAGCTTGAATATAAAAAGTAGCATTTGAATATGAAGGGGTATTATCCATTTCGCATCAGAGGAATATGGTGTTATCTAATGTCCTTTCTCTAGTAGTTTCAGACGACAGCAACATTTGGAAAATATAAATTAACACATAACATGATTTCATTTTTGCGGCATCTTAGATCCTTCATAAGTACGACACAAAAAAAGATCACTAACACTACATGAATATCGATCGCCGACGTAAGTAAGGCATAAACCGACGTAAGTAACTTAATTACGTCGGTTTTCCCTTAATTACATCGGCTTCTGGCCGACATAGACATTTGTACGTAATTAAGGTGACTAACGTCGGCCACCGACGTAAGTTACCTTAATTACGTCGGTCTGCAGAAGCCGACGTAAGTTAAGTGTCGAGATGGGCCTTGGGCTGGGCCGGAGGACTTACGTCGGCCTGGGCAAGCCGACGTAAGTAAAGTGCACTAACTTACGTCGGCCAGGGCAAACCGACATAAGTTAAGTGGTTTAACTTACGTCGGTATGGTCTGAACGACGTAAGTTAAAATAGGCTAACTTACGTCGGCCTTTCCATAGCCGACGTAAGTTAAGTTTTCGAATGTTTTTTAAAAACAGAAACTGACTACCTCGCTCGATGGCGAGAACACAGAACAATATACAGATATACAGAACAGTATACAGAACCAAAACAGTTGCAAATTAAGTTCCAAAACATCAAAAACAACAAAACATCCTCCGGGCTACACGCTAGCCCCTCCACTGCCTCCGGGATCTTCTCGGCGCGTTCCCGAACCCTGCAAAAGAAACATAATCACTAGTAAGCATCAATGTCAACTCAGTGATAACATAAGAGGCCAAGAACATCAGTGACAAAAGAAGGAAGCATGATATAGTTTCAAATGAAGTAATGTTGCATATATAAATAGCAAACTAGCAGGTATCAGAGTTGGAGACTTTAGGTAACAGGTCAAGCTTATGAACCACTAGCCCTTTGTTAAATGGAAGCACTGACAACTTATTAACTGTCGGTACCCTAAAAACCGT
The DNA here is from genome assembly GCA_036927565.1 of Tuctoria greenei. Lineage (NCBI taxonomy): Eukaryota > Viridiplantae > Streptophyta > Magnoliopsida > Poales > Poaceae > Tuctoria > Tuctoria greenei. The sequence continues at coordinate 12,828,541 of JAYESD010000007.1, forward strand.
ACACCCCTTGAGGTTACAATGATCTCCAAGAAAAGTCATCTACTTGATTTGAAGACCTTCGGAGGCCCACATGTCAGATATAACCGGACCCGCTTCTCCAACATGGTTAATCCCAAGGTCGCCACGTGTACTATCAAACCGGAGCTACCGCCCACAAGGGGAAGCTCCGGACCACGTACCAAAATGGCACCTCCAGACTTAACCCCAGACCGAGAGAAGCTCCGGGCCTGACACGTGTCAGGTAGCTCCGGAGCTCCCTATTTCCCACAGTATGCTCCGGAGCTGCCACGTGTCCAATCGTCGGATCTTCAACCCCTAACCTCCGGAAGACCTCGCAACGGCTCCGGATCTTCAAAGGGGAATCAAGGACTTCAAGACCCGATTAAGTGTCATTAATACCATATTAATGAAACTTAAACAGACGATCTTAACACCAGTAACGGTGCTGTCAAAGCCTGTTACAGGGTCATTAAGTGCAATTAAACGTGTATTAATACTAGTAACCGCCGGGGCCACATGTCGGGCCAGGCTAATTTGTAACGGCCTGTCCTTGTACTATAAAAGGACAGGCCGACAACACGTTCGAGACACACACACGCCATTGACGCTCAACACAAGCTCATACAGTTAATACAACAACAACACACCCATGGAGTAGGGTATTATGCTCAGGCGGCCCGAACCACGTAAAACTCTTGTGTCTCCTGTGTCAATTACTACTCACCTTCTTGAATCTCCGCGCGCCCACACCGAACAGCAAACTCCCCTATCACTTTAGCAGTGTAGGGAGATCTGCCGGTTCCAAATCACCGACATTAACTATATACTAATCATTTCTACCATGGTCAAAAACTACTAAAGCTTGATTAGATACACTTAACTTCCTCACCACTATAGGAATCAATATCTGACAAGTCATCAAGATCTACCTCTATGTTCTACCTCCTTATCTCTCTATGTAAAATACTAAAATGGATACAACAATATTAAAGAGAGAGTTTATCACCTGCTCTGGTGTCTACACGCTAGCCCCTCCACTGCCTCCGGGATCTCGACGCATTCTAGAACCCTGCAAAAGAATCATAATTAGGATAAATTAGAAGTCCATAATTAGAAGTCCATAAAACAACTAGTCAATAGTGTGAGTAACACATTTGCTAAATTAAATGTGATGCAAGTAACTTCTTTAACATAATGAAAAGGGAATCAAACTCCTAGGGATAGACAATATTACCTGCTCCGGTGTTTGCTGCGGCGGAAGCGTAGGAATCTCGATGTCCTGACCGCTTTGTCGAGCAAGAGCCTGCTATTGCAAGATATTAGCAGATATATGTTATTAAGTGTTGTGAAATTTAACTACGGTATTTTAAATTACTTACCGCCACCGTTGCTTGCATCTGGGCCATCATTAAGGTCGTCCTCTGCTGCTCCTCCCTTGCCTCCGCTCTTGTCCTCTCCAACTCTGCCTGATTTTGCGTCAGCGACTCCCTCATGGTCTGGAGCTCCAGCTGGGTCTGCGAGAGATGACCACTGGTCCCAACGGTCGAAGCCTGCGACGATGAAGCGCCTCTCAAAGGTCACGTCGACCTCGAGTCGACAACTCCATTAAAAATGGCAAACCTGCAAAAGAATGAAAACACTAAGTAGAAGAAGATTAATTGAAAAAGAAATGAAACACACGAAGAACTCACCGTCCGTGGGCCTTCCCGCCTCCGCTTGCGTACGCGGCTTGGAGGTCGATCGGCGCGCTTTCCCAATCGTAATCCGCACCGTGTATCTTCGCGACCTCCTGCGCGTACTTTGTCTACAAAACAAATAAATCTTGTAAGAATGTCAATAATAGTATTAGTTATAATGAAATTGATGAATTTCAAAAACTTACCAGTCGGTCAGCTGCGACCTGACTACACTGCCCTGGCTGAGAAGGGTCACTTCCCTTGTGACCTCTCTTCCAAACCTGGGTCGGGGTCGGCTCATGACCCATCTCTCGCTCCTGTACAGCCGTGTTAGTGAGATAAATAATATATTAGGAACACATAAATAAAATAAAAAGGTACTTACCATGCGTTTAGCCAAACGCAAGTAGCCGTCGCCGCCATAGTTGTGCTTGCCCTTGGACCCCATGCGGCACTGTCTAGCCTTCGTGGACTTGTTGATAAAAGTGTCGCTAGCCAAGTACCGACAGAGAGCTAAGTATGCCTCGATGTTACCCTGTAACCAGGAAATACTAACCTGCACATATTTCATTTTTCATGAATGCGGTTAACATACATAGATATTGTAAATATTTAACAATATTAAAAACTTACCTCCGCGTACTGCTCCTCTGTCAAGTAGGAGTCCGAGTCCTTCCTAAAGACACCCCTTTGCTGCTCCTGCTCCCGGGGTGCCGCTTGTAGTACGCGTTGACAGCCTGAATCCTGGCGTACGACAACGCCGCCGTCGTGAGCTTCCGAGCGTTGTAATGGAACACGCGTCTCACGTGGTCCTCCATGCTCGGTTCCTCTACTTGGTACCTCAGCTTTAAGCAAACAAATATTTAAGTGATATGCAATTAAGAATTAAAACGAGTTGAAAAAATGAAATAGTTAAACTTACCATAAAATCGTGCCACACGGCTCCCTGAACCGTGCCGTGCACCGGGTGAGAGACCCGAGCGTAGTCATCCCACGACAGGGAAGGAAAACCGTCAATTACACCGGGGTAGTGCAACTTGACGATAGCACCGAGGACACTGTTAACCTGCCTATGGTGCTTCTCGGCCCCCGTGAACGAAAAGTCGTACCAACATCTACAAAATATATTAAATCATTAAGTAAAGGAAAACAACATCTAATATTTAATATACTATATACAGTATTTATACCTGTCTCCAACAGGATGGATCGTGGTTCGCTGAGTAGTAACCGGAGGAGGAGCCGCAAAGTGGGTCCTCCTCGTCCGTCGCCTTTGCTGCGATGCTGCCACGTCCTGTGACCCTGAAGGCTCCGCGGACCCCCCAGAGCCTCCAGGAAGGCTGGTAGAGGGCTGCCCAGGGAGGCTAGCGCTAGCCGGCTCCGAAGGGAGGCTAGCGCTAGAGGGCTCCTGTAGTGGCCCCCTAGCCTCTGAGTCGGGCTCCTGTAGCGGCCCCCTAGCCTCTGACTCTAACTCAGAAGTCTCTGAGTCAGACTGCACAAAAGGAAAAGATTGACAATTAATAATTAATAACAATTGCAATTTCAAAAATAACTTTATTGTAACTAAAGTTTACCTCTGTCCGCTGAAAGCACACGACAGCTGAGGGTGGAGTGTGTGCCAGAAAGAGCTCACGTCGGCTAGAAAGGAACGAGCTCCCTGAGCAAGGGTCTGCTGGCAGCTCAAACCCTCTCACTGGCTTCCCCTTCCCCTTCCCCTTTGACGACATCCTGTTGCAAGGAATAAATGATTAATACGCAAAGATAATTTACAAAATTAATTTTAAATTAGTGAATAAAACGTTACTTCAAAATTCATCAATATCACGATCATGCACCCTGCTCCTTAAACCAGCCCATCGATCTTCTTCCTGCGCATATCGTTTTCGTTTGCGCAAATCAGGAGGTTCGACTATGTCATCGATATCTCCAGTTTCTGATTCTGATTCTGTTTCCGCTTCCGTGCCAGCCTCGATATCTTGAGTGTCTCCAACTAAGTTATCGAGTCCTACATCGGGCTCGACTGAGAAGGAGTCTGACAACTCTTCCTCTTGGTAGACACAATCAACCTCAGCTTAGTCGTGATAATCTTCATCTCCTGGAGCGTATAACCACTCACGAGGATTCACCTTATGTACCACCCACCAAGCTTTGAATTTATTGCATGGATAAGGTAGATAGTACACTTGCTCTACTTGGTGTGCAAGAACTAATGAATCGAATCCTTTCAACCGTTCCTTGTGTTTTACTTCGACCATGTCAAATTCTTTTACTCGAATTTCACGAATGGAATAAAACCATTTGCGGTCAAAGAATACCGCTCGAATTGGTTTGTTTGCGACAAAAGAGAATTCAAGGATTTTTTTAATAATCCCGTAGTAATGCGTTTCATGATCTTGCAAATCGATTGCCCTCATCACAACTCCGGTATTACATGTTGCCGCGAGAGGACGAAGAGATTCAAATTGAGTTGTACGGAATCGAAAGCTGTTGACGTCATATCGACCATAGCTTCTAAAATTAACCACTCCACGGGATAGTTGTCGCAAATCTTCATGGACGTTGGCATCTTTTTGGCACTGTCCAAGATATGGAGTTATTAGAAAACGTAAGCATTCTTAAGTTATAAGAAAACATTGTTAACATTTATTAGTTAACGAGAAAACGTTACATGATCTCGAAACCAGGAGAGAAAATTAGATCCCCCGTTTATTCCTTCCCGTCGAATATGTTCTATTTGCTTGCTCGTGGGTTGATGTCTATGTCTCCAATTTTGCTTGTCGAACATACTACACGACAAAGAGAACCTTTTAGAATACATGTGTCGGAAAAGATGGTGAAAAGCATAAGTGTAGGAGAAACACTTACTTGAAATATTCATTCATTTCTTCCATATTAGCGTACATGTAGAAGAATGCAGCACGCCTTTCTTTTTCGCTAACATCATACGAAGTGTAACTACCAACAGTAGTGCCTCTTGTTGCAAAAATGGAGAGATCGCTACAAGGAGGTTGCTCATCTATATTTTATCGCATTACCGAAGTATTAACATTGTTTTCCCCTGCAAAGTAAACACTTGAGAAGTATCCTACTTCCTTAAGAGTAAAAGCTTCGGCGATGCAACCTTCAACCCTTGACTTATTACCAACCATTGGTTTCAGATATCTAAGTGATCTTTCAATATGATACATCCACCTATATTGCACGGGACCGCCCACTTTCGCTTCAAATGGAAGATGAATTAAGAGATGTTGCATTGGATTGAAAAATCCCGCAGGAAAAATTTTTTCCATGTTACACAAAAGTACCGGAACCACCTTTTCAAATTTAGTCATCATCTCTGGCGTGATTTCTTTAGCACAGAGTTGCCTATAGAAGTGGCTAAGCTCGGCTAACACCTTCCACACTACATCGTCAAAATAGTCTCGAAACATAACAGGCAGAAGTCTTTCCATGATTATGTGATAATCATGACTCTTCAACCCAATGAGCTTTCCCGTTTTCATATTCACGGCTCGTCTCAGACTAGCCGTGTAACCATCTGGGAATTTCAACCTTTGCAACCATTCGAGAACTTCTTTTTTCTCTTTAGGTCGAAGACAGAATGGAGCGCGTGGTTTACCACCATTTTCGGAGAGCTCAAGAGTTTGACGGTTACAAAGATAGGCAAGATCCTTTCGAGCCTTTAAATTGTCTTTTGTTTTGCCCGTCATGTCCATGCATGTGCTTATGATACATTCGGCCATGTTATGCTCTTGATGCATAACATCAAGGTTGTGCCTTAGAATCAACGACTTCACATACGGTAACTCCCAAAGTCCACATATGTGAGTCCAATTGTGTTTGACTCCGTAACCTTCGAAATATCCAGGACGACCTTCATATGGCACCAATTTGTCAAACATATCAGATATTTCTGACCCGTCAAGACGTTTCGGTGGTCCTTTAGTGACAACGGTGTTCTTTCTGAAGACATTCCTCTGTTGTCTAAACAAGTGATTCGGAGGTAGCCAACGTCTATGACAATCAAAGTAAGATATCTTTCCTCCATGGGTAAGTCGAAAGCAATCGGTGTCCGAGGCACATATCGGACACGTCAACCGACCATGCGTGCTCCATCCAGAAAACATGGCGTATGCCGGAAAATCATGAACGGACCACAAATAAGCAGCTTGGAGGTTGAATTTCTGTTTCTTGTAACAGTCGTATGCTTCGACTCCTGTCCACAACATTTTCAACTCTTCGATCAATGGTTTCAACATCAAGTTGAGACGTGACCCAGGATAATCTGGCCCAGGTACAATGAGGCTAAGAAACATAAACTCATTCTTCATGCAAAAAGTCGGCGGAAGATTGTACGGAATGACAAAGACGGGCCAACAGGAGTATGGTGCGGCGTTTGTGCAGAACGGCATGAACCCATCTGTCGCCAACCTGATGCGAACATTTCTCACTTCACGAGCGAATTCTGGGTCGAACCGGTCCAGAGCCTTCCATGCCTCACCATCGGACGGGTGCGTCATGACTCCATTGTTCTCACGCTCACCTTCTTTGTGCCATCTCATGTGTCTGGCCATTTTTTTGAAAGGAACGGCCGCTTCAACCTCGGTGTCACAGGTAAGTAACTAAGCTACTTACGTGCGACTTCCGTCATTACTGTATTACCATCGTTATTAACAACTTCGACAAACCTAGGTTGACCACATTTCAAACATTTGTTCTCATTGGCATGCTCTCTCCAGAAAAGCATGCAGTTGTCCGGACACACATCAATATTTTCGTGCTTCATCCCGAGACCAGAAAGAATTTTCTTCGAGTTGTACATATCCTTAGGCACTTTGTTGGGTTGTGGAAGGGCATCTTTGAACAAATCGATGAGCATGTTGTAACAATTGTTAGAAAAGAAGAACATGGACTTAATTGCCATAAGTCTAGTCACAAAATTGAGGATTGACATTTTAGTGTGTTCATGCAGAGCCTCTTCTGAATCTTTGAGACGTTTGAAGAAATCTTTAACCTCTGCTGTTTTAGTATCTTCTGTAAGCTCTGATCGTATAGGTTCCAGCATCTCATCCATCATATCAACCTCTTGAGCATCATCATTGTCCGCTTCCACTTCTTGTACAGCTTGAGAAGTTGTCTCGCCGTGGAAGTTCCACAACTCATAATGTGACATGTAACCGTTTCGACACAAGTGCAACGTAAGTTCCACTTTGTCCAAAAACGTTCCGTTTCGGCATTTCGTACATGGGCACCGCGCCTTATCGCTATTTGACAACGAAAAAGCTCGTTCCACAAAAGCTTCTGTCTTGGTGTACCACTCATCTGAGTGACCACCAGTTCTGCTCTTCCCACCAGTGTACATCCAACTATTGTCTTCGCCCATGTTTGACTCTGCAGTTTAATGCGAAAGAAATTGTCGTTAATGTATTGTTATGTTATGTGTCATGGCCCTACAACCTAGGCAGATAGATCCTAAACCCACCCAAGAGTGACCGAGCGGAGCGTGCTCATGACGAGACGCGTGATCCGAATTCGAACGAAATTTCGGCAGCAAAACCCCGCTGTTCTCCACTGCACGCCCAAAAATGGTGCAGTAGAGAACAACAGGGTTACGCCACCGAAATCTCGTCCAAATCCGGACCCGCGTCTCGTCACAAGCCACGCCCCCTCGGTCACTCGGAGGCTGTCCAAAAAGGGACAATTCCGAACCTGCACGTCTCACATGCCAATGGCATGTGAGACGTGCCGATCCGAAACGGGTAATACATTGCTATAGGTTACGTTGCTCATTTTCATTTTGAGGTCATTTAAGAGAGAGGAAAGAACTAGAGAAAGTCCGAGAGGAAAGTTGGTCTTAGATGACAATTCCACATCCATTTCCACCATCCACACAATCGCGGGTCATTGACGTTCTTAAGGCGGTAGGCGACTTAAGGCGACGGATCCCCCAGCTCCTGCGGCGCCAGCTTTCCCTGCCGCCGCCGGCTTCCCTTGTCGCCGCCGCCTTACCCTAGAAAGCAAGGGAACAGGGACGCCTTACGATGTCGGAGCGCCTTACAGCTTTAGCGTCGCTAAAGCGACGCTAAAGCGACGCCTTAATAACTATATACCGCGTTTCTCAGTTCACCGCTGGCGCGGGCTTCTTTTGCGTGCCGCCCACCGCCTCGAGCTCCTCCGCCGCCCCGATCTCCTCTGCTCACCCCTGCACACGACCCACGGTTTCTCTCTCTCTCTTGGAGCTACCGGCGACGCCGTGGCACCCGACAATGGGCCGGCCCCGACGTTGCCCTCCTCATGGTGCAATTAAGCACTTAATAATAAATAGATAAACCACTTCAGCATAATTAAATGCATAAGCAAATTAACAACTTAAATAAACCAATTAAGCATAATTAAACAAATTTAAGCAATTTAAGCATAATTAAACATAATTAAATAAACCACCTAAGCATAATTAAGCAAATTAAGCAAAAATAAGCAAATTAAGCATAATTATGCATAATTAAGAAAATTAATCATAATAAAATAAACCACTTAAGCATATTTAAACAAATTAACCACTTAACCATAATTAAATAAACAATTAAGCAATTTCAGCAAATTTAAATTAAGCAATTAAGCAATTTCAGCAAATTTAAGCAAACAATTAAGCAATTAAACAATTAAGCACATGGGGAGGGGAGGTCGAGGGGGAGGGAAGGAGGAGGGGGAGAGGGGGGGGCTCGGGATGGGAGGGGAGGCGAAGGGGGGCAGCGCTCGGCCGTGGAGGGGAGGGGGAGGGGAGGAGGAGGGGGGCTCGGAAGGGGAGGGGAGGGGAAGGGGGGCAGCGCTCGGCCGTGGAGGGGAGGGAGAGGGGAGGTGGAGGGGGAGGGGAGGGGTGGGGAGGCGGACGGCGACGGCAGGGCGGCGCTCGGGACGGCAGGACAACGCTCGGGATGGGGAGGCGGACGGCGGCGGCAGGGCGGCGCGTGGGGGGGGGGGGGTGTCGGGGAGGGGAGGGGAGGAGAGGAAAGGAGGGGAGTACCTTGTGGCGGCGGCGTAGGACGGCGGCGTCGGGTGGCCGGGCGGCGACGGCGGGGTGGCGTGCCGGCGGCGGGGCGGCGATGGGGAGCAGGCGGCGGGGGGTAGGCGGTGGCTCGGGTCGGCGACGGCGGTTGGGAAAAGGCGCGCGTGAAATGAGAGCGCGCACCGCTCGCGCGGTTAGGTTAAACAACAACTTACGTCGGTCAATTTTACTTACGTCGGCCGACGTCAGGGCCGACATAAGTTAGGTTTAACTTACGTCGGTCATTTAACTTACGTCGGCTATGGGCTGAGGCCGACGTGGGTACTTTTTGTTACTGTCGGTCCCTTTACTTACGTCGGTTGGCCGACGTAATTTATTTAACTTATGTGGGCTACCAGGCACCGATGTAAGTTACTTACTTACGTCAGCCGGCCGACGTAAGTTGCCCTGGCCGACGTAAGTGATCGATATTCCTGTAGTGTAACGAGGTTGCTGACCAATCATCATTGCAAAACGACCACGAACTTAACATCTAACCACATAATTTCTTGATCACTTGGAAAAATAAGAAAAAAATTTAGACACTGCTCCTCAACCAACGAAATGGTACTTCACTGCTAAAACAAGGTGATTAAAGTACAACATCTCTAGCGCCATCTAACTTGAGTCCAACAACCTCTGTAATAAAATTATCAACTACATGATTAGAAATTTTACCACCATATACTTCATTCCATCACAAATACATCATGATAGACACATAAACAAACAACTCAAGAGTTTTCATTTTGTTCAATTGTCAGTAACACAACAAGAGAGGCCATTGGTTTAGAACTCATTACTTGCACATCATATCTTAAGATAACAAAAACTGATCATCCATAAAACTTACAAAATAAAGGATTGTGAAGTAAATCACACACAAGTAACATGACATGTGAACTAAACTATCACAATTTACAAAATTGTGTGCACATATACCACAGGGAAATGAGAATAAAATGACACTGTTTGTAGCATGGTACAAGACCATATGCCAAATGCTATTATTTAATCTCCTTCAAATGGTTTATATTAACTAGAAGCTACAGGGGCTAGCTCCTGGTGGCATCACCACGGAAAAATTTGATCCTCCAATACCGTTGTATGTCTCACTACAGACTAGCTCCTGGTGGCATCATCACATCATCATTTGCTCCTCCAGTGCCATTGTCAGAAACCACAGGGATAGCTCCTGGTGGCATCACCACAGAGACATTGTCTCCTTGAGTACCGTTGGTAGTCGTTCTTCCTGTAAAGTAAAATGCAGGTGGATTTTGGGTTAATATAATTATAATATGCAGAATGTTGCTCCAAACTATCAACAGAAGTGGCATGGTTAACTCATCTCCAGGCAAAGTTAATTATCAAGGTACAATGTTATGAAAATAGGACTGTGTAGAGATCCAAATAGTTAAGTAATGTATACACTTTATCTGTATAGTAGAACGTACCAGTGCCTTGACCCTGTGGACCATCAGTCTCCTGTGCGAACAAAAAAAAAGAACAATATGAATAATTATAAATCCTCAAATAACCGAATACAATATGGGCTATCATACCTACACTTTATTTCTTAATTTAATTTAATGGATTTTTAGAACATGATGAACATACATGTACAACTATACTTTTGATAATGCACGCATGTACTTTTGAACTTCACAACAGGCTATAAATTGTGAACGTGGGGAATACAATATGAGTGGAAATAGCAAAACTGTGTTATAAATCATAAATACGCTACCTGTTTTTGTAGCTTGCCCCCACCAGTCATTGGGTTATTAGGTCTTTTCATGGCCTCCATGAATTTTTTCACTTCATTTTTAGAACGTAACTGCCTGGAGTGCTCCCTATGAACGTATATCTAAAAAGCAATTAAGTCGGAATTAGTATCAACTTTTATAAGTATCATCAATATAAGTGGTGCTCGTCCCATCCAATCATAAGAACAATCCATTGAAATCAGAGTTTCCAGTTTAATATTTAATGAATGGAAGGCATAGTGACAAAGTAATATCTGGTCGAACTATTTAGTGGGAAATCAAACTCGTGATTGGAAAATAATAAATCAGAAAGTCAGAATTCCAAGTAGGTTGTCTGCATATTATCCTTACTAATTTAATGTCTCAAGCTTTGGAAAATCAGTTACTAGAATCAATTATAAATATATCATAAGAGAAATTATAGCATCAAATCAAACAATGAAGATTTATGGAAGAAAAAATGCAGTTAATTAATTCTTGATGCAGGATAAGATACACTTGGGCAACCTAACACCGATACATATACATAGCTCGATCTATTTTTCAAGCCATGTTTACATAGTTTGTATACTGTTTTTCCTTCTCGGATGAATTTTCACCGGGGATACAAATTTTAACACTTCTACATTAGATAAAACTGGTACTCAATGTTTGATTGTATGTAATCAAATTCCAGATATTGTGGTGAGGTAACAGCTTGTAACCCTTCACGCATATGATACACACAAGATATAAGTTCAATTTAGCCAGAAGGCCAATCTTTCATGATACATTTATTATTATATATGGATGACAAAAATTTTTGGGGACTGTTAGGGGTCCAATGAAAATCCAATGAGACTCATCACTTAAAAAAAGGCATAATGTGAAATTATCAAGGGAACAGCAGCATGCAATGGGATGCAGTTTTGTGCCCTATTATTGGTAGCTAGCAACTTACCAACTTAAATGAGGGCTTTCAGAAGGGGCCATTGTATGTTATCAAAGAATTAATATATGAAATCACGAAGGCTGGACATAAAACATTATAAACTGCCTTAGTAGAAAGACAATTTAATAGAATGTCCCTACAGTTGATTATATTAATTATTTGCTATGTGGTTTCTGAAGAAACATTTCATAATCTCATGTTTGGTTGCCAGTTTGAAAGGTTCTGGAATGCCATATAGGTCGTTTGAAATACTCCTATGCCGCCTTTTTTCTAGTAAACCTATGCCGTTTGTGGAATGAGACAATATCAAAAACAGAATTTCCCATGTAGTTGTTACATTATCATCAGAGCATAGACCAATATTGAAAATAATATTAATACCCAATTTGGGTGAGGATTTTGTGCCTTTAAGATAGCAAGTAAGTATCTTACTGATCATATACTGAACTGAGACTAGATTTAAGTTAAACACGAAGAACTCGTTATTTTACCTATATGTTATGCACTCTAAGCCTAACCCTTTAACTCTTACATAAAACAAAGTAAAGGAATCTCCACCTATTTAGATCCAAAAAGATAGGCCTATATACATACAAGTGCTGGCCAGCACAGTAGTGGTTTGTCTGAAAGCAAAATATATGCATCAATTCATGGTGAAATAAACACTTTCACTTTTCAATGGCTTAGATTCACCAAAATCACTAGCACAAAATAACTTCTGTATGGAAACAGACACTGAATAATATTCGACAAAGAATTTTATTTACTTCTTTCCCCAACACAACATAAGAACTTGACTGGCAGTAAATATATGTAAATTAAATAAGAAACTTTAATACCAACACAACATAACATAGTTATCATTATCGATAATAAGGTGTGTAAATGATGCCTTCTTCCTAATATGATATCTTTAGCGTATTGCATTTTAAATTCCCTGCAAGGAACAATCATTGTGCTACTCGGTTATTTTTTTTCCGTATAAATAAACAATATCAGCACTTTCTTTGTGGAACGATGTAAAAAATATTATAATATATACACAAAAGACCCCAATTTCAAACACACTAGTATCTTATAAGTAAGTTTTTAGCTAACTGAACAATCCGTTTACAGCATTTTTGGCAAATTATATATTGACAGCATATTTCATGAACATAAACGCAAGACATCTCTAACAAGTCAATATCGTTACTTACCGTGATATAGCACAAGAGTAGAATATCAATGTTGACAAAATATGGTGATGATATAAAGAAACTGCCTTTGACAATTGATAAAAGGTACTAGCGTGATTTTATTTCCCAGTATTAAGATTTCTGTGTTTGAGAGGGTATATATGCATGAATAGTTAGCGACTAGAGATTTACTTTATTCACATGAGTAGCAAGCATGAAGTCTAAGAGATTTCACATTTTCTTGTTTGAATCATCTGAAACTGTGGTTTCATTCAATAGTAAAACATTGACTACTATAAAATATATATAAGTTGTACTTGTCTGATATAGATCTAATGAGTGTCTACGATTTGGTCCGTTTGGTTCAGCTTCACATAGCATATTCACTGTGATTAATCTTAAATTTAGACCAAACAGGTTTTCATGTGAAGTGGATTTTTTAGGATTTGTAGATTTATATAGTACAAATTGGAATCTAAACCCCAGATATCATAGATTCTCATCCAACTATTACAAAAATTACCACATGCTATTGGTTACATACCCGAGTTCTCTCAGCTCATATAAACTTTTTCCACGATTCATAGCTAAAATCAGATTTTAAAGAAGTCACATTTGAACCAAACACACGAACGCATAATTTTTAGATGAATGGAAATTAGCACCCCCCCCCCTTAAGATTCCTAGATGGGACTGATGTAAAAAAACTTGAGGTCGGATCTAAAAAAGTACTTGTGATGTGAATGGATTAGTCAGCTTCATAAGAACTAAAGGGTGGAAAGATGAACTATATGTACACTGCATCCATCTTTAGATCCAAAAAGATCATTTTCCAGAAGAAATAGAAATAAAGGTCAAAGATTAACTTACTGCATCCTTTTTATGTCCATCACTTCTCGTACGACTGAACGCCTTCCAATCTCCCTCAACATAATCACTACGTAACTTGAGCCAGTCTGGAATTGGGACTTCTTTTATTTTTGAGAGAGATTGCTCCTTCGTCCTTAAGCGAGCAAGTATTTGCTCGCTGAAAGGAATCGGTTCAGTTCCACCATATGGAACTAGAACCATCCTCAAGGGAGCCACATTTAGTGGCTCATGGCTGATGTTTGCCTCATCCTTTTCACTGAGAGCTGCAAGAGGGATTTGGATTTCCTTGGAGTCCATGCTCAGATCCAGAGAATTTTTTCAACAGGGCGATGAATTGCAAGTGAGGCTTTGTTTGTGAACAATGGGTGCCTTATTTATGGTTGTGTGTCATACAGGTCAAAGACAAAAAACTGTGGGTCATGAGCTGTAAAGAAAAAACACAATATCACTGGGGATGTGCTTCCAGCCAAAAAGTAATCAATACTTGCCAAGTATGCAGGCATACTGCTGTCTCTGTTACTCCTCATATTAAAATGTGTAGCACCGGTCTTGTGAAGATATAGTCCTTAATACCTTCCAAAAAAATCTTTCATAGAAGTCAGCTTTATTTTCTCTGTGAACTGTAATGCAATTCAATGAAGCAATGGTCATAAAGGCAAGCTGTAGTTATTATGTGGCAAGCGAAATCATTTACCAATTCTCTCCAATGATTTTTTTCTCACAGGTGCGAACAACTTTAGGCCTTGTTTGGAAAGCTCCGAGTGTATTAAGGCACAATAACACCACAGTCGGTTTTAAATACACGTCCAGCAAAAATAAACACCATAGGCCATGAATACATTTTGGTGCATTGTGGGTTGGGCTGGCCCACTCCCGATCATCTCGAATCAGCATAGGAATCCACCAACTCCTCAACGGGCAGGGACTCATAGCCCTCCCCTCTCTCTCATGCTCGACTCATCCACCCCCAATGGTGGCGGCTCATTGTGATACCCGGTTCCAAAAATGAACCAAGTGTGACGCATATGTGTGTCCAGGATGTTCATCACACATACACAAGTGCATCACAAACGATATCTAGATAATAACCATATTTCGAATAATAAATAGTACCTTATTACAATATTCAAATAGTCTCAAATACAAGTTCTAGTAATACTGCAGCGGAAAAACTAAACACTAATAGACTCCATCTCCAAAGGCAATTTGATGGCATCACGCATGACTAGTACTCCTCATATCCCTCTGGATACTCCAAATTATCACCTGCTACTGAGTTAATGTAGTAATAGCGAGGGTGAGTACATGGCGTACTCAACAAGTGTGTGAAAGTATGACATGTAGCTTAAACAAGGATGAAATAAATAGTTTATTGTGGAAAGGTACATTTCGTTCATAAAAGTAAGAAAATGCGACCTATGATTACTATGTGAGGTGAAATCCCGTAATAACCCAATACCAACAATACCATCTAGAATGCCATCATTTTAACGTAATTAACCATAATAATCCATAATTTTCCATAACCATCCATATCCAACTCATCATAACAGAATTTATATCCCAATCTCAATTCCATTCATTATTCAATATCAAGTCCATACCTCTAATCATGTGAGGGTCCAGGTCGCTCGTAATCGGGAGCATGGCTATCGTAATAGTTTTACACTCTGCAGAGGTGGCACCATTTTACCCACAAGTTCGTGATTTCATCATCTTTCGACGACTATGAACCTCTATGTTGCCCTGTCACACTTCCGACTGTGTGCGGCCAAGAAATCACAAAATAGTCTTTACAATATGACTAGCATCTTGCGGACCCACTAAGGTTTCACTAGAGGTGATGTCTCTAGCTAAGCACATCCATCCAAGGGCCCCCTCTTGTGCCGTTCGAATTCCAGAGCAGTCCCGCCACTATTGCAAACCCAAACAACTCCCATTCGTCGAGCCTTCTATATGATCCGAACGATAGTCGCAATACACTAATTAATTGGCTAAGCGGCACCCATACATGGCCTTGTGATGGCATTGTATTCATGGGTGGTCACTCCACGAACTAGTCCTTAGATCTAAAGCAAGCAAAACCACCAAATCATCCAACCCATTCCACATAACCCTCTTTCTTAGATCCCTTGATTCCATGTTGCTAAAGGGTCGCTACCATCAATTCACATAGTTCATCTATTCCATAGTTCATAATTAAGTCATTTGGTTATTCCCGATCCCAATTAAGTAAAGCGGAGTAAAAATGTAAAATACTCTTCCCGACTCTCTACATTACATCCCGAGTGACAAGGATGGACATACAAGTCCAGTAAACACCCATTATGGGTTTTCCCATAAATCTGACACAAGCATGCAAGTTCGAAATAAAACATTTCAAAACAAGATCAAAATGTTCAAAGGCACTTGCCTTGCTCCGACGACTAGTTTGGATCAATAACTTCAACATTCTAATGTAGTACATGTTATTAGGTTATTGCTATAGCTTACTAACTGGTTACAATTGAGTTTTACGTGTTTGAGCAAGTTTTGAGTCTTTTTCACGAAAACCGGGGATGTTTCAAGATTACAGGAATTCAGAGTCGGACTAGTCCGCACAATGGGTTGTACATGTCCGCTCTAGAACGAACTAGTCTGCTCTAGGTTGGACAAGTCTGCAACGGTCCAGGGTTTTGCAAACTTCCCAACTAGGGCATGGTTTGAATCATGGGTGAGATCAAATTCGACGTCAAAAGTTGGATATAGGATAGTTACCATGAATGCAATGGTTCAATGGTCGAGGATTTGGCGTAGCGCGTGAAACTCAACATCTAGATCCATTGACGATGAATCGGCGACAAGACGTAGAAGAAAAATGATGACGATGAGGAATTGGTGAAGAAGATCGCACTAGCAACGACGATCTTGCTCGAGCCTCCTTCTTCCTTCTTTTTCTCGATCCTCTCCTCTTCGTTCTCCCTTCCCTTGCAGCGAGAGCTTCTCTTCTTGGATGGCGGGTCGCGACGAGGGATAGGCGGTGGGGTTTTCACTTATGTAGGCAGGGTGAGAGGTGGGTTGTGGTTGTTTATATAGGGGGAGGAGTGGTGGGATTATGGTGGAAATTCTAGTAGAAATCAATGGGGACAAGTAGGGGCCTTGGTGGGGTCCCACTTGGACTCCTTGGGGGTGGGGCACGATGTTCTAGGGCCCAAATAAGTCCATTACCCAATAACTCATCGTGGAGGAAAATACGAATCTGAGTTGAAACCCTAGAAACCGAACTAGTCCATAGGAAGGCCAGACAAGTCCGTTTTTGGTTCTGATGTCACATCGGACCAGTCCATTTCTCAAGCGGGCAAGTCCATTGTTCCACAATGAAAAAGGGAAAGGCTGGACCATAATGCAAATATACGGACAAGTCTGTGGCTTAACAGTTTTATCATCGGAGTAGTACGTAATATTAACGAACAATTCCGGACGGGAACAGAAGCAAAATGGGACTAGTCTGTACCAATTGTTGGACCAGTCTATTGCTCTGAAGAAATTGAATTTGCCAGATCAGACGGGTATACCAGACTAGTCCGGGGTGAGGACCAAAAAAGTCCGTACCCTAGGCTGATTTTAAATGTTCTTTTGCCTCTAATTCATTATAATCTTGTTCCTTTTTATGTTGCATTATGTTAAACATGTATGGGAATGAATGTATTGCATGATGAATGAAAATGAGGGTGTTACAAAGCTACACCCCTTAAATTGAATCTCGCCCTAAAGATTCGACATGGAAGGAAAAATATAGGAAAAATCCTTCTTGAGATCATCTTCGCGCTCCCAAGTAGCTTCAGCTTCAGTATGATGTTTCCATTGTACTTTGCACCATCGAATCACCTTGCTCCTTATGACTCTCTCCTTTGTCTCCAAGACTTTGATAGGTTGCTCGACATAAGTCAAATCCTCCTCATGCTCCAATTCGTCCATTGGTACTTGTTCTTCCGGTACTTTTAAGCACTTCTTGAGTTGAGAAACATGAAATAAATCATGAACATCAAAAAGATGTGATGACATCTCCAATTGATATGCCATTTCTCCATGTTTGTCCAAAATTTCGAACTATCTGATGTAGCGAGGTGCCAACTTGCCTCGCTCTAACATTGGATCGCTTATGACTTTGCATAGGCAAAACTTTGAGATATACAAAGTCTCCCAATGTGAAAGCTAAGTCTCTTCGCCTATTATCCGCATAGCCCTTTTGACATGACTGAGCAACCTTCAAGTTTTTACGGATCCTTTGGACTTGCTTTCCGACGTCCTGTATCACATCAGGCCCAAATACTTGGGTTTATCCTATGTCATTCCAAAAATAGGGGTGTTCTACATCTTCTTCAATACAATGCCTCATACGACGACATCTTCAAACTTTCTTGGTAGCTGTCGTTGTTCGAGAATTCTGCATATGGCAGACTTTTGTTCCAACTTCCTCCATACCTTAGCCCACACGCTCTTAGCACATCTTCCAATATATGATTTGTCCTTTCGGGTTGTCCGTCCGTTTGGGGATGATATGCAGAACTAAAATTCAGCTGAGTTCCCATAGATTCATGCAATTTCTGCCAAAATCTAGAGGCAAATTGAGAACCTATGTCTGATACTATCTTCTTAGGTACTCCGTGTAAACACACTATTCTCCTCATATACAGTTCTGCCAGCTTCGCACCGCTATAAGTAGTCTTGACAGGGATAAAATGCGTAGACTTGGTCAACCAATCCACAATAACCCATATTGAGTCATATCCCGATGGGGTGCACGGTAAACCAACTATAAAGTTCATACCAACTTTTCTCACTTCCATTATGGTATCTTCAATGGCTGCAATAATCCAGTTGGCCTTTAATATTCAGCCTTCACTTGTTGGCATACATCACATAATGCAACATATTCAGCTATGCCCTTCTTCATTCAATCCAAGTAGCACGTCTTCAAGTCCTTGTACATTTTTGTACAACCGAGATGAATGGAGTAAGGTGAGTCATGTGCCTCCTTCAAAATTGCCTCCTGTATATCTTCACATTGGGCACGACAATTCATTTCCCAAGCCATATTTTCCCATTGTCATCTTCTTCAAACCTCCATGCTCTCCCCTCTTGGATTTTTTCCTTGATCTCTTTGATTTCCTGATCTGCTGTTTGACCCTCTCGTATTTCCTGTTCAAGTGTTGGGTTCACTTCCATTGCTCCTACTTCATTCACAAATCCGAGATGCAATTGTTCAAACTCCTTACATAGGTCGGATGGCAACTCCCGAACAGTGAGTCAGTGGCTTGCTCCTTTTTGGCTTAAGGCGCAAGCCACTACATTGGCCTTTTCTGGGTGATAGTTGATCCCCTGTAATCTTTAATGTGTTCCAACCATCGTCGTTCCCACAAATTCAGATCCGTTTGCGTGAATATGTACTTGAGACTCTTGTGGTCCGTGTAAATCTCACACCTATGACCAAGAATGTAGTGCCTCCATATCTTCAAAGCATGTACCATGGCTGCAAGTTCAAGATCATGCGTTGGATAATTCAGGTCATGTTTTTTCAGTTGTCTTGATGCATAAGCTAGTACTTGGCCTTCTTGCTTGAATACACAGCTAAGTCCTTGCCTCGATGGGTCGCAATAAATATCGAAGATCTTGCTCACATCCGACAATATTAATATTTGTGTGGTGGTTCATCTCTTCTTTAGCTCCTCAAAGCTGTCCTGTCAAGCCTGTGTCCATTTGAATGGTTTCTCCTTCATTTGTAGTTCAGTCATGGGGTTCCCTATCTTGGAGAAGTACTTGATGAAATGGCGATAATATCTAGCCATTCCTAAGAAACTTTGGATTTCCTTCACATTCTGCGGTGCATTCCACTTTAACACATCTTTCACTTTACCTGGATCGACAGATACTCCTCCTTCAGAGATGATGTGGCCTAGAAATGATATCTCTCTCAACCAGAATTAGCATTTGTTAAACTTGGCATACAACTGGTGTTCTTGCAATTTCTGCAATGTCAACCTTAAATGCTCTTCGTGCTCTTTGTCGCTTCTCAAGTATACCATGATATCATCAATGGACACCACAACAAACTGATCCAAATACTCCATGAAGACTTTATTCATGAGGTACATGAAGTAAGTAGGTGCATTCGTCAACCCGAATGACATAACGGTGTAATCATATGACCCATATCATGTTCGAACACTACAGGAATTCGTCGATAGGGTGTCGGCCATATGAGTGTCGGTTGCCTACATAAACCGACACTCATAAGATAAAGGCGTCAGTCAACCAACGCACTTAGCCACTGAAGTAGATTGGAAGCCTTTAACGTCTAAGTGCGTCGGGGCCGACACATTTATGGTCTATGTGTGTCAGTTTCCAGCAGCCAACGCACTTAGAAGTAAATGCGTCAGCCCCCTTGACTGACGCACTTACGTCACTTATATGCATCGATTTCGACAGGACCGACGCACATAAAGCTACAAGTGGCGAACTCACCGAGCACGTGTTTGTGCATCGGTCCGGTAGAAACCGACGCATATACTCCACTTAAGTGCGTCGGTTAGGTGGAACTAACACATATAATGTGTCGCATGGGCGTCCTACAGTAGCCGACTATGGGCGTCGGTACAGACAAAACTGACGCACATAACTTGTTTTTTTTTAAAAATGCTTAATTTCTCTCCCTCCCCGGATTGGGAGCCTCTATTTTACACACAAAACAGCAATATTTATACAACACAACAGATATAATTCAACAACATTTCAAACATAGCACCGTACACAAGTTTTCAAACATTTCGAACAAAAGCACAACAAAACACAAGCACAACAGTTCGAAAATGAGTATACGAAATTCAAATGTCGTCGTGGGAGCCTCCACTCGCACGACATGCGCTCCCATCTCCTCCACTCGCACATCCATCGTTGATGTTAAAGAAAGCATCGACACCTTTGGGTGTTCCGTGACGAGATCCATGCGATAGACAAATAAAATAGAAACTTAATAACGTAAAATGTTAACTTCTACTAACTTAATAACATAACTTCAAAAAAGAGAAGCATGTTGGTTTGAACTAAAACTTATCAACACTCTCGTATTTCCTCTCACTCTCCCTAACTCTCTCGCCCTCACTCGCTCTCCCACTCTGTCTATCTCTTCTCCTCTCCCTCTATCTCTTTCTCTCTAGCTCCCTCTCTATCTATCTCTTCTTTTCTCTCTATCTCTTCCCCTCTCCCTCTATATATTTCTCTCCCTCTATATCTATGTATCTATCACTTCTTTTCTCTCTCTATGTCTTCCTCTCTCTCTCTCTATCTATCTCTACCTCTCTCGCTCTCTCACTTGTTCCCTCATTCACTTCATCTCTCCGCTAGTATTTCCCTTTTCTTCTTAATGTTGTGCTAATTAATATGTGATGTTCTAATGAAAATATTGTAACAAGTATAAAAGTCATACATACCGCTGCGTCTCGAACTTGTGATGGGTGAGACTGCACCGGACGGAAAGGCATCGGTGGGAAAACTGCTTCAAGTTGTGAGATTATATCTAGAATCATTTTGGAATCAAATAAAGTAGTTAAATGCGAAAATTACAGTTTTACCTGTGAGGGGGAGCCAATTTGTAGTGCTGGTTGCATTGGTCGAGGACCAAACTGAGAACTGGAGCTACCTTGACCCATGAACTGCATCAAGTAAATTATTTGTGATATATTGAGTAGATACATTTGTAAATCGAATAATATTTTCAAATAAGAAAATTACATGTTACCCGAGACATATACAAATAATGCATCTGTTGCTGCACCATCTCTGACTGTTGTTGCTGTTGTTGCAACAACATCTGTGTCTCTTGCTATTGTTATTGGAGCAGCATCTGCGTCTGTTGCTGTTGTTGGTGCATCTCCTCATTGGTGCGTCTCAATTCTTCTCGTAATTCAGCCTCTGTAGAAGATTGAAATCGACTACCACTAACATTGGACGACCGTTTTCTAGCATAAGCCTCACGCTCTACATACCTGTTGCCTAACTCAAGTCTACAAAAAATACAAGTGTGAAGAATCAACATTCATTAACATACAAATAATCATTATCTTTACACATACCTCCCATGCGGTAGACCTCTACCGGCATCGTACGCCGCAACGACATCCAACGGCTCTCTCAAATAGTCTGAATCAGGTCCATGATTCTTCTTGAAACACTCAACATACTTTTATTGTGATACACTTAGTTAACAGATTAATGTAATATAAGATAAATTATGTTGATGGATAAAAGCAACAAAGATCAACATACTTACCAATTTTTGCGTCGATGCCTCGTAACACAACACCTCTGGGCGATTCAAGTCTGGATCTTTGTGCCCCTTAAGATAAACCTCAAAAAACATAGGAGGCGTACTAGTTTCAACTGTCTGCAATATCAAAATTCAACAATTAAATCAATATAATTAATTGAAGGAATCTAAGTATGAATGTAAGAATTCATACCATCCTTTGTTTCATTCGAACATAACCATCCAGCCCGAACAAGTGCTTTTCTGGCTTGCTCTTCCTATTTTTTCGGTGTCTATCAGAAATATTTTTGAACTCAAATGAACCTCAATATCCGCATAATCACTCCCAAGCCTCCATATTTGCACAAATCCAGTCAACGTGACTCTGCAAGTACTCCTCCCTAGTGAGATGAATTTTGGCTGCTTCTTTGTTTGTCATGGGCTGAAACATCACCGTCTTATAGTAGACGGTCACAACTTTGATCCGTGCCTTAGAGTAGGAGTCTATGACACGTCTTTTTGCTGAATTATGAAAAACCGAACAAGCATATGCTTGACTCACACCCTCTTCCAAACGAAACCTACCCTGCATACAAGTAACAATTAATGTCAAACAAAATAAGATGCAATGTAATGGAAACAATCAAAACAAACATACCCAGAAGATCTCCCAAACTCTATCCTGACATGTACCTGAATCACCATACTCTTGAAGCGCATAGTGATCCCAATGATGCGCTGCAATCCTTTGACCATCCACTAAAACCATCCCGGGGTAGCAAAATCGAACTGTGTTTCCCAACTCGGTATTAACAACTCGTTGATGCCCCTTCCCACTCCAACCAAGCTCGACTCAGCACCTAATACCCATTGGACTTATAATTGTCTGCTCGTCCAGGCTTTTACTTACACCACATAAAAGGTGCCTCAACAACCTATACATAAAAAGTACATAAAATTAGTTAATTGAAAAGATATAATGAACTTATTAATTAATAAGATATATAACCTAAATAGGCATCGATCGGGGTGTCCTAACACTTCTAGCTCTACCCTTCTTGCAATCCTGGCATCTCGCTCGGTATCCTCAGGCTCTTCACCGTCGTCCTCATCATCCCCCTCATTACCACCATCAGAAGAGGTCCACCGCCCAGCAGTATTTGAGCCTCCTTCTGTGCCTCGTCTTGAGCCTCCTCTTGAGCCACATTCCTGCTCTGACGTATGCCTGACAGTATCTGGTTCCTCCCCGTACAACTCCTCGTACGTCGGGCAACAATCTGCCACCTGTGTCGGACCTCGTGCAGGCTCGCTTGACGTCGTCTCTGCCACACAACTCAAAAACTGCCTCTTCTTGTGTCCACTGTAAGTAGTACCCTAAAAATATAAATAAAAAAGTATGTAAAGAAGTAAGAAACAATAGATAGTTAATATTAATATTTAAATGTATGTAAAAACAAGTACCTGAAACGGGTCCGGCTGGCTTGAAGTAGAACTGGGAGTGGAGGACGAAGATCCACTACCCTTCTTGCTCTTCTTCTTCCCCAAACTTGGCAAAAGCTTAAACATATGCGCACATATTTATAGAAGTGATTAGTATACAACATTAGATAATAAATAAAGAATGTATACATTAATAATAAAAATCTAAAAAATGCGTACAATATAAATCAAAAATCATCAGCATCAGAATCTGCTTCTGTCACGCGTGCATTAAGATATTCACGTATCTCTTCTTCCATCTCTTCCTATTCACTCTCTTCCATCTCTTCTTCATCATGTCCCTCCTCTTCTTCCATAATCCTTTTCTTCTTTTCCATAATCCTTTGTGATTGTCAAACACGTTTTCTTGAAGGGCCAGCTTGTTCTTCAGACATAAACTCTAGCGTATCACTAGCTATTTCTGCGAGTCCTATCCCACAAGATATCATAAAGTCTTCTGCTTCCTCGGCTTCATCTTGATAGATAATACCATCATATTCTTGAATATCTATATACTCATCATAACAATGAGGGTGCACTTCAGGGTTAACTGTATACACAACCCACCAATTTTTCAAACATGGATGAGGATAACTTAAATAGTACACTTGTACCACTTAATTTGCAAGTACAACATTTTTCTTATGGCTGTGTATTGTGACTTGTGGTTGACCTCCACCATTCCAAAATCATCAACTCGTGTGCCCGATGTTGGATCAAACCATTCACAGTCGAAAATCACAAGTTGAAGTGTTTTTGGACCACCAAATGTGTACTCTATTATTTTTTTAAGAACACCATAGTATTCTGTCACTTTTCCACTACCCTCTGCGGCAGTTATCATAACTCTACTGTTTGTAGTGGTAGCAAGTGGACGACTTGCTTCTAAACTTGCCGTCCGAAAACGATATTATTGATATCGTACATGCTAAATTCTATGCTCTCAATTGACCATGCGACATCTATCGCAAGTCATCGGAGATGTTGACATCTTTCATACGCTACATAAATAAACAAAGTTAGCGTCTTATGATAAATATTCGAACTAATATTGCAAGAAAAAGGGATAGGAAATTACATGTTCACGGAACCATTCCACAACGCTTTTTCCACCGTTTATGCCATGCTGACCCATCTTATCCACTTGACTTTGTGTATGTTTTCGTGAAGATTACCAATACAACTTGTCAAACATTTCAAAATATGATAACACCTCCTCCATGTAGAAAAATATGTAAAGCATGGTGTAGTTCCTCTCTTATGCCGAAATATAATGAGAATTAGCAGCCCCAACACCTTTACCCTTCCATTGAAAAATCTTAAGCTCACTCGTAGATTGCTCTTCTACATTATGATATCGTGTGACAGATGCATTCACGTTGTTGGCACGTGAAAAATATTTGCTAGAGAAGTTAGTAATCTCTTTAGCTGGAAATGCTTCTGTAATACAACCCTCAACTCTTGCCTTGTTGCGCACTGTAGCTCTAAGTTTCTTCAATTATCTTTCTTGGCCATACATCCGCCTGAATTGTGCAGGACCTTCTACCAATGCTTCATAAGGTAAATGCACCAGAAAATGTTGCATAACATTCATAAATCCAGGCGGGAACACTTTTTTCATCTTACATACAAGCACAACAATTTATTTCCCCCACCGTCACATCATCTTTTTCGACACTTCCTTAGCACAAATATGTCTATAAAAGTAGCTAAGTTCAGCAAACATCTTCCACAAATCAGGTTTGAAATAGCCACAGAACATTACCAGTATAAGTCTCTCCATCATAATCTGGTAATCATGGCTCTTCAACCAATTCAGTTTACCAGTGTTGAGATTAACACATCGTTTTATGTTAGCTGCATAGCGGTTTAGAAACTTCAGTGTTTTCAACCAACTAAGTATTTTCCTTCTTTCTTTTGGTCTAACACAGTATGGATCTTGTGGGCTACTTTCATTTCCGCTTGCATTTGTTATAACCTCAAGTCCAGGATGATCGCAAATATCAGCTAAGTCTTTCCTCGCACTCAAATTATCTTTGGTTTGGCCGGTAAAATCAAAACACATGCTTATGATGCTTTTAGCGACATTACGCTCCTGGTGCATCAAATATATGTTGTGCGGTAAAAGCAACGCCTTTGCATATGGTAGCTCCCAAAGAAAAGAATATGAGTCCAGTTGTGTTCTGTACCATACCCTTCGAAACCACCTTCAGAGGACTCTTTTAACTCTGCATGACATGCCATTTTTTGTTAGCTTGTCAATCGACGAGGGGGTCCTTTTGTAACACTTTTGCCTTTTTGTAATGATCGTGATCACTCCTAAAAGGGTGATTTGAAGGAAGGAATCGTCGATGGCAATCAAAAAAGCTGACTTTTCTTCCATACTTCAACCTGAAGGCACCGGTGTCAGCCATACATATGGGACAATACAATTTTCCATGGACACACCAACCAGCCCAAATTCCATATGGCAACAAATCATGTATAGAACATAGATACGCCGCGCGTAAAGTAAATTCACATTTCAGATGACCGTCGTATGCCTTGACACCTTGCCATAACTCTTTCAACTCGTCAATCAATGGTTGCATAAACACATTGATTTTCGTCCCAGGATATTTAGGACCAGGAATGATGGCAGCGTGGAATATATATCCTTCTTTCATGCACATGTTGGGAGGAAGATTTTAAGGCATGATAAAAGTAGGCCAAAAAGAGTATGGACTGTTACTTGTGCTGAAATGAGTGAAACCATCTGTTGACAACCCAAGACGAACACTTCATGGATCTTTACCAAACTCCAGATCAAAATGGTCTAGAGCTTGCCATGCCGCGCCTTCAGAATGATGCAACATATTATCTTTGTCATCACTCTCATGTAACCCTTCTGAATGCCACCTCACCCACTTCGCTGTTTCTTGAGAAAGGAACAACCGTTTAAGCCTGGACGTGATAGGCATGTACTGAAGCTGTTTAACTGGTACATTTGTACTTATTTCCACTCCATCATCATTTAAAACCTTCACATGTCTATATGCTTTGCAATGCATACAATGAGTATCATTGTGGTGTTCCTTCCAAAACAACATGCAATTATTCTCGCACGCATCAATTTTCTCATAACTCATGCCCAAACCTTCCAAAATCTTCTATGAGTTATATATGTCTTCCGAAATCTTATGTTTTGACGGAAGGAGATTATTGATCAACTTCATGATACCATTGTAGCAATTGTTTGCAAAATTAACCTTAGACTTCAACGCTATAAGTCGTGTGATCGCCTGCAGAACAGTCACATTGCTGCCCTCATACACTTTTTCATCCGCGGCAACAAGAAGCATGTAAAACTTTGTAACCCCCTCTGGCAGTGACTGCTGTTCGTACTCTCGACCAACATCCGCCATCATCTCATCCATCCGATCTTCATTCTCATTTTCGTCTGACTCACTAGCATGATCCATATCTCCATGCTCATGCTACACTAGATGATCTGGCATAAATCTGTGCTTACAAAGGTGCAGCATCATTTAAGACCACTCCAAACGTCGATGATTCTGGCACCTGCTACACGGACATTTCACAAAACGAGCACCACTAGGAAACGCTTGGTTCACGAACACATTTGCGATTTTTGCCCATTCAAAAGTGTACACACCATCTGAACTCCATCCATCATACATCACCATATGATCATCACCCATTTTTCAGCTTATACCTATTCACACTAACAGGTCGCACATATTTAGAGACTAGTAAAACCTAAACATGCTCACACATACATACAAGTTAAATTACCTATTCATACAAGTTAAATTTATAAATTATTAATCATGCACACATATTTAGAAACTATTAATCATGCTCACATATATAAGTTAAATGTGTAAATTTGCATATAATTTTAGAATTAAATATTAATTAATCTTACATATCCACATTAGCTATGAATTAAGCTGACACATAGAACATCACCTATACAAACACATGCAGCAAACAAAGATACCACATAAATTTAGAAATTAATAATCATGCTCACATATTTAGAAACTATTAATCATGCTCACATATATATGTTAAATATGTAAATTTGCATATAATTTGAGAATTAACTATTAATTAATCTTACATATCCACATTAGCTATGAATTAATCTCACACATAGAACATCACATATAAAAACTCATGCACCAAACAAAGATCACACATAAAGTTCAAATATATGACTTCATTTTACCTTACGCGCCGAGGAGGAGCGAACAGGGCGCCGAGGAGGGCTAGAAGGGGGTGCGGAAGGGGGTCGGACGGGGGGCACCGGAGGGGGGGCCGGATCAGGGGCTCCGGGGGCCACACCAGGGGGCCCTGGGTCCAGGAACAAAGGGCGCCGGAGGGGGGGCCGGACCTGGGGGTGGTGGACCAGGGGGCAGGAGCAATGGCGAGCAGGGGCGCGGGCGGGGGCGACGGGCAGGGCCGCGGGCAAGGGGGGCCGGTGACGGGGCGGCGAGCGGGGGCGTCGGCGAGGTGGCAGGCTGGCGGCGGCGGTGGACGCGGCGTGTGCGAGAAGTGTCAGGACTAAACTGAACGCGCGTGAGAAGATAAGAGCCGCCGAAGGGTTTAGGCCTCCAGCAGGGCCCGCTTAAGAGCGTCGGTTTGGCCTTGGCCGAGGCTCTTAGAGCCTGAGCCAGCAGGGCCCACTTAAGAGTGTCGGTTTGGCCTTGGCCGATGCTCTTTGAGGCTGAGCCAGCCGGGCCCGCTTTGAGTCTCGAGTGGGGCCTGCTTAAGAGCGTTGGTTGGGCCAACACATTTAATATATGTGTTGGTTCGGCAGACACATTCAATATGTGCGTTGGTTGTTTCAAGGAAACCGACGCCTCTAGCTTATGGGTGTCAGTTACCTTAAACCGACACTGTTAGACGCGTTATATGCTTCGGGGTGACGCATATATTTGAACCGACACCCTATTCATTGTTTCTTGTAGTGGAAAGGCCATTTTGGGTATGTCTGCAGGTCTGATCTTTAGCTGGAAGTACCCTGATCGAAGATCAAACTTGGAAAATATTCGAGCTCCTATGTGGGACAAATGAATATTTATTCTTGATCGTCACCTCATTGAGACATATGTAGTCCACACACATCTTTTGGGATCCATCCTTCTTATCTACGAAGAGCACTGGGGCTCCCCGTGGCGACGAACTCGGGTGTATAGAACCCTTTTCTAGCTGCTCTAGAATCTGCTTCTTGAGCTCCACTAATTTATTAGCAGGCATCCTATATGGCCTTTTAGATATAGGTGTAGTTTCGATGTCACGATCAGGTAGCATACCTAGAAATTCCTCTAGGAACACCTCTGGGTACTCGCGAATAGTCAAAATTTCCTCCAATGTCACGCCTTCCATATGGTTTAGCATTGCCTTTTCCAGTTGTTGGCTGAATTGCCTTTAATTCTACACTAACTCCCTAGTCATTTGTCAGCTGCACTGTTCGTGTGGCAAACTGGATCACTCCATTATGCTTTCATAGCCAATCCATTCCGAGTATTATATCCAATCCTTGCAAATATCTCATAGTTCTAGATTCACAAGGAAATCTACCCCCCTTATTCTGAGACTTACTTCTGGACATACTATATTTGTTCTCATCTTTCATGTAGCTTCGTCCGAAATAGTGAATCTTCTAGTTGTGTCCATATAGAAAAGAGAGATAGAACGAATATCCAACTATATGCATCAAGGTATATGAAACTAAGCAACTGTCTTCTATTAATATAACCCTATATGAGGGGATGGACAAGTACCAAAGCATCCCACATCTCTCTACTATGTGTGGATGTGGAGAAATTGCCAAAGCGTTCCACAACTCACACCAAGCACACAATCACAAGCACACGTCATAGAAAATTCAGCACACCACACTAACTATAGCTATTACGATCTAAACGTCTTCAAACTTCTCTATAAGAGACCTAGACTTAATTGTGAGAGTTGTGGCTGTTTTGGTCGTGAGGCTGCAAGGCGATGGCGGCGCCGAGTCATACACAAGCACACACAAAGGTGTGTTGGCCGTCCATGTAGAGGTAGGTGAGCTTGCTACACCATTGGTCTCCATAGTGGCACATATATCCTCTTGCCATTCCATGACGTACAACCTCTTGCGGAGGTAGTGTATCTGTTCCATGGCGTCAGCATAACGCTTTCCTATATTCACAACTATCCTCTTACCTGTCAATAGCATAAGAACCGAACTGAGCTCCTTCTTGTGGTCCCATGATTTCTCTTGTTCCACTCTTGCGACGAGTGTGTAGCGCAAAGCTAGTATCTCCAAGCTGCTCACGATAGGAGTAACACAATGTTTTGAGTGCTTCCCCAGCATCGTCATCAATAGCTTGCTCCCTCGTGGATCTCCATGTGGGCGCAAAGTGTCGGATGATCACAATGTCCTTAGCATTAATTGTAACTTGAGCCTTCCATTCATCACGCCCATAGCGAGGAATCCTCTTAACATAATACTCCGGTTGCATATTATACTTGTCAAGGAACGCCTTCAATTTCTTAGCCGCAAACCCTCCATCAGTCCCATCGGAACGGAACTCCTGATAAAAGCGGAAAACTAGACCCTTATCCTTCTTTCTATCTCCAATAGGCGCGAGTGCACCTTCCAGGACTGCAGGTACATCCTATTGAGTTGCGGGTTCATCCTCTTGTTTTTCTTCTTGTGGCTCATCCATTTTGACGTTTCTTACGCCACAGATAAAAATCCGCAAGCGCACAGAAACTATCGAAGTAGCATTTCCCCTTTAATAGTATTCCCAAGGGTGTCATTTATATTTTCCCAAAGAAAGGTTAATTGGAAGCATAACAATGATCAACTGAAAAGGGTATATTGGTCTAGGTAAGGTCTAGTGAGGATGGGTAAGAGATATGTAGAGCATTCTATTCTAAGGGGGATAAATGGGTCAAAGATTGATTAGGCTAAGAGTTAGGGAGTGCTTGGAGAAATAGTGCATATACATAGCCTAGGTTAGATACTAATGAACTTGTCAATGGTGAATTCTTATGCTAAGTTGTTCAAAATATCGGTCATGGGTTTACCCCTATCATACTAGCATGACTCCTGCAAAGAGCATGTGGCATAGTCGAACGTGGAGGATTACTACGACAAATAGGGCTGTCACCACCTAATGCCTACCTCTTCAATCTGTGGGTCTACGAGACATCCAACGCTACTTAACTATCCTAGCACCATGCTAGCATATTAATTAAATACCTTAGGAGCCTAGGCACAAGCCATCCTAAGGCAATGACTAAGCTAAACATCGTTGAACCAAAGTTGGAACATAGCATAAGTTATTCATATTAACATGGTCATGTCATAACTAATTAGACTATAGTGGGGGTTTGTAGTGTTTACGATGATATAATGAAAACGATATGGCATAATCATAAATACTACTCCTACCACATACATGGAATCCAAAATTAAACAAGAAACACTTCATCCAAGTATATAAATAAAATAAGACTAAAGAGAACATCTTTATTAAAAACAAAGTCATGAATGCAAATAGGAATATGAGAGTCATACCTTTCCCTTTTCGGAACTGGGAAGAGAAAGACTCCTTCTACTCCTTCCTAACTTGGACTACGGACTAGAGGTTCTCCTCTCTACAGCCTAAACTCCACTAAACCTATGGAGAATAGAGGATACAATAGAAGGAATATTTAAGTGTTGTGTCTATGAAGTGAGGGTAGGGGGTCCTATTTATAGCTAGAGAAGGGTTGGTTCCCGCCACTAAAAGTGTGTGAATCAGTCTTCATCATGATCAGGGCACCACGGGAAGTCGACATGTGGAAGTTGACCGAGATTGGCACCAGGAAGGCTTCGACCGAACAGAAAGTTGGACCAATTCCAGTGTGCTTCCTCGGGGTCACTTCCAGGTGGGTCCCATTGACTGATATGAGTGATACACTGTTGGATAGACTCATATACTTCTGTTTGTTGACCATTTGATCCATGTGATGCCACATTTCGGTGCTTGATTTGCTGGGACGATATTTTATAGGATTGCCCCCTTCTTTTACCCCATTTCCTGCATAAAATGCATGCATTCATTATTTCTCCAAGGACAAGTGGAAATAGGTTAAATAGAAAGGTGATGTGTGCAATAAATGGTATTTTTTTCACATAATTGAGTTATATTGATGGGGGAAGTTGGTATATAACAGCAGTCAACAAACTCCCCCAAGCTTATCCTTTCCTCATCCCGAGCAAAGTCAAGACTTTAGGTTCATGATCAGGAGTTGCTATGATGTTCTATTTTTCAAAAGTACCTTGTGCATAACAAAATACTCTACCTAGTATTGCAAAAATTGGCATGGTACTTCACCCATCTTAAGTCATCATGGGGCTTATGCCTTCTTCTATTCATGGGTGGTTGAAAGATAGAACAGCAAATGGAGCAAGCATACCCTAGAAATCAAGTTCCACTCAAATTTCGGAGAGTTCAATTTATTTTTAAGTACCTCAATTTGATTCTCTCAATCACTATTTTGTGTGTAGTGGAAATATTTCCTCACCAATGCAATTTGCCTATACTCATCCTACCACAAAAGAAGACTTGTATGTGGAGCATGGTAGGGAATGTAGTAGGCATATTTGCAACACATAATATTGCTAAGTCAAATAAGTAAGACTTAGGATAAATCAATTCAAAACTATTTGATTCAAGACTTGTGCATGTGTGATGGAGTGGAAGTGGTTGTGGATGTTTGAGATGACTCCTATTTGTTTGGACTCTCTTATTTTGCAGGGATGAAACGTGGCTACTTTTCTCTTTCTCTCTTTTTTCTATCATGCTTTTGATGTAAGCATGCATTTTTCTTTTTCTTTTTCTTGTAGCCATGTCATGTACTCCCTTTTTATACAATAAACTTGGAGAGAGTACTAAGCATGAAGGGTATGGAGTTCCTCTTTTTATTGTGGAATGATGGTATGATGGAATTTTGCTTACTTTTAGTGTAGAAGTATAGCATGTGCAAGTGAAGTCTTGAGTTCAAAAAGAAATGAATGAATTCTCACATAGGTCTATACTAGTTTGACTAGGCTCAATGTGAAGACAAATAGCATATGCATCAAGTCTAT
This sequence comes from Tuctoria greenei, assembly GCA_036927565.1. NCBI lineage: Eukaryota > Viridiplantae > Streptophyta > Magnoliopsida > Poales > Poaceae > Tuctoria > Tuctoria greenei. The sequence goes on from JAYESD010000007.1 coordinate 12,860,906, forward strand.
CAATGTAATATATTATATGGCTTTGGTAGGTATTTCGAGTCAAATGAGAGTAACTTAAATCTTTTTAGAATTTCTCCGGAAATCTAAGTTTTACTTTCAAACTAGGAATAGCAGCCCTATCACTATATCATATCTAACAACAACTTAGAATTGGATTAAGTTTTTGCTACCCAGAATTTCTAAATCAAGGCAAAGTTAAATTTAGCCAATGAAAGCAATATTTTGGAGAGTAGTAAGATGTAAACTAGGGACTTAGAAAAACTAAAACAGAGCAACTATTCATCATTTCATCTATGTGAATTCTAAACCATTCTTTCCGCACATCTTTTATTTTATTTGAAAGCAAATCTACTCCACTTATTTTATGTTTTTTTATATGCAAGGTGAATTGTGGATGAATGGAAAATAAATGTGCAAGGGGTGTGATACAATTTACCTCAAGTGGGGATCCTCCCCCAAGCTTGTTCTTCAATCACCTCTGTGATAAGGGTTGAACCCTTGATGACGGAAGTATGCCACGAGATCGGCTTGTTGTTGTTGTTGTTGCATGGAGTTGATGTTGGTGAACTGAGCGTCCATGTGTTGTTGCCAATCTTGGGTACCTTGGACATGCTCTTGGAGAGTGTTGTAGATGTCTCTTGTCCTCACTTCAAGATCTTCCATACGTCTAGTGAGATCCGTCATTCCTTGGCTATAGTCATGATGACTTCTAGCAGAAGAGGAACGACATCTTATCATGGACGTTGGAGGCAAGCTGCTAGAGCTTGAAGTGGATAGGGGTTGCTCCCACGTGGTACCCGACCATCCATGCCAAGATGGTCCTTCGGTCTCATACGATGGATGTTGTGTCCATTCGGGTGTATCACCCCTTGGGTCCTCTTCCTCTTTGTACTCATGGACCATGGAGGTTGTTGGAGGCATGGCTGTGGCCGCGCTCCTTGCACGACTTCTAGTTATCCTGCCAGAGATGTTACTTCCTCGAGCTTCCTTGATGGGAAGAAAATCAATGGTTAGCCTCTGACATTTCTACAAATATAAATCCGGGTTAGGTAACCGAATATCATTGAAAAAACCAGTATAATAAAACATTAAAGAGCCATCATGATCATTCTTAAGGGTATGTCCTTGCACTAGATAATCTTCATACATTAATTCCCATTCAGTTTCAATATATTCAAATGAAGTATATTAGTGCTCCTACCCTAGTAGCAATGCTGGTAATCAATGAAGGGCATTCAACTGACCCTGTCCTTGAAATGGAATCTAACCATTGTGTCATCATGGCAACAGCTGGAGCAACTTTTATCTTTTTTAACCATGGCAAATAAATTTTCAGCTTATCATCACGCACTACTCTAACATCTCCTCTGGGAAGCATAGTCATAGCCACCCATCTATGCATGAAGCTTAAAGTAGGATAGTGCAAGTGGCTATTCCTAGGAGCACTACATCTGACCTCACTAGTCAATTCATGTCAAAAACTTTGTTTGTTAAACTTAGGCAAAGTGTCTAAATCTAGCAAACAACGTTTATGAAAGCCTAGATTTCGCTTAATTCTTTCCATAGGATGTTGTATTATTTATGAAATAATCTAAAAGTAATACCATCAAATCTTATTTTGAGGGTGCAAATGAATTGCTTGGAGAGAAGGCATGAACCTCTCTCCTCCATGTGAGCAAAATTCTCCCATCCTAGTGCACGCAAAATGTAGAAGAATTCGGAATCCATACCTATTTTGGAGATCAAATTTGGATCATAAGCTTTATTATGAGAAAACTCACGATCTTGGAGGAGCTTGCATGCTTGATCTTCAATTTCACTTTGTATGTCGAGGTCGTCATCGTGGAGAAGTTGTTGTGGGTTGCTCCTCTCACCAATGGGAGTGTCCTCACATAAACTCCTCCTCCATGGCTTGAGCTTGCAACCCCCTACCTCTTCCCAAACAACCTCTTCATTCCTTTCATGGCCACAACAATCAAGAACACAACAAGGCGAAAAACTTCGAAAAGAAGTGATGTTAGTGAAAATAAAACGCCCGACAAATTTCCCCTTGAAGAACTTCAGAGGAAAATGCAAATGCAAGCAAAAGCAAATCTTTTTGGGTTGGATTTGAGCTCGAGTGCTTCAATGCAGAGCAAGAAAAAAACGAATGTGAGCAAAGAGTGACTTTGGGGAGGTGTGAAATGAGGTGAAGTGTGAAGAGGAGTGCTCCTCACGGTCATCATTTATAATGTACACTCCCAAATGGTCACAAGGGAATGAAATGTAGCCATTGGAGGAGAGAGGGCCAAATTGGCTCTTTCCCCATGTTGGCCGAACAGGAGGTTCGGCCGCACTGCAATGTGGGCCCCCTATGTTCCCTCTTTTGGTAGGTGGCTTCCCAACGGCTATAAAATTAGCACATTGATGAAATGCCACATTTGCAGCACAGAAAAATTGTTTTTTGAATAAAAAACCTTATTTCAAACCCCAACAATTTTATTTTGTGAAAAATAAAAATAATAGTTGAGAATATAAGATTCTCAACTTGCTATGAAAAACCAAATATGCAGTGGGGAAAATCAAACTAAGTGGGGACAAACCAAATGAAGAGAAAAGAAAAATCAAAGAAAAGATAACTACCAGTTTAACCTATTGGCTAAGTCTCACCACCGTCTGATGAGATGGACATTCCTCCTTCTTCATTTGTTGTCTTTTGTCCCCAGAGGGATGGGCTCAGACGGCTTGTCTTGCTTCTTCCGCCATTCCTTCTTTGGTGACTTGGTGGACTTGGTCCTTTAGGCAGGCCCGGACTTCTCTGTCTTATTGGGATGTCGGCGTGGATGATAAGATATGTTCTCTGCATAGATTAATTGCCTCATGAATGCAATGAGCAGATCCACCTTTGGAGGTGTGACTTTGACCTCTTGAATGTGTTTAACATTCGACTCGTACTTGATGTGTATCATAGAGTATTGCTTCGACTTTGAGTGAAAGTTAAACTTCTCCACCTTGCCATTGATATGGAAGTGGAATTCTCCAGCTCCCACATCTATGTGAGCCTTCGCGGTGCTAAGGAATGGGCGCCCAAGAATGATTAGTGAATCCTTCTTGACATCCATGTCGAGCACCACGAAATCCACGGGTATGAAGCAATATCAGATATTCACCAGAACGTCTTCAGCAATACTCACCAGATAACGGACTGAAGAATCATCCAGTTGCAGCTGCATTGGTGTTGGAGTAAGCCCCGTGAAGTTCAGTTGGTCGAAGAACACCTTGGGAATCGAGCTCACACTTGCTCCAAGGTCACAAAGTGCCTTGTCAAAGAATTGAGCCCCAATCGAGCAACAAATGAAGGGATATATAGGGTCCTTCAGCCAACTGCGTTCCCGTAGAGAAATCATGTTGACATTTTCCACGGGAGGTTCAAGCTGCCCTGGCATCTTGCCATTCTCCACTAGTGGAACAGCAGCCGCCAGTTGAGTCAACTGAGTCTCCAACATCTTGTTGAAGCTTAATTGGTTCTTGAAGGGCGAGGATAGTCCTTCAATCTCGCCTTTAATGCTTTCTAGGGTCTTGTCATTAGCCGAGAGCTTCTTGAATAATGCATCATTGATCTTCAATTAGCTAATGGCAAGATCTCTCAAGTTGGATTGATTTCCATTGTCGCCATTGTTGTTGTATCCTCCTTGAAAGAAAGGGTGTGGTTGGCATAACCCTTGACCTCCTGGATGATAGCCCTTGTTGTTCCCATTGTTCGCTATGTATAGGGCATCCTCACGAGTTTATGGGCAGTCAATACCAAAGTGACTCGTATTGCCACAGACTTCACAGGTGATGTGAGAGTCGAAGGCAAAGGCATTGCCACATACGTCCCCATTTGCTTGTCCGTCTATCTTCTTCATTAGGAGGTCCAATTTGGCAGCGATCATGTCCACCACTTTCATGGTGTGCATGCGTTGCTGACGCGTATGGAGACGCTCGTCACTCCAACTCATGTTTGACACCAGCTTCTCAATTAAGTCTTTGGCTTCAGGCACCGTCAATGAGAAGAAGGCTCCTCCAGTAGCACCATCCACATGGTCACTGGCGGAAGGGATCAGCCCGTTGTAGAAGTTTTGAATAATCAGCCAGTCGTCCATCCCATGGTGGGGACCGGCCAGAATGCACTCCTGCAGCCTTTCCCACACCTCGAGAATAGACTCCTTAGCGTCTTGCTGGACGATGGAAATCCTTCCACGTAGGGCATTAGTCTTGCCCAATGGAAAGAACTTGGCAAGGAACGTCGTAGAACACTTCTCCCAAGTGTCTACAACACTTTGACTCGCGTAGAACCACTGCTTCCCTCTCCCAAGGATGGAGAAGGAAACAGCCTAAGACGGACGAGAGATGTCCTTGATCCTAAAAGTGCTACAGATCTCAAGGAACTGTTGCATGTGAGAACTTACATGCTTATTAGCCTTCCCACAAAATGGGTTGGCCTGCACCGTAGTGATCAGGCCAGTATTGATTTCGATGTTGATGTCTCCTTTGATAGCAGTGGGCCCAACAAGCACATTTTTAGCAGAGGGAGCCAAAAACTCACGAAGGGTCTTCTGGGCCATTTGCGTTTCGGTTGTTGGTGCAGTAGTGCTGGCTTGCTTTGCCGCACGAAACTTCTAAGGAGTAACAACACAAGATCAATCTCTCAAAAGGGATTCGGGATCTTCAATGAAGTTTTTCAGGAAGCGGAAACTAGACATACACTACCCTATTTTCACATAAAATACGGAAGAAAAAGGGCTATCCGACTGAAAAGCTACCCAAGGTCCTATCCCATTCACTCAATCATGCAATAATTCACCTGCCTTCCCCAGCAACGGTGCTAGAAATGCTTGTTGACGTTTCTTACGTCACAGATAAAAATACGCAATCACACTGAAACTATCGATATAGCATTTCCCCTTTAAGAGTATTCCCAAGGGTGTCACTTATATTTTCCAAAAGGAAGGTTGAGTGGAAGCATAGCAATCATCAAATGAAAAGGGTAGATTGTCTAGGTAAGGTTCTAGTGAGGATGGGTAAGAGATATGTAGAGGTAATGTGACACACACAAGAGCATTCTATTCTAAGGGGGGTAAATGGGTCAAATAGGGATTAGGCTAAGAGTTGGGGAGTTGCTCCTACAATGCTTCTATTATACATATACATAGCCTAGGCTAGATACTAATGAACATATCAATGGCGAATTCTTATGCTAAGTTTTTCAACATATCGGGCACGAGTTTACCCTTATCAATGCCAGGATGACTCCAACAAAGATCCTGTGGCATAGACGAACATGGATTACAAGGATAGATAAGGCTGTCACCACCTACTGCCTACCTCTTCAATCTGTGGGTCTACGAGACATCTAACCCTACTTAACTATCCTAGCACCATGCTAGCATATTAAGTAAATATCTTAGGAGCCAAGACCCAGACCATCCTAAGGCAATGGGTAACCTAAACATCGTTGAACCAATGTTGGAACATAGCATAAGTTATTCATATTAACATGGTCATATCATAACTAATTAGACTATTGTAGGGGTTTGTAGTGTTTATGAATCCACAATCTAACAAGAAATGATTCATCCAAGTATATAAATAAAAGAAGACAAAAGATAACATCATTATTAAGAACAAAGTCACAAATACAAATAGGAATATGAGAGTCGTACCTTTCCTAATTTGGAATTGGGAAGAGAGAGACTCCATCAACCCCTTCCTATCTTGGACTATGGACTAGAGGCTCTCCTCTCTACAACCTAAACTCTTCTAAACCTATGGAGAATAGTGGATACAACAGAAGGAATACTCAAGTGGTGCGTGTATGAAGTGAGAGTAGGAGGTCCTATTTATAGTTGGAGAAGGGTCGGTTCCCGCCACCAAAAGCGTGTGAATCAGTCTGCATCATGATCAGGGCACCATAGGGAGTCAACATCAACACGTGGAAGTTGATCGAGTTTGGTGCCAGAAAGGCTTCGGCTGAACCCTGACTTCGGCTGAACAGAAAGTTGGACCAATTCCAGTGTGCTTCCTCGGGGTGACTTCTAGATGGGTCCCATTGACTGATATGAGTGATACACCATTGTATGGCCTCAGATACTTCTTTTTGTTGGCCATTTGATATATGTGATGCCACATGTGGGCGCTTGTTTGGATGGGATAATATTTTATAGGATTGCTCTCCCTCTTTTACCTCATTTCCTGCATAAAATGTCTGCATGCTCTATTTCTCCAAGGACAAGTGGAAATAGGTTAAATAGAAAGGTGATGTTATTATTACGGCTGAAATTGGTATATAACAGCCGTCAACAATCCCCATGGTGTTGCTCATCCTCATGTGCTTCATCTTCATTCTCCTTTTGTGTCTCAAGCTCCTCTTCATCATAACCATAGAACTCCACCTCTTCAGGATCTTCATCTATTGTGTTGAAGTGCTCATGCTCAACCTCATTTGCGGGGGAGCTCGCTCCCTCCTCCTCTTGGACTGGTTCCCTTGGTTCCTTGTAAGGTCTAAGCTTGTTTCCAAGAGGCAGCAAACGAGCTTTCTTGCGGGCCGTTATTTTAGTGCGAGGCATCTATGGAGAAAATATGAGAGTATTAGAGGAAAGTGTAAATGCGATGCTGAAATTGCAGCAGTCGTAAAACAAGGTGAGAAATGTGCAATAGCTCAAAAAGATGGAAAAGAGATAAAAAAATTTCGCAGCAGCAGCAAAACCATACATTTTCCCAACAAAATGTACTTAGTAGAAGGCAAAATAGTGCAAACCAGGTAAGTTTTGAATGATAGGAGTCCTAAGTGATTTGTGGTGTTTATTCTAGCTAGGCTTGCGTCCTATGGTCAAACACGGCTCTGATACCTAGTTGTGACGCCCGGTTCTGAGAACGAACCAAGAGTGACACATATGTGTGCCCAAGATGTTCATGACACATACATGAGTGCATCACAAACAATATTCAGATAATAACCATATTTCAAATAATAAATAGTACCATATTACAACATCCAAATAGTCTTGAATACAAGTTCAAGTAATAGTGCAGCAGAAAAACTAAACACTAATAGACTCCATCTCAACAGACAATTGGACAGTAACACGCATGCCTAGTACTTCTCATAGCTCTCCGGTACTCCAAATTATCACTTGTTACTGAATTAATGTTGGAATAGCAAGGGTGAGTACATGTCATACTCAGCAGGTGTCGCAAAAGTATGACATGTAGGTAAACAGGGATGGAATAAATGGTTTATTGAGGAAAAGTACATTTCATTCATAAAAGTAGGAAAATGCAACTTATGATTACTATGTGAGGTCAAATCCCATAAAAACCCAAATACCAACAATACCATGTCCAATACCATCAATTCAATGTAATTAACCATTATTATCATCCATAACCATCCTTATCCAACTCATCATAACCAAACTCATATGCCAATCCCAATTCCTATCATTATTCAATACTCAGGTCCATACCTCTATACATGTGAGGGTCCAGGTCGCTCATAACCGGGAGCATGGCTATCATGACAGTTTTACACTCTACGGAGGTGGCACCACTTTACCCACAAGTTCGTGATTTGAACACCTTTCGGCGACTAAGAACATCTATGTTACCCTGTCACACTCCTGACGGTGTGCGACCAAGAGATCACAAAATAGCCTTTACAAAATTACTACCAGCATGTTGTAGACCAACTAAGGTTTCACCGGAGGTGATGACTCTAACGGAGCACATCCATCCAAGGGCCCTCTCTTGTGCTAGTAGGATCCTAGGACAGTCCTACCAATATTGCAAATCCAATCGACTCCCATTTCCTGAGCCTTCCATATGAAATGAACGATAGTGGCAATACACTAATTAAATGTCTATGCCGCACCCATACTTGGCCTTGTGGTGGCACTGCCATCCTGGGTGGTTTCTCCACAAACCACTCCTTAGATCTAAAGCAAGCAAAACCACCAAATATTCCAACCCATTCCACAAAACCCACATGCTTAGATCCATAGGTTCCATGTTGCTAAAGGGTCATTACCATCAATTCACATAGTTCATATGTTCCGTAGTTCATAATTAAGTTATTTGGTTATTCCCAACCCAACTAAGTAAAACGGAGCAAAGTGTAAAATACCCTTCTCAAATCTCAACATTACATCCCGAGCGACAAGGATGGGCATACAAGTCTAGTAAACACCTATTTGGATTTTCCCATCAATTTGACACAAGCATGCAAGTTCGAAATAAAACATTTCAAAACAGGATCAAAATGTTCAAAGCCACTTGCCTTGCTCCAACGGTTGGTTTGGATCAATAACTCTAGAGCACCTTCAAATACCCTTCCCAAATCTCAAAATGTTCTGATTTTGAAGGTCCTCGTGAGCACCTTCTAGAGCGTTTCCTTCTATTTCGCGCGACAAACTTGCAAAACAAGCATTACAATCAATAAATGCGCATATATTACACAATATGACATGATATGCATGAAGGATGCAATTATGATGTAGTACATGTTATTAGGCTACTTCTATAACTTACTAACTTGTTACAATTGAGTTTTAAGTGTTTGAAAAAGTTTTTGAGTCATTTTCGAGAAATCTGGGGAAGTTTCTGGATTACGGGAATTCATAGGCCTAGTCTGCACAATGGGTCGGACATGTCTGCTCTGGACCAGACTAGTCTGCCCTGGACTGTACAAGTCCACCATGGTCCAGGGTTTTGTGAACTTCCCAACTAGGGCATAGTTTGAATCGAGGGTGGGATTTAAATCGATGTGAAAAGTTGGATCTAGGATAGTTACTATGAATGCAATGGTTCAAAGATTGCAGATTTGGCGTAACGTGTGAAACTCGATGTCTAGATCACTTGATGATGAATCGGCGGCAAGACATAGAAGAAGAACATTGACGACAAAGAATTGGTGAAGAAGATCGCAGCAGCGACCGCGATCTTGCTCGATCCTCCCTCTTCCTTCTTCTCCTTCCTCTCCTCTTCCTTCTCCCTTCCCTTGAGGCGAGAGCTTCTCTTCTTGGAAAGTGGCTCGCGACAAGAGACAGGCGGTGGAGCTTTCACTTACGCAGGCAGGGTGAGAGGCGGGTTGTGGTTGTTTATATATGGGGGGGGGCTGATGGGGTTAGTGTGGAAATTATAGTAGAAATTGGTGGGGACAAGTAGGGGCCTTGGTGAGGTCCTTACTTAGGCTCCTTGAGGGTGGGGCACGACGTTCTAGGGCCCAAATAAGTCAATTATCCAATAACTCGTCGTGGAGGAAAATAGCAATCCGAGTCAAGACCCTAGAAACCGGACTAGTCCGTAGGAAGGCTGGATAAGTCCGTTTTCAGTTCTGATGTCACAACGAACTAGTCTGTTTCTCAAGCAGATAAGTCTGCTGTTCCACAGCAAAAAAGGGAAAGGCCAAACTAGAATGCAAATATCCGTAAAAGTCTAGGGCTTAGAGTTTCAACATTAGACTAGATCGTAATATTAACGGACAAGTCTGGACAGGAACAGAAGAAAAACTGAACTAGTCCATACCATTATCGGACAAGTCCGTTGCTTTGAAGAAACTTAATTTGCCAGAGCTGACGGGTATACCGGACTAGTCCGGGGTGAGGACCGGACAAGTCCGTACCTAAGGCTGATTTTAAATTTTCTTTTGCCCATAATTCATATTAATCATGTTCATTTTGTGTTGCATTATGTTAAACATGTATGGGAATGAATGTATTGCATGATTAATGAAAATGAGCGTGTTACACTCATCAACCCTAACAGTGGTGGCTCTCCACTCTCGACGATAGCGAAGGTGTCATCCTGCCCTTCTCCAGATCAGCGGCATCGAGAGCGGCTGCTTACTCTTCACCGAGTAAATCCTCTTGAAACTTATTCGTCCCTTTATGGCTAGCTGCAGAAGACTAGTGATTTATCCTGGTTCGTCAAAGAAGGTCCCTACATCCAGCGTGAGTCAACCTGATTTATATTAGCTCAAAAGGCGTAGAGAATAGATTACAGGCGAGCCTTGCTCGAGAGGTCTCTAGGAAATGTAATTCTTAAGCGAAACCCATATGTAAGTGCATATGTAAAACACGTATGTAAAACGCGTATCTAGTACAAAGTAAATTTGCACCTCTCGAAGGTGGCCTTAGGGCCCCTTTTCTAGAGGTTTCAGGTGGACTAATCTAACTAACTTACACATAGTGGGGACACGTTGTACAATGTTTGTACATCAGGTCATCTGCGCAACCCAGGGTGCAGAAGCTTCATCGTCTTAACTTCATTCTTATCACCCGGGTGTCACTGAATGTTAGTTAGGTGTGTCTAAAGAACTGATACTAATGTCTCATTGAACTCTGGTTTTTCAGGGTCCCCGATGCAAACGCAAATTCAGCCTACGACCAACTCGACAAAATTTGGGCAGAAGATTCATGGGATACTAACGAGGTTCTGTACTCGGAGTACAGAGGACAAAAGACTCGACGATAGAACGCGACCACTATACAACAATGAACCGTATCAACACTCCAGTGTGAGGAGGTGCCCAACACCAATGCCCCGATCTACCGAGGTTGGGGTAGCTAGCTTTTCTGATTCCCGACCTCCGAGGTCGAGCAGATGATTCCTCTAGGGCTCGGGCATGGGAGAGGCACGCAGTCGGTGGCATTTAAGATGGATGATGGGTGCCATAGCTTTTGTTGATGGGATAACACATGATGTGACCCTTTGCAGGATAAACCTAACATACGCACCATCTGTCACAAAGAAATGAGTACAAACATTTGGTGAGGCTTAGGGCTCGGTCATTGTTAGCAAGGATCACATGACAGACCTAGAGCCTGTTGCGAGGTTAGGTTAATTTGTTTGCAAGTTTGTTTGTGCCCCACTAATGAGTCATCCATAGCTTGGAGGGGTAAGAATACAGGGATGTTCCAAAAGATAGGGTTGAGATCCCACACTCGGTGAGTTATCTAATGGGTATATCCGAGTGGAACTCGATCAAGCGAATTTGTTTGAGTCGATCAGAATGGGTCATCGCTGTTCGTTAGGGATGGACCTTGTCGGGTCAAGACACGCGCATTCCATAAATCTTGTCGGAAACCTCCATGCAGTTCTCGGGTTTTCAGAGGGAATCGAGTGGCTCGGGAGCCAAGCCTTTGTTGGGACACTATGAAGTCGCTAGTCTCAGACACAAATATGTTAAGTTTGAGACGTTGGAGGGATCCATTCCCCTGAGTACGCTCCACTGTTGGCCATCTGTTATCATCCATCCCTCACTCTTGTTCATTCGAGGCAGCCATTATGACCTGTCAGATAGGCAGCCAATTTGAACCATGAACTGTGTGTGGCCTTAAAAGTGGGTTGTAAACATACCCACCTTACCTAGGCCCAGCTATCTGTAAGCATAGTGTCACGTGGGCATTTTGGGAGATGTGGGGACTTCACACGACTTGGAGTCAGTGTTGGTTACAAAGAGGTAGCTGTCAGGCAAAATCTATTCTCTACTAGTATCTAAAGAATTGGAGGATGCACCACACGAAATCGATTCGGAGCTATGCCGGTTATGAGGGGTCAAAGGAACGTAGCACACGCATTGGTGCTCCAGTCCATGGGCCTGCAATAGTACGTGTTTGACAGGACAAGACACCTTAATTCATGTGGCCGCCAGCGATCATCCCTACAGTCCGCTATCCAAGGCGCGAACCTGTCAGGGGGTTGGGGGCTCATCGATCCTCGTCACTGCACTAGGTTAGGGTTTCTTTTGCCTTGTTTGCATTCAACATGTTTTTATGTTTTATGAACTCCTCCTACTCCATTCAATAGAATATTAGCCTGGTGTGGCCGTCCTAGCAAGGGGACCTGGGGACGCGATCCGACAATCGCGACGGACCCCCCAAACGTGGTGATGACCCCGTTGCGGCATGAACGAGTGTCATCATCTTCTAGAGGCTGCTTCTGTGGTGGCAGACCAACAGCCATATCTCCCATCCATATTGGTAGGCCTCGTCCTGGTGATGTCACTTCGATGGCCCTGTTCATTTGGCCACCTGCATATGAGTCGGCTATGTAAGCGGTGACCTTTACGAGGTTGCCACAGACTTTTGGTGTGAGAACCAGGAGCATTTCTCCATCGGCTCTACCCAAGGTTCTAGTTTCGGTGCTTGCCGTGGATACTTCCGAGCAGGGCGGGACTGAAACGCACACCGATTATTAGAGCATCCACAAGGATGTTGTTTACGTGTGTGCCAACTCGCCAACGTGAGGATGAACCTTGAAGCGGGTTGTGACGGGGTTCTCGAAGTGATCCAAAGGCTGAGAGTTGCTGCCTCCAATAGTCAGCCGATTTCTTTTAGTTTTTCATTGGGGTTTCCTTCACGAGAGGGTGGCTCGAGTTCTGCGATAGTCAATCGAGCCGTGCTGCCCAACGAATTCTAAAGGATAGGGTTGAGATCCCACACTCGGTGAGTTATCTAATGGGTATATCCGAGTGGAGCCCGGTCAATGCAATTCGTTTGGGTCAAGCAAAATGGGTTGTCGATGTTAATTAAGGATGGAACTCATCGGGGCACATCACCTGCATTCCATAAATCTTGCCAGAAACCTCCACGCAACTCTCGGGTCCTCAGAGGGACCTGAGTGGCTCAGGAGCTAACCCTTTGTAGGGACACTACAAAGTCGCCAGGCTCAGACAGAAATAAGAATATTTGGAGACTTTTGAGGGATCCATTCCCCTAAGGCTGCTCGAATCTATGCCATCTTCTATCATCCATCACTCATTCTTATTCATTCGAGACAACCTTTATGACCTGTCAGACAGGTAGGCAATTCGAACCCGAATTTATGTGTGGCATTTATAGTGGGTCTAAACTTACCCATCTTACCTAGGCCCACCTATATGTAAGCGTTGCCGCCCGTGGGCGTTGTAGTAGATGTGGGGACTCCACACGACTTGGAGTCAGTGCCGGTTACAAAGAGGGAGCTGCTGGGCAAAATCTATTCTCCACCAGCATCTAAAAATATCGAGGATGCACCACACGGAATTGATTAGGAGCAATGCCGATTATGAAGAGTCAGGGGCACGTGGCACACACACTGGTGCTCATGTCCATTGAAAGTCGCCTAGAGGGGGGTGAATAGGCAATAATACCTAAAATCACTTAGTTAAACGAGATTAATTCTCTGTGGCCGGACTAGTCTGGTTAGGGTCGGACTAGTCCGCTCAGCACAGGATGGAAACCCTAAAACTTGATTTCTACAAGTTGTTTACGGAATTAAAGTTCACAGAGAATAAAAGCAATATGTAACAACCTTGTGAAGCTCAGATTGTGATGTTTAAACACTTAGATTGCAAGTTTACAATAGTGATCAAGTGTAAGACAATAAGTCAAATGTGAATTCTAATAGCAATGCTAGAGATTACGAAAAGTGCAAAACAAGCGAAATGAGATTTATCCCGTGGTTCAGCTCCACGAAGAAGTCTACATCCACGTTGAGAAGTCCACAAAAGGACCGGGTCTCACTTGACCCTTCTCTCACCAAGCCACAACAATGGCCAGCTTGGTTTTCACTATATCAATGGGCAATCACAAAGTTTGATGGGGATACTCACAACTTGAGGCTCCAACAAATCAATACAATGAGGAGCACACGATGCTCAACTCACACAAGCCACAAAACACAACACAATGTGCAAGAGATCAAACCGAGAGCCAAAGCGCGATGATCTTCTTTTACTCTCCTCCCCAAGCCCTAATATCTTCAAGATTTGCTCTTAGGGGGTTAGTAGGACGAGTAGAAGGCTTTGGAAGGCTCTAGGATGCTTGTGGCGGTGCTAGGGTTCTTGTCTTTTTCAAATGAGCCCGGGGGTCCCCTTTTTATAGAGGTCCCGAGCCCCTTTTGCTTACATCAGCAAAGGGGCGGACTAGTCCGGCCTTAGACCACGCACTAGTCCGGCCCTATGGGACCACTGACCCCTTGGTCAGTTCCAGACAACTGCCACACTGTGCAACGATCGTCACGCTACCCGCCAAATTTCCAAATTCAAACGATCACTAGGCACCAGACTAGTTCGGTCAACAACACACTAGTCCGAAGTGGAACAGAACCACTTGGCTCGTCCCAAAACAGACTCTTCTGGGTTGGTCCAGACTAGTCCGGACACTGGAGCGGACTAGTCTGGCCCCCTAGGGTTTTCTCTTGGTTTGTCACACAGAAGATGTTTCACTGAATGGTTATTGGACAAAAATATACCATATGGAAACTCTATAGAAGAGGCAACAATGAAGAAGTTAGCTTCTGGCCCATCAGCTTTGGTGACATCATGGCAAGCATATGACATCAATGGTCACACATTTTACTCTAAGGAAAAAAGATGGTAAGAGTGCTGCACAAAATAGTGGTGTTCGTATAAAGGCTTATGATCCAAAAGGGCAGAAGACCACATACTTCAGGTTCATAGAGGAAATATGGGAACTCGATTATGGCTAAAGAATAGTAATGCACGTATTTAAGTGCCAATGGGTCAAACATCCTGATGGTGTCAAAGTGGAAAACTACGAGCTGACACTGGAGGACTTGAACAAAGTGGGTTATAAAGATGACATGTGGGTTCTCGCCGATTGTCTTGCACAAGTTTTTTATGTACAAGATCCAAAAATTGAGAAGATGCACATAGTTTTTTCTGGAAAACAAAATATTGTTTGGGTTGAGAATGCGGGAGATAATTAAGAGGAATATAATCAGTATGAAGAGATGTACCTTTTCACCGATTAAGAAAACATCAAGCGCGTAGAGAGAAGCATTAAAAAGGATTTGAAACCCTATATGCGAGAAGATGTCAATGTTGGAAAAAATGTATGAGATATATTGTATATATTTGTATCTTCTGAAATCAACTTAGAACATTACTCCATTTCAACTTTAGATAGCATGTTTCAAACATTATTAAATTCATCTTCTGTAGAGCAGACTAATTTGGACATGTGATCCTTTTCGGCTTGTTGACTATCATATTAATCACCTTCACCGGTTCCATAAGTTATCAAATTATATGTGTATATAAATTTTATCTGACCTATGATGATTAGGCTTGCCTTCCAACAGCTTGGTTCCAAACAACATCTAGATGCACAACTATTGAAGCTCTTGTCATGCTAATCCCTTCGGAGCAAGATGTTGTAGATGCAATTAACACCCGAGACTCATCATTTGGATTGTTAAAATCTTCAATTGAAGTCTGATGATACTTCCCATACATTTGAGGGCTTGTATGGATAGGAGTGGATCCACTTCAATATAAGTGGATTGAGGTGGATTGAGGAGAAAATTAGTTCATTTTCCACTC